>CM042842.1:110651217-111859782 GCA_023653725.1 Bungarus multicinctus
GTCCATTTTTCTCCCATTGTTCTCCTTTCCAACTCTCTATGTCCTTCTTTGACCTGTTCAGATTTGTTGTAAATCTAACCAAGTCCACAAGTTATTTATAAAAAAAACCCCGAGCCATTACAGATACTAAACAAATAGTTATAAGCTTTGACCATTCAAAGTTACAATGGCACTAAAAAAAAGTGACTCATGACCATTTTTCACAATCATTGCAGCATCCTCATGATCAAAATTCAGAATTGTGGCAACTAGACAGAAGCAGTTTTTTCCCCGAATACCATCACTCTGCTAAACAAATAATTCCCTCAACACTGTTCAACTATTTACAAAGTCTGCACTACTATTACTATTAATCTTCCCATCACTCCTTATCACCCATCCCCTCCCATTTGTGACTATATGACTGTAACTTTGTCACTTGTGTCCTTACAATTTATATTGACTGTTTCCTAGTATGATTTGATTGCTTATTGTGCCCTATAACTATTATTAAGTGTTGTACCTGATGATTCTTGACTCTTGATGAATGTATCTTTTCTTTTATGTACACTGAGAGCATTTTCACCAAGACAAATTCCTTGTGTATCCAATCACACTTGGCCAATAAAGAATTCTATTTCTAGCATGCAGTTTTGATAATTGCAATGTCCAGGGATCACAGGATCACCTGATGAAAGGAAAAAAGAAGCCTTGCCCTTTTGTAATATGCAAAGTTTTCTTTTGTAGATTCAAATTTCCCGGCTGGGAGAAATGCAAAATGATTTGGTCAGCTGCGTTGAAAGTCAGAGATTGGGGTCTCTTCCTGGGATAAGAATAATTGTTTTATATTAGCTGTTTGTTCACTTTGTAGCTGCTTGTTGCATTAGGTTGCAATATCCTGAGTTTCCTGTTATGCTTTTTGGTTTGCTTTTCGTAAGTTTTTTTATGGCTTGCCATCTATTTGATTTCTATGGGAAAGGATCTTAGCTAGTTTGTAGGGTTTTTTCTCTGTATCTCATGCCTGTAATTTTTCTCCTTCCTTTGTTGTGAAAAATAAGCTGGCCCCAGCTATCTTAATAGCCCTACATAACAAAGGGTGGGGGCTGTTTTCCTAGAAGAGAGGAGAATCGCTCGCAATTTCCAACACACCTTTTGTGACCTTCTAACAAGCAAAGTCAATGGGGATATCAGATTCCCATAACAATTGTATTACTAACTTAACAATTGTTGTGATTCACTTAACAATGATGGCAAAAAAGTTCATAAAAATGGGGCAAAACTCACTTAACAATGATCCTGCTTAGCAATAGAAATGTTGTGCTCAGTTGTGGTTGTAAGTGGAGGACTGCCCATATATTTCATGATTTGATCCCCTTGCCCATTAGGATACCTATAACAAGGAAATCTCATGTGAGATAGCATTGCCTTAGAAATAATGATTTATATGATAAATGCTTTAAGTATAGAATAAACATGATAAAAGTTGGTAAAAATTAGAAATTTGGACGTTTAGTTTTTATCACCCTTGCCTTTATCAAGAAATGTACAATTGAGGATATAGATATACTGGAATTAGCTAAACAAATTTAATTGGAGCAGATGTTTCTTACTAATGTTAATATAAAATATTAAATATGCATACAGTTCAAGATTAAAATAAAGAGGTCTTAACCTACAATGATAATCAAATTTCATCTCCTGATGAATTCAATTTTGCATATCCGCATGCTCAAAAAAAAGTGACATATGGTGATAAAGTACCCATAAACAGCTTACTTTCCCAAAATTCAAGAATGAGGCCAAACAATCTTGCTGCTTGCATGACATTTAATGGAAGCTAGTTTCAAAGTTTCAGCTGATGGGTTCACTGTTGTTCTTTCCCTTTCCGTTCAGGGTCACCTATTGGTACTAAAGTCAGCTACTAATCCCTCACCTGATCATGTGGCAGGGCAGGGTTGGGAGTCCAAGTGTCAGCTTTGGAAGCCATATTGAGATCCGATACTCCCACACTGCCACAATTGAGCCTGGGAAAGTGGGAGGGGGGAATTCATTGGAGAATAACTAGTTAAACATAATAACTTTCTTTTTCTGATTCAAGGTCAGATCATGTTGCGCAGAGTGAAGGGAAGTCTTACTTTGGGACAGATGGTGATTGGGCCATGTGATGGGTGCAGGGGATGGATTTGTAGTTTTTACTTATTGTAAGGAAGCCCGGAACTTTCAGATTTGGGATTCCACAGTTTTGACAGTTACTATCCAAATAAAAGGAACTTTTGAGAGATGTCTGTCTCTGTGTTATTGGGTGGAATGGAGGTTTGCTGGAACGCTGACACCAAGCTTCAGTTTTTATCATTTAGTTTATTTAGCCCTATTTCTATTATTTGCAGCATGCTACTTCCAACAAGACGATCGACCTCATGGGAGATTGATTGTCCTGTCAGAGAAATAAAAGATCAATTTACCTATGTCAAACAACCCAGCTACCCACCGCCAAAAAAAAAGTCAGCCTGAGTGATCCAAAATACAAAACAAGTTTGAAATACAAAACAAAAAGCTTGAACCAAAGAGCTGTCAGTGCTATAACATCTCTGAATCATTCCTTCCTTTCTCTCTCCAGAAGCCAATTTTCCTTGCAAAGAGTTTTTGGTCCAGCAAAAAGATTCATCTCTTTCCCACTCCTATTTCACATTTCTAAGTATAGCTGTTGTTTTCATGTGCTTTTCCTACCTTACAATCATCCCAGCACACATACAAACACACAAATAGCTGGATTCCTGACTGACAGATTTATTTACCTCCTGGGAATTCAATATTCTGGTATAAAAAGTAAATTCCCTCAAAATCCAAACTCTCTCACAGCCAAAGCCAAACTAGCCAAGAGGCCCTGTGCCAGGAATAGGTGAAGAAAGGACATTGCTTTAGCAAAGTTGTTGGACTAATTCAGTGGCGAAGACTGCTGTCTTTGACCATGTCCTCCCCTGGCTGTTTCTAAAGATACTTTATATTGTCTACATCCGAGATTTTGTGTCAAGAGGAAGAAGAACATGTTACATCCCTCCTGGATCAACTGATGATATTCTAGGCTACCTCAGCAATAAGCTAAATATGAAATGGAGCTGCAGCCCTGAAAACATGTCTCTCAAAAATAATTAACAATAGTTCTAATGCTAGGTGAGATATAAGAATAAGCCCTCAGGGGCTAGAAAATGCTTCTGGAAGTATCAGAAGAAGCTGACAGGAACTGTGACTAATTTGCACGGACCTCTATAAAAGTAGTCCTCGTCTTATGAACACAATTGGAAACAGAATTTCTGTGCTAAGCAAAGTGGTGGTTAAATGAGGCATGCATGATTTTACCATCTTTTTCGCCATAGTTGTTAAGTGAATAGCAATAGCACTTAGACTTACATACTGCTTCACAGTGCTTTTACGGCCCTCTCTAAGTGATTTACAGGGTCAGCCTATTGCCCCCCAATAATTTGGGTCCTCATTTTAGCCACCCGCAGAAGGATGGAAGGCTGAGTCAACCTTGAGCCTGGTGAGATTTGAACTGCCAAATTGCAGGCAGCCGGCAGTCAGCAGAAGGAGCCTGCAGTACTGCACTCTAACCACTGGGCCACTGTGGCTCATCATTAAGTTAAGTGAATCACACAGTTGTTAAGAATTACTAAGTGAAGTGAATCACATGGTTGTTAAGCAAATCTGACTTCCCCCATTGACTTTGCTTGTTGGAAGCTGGCTGGGAATTTCGTGAATAGCGATCACATGATCCCGGGGCACTGCAATGGTCCTAAAAACCTGCCAATCACCATGCATTTTGATTATGTAACTATGGGGATGCTGCAATTGTTGTAGGTATGAAAAAACAGCTGTCACTTTTTTCAATGCCATTATAACTTTGGTCACTAAATGAATGGTTGTGAAGTCAAGGATTACCTGTATGTAGACACGTCCTGATTTATCTTCACTCTGTTAAGTTTAACATAAATATAATCAATTACATCATCCTTATTTATCATATAGTTGGTATTTCTCATTGTGTTCTTTCTCATTGTCTATTTTATTGTTCTATTCTGTTACTCCTGTTCACACACTTTTCATTTCTTCCTTTTTATTGTTGGAAACTACGTAGAGTTGCCTCATGGTGAGATAGGCAGCAAATAAATTTAACAAACAAACAAATTAAATGTATTTAATTTTTTTCAACTGCTCTTCCAAGAAGTAGAACCCATGGAAAGCAAATCAAGCAAATGGGTGGACCTCAGCAAATATCTAATGATGTCTAGCCCATTATGTCTCTTTGGCCCCTAGACTGCCAATCCCTATTTAATAGTTCCTCACAATCCTGTTACATCAATTTACATACCTTGCCTGTAATCCTTCACATAGCATCTGACAGAAGATCTTTTTGACAAACATGAAGGGCGGCAAACATTGCTGGCTGGAGGAGAGGAATGGATAATAACCATATTAGTTTCTAAGCCACGCTCACAGACGGCTACATTCATCTGGGAAAGTCTCAATCCTGGTCTATTGATTTTGCTTCTTCTTATTAATGGTAGCCTTGCAATAAAGATTACCTGCCTGCTTGTTTCAGTCTCTGCAAGGAAGTTCATTGCCCTGTAAAACATCAGTTCATTCTCATAATGACAGAGAGAAGGACTTCTTGGTATTCAGGTCAGGACATCAAAAAGCATAGTTTCAGCTGTGTAGCATAAATCCTACTGAAACTAACTTATTAATATATGCAATTAGGATTAGAGTTTTAGGCTCATTAAAGCAGTGAAGCTGAGCATGTACCCTCACATAATGCTTAGAGTCAGAAACCAGCACCCTGTTAGTGCTCCTAGAACAATTATTGCTCTGGCAGTCCCTTGTTAGACAGCTAAGTCCAAGGAGCTTTTAAAATACCTCAGAAGGGGTTGGGAACCATGAGCCTTTTATGACTTGTAGACTTCAACTCCCAGAATTCCTGAGCCAGCTGGACCATAATTCCCCACGCTTGCTCTATGGCAAAATGGGATGTTGAAAATGGAAGCCAGATAAATTTTGGGCCTAGTAAAGGAAGAGATATGAAAAGAACTCTTTCTTATGAGCACTTCAGCTTAAGAGCTGACTTTGCCCCCGTTAATCAAACTTGGGAAACCCATATACTCCATTGTAATGGTATGTGGGAAAGCTCTTGGGAGATAGGACAAAGAGATGTTGCCTAGGGAACAGTCAGGTAAGACTTAGTATACAGTAGCACACGATTGCATTGTGGGTAGGGCAAGAAGCTTAGAGGGACAGTCCCTAAGTTTTGGGGTTGTAAAGGTGGCAGTAGGAAGAATTTTACTTTCAGACTTGCAATATTCTGTCAATGTAGCTTTACAATATAGTAGAATTAATTTATCTGCTCATGCTTCTTTACTGGACTACCTGACAAAGCTGCTATCCACTCTTTAATTCCTAAAAAGCAAACAATAAATAAACATGAAAATTTGAGCCCACCCTTGCATCACTGTTACATATCTCAGCCCTCAGACAGCTGATTGTCATTATTTGCAGGAGTTACATTCTACAAAATTACAGTAAACATTCTATTAGCAAGTGCTGAACTTCAGTTGGGAACATGTGGATAGGGTGACTCAACTTTTTTGGATGTCTGCAAATAACAGCAAATGTATTGATTCAAATAATAAGGATTGATTACATATCCTGACCACATTATGTTTTTTTTAGATATAAAATAAACTTTATTAAAGGTTAAAAAGAAAAATATATACAATATGTGGAATATAATGTTTCCATTTTTCCCAAGCTGTACTATATTTTGAATTTACCTTATCCCTAAGTTTTTGTGTAAGTAAATCCATTTCAGCACAGTCAAGAACTTTCTGAATTATCAAATTATTTGTTGGCATTTGGTCACCCTTCCCGCATTGTGCCAACTCAATTCTTGCTGCTGTGATTATATGGAGAATTAAGTATTTTGGATTTTTTGCATAGTCCCCTTTTAACATTCCCAACAAAAATATTTCGGCCTTAAATTCTAGTTGTATATTTGTAATTTCTTTTATCCAAATTCTATTTTTTTTTCCAGTACTTTTTACTTTTGGGGCAAAGCCACCAAGCGTGAAAGAAGGTACCTCTCATTTGCTTACATTTCCATTATGTTTGCTTATTTGCTACCTGGAACATTGAATGAACCCATTCATGGAATAGAGCCAACCTTTACAGTGGGAACTAAAGAAGGATGTGTTGAATTTTGATCTACTAGAACAAAATAGTTTCCATCATAACATTCCGGAAATGATTACTTCCCAGCCTATGTTACAGTTCTGGTCTCCTGGTAGTCTGCCATTAGGTCCAACCTTGCTTAGCTTTTGATTTTGGATGTCAGCCAAGAGCTATCACTGGTAGATAGAACAAGATGGCTTCAAAGAATATCCACATTCTTTGATATGCCATTGATTTCTGAGATTTTATTTTTACATTCTCCATCTCTAAGAATTTTAGGAATTCATGGTAGTCTCCTACTTAGGTATCATTTGATTGGGGAAAATTTTTTTTTTCAAATTAAACCAATACTAATTCACCATCTAATATAGGAGTGGGGAACTATGGTTCCTTTACAACTTGTGAACTTCAACCCCCAGAATTCAGGAATTCTGGGAGTTAAAGTCCACAAGTCATAAAAGGACCATAGTTTCCCACCTCTGATTTACTATGATCTTTTTCTGCTGTATCTCTAAATAACTGTGTTTTAAAAGAGATGAACTGGTTGGAGAATTTTTTTTCTTCAACTATTTCTTCCTCTTTCCATGAGGAAGATAGATAAAGTAATTATTATTGTTAAGGACCTGCTGCCATCACCTGGTTAGCAAATAAAAATGAAATGTTTACCACTCCTGTTTGCTAAAGTGGTAACCACAGAGAATAAAGGAAATCAGTCATAAGACAAAGGCATCTCCATAATAACTAAGGAACTTCCATGTAGCATTGGGACAATGTATACAGATACCTGGCTGATTTTCTAAAAGAGTTTCAGAACTTTTTCAGGCTCAGAGTCCTGGAGCCTAGATTGAATGCCAGATACAAGCAAACACCATCAAAAGTATCCCAGGGCAAAGTCAAATAGAAAGGGCTTTCCACTTCTCCTTCTCTCTCATACCCATGCACAATGCAAATATATATCCTGCTATTGATCTTCAGGCACATTCACAGATAAGAAGATTGATACATCCACCCCCAAAGCTATTAAGCTTAGAAGCAATTAAATTTCCATTGAAATGTCTGTTGCTACAGGCTTTGCAGATGGAAAAGGGGATTGATTTGATAGGGCCATAGTTTATAGAGCAGGAAAGTTACTTCTTGCCTCTACAAACAACAAGAGCATTTCCATGCTTCTGTGGCTCAAAAACACTTTTGGAAACAGACAGTCTAGGATGATAAAAGTTTGTACAGGTCTGTTAAATTCAATTAAGCTTCCCATTCAATTTTGTCATCAAATGAAAGGTAGCATTATGGAATGTATAGATGTCAGGAGAAGATTCTTTATCTTCTACATATTGGTTGAATGCACGATATGGGATTATTCTATCCTAGAAACAGATTAATATATTTTTAAGTTATTTAATATGTTTACTACCAAGGAACAATTTCGCGTAAATAACTCTTAAGAAAATCTAGTACAAATCAGATCTCCTTCTCCACATACTTTCTTTCTTGCCAAATTGTTAACTGTTAAAGAAAGGCTTCCTCCTCCTGAAACTATCTAGATCTGTTGAGATTATATCTCCCAGAGTTCCCAGTCACTGGCTCTATTGGCAAGACTGTTTAAGAATTATTGAAAGTTTAGTTCCTGTAGAATTGGATGGCAATGAATGAGGGAAGGCTGATTAAAAGTTTATATGTGAAGAAAACACCTTTCCTCCCTGTGGATGTCAATCTGCCAAGGAGAAGACCTTTATCTGCAAAAATATAAAATAACTATCTTGACTTATAGTTTCAAAATTAGCAAACTTTCCCCTTTGTCTGTTCAACTTGCTTATGTACATGTAAGTGCTACATGGTCTGGGACTGTGAAACCAGTTAATAAAAATCTGTCTTCAGTAATCCTTAAATCATGTGGCTGATACAACCTATTGTTTAATTTCCTGCATTTGGTTTTAACATTGGATTTTTTCCAGGCAAAACTATCAACGCTGAGAATCACTTGAATCCAAACACTCATTATTGGAATGGTGTGTATTAAGGGGATTTAAATGATTGAAATATTTTGCATTTAAGCTACATTAATGAACTAATTAGCCTGTGCCATTTACAAACCATCTAAATATCTATGTGGACAGCCATCTGTGATACAAGACACATTAGATGGGAAGAAAAACAGGAGATTGCAAGTGTTTTGTCAATTTTATAGTTTTCCTTGTGTCTCAGCTTGTCCTTCTTCTTGACTCAAATTTGTATCCAGACTTATGACCCTCTCATTGTACAGAGAATCTGCTGACATTACAAGTTCATCCAAAGAAAGAGCAAATATCTCTAACACATTGTGCCCAAATTGGAGTAAAGGTTTCTGTGAAGTGACGGGTCTGTTACTGAAGCCATATGGCATTATACATACACTAACCAGAAACAGCAACATTTGTAAGAGGTGAAAGATTAAATTTCTGTAAAAAATATTTACTGTCAAGAACCAGCAGAACTTCATTTGGCCTTGTAGAGTCCCAAAAGCTTCCAAAGCATGGCTCCAGGTAGACATATTTGAGGTATATACATATGTATTGGGAAAGGAAATTAAGAATAGATATTACATCTTGTACGATAGCCATCTTTTCACCAGAATGGACAGAAGAGGAAATAAAAATGGCACACCGCTTGTGGTTTATATGGAGAAACAGTCCATACACAGAACAAAGAGCAAAATCTCAAATTTCAGCTTAAATTCAGCTTCCTGGAATAGATTTGGAGAAAAAGAGTGGAGGGGGGAGGATGCTCCCATACCATCTGTCCCATGGTCATATGGTATGCATATGTCTATTAGTCCTTTTTCAGGTCTTGTACACTGTGCTCCTGCAAAATAAATTGTACACCATGGAAGTGAGGGACCGTAGGAAAAGGACTGGCAAAACTAGGTGAGGAATAAAAAGAGTGATCAGTCTAGAATCCTTACATTGCCACAAGAGTTCAAGTCCAACCCTCTACCCTCCCTTGATTGCTGTTACCCTTATCTAACTATAACCAGATGCTGAACATTAGTTGAGAAGATTCCTATGCATGACTTTTAGCAATAAATCAGTTAAATTTGGACTTTCGTGTGTGGACCTGGTCTTTCATGCCTGACATTAAGCATGTGTTTGCCTTTGGGATAACATAGAAGGCTAACATTGTTACACTTCTGGAAAACTGAACAGAATTCAAACAGAATGCATGCTATTTCTCTGAGTAAGCAACATTTATAGGAAACAGAGAATAAGAAAAACATTCTTAAAAAATCAAAAAAATTAGGGCAGGAGATAAGAAAAGAAACATTAGTAAAATCTAGTTAACATCAACTGAGTTAACCTTGCTTTCATCTATCCTTGTTTTCACATCTATACGTAAGTTAATACATTGATTTTTTTATTACTTGAACTTCTCATCTCTCTCTCTCTCTTTCTCTCTCTCTTTCTCTCTCTCTCTCCTTTTTGAGGATCTCATCAACTGCATCCAGTCATGAGTTTTTCCATCTTCCCATTATTAATCCATTCACTCTTCTTTCATATATTTGTGTTGCAATTCAGTCCTTTTCTCCCTGCATAATATAGATATAGAAATATTGATTGACAATTAGTGTAAACAGTCAAAGAAACACTGCCATGATCAATATTTTATCTCTTCTCCCTGTCATCTCTCTGTCTCTCCCTCTCTCCCCTTCCCCCACTTCCCCTTGTTTAGTCCCAAGATTGCAATGGGAATCGAATTATGAAGGGTAGTTCTTCAAGCATGGTCACCTTCTGCAATATTGTTCAGGAAGGAAACAAAAATATATCTCCTTCCCATGTTCCTATTATACTCCTGTAATATTCTCAAATTCCAGGTTAAAAATGTGCAAGATAAGAGACTATTACTATTCTACTCCATGCTATCTGAGTTATTATAGGGATTACAATGTAGAAAGGCAACAGATTAAGTAAAACGTTTGTGTCTTGTGCTATAAAATATAGCAGAAGAAGTACCAGGGGAAAAGGAAATTACCCAAATTCTCCCTCCTGAATCACCCCTGACATCATAATATCTTGCAGAACGAACTAACAAATGAAACACGCAGACCAAACACAAACCTCAGCAGAATACATTTCAGGTTAGAGATATACTGCAACATTTTATTGTAACCTAGTTATTTTCCAGTTATTAAACTTGTATTTTATTTAGGAAGCCTTCATGTTTGTATGGAAATATTTTAAATGCAGTTCCAGCACACCTTCAAAGGAATCAACCTTCTTGACTTCAATGGCACTTTTGCATAAAAGTTGCCCTGTTCGTGACTTAACCAGTAACTAGAACCTACTTCAGATTTTTAAGGAAACAAAATCTTTCCACTGAAGACATAATTTAGCTAACCTCACCCACTTCCTTTCTGACTTCCATTCATTGTTGAACTATTGTTGAATTGTATGGCCCTTAAGTCAGTCTTTTAGTCTATTCTGTGCTTATATTAAAAGTTCTATAAGATTAATTTTCTTGTGACCCTTTACAGTAGCATAATTGTTTCCTACAATTGCTAGAAAAACCAGGAAATACAAGAATTATAATTGCTAGGAAAATATAAATTTTCCTATTTATATAGGAAACTATTTGTTGCCAAGATATCCAAGTGAATGTATATATGCTAACATTTACAGTCTGGAGAAACACAGATTCATATCTTTGTTCAGCTAGGAATGTCAGATACCGTCTAGCTTACCTCACATACAGTCATGTAAATACAGTCAAAGAAAGGGTGGTGGCCATCTTGAGTTTCTAGATACAAGCCAACAAGCCAACTGGAGGCTAAAACATATGATGAATGGTTGCAGGAATTGGGCATGGCTAGTCTAGTGCAGGGATCACCAACCTTTTGGACCTCAAGGACCATCAAATGCATAATTTTAAATCCCACAGACTACTAATATGAATTTTGACTTACAGTGGCTTGCTGACATTGATGGAAAAGTCGGTCCCATATTCCAGAGCTGCAGTAGTCACAAGGCTGGCACTTTGGTCATCCCGTAGCAGCTGCTCCTCCACCTGAGTGCACCAGCATGCCAGGGACTGGAGAAGCTGCTCCTGGATGACCAAAAGGCCAGCCTTGTGACTACTGCAGCTCTGGAATATGGGACTGACTTTCCCACCAATGTCAGCAAGCCACCCTGGGGTGGATTTCCCTCCCTTGTCCTTGGTCTTACCTTCCAGTTCCAGCTCACATGGCTCTACTCAAGGTAAGGTTTCTGCTCAGCCGAAGGGTGGGGGCCAGCGGGTGAGCGGGCCATGTGGGCGGTATAGTCTTGTGTTCCCATGCAGCCTGGATTAATTGCTTTGGGGGGAGTGCTTTGGGGGGGACATTTCTCTGCCAACCACCAGTGGTCTCTGGCCCACTGGTTGGCAACCACTGGTCTAGTGAAGAGAAGAACCAGGGGAGACATGATAGCAGTATTCCAATATTAGAATTCTTTTATTGGCCAAGTGTGATTGGACACACAAGGAATTTGTCTTGGTGCAAATGCTCTCAGTATACATAAAAGAAAAGATACATTTGTCAAGAATCAAGAATCATAACGTACAACACTTAATAATAGTCATAGGGTACAATAAGCAATCAAATCATACTAGGAAACCGTCAATATAAATCGTAAGGATACAAGCGACAAAATTACAGTCATACAGTATTTTAGGGGCTGCCACAGAGAGAAGGGGTCAAGCTACTTTCCAAAGCACTTGAAGGCCAGATAAGGAATAATGATGGAAACTGAACAAGGAAAGATTCAACCTGGAAAAAAGGAGAAATTTTCTGACAGTGAGAGCAATCAACCAATGGAACAGCTTGCCTTCAGAAGTTGAGGGAGCTTCATCAATAGAAGCTTTCAAGAACAGACTGGACTGCATCTATCAAAAATGGTGTAGGGTCTGCTTGGGCGGGAGGGTGGACTAGATGACCTACAATGCCCCTTCAACTCTATTAATCTGTAAAAAGCTCTGCTTAGGGTCTGTTGTACAACCAGGAGGTGCTCAAAGAAGAACCTAGACATTTACCTAGGATGGCACAATTGACCAAGTATGGACAGCGGATGGCCTTAGATGATATGGATTAGGATGAACACATGATAGTAGAGATAGAGAGATAGGGACAACTGTATATTTTGCTCTAGTGCATAATGAGATTTTTTTAATGTCCACATCTGGGAGACCTAGCACTGATGCACCCTGCCAGTTTGCATTATCCCTAACAAAGAGAACTATGCTGCCCCTGCTACAGCTTACATACCTCCTTGAGAGCAGCTTGTGTATGCAAGCACCAGACACCAGAATTGCTCTCTTCAATTCAACCACTAGCTTTGTGACATGACTAAAATTAGGCTGGAGGGCTCTTCTGAGAGGTAGACCTCTAGGTCTAAAGTGCTGTGCCTATGCCTAGCTTATAGGGCTGTTTTTCAAAGGAAGAATGGGAAATAAGATACTGTTTCCTTGTCTGCTCTGAGCTTTTTGAACAAAAAGTGGATTTCATAAATAATCCAAACAATTACCTACTGTTCGTTTCTCTTATGTCCACAACCATGAACAAGTTTCTGGCTGTGTCATTAAGTAGGAGGAAAAAAGAACTCATTCATATCACCTTCTATTCAAGTTACAAATCAACTTCCATGCATCTTAATGCCACACGTTTTTGCCTTCATATTGTGTATGTGTCACACATGTTTGGGGCTTCCACCCAACGCAGCTATGCTGGAAAGCATAAAATAGGAAACAAGGGGGTACCAGACAGTCTCAAAGACAAAATATTTTATACTCACAAATATAACAGTAATATATTAGAAGATGCATTTCATCCAGTCTTAGAAGATGGAAGGAGAAAATAAATTGCTTTTCCAGGTTGACCAGCTTGTTCCAGGTTGGCATTGGGTTCTTTTCAAACTATACTGCATAGCAATGCTTTACAGCTCATATCACATAAAATCAGGTGTGTGTTTTGCAGAGAAGATGGGTTATATTTGTAATGAGGGCTCAAAGAAAGGAATATTTTCTTTTCAGAGCAATTCTTAGGATACAAATCTTATTTGATTTCTTCTTTCTATTAGGTAATTCCTTAGTAAATTGTTGGAATGTCCAAAAGATGAGATAGCAAACAATTAGTTTACATTACACAAATAGAGATGGACATTAGAAAAAAAAAAGTCCTAACTCCAAGAGCAAGTTAACAACAGAATATATGATCTTAAAAGCGGGGAGATTCTCTTTCATTCCAGGTTTCCTGATTTAGGGAACAAGTTTGACCCTTACAACATTTCCATTCTATAATTCTAATTCTGTTAATATTTGCTCTCTATTTTCCTCTGCTTTCCAAAGAAATAAAAATTGCAAGTTTATTAAAAGAAGGCTAACTGTTGCTTTGAGAGCTGTGGTGGTACAGTGGTTAGAATGCAGTATTGCACGCTAATTCTGCTGACTGCCAAACTGCCAGAAGTTCGGCAGTTCGAGTCTCACCAGGTCAAGGTTGACTCAGCCTTCCATCCTTCCAAGGCTGATAAAAAGATTGCTGGAGGCCACTCTGTAAACCACTTAGAGAGGTAAAGCATTGTGAAATGCTATATAGGTCTAAATAAGAAGAAAGCTTTGATGTTCCCAGTATTGGAAGATAAAAACCTCTATGACAGGATCCCCAAACCCTGGGCCATCACCCATTACTGGGCCATGGCCTATTTACAACCAGGCCATGGGCCAGCACACATATGTGTGCAGTTCAACTTGCTTGCATGGCCCAGTTCCCCAGTCAGGCCACTAAGTCGCAAAGGTTGGGGACCACTGTTCTACTAACCAGGCCAAACACCAGCCCTCTCATAAAATTCCACACCAAGGAAGAGATTTACATATCTAAGATCAACACATCCCTGTAGGATGCAAATCAACTTTTCTCTCTGGATTTCACACATCCTCAAGGCAAGAACACTTCAATTTGCACATCTAACATATCTCACGATCAAAGTCCATTGTTACTATAAGTATTACTACTGTCAGCATTTTGATTTCATGGCTATCTTTGAATTTCTGACCCTCATTTTGCTGTCTGGCTTTTTGAATAAACTCTATCTCTGTTTCGAGCAATTGTTCTGCAACTTGGGTTCCCAGTTTGAATTGGACCAAAACTTCTTCTAGCACCAGCTACTACAAGATGTCTATAGATTAGAAAGTTCTCTGGGTTTTTTTTTTTCTAGATAGACCAAGAGCTGCTTTTTATTACAAAAGGCCCAGCTGCTGCATGCTCTCTCACCTGAAGGAGTAAAGGCGGCTAGGATAAATTCGAGATGATGTTTTCGTGATCAAAGGCGCAATGTAGCAGAGGGATCCTATCCAAAGAAAGACAGGAAAGGAGATGTCAGCATTTTATGCAGCTGTGCTATTAGCACTGTAAATTCTTTCTCCTGCTCCATTCTCCTTATTTATGTTGTGGCCTGAATGCAGGCCATCTCTTTTCTCCACTTTTTAGATCTATTGGGTCTATTGGGATTCTTAGTAAAGGCAATTGTTTCAACCCTCTCTTTTGTTTCTAGGGAAGATTTCATTCCACAAATTGGAACCTCTCCCATTTTATCCCTTGAAGAGATATATGGACATGTGCTTGAATTTTTCTCTTTTCTCATCTTAAGATTTTTTTTCCCCCTATCTCTGCCAACAGGGAGAGACAAACTTGACACCGTCTCCAATATTCCCTTCATTTAAACTTCTTCCTTTGTCATAATGATCAAAAAGCTCTGCTTCCACCAGCAGCAGTTTCATGTAAAGCTTGCCATTCTCAAGTCAATTCCTCATCACTGATTATCCCGGACCAAATAAAATAGCATCATTTAAATCTACAAGCCAAACTCCTCGGTCTAACCTTAACTGCAAATACATTTATTTTGTAAGTGTATTGCACAATGCTAGCACCTATTTGGACTTTACTGAATTTTTATTTTACTCTTTAATTTGTATTTTGAATTCAAATTCTAATTCCCCTCCTTCAGTCATTTGCCTCTGTAGTACGTTTACAGTTTTTGCTGGTTCCTCCCCAACATTAGTTAATCTGTTGACTCTGTGTGTTTTGTGCATTTTAATTGGAACAGATTGTTCTGAATGCTATAAAAAAATGTAAAGAGGCCTTAGAAAGTGGGGCATGGGGCATTAAGTCCCTCTTTTTGAACATTTGAAGAATCTGTTTCCATCCTTGGATTCTTTCTATATTTTTTTCTCAACGTGAACATGTCTCTCTGGAGACAACTGATAAAAGCTTCCTAAGCAATTGTGTGAATTTGGAAAAAAACAGGAATGTGTTAAGGATTTCAAAAGAAATGGATAGCTATCCACACCAATATGTTCTGAATCAACACTTCAGAAGAATTTCACGGCCTTAAGGTCTACACATTTTTGTTTCATTGGTTGCAACAGTGAAGAAATAAAGGGATTGAGCCTGTCTGTGATTAACTTGACCAATACCTCTGAAAGAACAATTCTGATTTAATGAATAAATTACAAAAAACACCAATGCAGAGTTTGAACCAGTCTCAAAGCACGTCTATTTTTACATTTCACATTTGTTCCCATTATAATTCTGTGAATGAAATCATGAATAGTTCCATTCAAATCTGAATCTGAAATTTAAAGGTACTCTGCAATTTACAATCACAATTGAGCTCGGAATTTCAGTCCTAAGTCATTGCAAATGTTAAGCAGGTCATCATATGAGGTGAGTCGATTTTATGCCCATTTTATGGTAGTTGTTAAGCAAATCACTATGGTTGTTGTTGAGCAAATCACGTGGCCATTAAACAAAGCACATGCTCATTAAGCCAATCCAGCAAATGCAATAGGTGTTTTTGGCCATTATCTGCCAGAAAACAGCAAAGGAAAAAAATGCAAATCGTGCTCATGTGATGGCAGGGCACCACAACCAGCCATAAATGTGAGTCATGTTTCCAAAATGCAATCATGTAATTGCAGGGAGAGATGCAACAATTGTAACTTCAACAACTCATAAGTTTCTTTTTTAAAAAAGTCTGTTGTAACAACAAATAGTCATTAAGAGATCAGTCATTAAGTGAGGACTGCAGGTAGTTGATTGAATTATCCAAGATATTCACAAAGGACTAAAGACATGAACTCAGGACTGAATATGTCTCTCTACCTTTTCCTACCTGTACCTAATCTTGGCACAAACTCTTATAATACTTCTGTTTTGCCATGACCCGATGATATTGCCACAATCTCATTGCCAGCCCTTGCCTGAGACAGATTGAAATCCTCCTGCATCAGTATTTTAAAAAATATGTTTTTTTTCCTATTTATACCCACCTACAGCCCAAAGCCCATCCGGGGGCAGCCTAAAGATGTGCAGATCTGTTTATCAATTTCCTTGAAAGGAGGTCAGGTGACTTGCAGTGACTGGCAGCAGAGCAACCGAGGCAGAATAGGAATTGGCCAATTTCATGCTGGTGGGCAGGTCATATAAGGACCACCCCTTTCTAACAAACTGTACCTGTCAGAACAGATTTATTGCATATTTACCAAAGAGAGCATCTAGCAATCCTGTTGTCTTCTTCCCCTCCAAGACTCAGAATTGAGAAAAGTGCAAGTAAATGTTTATGCCTTTTCTATTGTTCGCATAATTAAAATTTAATCTCTTTATAGCAGTAACCTTTAATGTTCATTGATTTGCAGAGATCAAATTGTTCTGCTTTGGAGATCTCCTAAAAAGGTCAATAAGCAATCTTCATTAGCTTAGCACAGGGGTGTCAAACTCGCGGCCTGCGGGCTGGATGCATCACATGCTGCCCCACCCCTGCCTGGTTTAGCAAAGGGGGAGAAAATCCCAATATGTCATGTGATGCTGCCATGATGACGTGAGTTTGACACCCCTGGCCTAGCACTTTTGAGATGTGTTGGAACTACATTTAGAAATTGGCTAGGGATTGTGGGAGTTTCATTCATTCATTCAATTTCTATAGCTGTCCACCTCAATCAATGACTTTCAGTGGCTTACAGTTCCAAAAGTTATAGTTGGGACATATCTAGAGTACCCAGTTGGAGAAGATTGTCATAAATAAAAGCAGGCATTCACAATGACTCATTCAGGAACAGGCACCTTATACTTGAAGCTATAAACAGAAATGGAGACACAATGATAACAGACAATTACTGTTCTCCTAGGGCAAGGTGAACAAACAAACAGGGAAAATACCTATTCAGCTGGACTGAAACATTGATCTTAAGATACTGTAGTCTTCTCCTGTTTATGCCTAGGAAAAGAAGTATAAGTGCTTAGAAAGCAAAGGTTATATTTATGAGCAGCTAACTTCCCTGAACAGCTTATGGCAAAGACCTATAAATACTTTTGCTTATGCAGGCAGTGAAAGAGAAGTGTAGAGCATATTAGCTGTTCCTAATGTTGATGCAATGAGATGCCACAGCAAAATATTCTTCTCCTCCACCACCACCACTTAGTTTCTGAAGTATTTTGCCCATTACTTAAGACAAGAAAATACATCACCTTTTCCTAAAATATAACCACAGAAAGAGGCAAGTGATTTGCTTCATCACTTTGATCAATTTGTTTTTGCATCAAATCTTCAAACTGAATATTTGCACAGACCTAATGTGATTAGTTCTCTTGGCTCTTCCAGATGTTCACTGTTGATGAGAACTTTCAAATTTCCAAATGTTTTCCCTTTTTCTTGTTTTTCAAAGCACACTGAATTTGGGATACTGAATTTAATACATACATAGTAATGATACTGTATATGTATTAAATAACAGGTACCTTAAAATAAAGGACTATGCCCATCTTAATATGAAAGCTTTTTCCTAATAATTTTGAAGGATGATCAGACTTTGGTGGAAGAGAAATAAGTAACAGTAGGTGAAGGTTTCTAACACCTAATTCTTTAGCAGTGGCAGTAACTAAAATGAATTTGTGCAATTTTATACTCAACCCACCAACTCTATTTGGACTTGTTGATGTGATGGGTTTTGGGCCTGGCAACTCTCAAAAGCTCTTAAATCACAGTCCTGTGCATAATTTTGGTAATGGAACTCCAATTATCCAGTGATCCTTGAAAGCAGTCACAATAGAACATGATTTACATTAATTGTCACATGAATTTTATATGAATTGTCAGTTTATATATTACAAAACTGTGATCAAGTTTAGTTTTCTTTCTAACTTCTGTATTCCATGTTGATGAGTTGGTTTGTTTTCACTTTGGGTGCATTTTTATTTATTTTTCTCTGCTTTCTACAAAGAGAGGTGTTATTCAAAAACTTACACATAAAACAGAACAGTAAAATAACAACAACAAAAACACATCTTCACTCACGCACCAACAAATTATATTTTTAAACCATACTATCAACCATTTCATAGCCTCATTTCCCCCTTTCCCCACAACAGACACACCCAGTTTCACTGAACTCTATTTATTTTTATTTATTTAATTAAACTTTTATACCGCTCCCTCTCCCAAAAAGGGACTCGGGGCGGTGTACAGCCTACTAAAAACACATAATAAATACTCAATAAATACAATTAAAATAAATTAAACCAAATTGATCCGGCTGTCTAACCCAAAAATAGAGTTAAAAATTAAAAACTAATAAAACCCCGATTAAAATTAAGTTAAAAAACTAAAAATACAGTTACTGGGCCAGGCCAGCCTGTTGAAAAAATAGGGTTTTCACTGCGCGCCGGAAGGTCAGAATATCCGTCATAGCCCGTATCTCCGGGGGGAGATCATTCCAAAGGGAGGGGGCTCCCACAGAGAAAGCCCGAACCCTCGGGGCCGTCAACCGACAACGGCCGGGCGGCGGTACCCCGAGGAGGGCAACCCTGTGGGAGCGTACTGGGCGGCGGGAGGTTGATGATGGCAGCAGGCGGTCCCGTAAGTACCCAGGTCCCGAGCCATGGAGCACTTTAAATACTGTCAGTACCACCTTGAATCGAATCCGGAAGGCTACAGGAAGCCAGTGCAGCCTGCGGAGAAGCGGTGTAACGTGGGAGCTCCGAGGAGCACCCACGATCACCCGCGCGGCTGCATTCTGGACCAGCTGCAGCCTCCGGAGACTCTTCAAGGGGAGCCCCATGTAGAGAGCATTGCAATAATCCAGGCGGGAGATGACGAGGGCGGAAGTGACTGTGCGAAGTGCGCCCAGATCCAGAAAGGGCCGCAACTGGTAAATCAGACGAATCTGATAGAAAGCCCCCCTGGCGACGGCTGCAATATGTTCTTCTAAAGACAGCCGTACGTCCAGGAGGACACCCAAGTTGCGCGCCCTTTCCACGGGGGTCAAGACCTCTCCCCCCACGGCCAGCGAAGGAACCAGCTGGCTGTATCTGGGCGCAGGAAACCACAGCCACTCGGTTTTGGTCGGGTTGAGACGAAGCCTGTTACGACCCATCCAACTCCGCACGGCCTCCAGGCATCGGGACATCACTTCGACGGCTTCGTTGGGGTGGCCCGGGGTGGAGATGTACAGCTGAGTATCGTCAGCGTACTGATGGAACTCCACCCCGAAGCCACGGATGACCTCACCCAGCGGCTTTATATAAATGTTGAACAGCAGGGGTGAGAGCACCGACCCCTGAGGCACCCCACATCGTAGGGGCCTCGGGGCCGATCTCTGCCCCCCCGTCAACACAAATTGCGAGCGGTCGGAGAGGAAGGAGGCGAACCACCGCAACACGGTGCCTCCCACCCCCAACCCCTCCAACCGCTGCAATAAGATACTGTGGTCGACAGTATCAAAAGCCGCTGAGAGATCTAACAGGACAGAGGAACAACCCCTGTCCCGGGCCCTCCAGAGGTCATCCACCAACGCGACCAACGCCGTCTCCGTGCTGTGCCCGGGCCTGAAGCCCGATTGGAGGGGGTCAAGATAACTCGCTTCATCCAGGTACTGCGGGAACTGACGTGCCACCACACTCTCAACAACCTTCGCAACAAAGCGAAGGTTGGAGACAGGACGATAGTTAGATAACAATGCTGGGTCCAGGGACGGTTTCTTGAGGAGGGGCCGCACCACCGCCTCTTTCAAGGCGGCAGGTAACAGCCCCTCTCTCAAGGAAGCGTTTATAATACCCTGGAACCAGCCTCGTGTCACCTCCTGAGTGGCCAAGACCAGCCAGGAGGGGCACGGGTCCAGCAAACAGGTGGTGGCATTCAGTCCCCCCAGTATCCTGTCCACGTCCTCCACAGTAACAGGATCGAACTCAACCCAATTGACCGCACCGATATCCACCCCCGCCCCCCCGCCCGGAGATGCCCAGTCGGAGTCCAGCTCGTCCCGGATCTGAGCGATTTTGTCCTGCAGAAACCTAGAAAACTCCTCAGCCCGTCCCTGCAAGGGGTCCTCCCTGCGCTCCTACCTCCAGTAGAGAGCGGGTCACCCTAAACAGGGCGGCTGGGCGGTTTTCCGCGGACGCAATAAGGGTGGAGAGGTAAGATCTCCTCGCCATCCTTATCGCCACTAAATACGTCTTAATATAAGATCGTAATAGTGTTCGGTCGGACCCAGAGCGGCTGGCCCTCCAACTGCTCTCTAGGCGTCTTTTCCGACGCTTCATCTCCCTTAGCTCCTCAGAAAACCAAGGAGCCACTTGGGATCGGCATCGGGTCAGAGGCCGCAAGGGCACGACTCGGTCGAGGGCCCCAGCAGCCACCCTATCCCAGGTGGCGACCAAGCCCTCCACCGAGTCGTGTGTGTGAGCTTCGGGAAATGGCCCAAGCTCCGTCAGGAACCTATCAGGATCCATCAGGCGCCTGGGGCGGTACCATTTTAATGGTCCCGCCTCCCTGCGGTCAGGGGGTGCGGAACGGAAGTCGAGCTTCAGGAGCGAGTGATCCGACCATGACAGGGGTTCTATGACTATATCCCCCATACCCAGATCACTCTGCCACTGATCAGAGACGAAAACCAGATCCAAGGTATGACCTCCCACGTGAGTAGAGTCCCGAATTAACTGGGTCAGGCCCATGGCCGTCATGGAAGCCATGAACTCTTGAGCAATCCCCGAGGTACCGCCAGCAGATGGCAGGTTGAAATCCCCCATGACCATAAGCCTGGGGGTCCCAACCGCCATGCCAGCTATGACCTCAAGGAGCTCAAGCAGGGCTGCTGCCGCATAGCAGGGAGCCAGGTATGCGACCAGCAAGCCCACCTGAACCTTGGGACCGAACTTCACGAAAAGGAGCTCACACCCGGTCGTCTGAGATACTATGTCCTTCAAGAATCTGGAGAGAGCTTAGTATAAAATTGCCTGAAATCTCTGATAATACAATGTACTTTAAAGGCAAGGAAAGAAACTGAGGAGAAAAATTAGTTTATTTGTGCAAGAAAATTAAATTGTTGCATTTGACAACCAAAAGCTGGTAGAATCAGTAACTAAGCAAAGACATTAAGTGTACACATAGCAAATGGAAAAACTGTTTTGTTTTTTTTTGGAAAAAAAAAGTCTTTCGAAAATGGGCAGACATCGCACTTCAACAGAATTTTTCAAAGAATGGAAATAAAGCTGAACAGTTATTCATTCATTTACTGAAGCATTCAGTAGGCAAAAAGCCATAGAAACATCGACATTTCTCTTCTGATGAGACAAAAGGCTGCTTCCAAAGAAGGCTTTTAATTTCCTTCACAACTGACTCAGAGTTGAATATGAAGTCACTTAACCAGTTTTCCACCATGGTATTATTTATTTTTTAACAGCTGCCTTGAAATCACATGCTTCATGTTTTAATCAAGATATGGAAAGGTAGATTTTTCTGATGGCTACACTCACATAGCCTGCATCATTTTATCTGTATGTCAAAGATTCGTAGTTTTTGACCATTTCTGTCTGTAGCAGTTTTTAGGAAGGAGATAGCGTGTCATAAATCTTTCTGCCATTGAAAGCTATGGATGAAGTAGCTCTGTCTTTTCTAATAGCATATTTGAGCTTTGGTCTAGTTTAGTTTATGAGGCAGTTCTGCAATTCCTTAAAAATGAAATTTACTACAGCAACACATTTCATATTAGGTCTATGGCTCAGCATATTTCAGTCATATCCAATTTGGCAACCTTTGGTGTCTTAGAAATTCAGCTGTAGAATTCTCAGCCAATAAGATTGGAAATGTTGGGAATTGGATGGCATATCATTGGGTCATATCCTGTAGAGGAGTATAGAGATGGACCTTGAAAAGTTATGTGAAAATACAGGTAGTCTTCGAATTACAGCCACAATTGAGCCCAAAATGTATGTTGCTAAGTGAAACATTAGTTAAGTGAGTTTGCTCCATGTTATGATTTTTCTTGCCACCGTTGTTACGTGAATCATTGCCGTCATTAAGTTAGTAACCTGGTTGTTAAGTGAATCTGGCTTCCCCATTGACTTTGCTTGTCCAAAGTTCACAAAAGATGATCACATGACCCTGGGACACGAAAACCGTCATAAATATGAAGCAGTTGCCAAGAGTCCAAATTTTGATCATGTGACCATGGGGGTGCTGCAACAGTCTATAAGTGTCAAAAATGGTCATAAGTCAGTTTTTTCTGGCTGTTGTAATGTCACTAAATGAACTGTTGTAAGTTGAGGGTTACCTGTATTGTCTACAAGTGCCAAAAGGGAATCATGTTGGCCAAAATTCAATTTTAAGCATAATTCTTCAAGCATTATATGAGCAACTTACTGTGCTGAATTTTTCTCCAATTTCCTAATATGTTTTCCTTTTATGTAAGTCTTTACATTTATCTCATTTTTAAAGCAGTTTTTAACCTTACTTATCTGTTGTGAGACGGCTGGAGGTGCTGGATGTTTTGATGTTGCAAATCTCTCTAAATTTCAGCAGCCTCCCGATTGCTGTCACTCCCTAAACTGAAAAGCTCCTCATGTAGCAGCTTCCTCATGAGATTTTGTGCTCTCAGATCAGAAGCATTGAGCAACAAGGTCTAATAGATTCTTGGATGAGAGAGGATTTTAACCAAGAATTTTTGTAACCTCAAGGCATTTTATTCTCTGAGAGAAAAGGTAAGATGATGCCCTTCCCTCACAGCATTTCAGATATTGTACTATAGCAAATCGCATTATGTGTGGAATCTATCAACAGTGATATTGGAATAAGACCCCCTGTTTCATCAGTTTTAATTGCTAAACTGCATTTGTAGGATCCACAAATCTCTTAGGTCAAAGAGAGAGCAACAGAACATACCACTGGCACACTTGTGGGTTCACGTATAATATATGTTTTACTTGCATATTTTTATATGTACATCAGAGGTGGTATTCAACAGGTTCTGACCAGCTCTGGAGACCCAGTAGCGGGAATTTTGAATATTCAGAAAACTGGCAAATACCACTTCTGACTGGCCCCACTCCCATCTATTCTCTGCCTCCTGTGTCCCAGCTGATTGGCTCGGTCTTCTTTTGTTGCCCTGCACAGGAGAACGGAGCTAGAAATCAGATTATTGGGGTGGGGAGGGAATGGGATTTTGCAGTAACTTTCCCCCAGGAGTGGGGTGGGAATGGAGATTTTAAAGTATCCTTCCCCTGCCACGCCCACCAAGCCACACCCACCAAACCATGCCATGCCCACTAAGCCACACCCACAGAACCAGTAGTAAAAAAATTTGAATTCCACCACTGATATACATATCCATGTAAAACTGCTATAGATATATAGTTTTGTTTCATACAAATAGTAGAGTAATATTATACTCAACTTTGGATTCTTAATGCCAGCAACAAAATAATCCCGTGTTTCTAAATAAATGTTGACTACTGGTGACCACCTATACCAGTCTCTGCAGTTTTCTTGCAAGATTTTTCAGCAGTGGTTTGTCATTGCCTGTTTTCTATGGCTGAGAGGGAGTAACTGGCCCAAGGTCAACCAGCTGACTTAGTGCCTAAAGTAGCACTAGAATTTATGGACTCCTGGTTTTTAGTCTGTTGCTTAACCACTACATCAAACTGGCTGTCTACATTAAGTGGAATGGTATTTTGTTTTGGATGTACCATATGAATTACTCATTCCTAATTCTCAGCAGATGACAGCTTCTAACTGACTTTGGGAAGTTAAATAGATAAATGGGAGACTGTCAGAGATTCGTAGATCTGTAACTAGAATAGAAAGTTTAAAAAAAAAAATTCTAGGAATAGTAAACCATTTCTATATTCTCTATCATGCTAGGCATTCATGAAATCACACAGTCGAATTCCATTCAAAGGAGACTGCTTAACTTCTTATATCACATATTCGCTACACCATGGTTAAAAGACTGCTAACTCATGTCCTGCCTGATTTAAAGATGTGTGATGCATGATGGAGCAATCTAAAACCTAAACTCCATCTAGGCCAGGGGTGTCAAACTCAAGGCCCATGGGCTGAATCCATCCCATGGGGTGCTTACATCTGTCCCATGGGGCAACCCTGGAAACAACAAAGGACTGGCCCACAGTGTCTTTACCAGTAAAAAGGGAGCTCGGGAGCTCCCAGGCTCCATTTTTGGCTGCAGTGGCCTCCTGCAGCCCTCTGCCAATGATAACAGAGCCCGGGAGGAGCTCTGTCAGTTTTGCTGGCAGAGGGCTGCAAGAGGCCATTGCAGTCGAAAACAGCCCAGGAGGGCCGTGTGTGGCCCTCACAAGCTTCACTTTCGCTGGCAGAATGCTAGCAAAATAAACTACTAGCAAAAGTGGCATTTGATCATATGAGTGACATCGAGCTAGCCACGCCCCCCCTGATCTTGTGCCATACCACGCCCCCCCCCCCGAGGTCAAACACAACCCTGATGCGGGCCCTCAATGAAATCGAGTTTACACCCATGATCCAGTTTCAAATCTCTACTCTTCCAGCCTTCACAAGGCCATGAAGATAAAACAGCTGTGACCCCAGGGTACCCTGTCTTGAACTACAGGTTATAAATCTAATAAAGAAGGATTGTGTTGTTCCAATGGCACAAAAGACTTAGTGTTTCCAAGAATTAGCTCTTGCCCACTGTACTAGCAGCACAAAGCAGGGATGACCTGTGAGAATCAGAAAAGTCAAGATGAAAGCCACAATCATGCAAAGCTCTACCCCTTTTTATATATCTCATACATGTGACTGTTGGAAGAATTATCCTTCAAGGTTCAATTTCAAGGGAAAAGACACTGAAAACATGGAGCAGTAGTGGGATTCCAAAATTTTTACTACCAGTTCTGTGGGCGTGACTTGGTGGGTGTGGCAGGGGAAGGATACTGTAAAATCTCCAGTCAGAGGTGGCATTTGCCAGTTCTCTGAACTACTCAAAATTTCCGCTACTGGTTCTCCAGAGCTGGTCAGAACCTGCTGAATGCCACCTCTGACATGGAGGCTGTTTGGAAATATGGTTTAATGGTGCACTGGATCACATGCCTTGGAGCTCTTGGACGAAGAAAAAGGGAACGGATGCTGAGAGTCCCTGGGTTCTATGCCCTCTCTGGGCTTTGAATTTGAGCATGTGTTCTGATTGGTTTTCAGACTCCCATGGGGCCATGCAGCGGTAACTTGTTAGGTTGTCTTTTGAGTGCCAGGCTTGGTTGACTCTTGCTAAGTGATGATGATGTAATGAAAGGGCTTTGGGCAATTCCTATTATGGTTCTGCCTGAAGGAGGTAGATCTTTGTTATGTAGAATAGACTGGCTCAGGCCTTAATGGCCCATTAACAAAGGTGGTGACGGAGCTGAGTTTCTACTTCTCCTTTAGGGGAAATACTCTGCATTTTTAATATATCCTAAAATATTGTATTTTAACTTCCACATGACACATGTTTTTAAAAAAAGCAGTGGGTTATCTGATCATAGCTGCAATTTTGACATTTTTAAGCACCCCCCCTCCCCCCCCCACATTAAGAGTGAATAGATATGGCTTTGGATTCAATGCAGACAAGGTTGATTGAGAATCACCTCTTGGTCTATTTCTCCTTTATTCCATAATTATGATACCTTTTCCAAACTCTTCAGTTTTGTTTCTTCCTCTCCTCTCATCTGTGTGAACTCCCTCTTCATTTTGACTTCCTTGCCGGCTCCAATCTGTCTGTTAGAACCCTTTTTATCTCATCCTGTGATCTCCTGTTTATGTTTACATTCTCTTTCCATTCTTCCGATTCCTAATAATTACAACCACCCCACCACCCTGCCACTCAAATTCCTAGCATCAAATTTGTAGCATCCAGGTTACTTCTTTGCTTCTGATAGCAAATCTCTACCAGTCTGCACCATTTCACTGTGATTTCCCCATCTTTATCACAACCCCCTGGCTTACAAAACTTTCTAAAAGAAGAAACTACTGTATAAATAGAAACATATAACACGTTAAAACAGTGAGTTAAAACAGTAAAGAAAACTGCTAGAAACAGAATTAAGACTTGAATGCTAGCTGCTATATAAATATTAAGTTAATATTAAAAGCCCTTGGGAGGAAAATTATTCCTTTACACTGAAAAGATAATTAAGTAGTTGTCAGGTCAGGATATTCTCAGACACTACCGAGAAGGCATGATTATAGGTGGCACACTAGAGTTTTTGCCAAGGTTTTGGGTACTCAGAAAAAAGTTTTGAATGATGGCTCTGGGTCAGAGGAAGGATCCATTTAAATCACTTCAGGTCTAAAATCATCAAGATTTTATAGCTTGAATAGAGCAACAAATGAATAGGAAGCCAAAAGAAATGGATTTGCTATGTTTCCGAGGGTGCAATTGTATTGGAGAAGTTACATTAGATAAAATATTCCTTTCTTTGGCCTGACACGACTAGAACCCTCCAATAGAGTGGACTTTGAATTCAATCAATATCATAACCAAATACTCTCAATATTCGTTTATTTATGTAAAAGAGTCTAAACTTTTTTATTTTTTGTATGACACCAGGAGATCAAATTCCAGCTGTTGTTGTTTTAAATATATATTTTATTAGTTTGGGGCTCTGGGTTATATTCAAGCAATTAGTGCCATCTTCTGGTGAATGTGAAGAAAAGTCCAAACTCATTCAGAAAAGGGATCATATTATTGTTTTAATATTCAGCCTTGGCAATATATAAACTTTGTTTTCTTTTTTCTTTTTAGATAAGCTTCCTATCTGTTTTTTAAAATCACAAGGCAATTCCAAAATATTCTTGAAGGAGAACTGACAGCTGCCCAACACACAAGATGCCTTTTGTTTCTGCACTTCATTTATTTGGCCTCCATGTGCCTCTTTCTATTTACTGCATGCATTCAAAAATCAACTGATGGCTCTCCATAATGATTAAAATATTCCACTATGTTTATTGTCACTGAAGTGTTTCCATATATATAATTTCTAATAGGCCCAGAGCTTTTTGCAGCAATGGATAAAGTTCCTGGATTTTGTCGTTGTTGTTGTCTTGTTGTATTCTCGCAAAGAAATGGGATGGCAAATGATGAAAGGATAATATGGTGAAATCAACATTGTTATAGATGTTATATGTAGGAAATGATAGCATGAGTGGCAGCATAGGCAATTATCAGACCTCAGTTCTCTGAGCTGCATTGGACACCCTACCACCCCACTACCACCTGGTATGTCTCTCCCAAGTGTTTCTACCTATCCCCTCAGATCCAGGCAAAGATGTGTGCAACAGGTCTTATCAATTAAAGAATGCCATAGGCCCTTTGGAGCTTCCTTCCCCTGGAGATTAGATTGGTCTTTTTGCAAGATCCAGAAAACATGTCTGTATTTCAGAGATTGGAGATTGGATAGTCAGTTAGAGCCCTTGAGATGGTTATGTTAATTGTGATTCTACCAATTTTATTTTATTATTTTAATCCTTGGTTATGTGTGTGTTTTTTTTTTTACTGCTGTTAGTTTCCCAGAATTACCAAGGTGAGATGGGCAGCTGTATACATGGATTAAAATCAATAAATATAATTGAACTGAATGTTTTTTCTAAGGAAGAATGGGATCTTATGGTCCTCCAGCTACAGCTGAGTTTCAGCTTCCCACAGCTTTCAATAAGTATGTGGGGTACTTTGAGATGCTGGGAGCTTTCAGCTGTATCCAAAGGGCCATGTTTTCCTAGCTTAGCTCTGTTCAAGGTAAAACCGTCTTCTCAGCCTGGTAACCTTTTGGGTTGACTTTGTCTCCCATAATTCTTAGTCAATATAGTTAGCTTGGGGAAAGGATGGGGAAAGCTCATTAAGTATTGAAATGCAATATTTCAGGCATACATATTACATTAAACCTGTGCACCAGTGAGACTTTTCACAGCCTGAGGTTTTGACTGTGTGGTTTGTTGCAAAGTTATTGATTTCTAAAGGAAAGGATGTGTTTATGTGGGTATGTATCTGCTTGTACATGGTTAGGTGCCCCGTGTGATGCATTTTAAAATGTAACTTCATAGTCTGTCTATCCCAAAAGACAGCCTTCAAATGAGAATCCTGAAGAGTTGCTGGAGTGCATTGAAACACCAGTCTTTTTTTTAAAGCCACATCAATTCTACAGATTAGAATTGGAAGGGACTTTGTAGGTCATCTACTCCAAACTCCCCCGCCAAAGCACACCATTTCTGACAAATGGCAGTCCGATCTCTTCTTGAAAGCCTCCAGTGATGAAGCTCCCATATCTTACGAAGGCAAGCTGTTCCATTGGTTGATTGTTCTCACTGTCAGAAAATTTCTTGAAATGAATAGAAAAATGGAATGGATGGAATGAGTGCTAATGTTCACTATTCTCAAGTTGTACTAGCAGAGTCGGTAGCCAAGATCCAGCACAAATCCTCATCCACATTTAGGTCAAGCTTTCACAAGGATTTTAAGCATGTGTAATGATACTTTCAATGCATAATCATCTCCCCACTCCTTCCATCCCCAAGACATATAGACAAAAACACAAAGCAATCACCGCAAAGGAAACCCTTTCCTAGAGACTTACAGCTGCGTTCTTCTTTAGCCAGCCTGGAAACCTTCAGAGGTCTGTATTGGAGGTCAATTAAAATGGCTTATAATAAGACCAAAGGAGTATCTTTTTAGTTGACATTACGTCTAGCAAAGAAAGAACATTCTTAACACCAGTCAAGGTGTTTTTAGTTGGTTTTGTCCACTTTGTATCAACTTTTTTTTAAATCTAAGAACAGTCAGAGATGGAGCATGTCCAGATCCCTCAATAGCTAGCACTGAGCTATCCTAATCTTCTGGGATGATCATCAGACCAATTTAGAGGAAGTCTTGGCAGACTCCAGGGTGTCAGAATAGTCCCAGCTGTTATTGTAACTGCTGCCATGGTGCCTGGCACCACCTTCTTCCTCTTCCTCCTCTGTGAATCTTCTCCAAAGACTGCAGTTGGGAGACTTGGCAGGGACTCCTTCACAGCAGATGGTGGTTTCTGCTCCATCTTTCTTCTACAACTTTATCCTAACACTGGCACACACACATTTCAGCTTCCAATCTGCTCCCACAGCTGGCGCTTCTGGTAACATCTGCCTCTTGTCCCTGGGAATAAAAGCATTGCTGGCTCGGCCATCACCACTGGTCCACTAGCACTTCAACTGAGGAGAATAAGCCAAAAAGTGAAGTGTCTAATTAGACAACCACCCTAGCACTTGCATTTTGTTCGCAAAGTTAGTCTAACAGTAAAACCAATTTTTATCCTCCCAAGCCTTTTGAAATTTGTGCTTTTTAACTTTCATCCTATTGAATATCAACCGAGCATTTTTAGCCATGCTCTGAAATAGTTTTATTAATAATGCTATGCTGCATTATGCTCACGATTGTGTTTCAAATGTTGCAAGCAAAGATATCTATGGATCATTCATCGATTTTTATAGATGTTCATCTTTAGTGAGTTGAAGTACCAGAAGGAATCAATTCCTCAATGTTGGAAATCAATTTTGTATACACATCACCTTTCACTATATATAAACCTACTGACCAACAGGACAAGACCTGTAAAGATAGATAATAAGTTTTTTTTTTACAAAACTGTGCATGTCTCTATATAACCAGCCTTTTAGATATTCTAAAGGTTTTCATTACTTCTCTTTTTTTTCTTGAACTGTGCAATGTGGGTTCTTCTGACTCCTGTCCATAATGGAGGACAGCATGCTACAAGTTTTTAGCTGTAGAAATATTAAAGTAACATAAGCTTTCCTACCTGCTATTTCCTAAAGAAAGCTCTTCTTTTTTTCACACGAAGCACCAGTTTCAAGAATATTTTATTCTAAAAGATACACTCCTAACTTCAGTGTTTTTTTTTCCTCCATGCATTCCTTCCACCATGAATACTCAAAAGCCTCATTGCCATTTCTTCCCTAGTTTCCAAGCAACGATGTGTCAGGTATTCATTTGCAGTTTATTTTAATTTATCTCCCTCTCCTTCCCTAATTTCTCCTTCTACACTATGCCAATCATAAAGTTATCATAACATAAATATATATTAATGTAACTAGAATGTATCATAGTTAAGTTTTAAAGACCTGCTAATAATGAATGAAGGCAAATATACACGCCCCGAGATGTTTGCAGAATCCAATCTGGGTCACCTTAGTCTTCCAAGTTTTTGAACTTTTCTCAAGTTCCCTGAGGATGGACTCCAGGATGAGTCCGAAAGCTCAGAAGACTAAATACCAGTGACCAGATTGGATCCTGCAACTTGTTAATAAAATCACATTTTATTGAGTCCGGGCTGATGCAATTCTCACTACACTTACCAATTGCTCCAGCATCAGATGAACTAGCAAACTATGGCCAGTCCCGGTTTACTGATTAACAAACATTTTGAAGTTCCTGGACAGCTAATTTTTATTTTTTTTTTGCTTATTAACTATTTAGAAAAATAAAATAATAAAGTTGGAGCAAAATATGCAGTATGTGTCCCAACTAAGTTAAAACTACACTTTCTGTATGGCTGGATGGCTGTATATCAATGTGTGTGTATAAAGAGATTTATTTTCACCATTCCCATTTCCTCTCAGATTAAAAAATGGCATGAATTCTTAGTTTCCTATTTTTACATCCAAAGACCAGAAGGGAGGATTAATCTCTAATTAATTCTTCTGTCCAGATTATGTCTAATGACGCAAGTAAAGCAACCAGCCTAGTTTTCAAACTATGATTCGTGTGTGTTTTGTTTTAACTGCAATTCAACATATGCTCTTGGCTCTGCTGGCTTGGTTGTGCACAAGGAAGCTGTTGTGTGGTTTTCTGGCCCCACAGTATGGGAGCTCTCTTTACAGATAACACCTCCTGTATTCTTCCATGGATGGACATTTTCTCAAACATTATAAACAACCATCACTTCAATCTGGGCAGGAGAGGATATTCATCACCGCAGTATGAGCAACCCCATTATTTCTCAGGGTAACAATATTAATAAGATGTGTCCACAGAGCCACAAGAGATATGAATGTTGTACTTGCAGGACCCAATACTCAGATCCTTAAAACAGATTGCAACGATTTCTCTTCAGAAACTCTTTACAAAGCAGCGATGAAATAATGGAAAACAGCATGCGTTGCCATGCGGGCTGCCCTCATTCCACTCCTGTCACGCCATTATCTTGCCAATAATTGTTTTTTTTTTAATCTTGGCATCCTGATAGATCTGGCAGGGTAGCAGTGGTGAACAAGTCAACACGTTCCAGGGATGAGTCAGCTAGCAATGCTGGCACTGTGAAATAACTCAGGATGGATTAACATCTGATACATCCAACACTTTCATGCAGAAGTTTATTGAATCAAGCTGTGAGAACTTTTCACAGCTGAAAAACATTTGCAAGGTTTCTCTTGCTTGCTTTCTGCTCTTATGTGTGCATGGAGAAAGAGACTGACACAGCAAATGGCTTGTAATGGCTGGAAAATTAAAATCTACCATATACATATATATAAAGAGTTACAGAAGTCATTGCATGAAACTAATGAAATTATCATTTTCTCCGTTCACTGGCCACAATGAGCTTTTGTAAGTTTAATTGGCATATAATAAATTCATTATAGCAGCTACTTGTAATTTTTTTAAAAACCCTCCATATTTTGAAGAATTTGTAGAGCATATTCATTCAAACCCAATATACCACTTCCATCCTGTCAAAAAAGGTAAAGATGGAAGTTGCAACTGTGCAATTTGAGGCTTCTTTCTTTTTCCATGAGCATTGGGAATTGGGCAGCATGTAATTAATAAATTATTATTAATTTTTTAGGTTATGAGCCATTGAGAGTGTATATATCAGGGGTCTTCAAACTTGACAGCTTTAAAACTTGTGGACTTCAACTCCCAGAATCCCTCCTCCAGTCATGTTAGCTCAGGAAAGGAGTTGAAATCCACAAATCTTAAACTTGCCAAGTTTGAAGATCCTTGGTATATATGATATATATACTCAATAAATAAATGTTTCAACCTTGGAATATATTATGAACTAACCCTTTGTGGCTTATTCAATAATTCACGATTAAGCAAACCTTAGATCAGTGTAATAAAAATCTGTTTCTGTTCCCCCACTTGTACATACACTAAACTTAGCATTACAATAAATGCTTAACCTAGAACTAATCTAGAACTTTTCTGCAGTAGAAACTGCAATTATTCATTTAAAATGTTTTCATTTTATCCAAATTCAACAATATTAACTGCCTTGTAATTTTAAGTATGAGAAGAATCTATCTTATCTCTGGCATAACACTGCTGTGTTCACATTACATATTATATCCAACAAACTAAACCATATTGTGGCTTAGGTATGTACAAAAGCTAATAATCCAATCCTTCTTCAGATCACATTAAGCCAGTTATTCTGGAGTGATCCATTAATCCTTCAAATTAGAAGTAGTTTGTAGTGATTGTTAGTGCTCTCCACAAGACTGTTTTGTTTGAAAAACTACATCGCAGAGAGTTTGGTGGGTCAGAAAAAGGAACAGGCCATTCCAGAATTCTGTCGAAACATTCTAAATGTTGCACCTCCAGAACATTTGGTTTTGCACATTCTGATAATGGCTCAATACGTAACACATAGGCTACTTAGTATGCTAAAAGATGCCGAGCTTTCACATCACATTCAACCACAAAATACCCAGTTTTTTAGCCTAGCCTAGGATGTTAAACAAATCCTTAACAGATCATCAGAGTTGGAAGGGACATTGTAGGTCATCTAGTCCAACCCCCTGCCCAAGTAGGAGACCCTACACCCATGATGGCGCCGGCATGTGAGAGCCACTTGCGCCGGCATGTGAGCTGCAGGCAAACGTACCTCACTGCGCATGTGCATGCCTCACAGCTGACTTTCGGCCAGTTTGAGGCCTTTTTCGGCCTTCGAAAGGCTTAAGGAAGGCTTATGCAGCTTTGGAGGCTGAAAACTAGCCCCATTTCGTCACTTCCTGTTTTTCCGAAAATACCGGAAGTGACAAAATGGGGCTAGTTTTCAGCCTGTAAAGCCTGCAGAAGCCTTCCTCAAGCCTCTGGGAAGCTGAAAAAGGCCTCAAACCAGCTGAAAATCAGCTGCGAATCACAATGCTGGTAAGGGGGTGGCGGGGGTGGGGATTGTGTGTGCATGTGTAGGGGCCGTGGGGGCATGCACATTGCCTTCTGGGTGCTGACACACGAGCACACAAGTGCACGCACAATTTTTGGCACAGGAGCCCAAAAAAGTTAGCCATCACTGCCCTGCACTATTTCTGACAAATAGCAGTCCAATCTCTTCTTGAAAGTCTCAAGTGATGGCGCTCCCACAACTTCCGAGGGTAAGGTGTTCCATTGGTTGATTGTTCTCACTGTCAGAAAGTTTCTCCTTATTCCAAGTTAAATCTCTCCAGTTTACATTCATTATTCCTTGTCTGGCCTTCAGGGTGCTTTAGAAAATAGATTGACCCCTTCCTCTCTGTGGCAGCCTCTCAAATATTGGAAGACTGCTATCATGTCTCCCCTGGTCCTTCTCTTCACTAGACTAGCCAGGCCCAAATCCAATCCAGATTTAGCTGTAGATCTTGATGAGTGGAAGCTTATGACCACACTTAGTGTCTTCACTGATACAGACAGGAATGACATCACATACTGCATTTTCATGTAGATCTCTGGGACCCTGGCCTGGATTATGGGCTGCATTTTATTATTATTATTATTTAAACAAAGTTCTCCAGCAGTTTTTAGTGAAGATATTCTCAAATTTAATGGGAAAGGGCACTGAAAATGAAACCCAAACTCTCAGTAACGTAATGTATGAATCAAATGCCAAATTTTCCATATTATTCTCTTCATTATGTCAATAAGGAACCTTGAAATTAATGAAACACAGCTGCTATTTAATGCATCAGGTCTGCTTTTAACTACTGATAGTTTATCTTGAGATCTCCCAAATGAATTTGTTCTCCTCCCCACGCCCCCAAATATATATATTTTTTCCCACTTAGAGATGCTAGGAGGTTTGGCAGAGCAGAGAGGAATTAGAATCTTCTCTCATTGTGTTTATAAAACCAGGAAATGTTGACTTTTTTAAAAAAGCAGTTTTAAAAGGAACTTTTCTGTGGGAACTATCACTTCGTAATAGACAAATATCTGCTTGAGAGACGATTAAAACAAAAACAAAAAAAACAAAATTTGATTCATCAGTTTTCTATTGCATTACGAGAGTAATCAATTTGAGAGGCAAACAAGCCAGCACCCATAGAAACCACATGGATCATCAATGAATGGACAAAATAGGTTAGACATCAAATGTATTACCTCATTTATCTTATCACATACACATATACATACCATTAGCAATACAGCAAGGAAAAATGAAAGAAAGCAACAAGATTTAACTTTACCGAGATGGTGTACTTTTTATATACATACAGTACATCTGAAAATGCCAGTTACATATTGCTATAAAAATATGTTCTGTTACTTCCCCAGATTGGCAAAACCAATGCTTTCAAAAAGACCCTATATGAGTTTATTATAAAGAGAAGTGATTGCTCCTTTACTGTGTGTGACAGAGATGAGTAAGGGGGCTTCCAGGAGCTACTTTCAGTGCTGAGATTGGGGAACTGTCAGTTGCAGGCTTCTGAGAGAGGAAACCATGAAAAAAATGCAATGGATGTTCAATATAATTGCATAGGATAATTTCACCTAGCACTTACTATGCTACCCAAACCTTCAGAGCAACTAGTGTGCGGCATCAGCTACTTAGGCATTACTAGGCAATGGTTATTACAGCTAAGGATTCTGGGAGCTGACATCCAGCATATCCGGAGAATTAGATGTAGAAGACTGAATTTAGGACATGGTAGTGAGTTCAGCTGGAGTAAAAAAAAAACCAGCTCTACACCATGCTCTCTGTAGTTGGTATCCGACACTGCACTTGTGTTCTTCTACTGAATCTATCCCCAGGCCTTGTGATCTTTTCAATGTCATTATATGTACTTGGTTTTGGCTTTACAGGCATTCTCCAAATGTGCAAATGTTGTTGCAAGAGATGTAGTTCACTTTCCCATCTGTATGTCCACTTCTGTGCGCTGGACAATGCTTAGAGAATATAGACTTGGTGAATTCTCACATGCCATTGTACAATATCCTCAACAGTACAAAATATGTAGGCTTGAAGATGAAAGATGTGAATTAGGCAAACAGCAAGAGACTGTTCCTTTGAAAGGAATCCTTAACTATCCCATAAGGCATTCCATGCTTGTACATTAGTCTGGCAGCTGAACCTATGGTGCACAATGTTTACATTCAATGGGGTATGTGGGAGGCAAGAGAGACAACAGAATTCTTGACATTCTAATTAGGCCCCAATATTAGTTACATGAATCAATCTTCACAATGGTCTTAATGAAACTGAAGGGCACAAGGCAGATTAACTGATGTTGGGCCATGCAAGACTTAAATTCAAATCTATTTTTTCCTTAGCTCAGCAATCACAAATAAGACAAGCACCTTCGTTGGTTATGCACTTAGATGAAATTTTCTCAGAAAGTCTCATATAAAATATTAGTGTCTATCCTGGATAAACTATTTTAAATTAGCCTATATTTGGATGCTCACCGTGTTACTGTATATGATGGGGAGAATAAACTCTTATATTTCAGTTATAGCACCCAAGCAGTATGGACTAAGATGATTACTTCAGTTTGCTGAGTAAATCTTCCAGAAAATTTTACTAACTTTAAAATGAGTTCCATTCAGTTACTTATTAAAAGCAACCGTTAAAAGTTATTTTTCAACTAAGGATTTTGGATTTTTTAAAAACCCATTTGGGGTTGTGTGGTGTTTGAAGTGCAGTGGTTTTCGCCATGAAGCCTAAGACTGCCATCTGCTGGCCATTTAATTATATGACAGTTATTTATTCTAATATGAATAATCAATAGTTTTATGCACCAATCAGAAATGAAATTTTACTTTTAACTAGAATCACAAATAAATTCAGATATGACAGCATGTTTCTTCCTCATCAACTTCCTCACCTAGGGTAGAAGCAGGGGAGCCATTTTCAGTGTAACACATAAAAATAAAGTTCTAATTATTAGCAAATATTGAAGCTTATTAAATGCCCTCTTCAAAGATTCCCTCCCCCATCACGCAATCCTTTTCTGCATGCCTTAAATACCACAAGTCACTTTAAGGAATTTTTATGCTTGCCCAGAAATATGCATTTTACAGCATATTATGCTGTGAAATTATTGATATAGACAAGTATTAGTTTTTATTCCTCTTAATTTATCCTAGTCACTTGACTGACTTGGATAATTAATTTAAGGCACTCACTCCATGAAAACGTTATTTCTGGCCTGAGATTGCTCTTTTTTTTTTTTTAGAAAAAAAATTACATTGCAGATGGTAATTTAAAAGTAAATAACCATTCTAGTAATCATCCTGATCAAACTAAAAACATTTCTAACATTGGGAAATATTAAGTACATTATATACACAACCAAATTTTTGTTTAAATTACAACCTACTTGTATTCTATTTTTTTTTTAAAAAAAAAACCTGATTAAAGTCTACTTAAATACTGCAAGGTTTTAAATATTTTACATATCACAATAATATTTTCAGTAAACTACTACATATCTACCAGTCTATTGGCCCCTTTGAAACAAATACTTTTTTATTTAAATCTTGCATATATAGCAACATATTCCAAAACAGATCTTCTATGCCACATAAATAAGTATATTTCTGTCATTGCTTCAAAAACCTTCATGTTTAAATTATTGAAGCAAATAGCTGCATCTTTTGTAACAATTTTTTTTTTTAAAAAAATCCTTCATTGTTATTTTTACTGGTAAAATATAACTGTATTTCCAGAATACATAATGGACCATTAGCTTTTTTTTTAATGTGTTAACTTCTGAACTTTACAGTAAAAATTGAAAGGAATTTCTTGTAGAAAGTCTCATGGAATGTGTATTGTATAGAGTTGAGCTTGGTTTATATTAATATGAAGTGAAAAATTGAACAAACCAGAGAACGTTGTGCCATTCAAAATTTCAAAGTGCAAGTGAGTGTTTGTGAGACTCTTATTCAAGGCAACTGGCCAACATTTTGCTAGAAACTCTGTGTAATCCAAACACCATAGCAGGTAGGTTTGCTTTAGCATGGATCATATCTGTGCCCATCCAAAATTCAGAATCCACAATGTTCCATGTCAGGCAACCTGAGAGAGGTGAACTTCTGCATCGAGCCCAGAAACAGTAAGTGTGTCTGCTTTCGTAATTTCGCAGGAAACAAGGGGAAAGAGAAATCCCTAGTGCACCAGAGTACCTAAAAAATAGAAACTGGGATTGTCCCCGTCTTCTGGACTCAGCACCACTGGCGTAAGACAGTACTCAGGCAGAACTGCTCTCTGCTAAACACTTCTGTGACTCCAAGATAATCAGTTTCCTTTCCTCTTACAAGTCTCCATCTGTAGGAGGTTGACATAACTGGTAGATTCTATAAAAAATGTGACAAAGAAGTTGGTGTTACAAAAAGATTCTTGAGGATAATGTGGCAGACCAAAGTAAACCAAATTGTTTTAAAACAGCCATATTCAATGTCTTGCCTTCCAGACCCTAGACTCCCATAGCTTTCATATATTCACTCAAGCAGGGAATTAGGACGCAGTCCACAATATCTGAAGATAATCTACTTATTTTGTTTATTTTGTTTTATTTATCACTGGGTTTATGAGGTTGTGCAACTCACCAACATGACTTTGGGTGGTGTACAACCACAAAAAGCAAACTATAAACCTAAAAAGAACCACTTAACTTTAAAATGCACACAATATATTAACATAAAATACAGATTGTAAATTGGTAACCTACACCATAATAAATCAAGAGATGATTCCATTCAAGTGCCCTCCAAATGCCTGGAGTAAAGGTCAGGTTCTGTTTGGGACAGAGGTGTGTTAAATTACCTCCATCAAAGGCATAGGTGATTAAAAGTAAACTCTAATTCATCTACGAAATGTAAAGATTCATTTGAACACTTTTACCCTCTGGAATGCTCAATGATATGAACATGCAAAACTAATTCGTGTTGATGAGGTCATTGGACCATTTTGTCTTCTACTGTTTAGCATCTGCCTAGTAGTTACCAGCAAGTTTTTCTGATTTCAACTATACTCAAAGGTTTCTTTTGACAAGGCAACTGAACTTTCTTTGTTTTTCCTTGAAGGAGTTTTGCTCCTCATCCAAGAAACTTCTTCAGTTCAGTTCAGTTCAGAACTGAAGAAACTTATTGGAGGAAGAAGCAAAACATCTTCAAGGAAAAACAAAGAAAGTCCAGTTGCCTTGTTAAAAAGAACCTTTGGGACAACATGACCTGATGACTGGGAATCTCCTTGGGCATTTACTTCAACTATATTTTGCATGCAAAATACTACTTTGCCTTTGAAATATAGCCAATGTTTGCTATGACTTGCTGACAAGATAACAGCAAAATGGACTGAAAAGGTATATTGAAAATTAAAGAAGGGAATGTTGTCAGTGACAACACAAGCCAGTTTCTCAGGTTTGCTAGTTATGGTGTACTTAAAAAAAGTTTGCAATTTCTTTTCTTTTTCTTTTGGTAATAATTTTACTGAAAATTTTTAATAGACATAATAAACATAAATACAAATTAAAATAAAAGATTAAAGAAAAAGTTTAAAAAATCAAAAAAAAGAAAGAAAAAGAGAAAAAAGGAAGAAGAAATAAAGATACTAATAAAGAAGTGACTTTCAACCTTCAGCATACTGAGCACTAAATAATAAAACCTTTCACCCTCTTTTACAATTACAAGCAAAAAAAACCCTCCCCTTCCTATAACATAACTTGTATTTATATATGCAATCCAGAAATCTTCATCTGTTTAGTCCTGGTTTAGTAACAGCCATTAGAAGTTACCACTCATTTCAAACAGATTATTTATCCCTGATCAAACAGTCCTAATTTTATGTTCCTTTCTTCTGCATTTAATAATTGTGGCTTTTAAATCATCCCAGTGGTGTCTCAGGATTTGATCTTTCAACAATACTTTGTATTCCAAAAGTTTTTTTCAGATTATTTAAAAGAGCCGGCACAGTAGTTAGAATGCAATATTGCAGGCTAACTCTGCTCACTGCCAGGAGTTCAAACCTGGCCAACTCAAGGTTGATTTAGCCTTCCATCCTTCCAAGGTCGGTAAAATGAGGACCCAGATTGGAGAGGTATATAAGTCTAAGTGTTATTGCTATTGAACCAGGGGTGGGATTCAAATTTTTAACAACCGGTTCTGTGGGTGTGGCTTAGGTGGTGGGCGTGGCTTGGTGGTCATGTTATTGGCTGGGTGTGGCCAACTCAATATCACTCACATTGAGGCATGCATCTCCTTATCTGGCCTTTCATGACTGTGGGGATGCTGCAACAGTCGTAAGTGTGAAAAATGGTCATAAGTCACTTTTTTCAGTACCATTGTAACTTTGAATGGTCACTTCACACAAGCAAAGTACCAGCAAAGGAGGGGACAAAAACTCCAGAGAAGTTCCAGAGACAGGAAGTCTAGTCCTGCCAAGAACGTAATAAGGGTTAATGGAGAGGCAGCTTGTGCAAGCAACACCAGAATGTTTCCTTCCAGCCTTCCTTACAGGATTAGGCCAGTAATTTCTTCTAACAATCAGTTCTCTGAACTGCTTAGAATGTTAACAACCGGTTCTAGCGAATAGGTGCAAACTGTTAGAATCCCACCCCTGAACCTAGCTACCTACCGGGGTGCAGATTGCGGCATCTGATCCATCACTTTTAGATTTTTTGCAGAGATTTCAACTCTTGGTCCCTAAAGAAAAACATACAAAAATAGTTACCTATGGCTTTAGAGGAACACCAAAGTAGAAATACACTATTTTCATTTGAAAAATCTATTCATAGCCATAAAGCAGTTCTGAAAAGGAGGGAGCGGGCAGAGTAGTCTTCTGTGTTTGCTTAAGATGAAAGTCTTTAGTATATTTTGCAGGCTGCTAGTAAGAGAGTGACAATACCGCAAGACACTGACAAATGTCCTGAGTGGGTACATGAGGATATTCTGCACATTGCACTTCTCTCTTGAAACCAAGGATGGGCAACTTGTGGTTTTTCAGATGTTGCTTCCCTGCCACTTCGCAAAATCCCTATCAGCAGAGCCAATGACGAAGGACAAGCAAAACTGTAATTGGCTAACATTTGGAAAATCAAAACCTTTCTGTCTTGCTTAAAGCAAGATAGGTTTGCAAATAGTTATCATAAGCATGTCATTTTTATTACCTCTTGTATCATTAAACAATATGGCACTCTGCATATAAAAATTCTGTGTAGTGCATACAAATATACATATTCAGTGCCCCAACTGGAAATTTAGGGTTGCTAATATTATTTATTGAATGCTTCATTAATACTCACTTGCTTTCTCATTATGTCTGTTGCCTGCATGATACACTTGGGCAAGAGTCCATGACTTCGAGCCAATATTGCTGCTTGTTCCAATGACACACAAAGTGTGCTCCTAATAGTATAACAACAAAGAGCATTGCATTCAGAAACTCAACACTTGGTCAGAAAAGCTGATTTACCTCCTTCCATAGATATTAATAACCTGTAGGATGCCACCAGCCCCACTCCTCCCAGAGGATCCTTCAAAACATATCACAAATTAAACATTTCGATTGTCATAGGGGTAAAATGATTGAATATTACATTTATGCATTTACTAAATATTATATAATTTTAATCATCTCCCCATTTCCATTAAATTCTATTATTTTGGGTTTGCTGCAGTCCCTACCAATTCCTTGCCCTGGTCCCACTCATTCTATCTTGTTCTTGCCTACTTTAGGAAATGCAACCCTAAGGATACTATGAAAAACCAAGTGTGGGATACAGGCTAAAACACTTTCCCCATCCTGCTCTACATTTTTTTTCCTGCGAAAAAGTAAAGGTTTCCCAATCAATTGTGTCCAGACAACTCTAAGACACTGGTGCTCATCTCCATATCGTAGCCAAGGGAACCAGCATTGCCCAAAGACAATTTCCATCGTCATGTGGCCAGCAAAGCCTAAATGCCATAGGTGCACAGAATGCCAATGCAGTACCTATTAATTTACTTGCATTTTGCATGCTTTCAAATTGCTGGGAGGGCAGGAGCTGGGACAGCTAATTGGAGCTCATCCCATTGCACAGAGCTGGGGGCTCGAACCCGGGCTGTCAGCTGTACACTGAAAAGCTCAGCGTCTTTAACCGCTGAGCCGTCACGCCCCCATATTTTTCTGAAAGTTTATTCATATGCATAGGATGGATGTCTAAGAAGAACTTAGAAGATATAGATAGGAACATAGTGTCAGGACTCCGGTAGTTACCCCCATTTAAATCATAAGTCTCTAGCCGGACTTTTCAAACTAAAGAAGATTTATTAGGAGTAAACATGCCGGCACTGCCTGGGTGTAACCGACTCTGAGATATATAATTCACTGTCACCCTGGACCCTGGTTTCCCCCCACCCCCTGGGTGGATCTTAATTCATATTTTCCAATGGGACACATCCATAGCCAAGAGTCATCAATCATACTCTCCAGTTAGAATTTTGCATGGCAGAAACTTTGGTTGCCTAGAAACTAACTTTGAAAACATTTATGGAATGCAAGCTGCCCACTGCTTCCCCCTTCCTTTCTGTTGGCAACTCTAAAAGACCACAGAAATATTTTATGAGTTGACATTTAGCTAATATTTGCACTTCATTCTTGATCCCACTCTTTTCTGAAGTCTCACCTTTGCATTCCAGTGCCACACATTACAACCTGACAGGCTCCAAGACGGTAGCAGAATTCAGAAGATATAGGCAGCAGTCCAGCCCCTGCTACATAATTACTAGAGCACCCAGACTGATTGCCTTTTGCGCTGATAAAAGATTTCATTAATCTGTAAAGCTCCTGCATTGCATTGATGGGCCGAATAAGCTGCAAAAGAACAGAAAACTAGTCTCAGTACAACTTAGTCCCTTTCCTTTCTGAAACCCATATCCTTGAGATCCCTTAAGACAATAACTATTCAGTGTTATTGTTGCTATTATTTTGGGCTTCAGGTGACCCTTGGCAACTAGGAAAAAAGCCTGTGCAATTCTAGGAGTTTCTAAATTAGAATACAAGACACAGTTTGGTGCAATCATTAAGGCATCTGTTTTAGACTGTGAGTTCGAGTCCTGCCTTAGGCACAAAGCCGGCTGGGTGACCTTGGGCCAGTCATTCTTTCTCTCTCTCAGTCCTAGGAAAGAGGCAATAACAAATCACTTCCACAATCTTGCCAGGAAAACTGCAAGAACAGGCAGTTGCCAGGAGTCAAAACTGACTCAAAGGCACAAAATAAATAACTGAATAGAACACAGATGCTAGCCTGTTGAGAATTGAGACTATATGGAAAGTTATGCTGGAGGTCTTCATTTAATTGAAGAGGAAGCAGCCATAAGGAGAAAATAGTGAATTGGATGAATATTTATGGTTTAGGGAATGATTTGAATCTTTGTCTGTGCAAGAAGGTCCCAATCCTAATTATTCTTTAAAGCTGAGTTTAGACCTGGGAAGAGGAAAAAACCTGGATTCTTAACATGTTTGGAGTCTTCTAGAACTCCTTTATGGTGGTACAACCCCAAAGGGAAAACCAAATCAGGATTAGGAAATGAAAACTGGAAGACCATATTACTCATGCAGTAGAAAAAACAGCTAGGCCACAGGTAACTTTGGAACGTCAGTAGTTTGACATTACTTTTTTATCTATACACATATGTATGAAGAAACGTGAAGGACAATTGGAAAAATGTTATCTCACTATTTTGCACTGGGTGAAAACATTTGGTTATGCTGGCTTCCTTCATCCAATCACTTTTTAAATATAGATGGGATCAGGTTGGAAGGCTCTAGGTACTGGAATCCTGCTTTAGCTAATATGAGGTCTGGTTTGACCAGTTTCACAGAATAGGTTAAGCTTGATCTCTTTCCTTCTGTTACTGTTAGGTTAGAAGCATCAACTTTCATCCTAACAGTTGAAGTAGCAGCCTCTCCCAGTTCCCACTTTGCCAAATATCTGAATATATGAACAGAAGGTTTCTATACCTGATGAATTTTCACAGCTGTGGTATTTGAATCTGTAGGCAAGTTAGATCGTTCAAGGTAAAATGCCCTGAAATTAAACAATAATTAGCTTTGATTATGTAATGTTAAGCACTCCTATAATATAATTTCCAAAAGAAAACAAGTACATGTGTCTATGGAGATTTTCAGTCAACCAGGTCATATTTGTCCCAAAAGTGGTTTTTCAAGAAGCAACTGGACTTTCTTGTTTTTCTTTGAAGATATTTTGCTTATCATCCAAGAAAAATCCCTAATTTTTCGATAAGAAGCAAAACATTTTCAAAGAAAAACAAGAATGTCCAATTGTCTCTTGAAAAACCATCTTTGGGACAATTACTACAGGCCACACATGGACTAGCTATACTTGGATGGTCCAAAAAATGACAAATTAAAAATTAGATTTCCAATTCCAATTCTTCTACAATTTTGAGAGTCCCATGCAAATTATTGAGTGAGCTCACTCCTTTTTTCCCTCCTGTTTCTTTTCACTCTCATCCCAAAACCTAGCAACCAGCTTTAATAGTCTTATTTCCAGTCCCAACCCTGCATTGCCTTCTCTCTTTGATCTCCTTCTCTCTTACATATTATTAACATTCAAAATAAAACTTGAAAGGGATTCCAATTTGTAGGAATTCAACTGAAATAGCCAATTGCTAGTAGCAAAATAAAACTTCCTATCTTCACTAATGTGAACTGCCAGGTGTGAGGGTAACAAACCTGGATTCACTTTTTAAGAATATTTTTGATTCAGTTGCCAAGACTATTTACAATCAGATTTCTTTTGATGCTATATAGTACCTGAGCTTGTGATAATACTGTTGCACCTTCTCAAGAGAATAGGAATTGATTTGATGTTGAATCTCCTCCTGAGGCGACCCATTTGGTAGGACTTGGCCATCCAGATTTTCAAGGACTGCAAACATATTAAATGAAAAGTTTAAAGCAACTTTTAACAATTCTCATATGCTTGTACCTATTATTACCATTATTCTACAATAAGAAGGGTGGAACCTTTTGAATTAATTTTGATCGATTTATTGATTAAATGTATATGCTGCCCATCTCGCTATTGAGCAATACTTATCTACCTCATCTTGTAAATCTATCTTATTCTGCCAAGAAGAGATGTCTGAGGTTAAAAAAAAGGAATGCTTACTCATTGGGTATGGGGAGAAAGTACTTCATATTGTCATGACATCCTAACATAGTTGAACACATCGATGATGTGAATTGTGTTCTTTATGTGATGATGCAAACAACAAATCTTGTATCATTTACATGAGGATGTCATAAAGAATATGATGTCACTGTGGATCAACCAGGCACCGATATGTACTGGTGATTAAATGAAGTCTTGGAAAAATGTAAGAAAACACACTGAATTTATTAACCAATTATCATCCTCTTCCTTATATATATGTAGCTTACACTGAAATATAAATAGATAGATAGATAGATAGATAGATAGATAGATAGATAGATAGATAGATAGATAGATAGATAGATAGATAGATAGATAGGCAAGCAAGCAAGCTAATGCACCTCTTTCTCAGAATTGGACAACTTGTTACAGCCAATTCACCATGGCCAATTCACCACAGGACAACTCGCTGCGAGACAATTCAACAATTCAATTTAATTATTTAAAACTGTTAAAAAGTTATTTTAATTTCTATCATTCATATTTCATTTTTCCCTCCTTTAGTATCCTTTCTTTAATGATTCTATTCCACTTTTTCTTAGTGTAACTCTTATCCTGTGGCGAGTTGGCTGCAGCGAGTTGGTCATGGTGAGTTGCCCGTGGTGAATTGTTGTAGACCCCCTCTTTCTTGTTCCTCTGAAGATATATAGATATATATATGTCATGATAACAATATTATGGGATCACCAGCCTGGTTGTACCAATTTTTTTTCAGTCAATTCTGAGGGTTTAAGAAAAATTGCCGTGTGTATAAGTTGGGCATTTGGTGGGAGTGTTCAGAGAGTTTAAGACTAAAAATGGCTGCAAAAAAATTATCCTGCCTATTCCAGAGGTTCCAAATAATTGTTGGAATTATGTTCATCATGCAGATTGCAAATATTGCACCTATATAATTAAAAATGAGTCTACAGTCATTATTTAAATTTTCAACAGCTGGTCCAATGGTTCAATAATTAATTCCATTAAATCTTTAGAAATTACTTTCTTCGTGTCAACTTCCTATCTGCCTTGATTTGGCTTAAAATGTGGCATTATTTGTCTATTTAACATCCACTAATTTGACCTTCAGTTCGACTGTGTTAGGAGCTCAATATAACTAAAAAAAGGAAGGAAGGAAGGAAGGAAGGAAGGAAGGAAGGAAGGAAGGAAGGAAGGAAGGGATGGATTTCTCTTGCACCTTTTGTAAAGAGAACTGCATGCAGTTTCAAACTTCCTCCGTTCTGAAATCGGGTAGGTAGTTTAGAAAAGTAGTAACTATCCAGGAATAAGGTCACTTTCAAAACTTGCCGATTTCCCTCCACATGATAAAAGACATGAGTATCTGGAGGAATCAAGAAAAAAAGACATCACAAATTGTGAGGGAAATAATGACACCTGATAACCGACATGAGGAAACTGCAAGAATGAAATCCATTTTTGTCTTTTTTTTTTTTTTTTTGGGGGGGGGGGGGAATTGCTCTTAATGAGCCTCAATGGCGCAGTGGTTAGAGTGCAGTACTGCAAGCTACTTCTACTGCAATTTGGCAGATCGAATCCCACCAGGCTCAAGGTTGACTCAGCCTTCCATCTTTCCGAGGTAGGTAAAATGAGGACCCAAATTGTTGGAGCAATATGCTGACTCTGTAAACAGCTTTGAGAGGGCTGTAAAGCACTATAAAGCGGTATATAAGTCTAAGTGCTATTGCTATAAGGGATGTGCAACTCCTCTTGAATTAAGAGTTGCAAAAGGTACATCTTAGAAAAGAAGAGATTTTGCAGCTTCTATTGAAATTCCAGTCTCTGTGAACTTAAGACAACAGAAGGCATCGTTTTACTGTTCGAACAAATACAGAGTCACCGGAAAAACTCAAGAGAGTCAATGCATCTAGTGATTGAACTTACTTGCTACAAAACACTCATCCAGCTGCTTGAAATAAAAAGCAACTTTATCCACCTCTGAAAGGGTGGCCTGGATATCTTCCAGCATGGTTCGCTCTTCTTTCTAAGGGAGGAAGAAATAGGATAAAAAGGTCAATAGACTGCAAGAACAGTCTGCAAGGACAGATTCAGGTTCTCAACTTATGACCAGTCACTCAATGACAGTCTGAAATTATGATGCACTAAAAAGAAAAGCTATTTATGCCACCCTCTTAAAGTTATGACTGCAGATGTATATGCGCGGCAGTTATGTGATCACATTTCAAGGGCTTACAGCCTCCAATGCTCACATGATCGTGATTTATTACAGCGTCTGTTGTTTTCTGGGAGAAAATGACTAAAAAAAAGTCCAGTGAATATGCTGAATTAGCTTAACAATCATGTGGTTCACTTAACAACCATAGGTTTTGTTTAACAATCATCGTAAAAATGGGTCATAAAATTGAGTCTGGTCACACAATTTAGGACTATAGTAACTTATGACTGAAATCCAGTGTTTTATTGTAGTCGTAAGAACACAAAACATTATTTTCATAAGAACTGGAATTATAAAAAGGAGAAAAGATGCCTTCCCCAAACCCAAAGGCATCAAAGGCTAGTTGTGATTGTGACTAAGACCATATCTAAATCCTTCATTCCCTGAAATTTACTGTTGTTTTTTTTTAAAAGGTGCGCTTGCATCTCTACCATACATTGTCCACTATATGTCTTATATCTTTAACACACATTGTCCATCACAGGTCTCATATCTTTCTCATATGGGTTTTCACAAGGTATATTAAAAAGTGGTGATCAGCAATAACTTGAACTTTCAAATGAATATGAAAAAAATTGCTGTTATATACATATTTGGTACATTTCCATGTTTCAAATATATTCAATGCAATGTCAGATACAGTTGCTCACCAGCAGAGGACAGAATACTTCAACACTTCACACAATTACAGCTAATACTCTGGGCAGCACTAACATGTAGCTAAATTTTTTAAAAAATAGCAATGAATGTTGCTATTACAGTACTTCCCTTGCTTTTATCTTGGCTTTACGAGAAGCCAAGGAGATAAAATTCTTGCACATGTTAATATAGTTATGCAGAACACAGAATATGGTGAGATACAGCTTGTCACTTAAAGGGGCAGAAAAGACCGAATAGATGAATTTGTTGTATTGTTTGATGAATTAAACTATTGGTCTGCTTATTCAGTATTGTCTGCAATGAACACCAGTAGCAATTAGAAATATCTTCCCTGTCAGATTTTATTCAAGCAACAAACTGTACTTTATTATTTTTCCCTTAATTATTAAAAGAACAAATATGAAACTATACCACTGTCAGAGAGTGTCTTGCACAACAAACAAGGCCAGCTTCTCTTTTCTTATATATATTAGGATTATATGTACCTACATAGACCTCTTCAATCCCTTCACATTATTGCCCAAAGTAGTTTCTCCTACATACTGTCAAGTCTCAAAATGACTTTAGCTGAAGCCATATTCTTTTTACTTTGTTTCTTAGTTGCCACATGTATGGGGGGAGAGGGGGAACTATGGGTGTGGAATAATTTCCTCCCAGATGCCAGACATAACAGCAATAAGGCCTGTGGGAATCAAGGTCATGTCAATGAGAACTCATAATGGCCAGAGGGAGTAGCTGAGTAGCCTGCCATCTATACAAAATCTTTGCTAAACCAATACTTGAATATAGCTCATGTGTCTGGAATCCGCACTCTATATCAGACATTAATACAATTGAGCGAGTCCAGAAGTATTTCATGAGAAGACTACACTCCTCTGCTCTCAACAGAATACCCTACACCACCAGACTTGAAATTTTGTAGCAGATAATTGGACAACCTAGAACTACTATGCCTACGGTTGAACCTAAATGTAGTACACAAAATTATCTGCTACAATGTCCTACCAGTCAATGACTGCTTCAGCTTCAACCACAACAATACAAGAGCACGCAACAGATACAAACTCAATGTAAACCGCTCCAAACTTGATTTCAGAAAGTACGACTTCAGCAACAGAGTGGTCAATGCCTGGAATGCACTACCTGACTCTGTTGTTACATCCTCAAACTTCCACTCCTTTAAGCTTAAACTATCTACTGTTGACTTCACCCCATTCCTAAGAGATCTGTAAGGGGCATGCATAAGTGCACAATCTTGCCTACCATCCCTGTCCTATTGTCCCCATTTATCCATATCTATTTCCTGTATTCATACTCATGTTTATTCTTATACCTATTATCTTGTAAGTGATTGACAAAACAAATAAATCTACCTGGTTGCTCAGCATGACCAGTGACACTAGCGGGGTGGGTGGTATCTATTTCTTTTATTATACTGAAAACTCTGGAAATATTTAGAGTTGGATTCACATATGAACGTGCTGATATGATATACCTAATAAAATGGATTTTTGAGAAAAGCTACAGCCTCAGAAACCTGAATTGATTGGGACCATTATTCAGAACCATGACACGTTGCATGTAGGAAAACTTAAAGTTTGGCTACACGGTTCATTATGGCTGAAAGGGTGCTACCACGCAATGGATCACACTCACTAGATTGAGATTTTGCACATATATCCTAGCTACCCCAGAAACTAGGCTGGGAAGGTGTGAATGGGGTTTGAAATGAAAATGCTACTACACTGCAAACAAAAGCAGTTTTATTTCTTCCAGCCTTTGAAAATATATTTAGATCAGAAGATGAATAATGAAAGAACTGTCTAGTTCCTTATTTTGGTTTTCTGTGTTTGAGGAAATGGTTTTCTGGCCTTACCACACTGGGAGACAGCAAGGACTGGTAGTTGAGCAACACTCCTGTGGCTGCTATCTGCTCCAGCCACTTTTTGCTGGCTTCCCGGCTGCTTTCTTCATACTCTCCGTTGTTATTGTATCGATAGTTGAGTGCTCCCAATAACTGCTCTGAAAACGTGCAAACAGCTGCCACTAGGGCCTGGCAGAAAATGACATCTCGTCTCACTTGCAGTTCTGTATCTGGAAGAGAAAAGAAAGACAAGAGTAGGGATCAATAGGCTAGGATTACTGCTGTGGTTAGAATTCATGCCCCAAATTCTGGCTTTTTTTAATTCAGTGCAGCTTATATGACTCTGATGATATTTGGAGAAAGGTGCCCCCCGCCCCAGAGGGTTTATATCCCCTTCCTCACCCCAGAGGAACACAGAGTTTTTCACAAGACCAGCAAGAAGATTAGGATGTATAGAGGTGTCCATATTAATCACTAATCCTGAAAATAATGGTTTAATACAGTGGTTCTCAATCTTTTTTTTTTTCACCACAGACCCCCTTTAAATAACTTTTGTGGCCACATCATGGCCATTCCCTCCCTCCCAAGACTTAACTCAAGATTTAAATTATAACATTTCTTCAAGCCTTCGTGGACATCCTGAGATGATATTGTGACTCCCCAGGAGTCGGGGGACTGTAGGTTGAGAACCACTGATTAATCCCTGAAATGGAATGAAAATATTCTTCAAAGTGCATGTCTGTCTCTTAATACAGTTCAGGTGGTCAGCTGCAATGGGCATCAAGGAGCTGCCTACCAGAGCCCATGAGGTAGATGACAAGTAATTGAATTCATAGGAGATTTAGAGTCTACTAGCAAGAAGGATGAAAGGAAGTTGGGGAAAGTTCTCTGCACCAGAAGACAAATCAGGAGTAAGCAAAAAGCTGCTTTACCTGTGCATTTCAGCAAAGCCAACAGGAGCTGATTCTTTCCATCTAGAAAAGCAAAATAAAGTAGAATTTAATCACGTCTTCCTTAACGGAAATGACATGCTCGGTATCTTATTGATAGAGGCTGGAGCTGAAGTAGTGTTGGAAAGAGAACACTGTAATCAAGCATAGGGAAACTGTACTCTATACTCAAAAGCATAATGAAAACCCTGGAAACCATAAACTATTAATATCTAGAGTCTGAAAAGACTGATACCACCAGAATCCATAAAATTTACAGAAGAAGGGGGAACAATTCTGTGGCAGAGTCCATTTCTGGAATTAGCAAATTCTTATGCATATGAATATTTAATTCCAGGCATTTCTGGATAGAGTAGGTATTGCATGAGAAGGATGGAAACCTAGTTTTAGTCATACTCATTGAGTAACTATGGGCCAGTTGCTCTCTTTTAGTCCAATCTATCTCACAGAGATGATGCTATGGTTCTGAACTGCAGTTTTGTACTAGACTTAGCCATAAGTGTATAACAAACAAAAAATACTAAAATTGATTCCCATATCATTTGAATAAGAAATAATATTGAATCAGATTATGGCAACTTATATTTTCTTGTCCTAAGATTCAATCTACCTTCATATTCTAGTTACGAAGGTCTTAACAGCAGTTCTCCCTTATTTATTCAGTTATTCTACTCCTTCTGATGCCAACCTTCTCTACTACTTTCTTTATAATATGGAAATTTTTAACAGCTCTTTTCCAGCTTTCTATTCACAAACCTTCCACGTATTTCTGAATCGTATCAACAAGATTTTTAATGCGAAGTGGGAGGTTCCAGGGATCTTCCTGTATGCTGATCTGAATCTTGTTCCTACTACGAATAGTGGTTTCTTCTTTCTGTTTAAATTCTGCAGAACAAGAAAAGATTTCAGTTCTGACAACAATACAGTACCAAAGAGGTTCAGAAGAGCAGCCAATTACATCCTGTGCCAATCTCTGCTAAGCTTATTTCTTTGTAAAGAAAATATCACTCATCAGTTTTGATATGTTATTGAACTTATTAAATATTATGAACTAATTAATAGTATAAATGCAAGATGCACAGAGAGAAATATAGAAAATACTAAAAAACAGAAAAGAGACAGGGTCTGTACACACACAAATTTATGATACATATATGACCATATTAAACTCTATTGCTATTGAGATGAACTATAAAATCTATCCAAATTTGATTGAACTGGGGTTCCTGCCTCTGATATTTCATTATGTTAACTTAGTAATTTTTTCTAATGTACCTACTAAAGAGGGCTTCTAGAAGAATGTATGTTGTTGAATTATCTATACACCCACCCACTTCACAATCCTTTTCTGTTGCTCCCCTCTGGGAGGAGTATCCATAGCAGGACTACTACATTTTGTAACAGCTTTGTTCCTTATGCCATCTGCCTTGTAAACTCGCAGGATTCTTTTTTTTTTTGCCATGTATATGTATACTTCCAAACTAGACTGTGATGTTTCTCTGTGTCATATATGTATGTGTATGTGGGTATATGCATAATGGTTATCTTTTTAGACCTGAATGCAGCAAAATTTCATTTTAATGTATTCTGATTAGTGTACATTTAAAGTGACAATAAAGATAAAATTCTATTCTACTCTATTCTATAAATCATTGCATAGATCATTATATTATCTAGACATACTCAGTTGCTCAACATAGATTATATTATCTATACTGAACAATTATTATTTTACTTGCCAAAATTAAATAAGTTCCTTATTTTTAAGCTTGAGTTTTAGTCAGATAACAAGAGCACAAAAGCAGAACCAACTTAAAGAAGAGGACAGCAGTCTTCGAAAACCTAAAGAAGGATCAAACCATTACCATCCTCCCAGCAGACAAAGCCCTAACCAGAGTTGTCATGGACAGAACTTTCAATTACTTTTCCAAATATTGGAAAGGTTGTCTAACAAATGTCTCTTTGGTTTCTGATGATCATGCAATAAAACTGTACTTTCTAATATAAAAAGTTTGGCACCATTTACTACACAAGAACTGAATGTTTAAATCTATCTAAAGAATGTATAGTACTGAAAATTTATTAATTTTAGTAATTTGTATAATATTTAATATTTTCCTGATGGGGTAGATATATTTCAATATGGAATAACTTGGAATGATTTATATGAATCATTTTACTTATAACACTTTTAAACAATTAGCTAATACTTTAGTGTAGAGTTTTAGACTTGTAAGATGCCATTTCACTTTTGAGAATTTTTACCCAGTTTAAGAATTAGAATCAACTTGGGCTGTTTCCAGGATTCTGGTAAGAGGTCTCCCGGATACAAGGTATTGCATAAAATTCTGATACTAATACATTCTGATATTAAAACCTCTTTAAAGAAAATTGAATTCTTTACTTATAACTTCAGTTTTAGTCATTTTTGGCCGCTACTGTCTTTAATTGCACTGTTTTTTCCTTAGCTTTTTTGTTTTTAGTTTATTTGCCAGCATTGTAGAATTGTTATTATTGTCTTTGTAATAACTTTGCTTAGCATTAATTAATTTGAGAGGAGATTTTGTCAGTCTTCAAACCATGTAACTCTCTTATTTTACTTTCCAGCTGTGTATAAATACTGGCTTATTTAATTCTCCTATAATTTGCTAGTATACTGTTAATTTCTGTCTAAAGCTTAGTTTCCTTTTGCGTGATATTTTTTTAAACATGCTCATCTGGTTTATACATTCTCCTCTTAATATTGCTTTCATCTTCTTGATGTTTCATTTTTTAAAAAAAATTAAAGTCTGAATTAATCATTGCTTTGCTAGTACACTGTACAATAAAATAGGATTAGAATTACAAATCCCCATCCAAATACTAATCAGACCAAACTCTGCTTAGCATTTTTTTGCCAGGCACTACCACTGGCTATGAAGAAATGGAGGGGGGGGAAATAACATTCACATCATCATTAGTTCGATCATTCAGGAAGATGAGGCAATGCTTCTGAAAAGCAACCTCTGAAGCGAAACCAAATAAATAAATACACACTGCAATTTGCCATTCGTAAATAGCAAGCTCAACTGAGAAATGACTGCTGTGTGCCCCTGCTTTCCTAGTACGGACATAACACAAATAGCTCTGAAAATGATTGAGTGAAATTTATATACAGGAGGAAAAGAGAGAGAGAGATAACCAGACAGACAGACTATATACCAGAGAAATTATCTCAGTCTCTTAACAATTGACGTGGAATGAAGAAATTATATCATGCTATTTAAGAAACACCAATTTTCCTGAGGCAGGCAAGATTACCTTGCAAAGTGTGATCTATTGGGAAATGTTTGGTTTCTTCAAAAGCTTTGCTTATTACTGGTCCTTTGAGAAGGACATTGATAGCATCCACCTGCAAAGAAGCACATTTACTCAGTCTTTAATATTCTTCTGGCCTTTTTAGAGATAAAATCCTATTGGCAAAAAAAAAGAAACCTCTAGTAATTACATTTTATCTATTGTACTTTGATTGAAAAGCAATCTGGAGCAGATTAAAAAAGTACTGAGTTTCTACCCTGAAAATGAGAAAACACTAGCAGGGATATTGCTTCCAGCAAAGCTGTTATTAATGAAGACTAGGACAGCAATAGGACGTGAAATGCTAGTAGAAACTAATACTTATTAACTGTCTATGTATACTCTCAAAGGCAAGCCAAGAACTATTAATTTAGAGAGAGATGAACATTTGCTACATGTACTACATGATTAAGTTTTTAAAGTCTAAGTTAGAAGATGTGATTATTCAATGTTTGTATTCTATTTTCTTTCCCTAGAAACCTCAAAGTAGCCAACTATGCTATTAAACAAATCAAAATGAAGTAAAATAAAACAGTCCTTCTCTAATCAATCAATAATCTTATTAATTACTAATAGAGAATAAAATTATTACTATTACTAATATCTAAAGTAAAGGATTAAACATTCCATCATATTAACATCAACCATTCAAAAAAAAAAAGTCACTCATGCATTAGTATTACATTACACAGGAACCCAATTTTACAGTTCAATTTCTGCTGATACCTCAAAAAGCACTTCCAGGCCAGAAACTGGGAGACTGTGAATTCTAGTCCTGTTTTAGGCATGAAAGCTGACTGTGTATATACATACACATACATACATACATACATACATACATACATACATACATACATACATACACACACATATATATGTACACACACACACACACACACACACTCCAGAAGTGATGAAAGGTTCATGGTCAAATCCAGAAAGTGAGCCATAACTTCTCTTCCATACATTATTCTCTTACATAAAAGGAAAGAGGAACATAACAAAAAGCTCTGATTTGTGACTCACTGAGTTCTAGGAAGAGTCAGTCTAGTATCCCTTTTCATTATTGCCTGATTAACTTTTAGCTTAGATCTTACTTCCCTAGAATTCTCACCTGAATCAGGAGATGGATGGCAAATACATTTGATAAACAAACAAACAAACAATGGTTGGCAGAAATTAGCAAGTGGAAGATGGCTGGTTTAACTGACTTTAAAATGTTGATTAAGATTGTCACGGTTATTAGCTACAAAAATCAAAGAAAACTTTTCCCTGAAGGTCAGGCCCTATGACAAACATTAGGAAAAAAACACAGTGTTTTCATGCCATGACTATGAAATTCCAAAAGAGTGACAACTAATATTAGAAGCCATAGGCTGGTGCCTTGAATGACAATCTAACCCTCCTTCAGAATCTGCTAATATAACCTCCACACATTCATTGTACAACCATAAAAAGGTAAAATCTCTTTACCTGGTTAAAAAGATGCTCAAGGCAGCCATGAAGCTTGTCTTGTTTGTCTGACGGTATTCTCATATCACTGGGAAGTTCATCACCTATGATGATATACATAAACTTTTTTATTCCCATGCTGTACTTCACAAACACACTGATCTTTAAATTTGCTCACATTTTTTCTTTCTCTTTCATCCTTTATACTTTTTTCTACTCCTTGTTCATTTCCCTTCATATTTCTATCTCAATTTCTAGCTTTTGATGTATTCTCCAGCTTCCCCTGATTTCTTATACATGATCCCTTCCTAACAAAGCAAGTCTATTAGATTCCTTTTTACTGAAAAGCAAAAAAAAAATATTTGCATTTATTGGAAACAAAATTTTTCTCCATTTCTAAAAGTGTTTTCAGAATAAATTATATGAGCTACAATAGGGAGATTTCATCAGATATCCTGCAGTTAGTTAAAGCACCTATAATTAATAGGGCTGCTGAAACTCCTTTTCACAAGCTCTAGATAAATAACTATGTGCCAAACTGAAATGGCATGATTCCTTGAAACTGATTACATTGCTCATGTCATTTTGAGAAATACATGAAAATTATAGGAAGCTGTAGCTTCTCCGTATGAGCCTTAAATGTGCTAATATGCCGACAGAGCATTTCCTTGGCAATTATATTCATTTAATTCTTTACTTTTTTTACTACTGAATCTGCTAATCAGGAATGATTAAAATTAATATTGTACACAATCTGGAAAACACTTAAGATGGTGTATTATTTAATCCTTGCTGAAAACTTCTATATAGCATTTACTTACCTGATCCCATTTCATCACTGCCTAAGTAAGAGCTGTTACTCCGGACACTGGTATAGGAAAGGACTGAATCCCTATTGCTATTACATTCACTGGAAAGTTAAAAAAAAAAAAAGGATATAATATTTAGCTTGGAGAGGTAAGAGAACATAGAGAAAACTTGTTCATTTCTATCTTATCCATCTCCAAGAATTATGACTCTGCTTACAAAATTCCATGAAGAAAATACTGGCCTTTAGTATTTTTTTTTTTTTAAATGAACTTTCATCTTTCATACTTTGTCTTCTACTGATGAAGATGCATTACAAAATTAACACATTACTCTTGATGAGAATGGCTAAAGATAATAACGATTCAATATTAAATCTGTCATGGTTCTTCATGAACTTTGGAAAGTACGTCCTATAAGAACCAATTAATATAATCAACACAATAGAAATAATATTCATCTGAAAAGCCATTCATTTCTTGTTTATGTGAATGAAAATTCTTGCCATGTGCAATGGGACTTACTTCTCAGTATATTCCAAAAATATCAAAATAATAGAGTTGGAAGGGACCTTTCAGGTCTTCTAATCCAACCCTCTGCTCAAGCAGGAGAACCTGGCCTACAGCATTCCAAATAAGTGGCTGTCCAGTCTCAGATAATCAGATAAACAGAGTTGGAAGGAACCTTTTAGGTCATCTAGTCCAACCCCCCGCCCAAGCGGGAGACCCTACACCATTTCTGACAAATGGCAGTCCAACCTCTTCTTGAAGGTCTCAAGTGATGGTGCTCCTACAACTTCCGAGGGCAAGCTGTTCCACTGGTTGAATGTTCTTACTGTCAGAAAGTTTCTCCTTATTTCCAGGTTAAAACTCTCCTTGTTCAGTTTCTATCCATTATTCCTTACCTGGCCTACGAGCACTTTAGAAAATAGCTTAACCCTTTTCTCTAAGTGGCAGCCCCTCAAATATTGGAAGACTGCTATTATGACTCCCCTGGCCCTTCTCTTTACTAGACTAGCCAAGCCCAGTTCCTGTAACCGTTCTTCATATGTTTTATTCTCCAGTCCCCTAATAATTCTGGTTGCTCTTCTCTGTACTTTTCTAGAGTCTCAACATCTTTTTTATAATATGGTGACCAAAACTGGATGCAGTACTCTAGGTGTGGTCTTACTAGGACTTTATAGAGCAGTATTAGTACCTCCCTTGATCTTGATTGTATCCCTCTGTTAATGCAATTTAGGATTGCATTAGCTTTTTTGGCTGCTGCTGCACACTGCTGGCTCATATTTAGCTGGTTGTCCACTAAGACTCCAAGATCCCTCTCACAGTTATTGCTATTGAGCCTGGTTTCTTCCACTCTATATGGGTCTCTTCTCAAAAGCCTCCAATGATGGAGCACTCACAACCAATAATAACTTTCCACTTATAATGTTTCATTCCCCCAAACAACTATTTTTTCCATTTCTAAACAGGATACAACATATAGGTAGAAAGAGCCAAAGATATATACAACAAATAAAGGGATGTAACAAACTGTCAACAAACTCTCTTTTTAACTCATTCTTGTAAACTTCACATATCTGTTCTCCAATTTGAAAGCTATCAAAATATATTTAATTTATTCTTGAACAGTTGTTCTGCAAGAAGTATGTTTAACTGTTTATGTCTCAAGTATATTTTTAATTTCACTTTCATTTCTGTACAAATCTGAAAGGTAATGGCCCCCTGAGGAATTTGCTTTGATCTCAGTAATCTAGGATAGATTATTCTCAGTAGTAGAAAGCATTAAGCAAATCATGATTCAGAACTAAAAGCCATAAAACAATGAATAAAATCAAACTCAATCGGTACTGACACATATTCATAGTGCATTGAATCTTAATCTGGAGGCACACTGCCAGTTAGGTAGTTTGCTGCTGTTTTGCAAAATATTCCTAGACTACCAAAACTAGGGATTTGAAGCATAAAAATGTGCTCTTTTATTTGTGCAATGATCAGATCTTAAGTGGGAATTAATGGTATTTATTTCCACTTAAGAGCTGATCATTGCACAAATAAAAGAGCACATATGACTAGGAATCTTTAGCTCATGACATCAGTGGTTTAAATTTAGAAAGGAAAAGAAATAACATTTCACGTTGAATTGCTATGGCCCACTCCATTTAATGTGCAGATGCAAAACACGTTAAAAAAAATTCTCTAAATTCCGACAGACATTGACAGCTCTTGGCTTCTACCTCAGAGCCATTTATGTTAGCTCTGGCTCACAGAAAGCAAAATTTCCCTTGCCAGCAGAAACATTCACTCCACCTGCATAGTCATGCTCATAACAAGTTTAAAAAGTGGCCATATTTGGGAACCTCTAAATTATGAAATGATGTGAAAGCAATCTCAATATGTAACTTATTCTACTTAGCCAAGGACTATTGTTGTAAACTATTGTACAATCATATGAATGTGATGTCCTTGCAAAAAAGAAATGCTGTATTATTTTTACTCTTTGTGGCCTTTTTCATTATCATTTATTTTTAAAATTGTAACATAAAACTGTGTATATTATATAAAACAGTGTTTTTCAATGTTAACCATTTTAAGAGATATGGACTTCAACTCCCAGAATTCCCCAGGAAGTCCACATTAAAATGGCTGAGGTTGACAAAAACTAATATAAAACAATCCTTGGTAGAAGTCTTCAGGAAGAGGCAGTTCTTCAAATAACTTGGCTCCATGCCATTCAGGGCTTTAAAGATAATAACCAGCACCCTGCATTGTGCCCCAAAAGAAATCAGGGACACATAACAGCAGTGTAACATGGGCAAGCTGCACAAAACTGCATGTTTTGCTGCATTTATTTATTTATTTTATTTTATTTACAAGATTTATATACCGCCCCCCTCTCCCTGCGGGACTCGGGGCGTTGTACAGCCATTAAAAAAAACAATAATAATACAATAATTAAAAACAATTAAAAATATTAAATTAGGTGGCTGAATAATAAAAACGAGACAAGGATTTAAAAATAAGGACAAAAACCAATTAAAACCAAATTTAAAACCCCATAAAACCCTAGGCCAGACCGGCTTGGTGAAATAAATAAGTTTTCAACGTGCTCCAGAAGGTCAGAAGGTCAGGGATGATCATTTGGACCAATCTCCACGTAGAGGGTATTGCATTAGTGCAAGCGAGAAGTGACAAGATCTGAGTTACCCTGTAAGGCCTCCTGATCAAGGAAACTCAAATCCATGGCATCCATCCTGTGTAACTGTATTCCTTTTGGAGGTCAGATTGGCCATAGCCCTGCTGATCCTTTGGAAGCTTTTAAGAACTTGGTCTTGTGCCCAAACCTGGGGGTCCAGGTGTGGGTTAGGGCCTGTTTCCTGGCTATACTAATGATAATTTTATCATTCTAACTGCTGTGGGTCTTAGTTTTTATACTGTGTATGCTTTATTTAGTTTTTTAAATTTATTTTTATTGTGACCTAGAATCACATGTGTGCGGTATATGAGAAAGACCCTGGAAGATGGGGTGAGGAGATGATTCCTAAGGAACAGTCAGATAGAAGATAGCCAGGGGTGGGATTCTGCCGGTTCAAATCAGTTTGGGACCAGACCAGACCTTGCTCTGAAGATCAGCTGTCTCTGAACTGGTTCGCTGCAACGATCATGTGGGCCTGCCCGCCCGCCCCTGTGCAGTACCGACCTTTATCGTCCCAGCTGATTAGCATGGAAGAACAGATTGCCGCTCCTCAGCTTTGTCACTCCCCTGAAATAACATAGTAGGTATGGACTTTTGTATTATGTTGATGCGCATGCAGCACGCATTAGGCGCGATCACCGAACCGATTGTTATACCAGCAGCATCTCACCCCTGGAGACAGAAAAGCTTATAACTGGATGGTAGGCAGGGCAAGAAACTCAGAAGGGACCCTCCCTAGTTTCTTAGGCTAGAAATGAGATAGTGGGAGAACTGTACTTTCAGAATTGTAAGCTTTACAGTAAAGTAGAATTAACTTATCTGGTCATGTTTCTTGTCTGGTCTATCAGGCAAGACTGACATGTATATGAGTTGGGTGGCAACATAAGTCAAATCAAACCTATCAATAAACTATCCATTGATTCTGTCCAGAAAGTTAAACATGGCAAACCCTCAAAATCTAGGGGACCACAAAACCAGAGCCATTCCCCAAATCTTCCCCATTGTAAGACTGCCAGCTGTGCACTGCCCGAAAGAAGAAACATTTTACCAAAGGAATACAATTTTGCACAAAATGTAAATATTCTAATTTGTATGGATAGTTGTACGGTTAGAATTCTTGGACTTTAAAGAAAAAAGCAACACCTCACAACAGGACAGCAAAACTGTAACTAGGTGTCCTGTGTAGCTTCTTTAATCGGATTGACCACATTGCTTGCTATTGCTACACATCTTCAAAGGCCTTGTGGCTGTCCTCTTTTGGAAGTTTTTAACCCACTCAGACTATGTAGTTCTACCCGCAAAAGATTCCTCATTGTAAAGAAGAACCAGTTTATATATTGTTAGATTTGAAGACGTTTTGCTTCTCATCCAATAAGCTTCTTCAGCTCTGACTGGATGGTGGTGAATGGAAGAATGTATATATATATCATATAACCTTCCATTCCCCACCATCCAGTTAGAGCTGAAGAAGCTTCTTGGATGAGAAGCAAAACGTCTTCAAAGAAAAACCAGACAGTCCAGCTGCCTCTTGAAAAAGCACCTCTGGGACAACCATGACCTGAACGACTGAGAATCTCCATAGACATTTAGATTTATATCCCGTCTTTCCTCCAGCATCTCAAGGCATAATATATACAGGTGTGCAAACTGAGTTTCAAGCTTGAAAAAGTTTTAAATGAATACATTTAGCACAGCCCATATTCTCCCTCTAAGCAGGACAGCAACTATTTGAACTGTTGCATAAAAAGAAGGAAAAGAAAAAAGGCAGAATTGTGTGATGGTAGTAATGTATTCCAGAGAAATGAAACAATAACCCTCTGAAACTGAACAAGTAGACTTCCAGAAAGAAGGGCATTTCAAGTCTATAATGTCTTTTTGCCTAGAGTTCTGGATTACAAAATTAAGAAACCTCTAAGAAATCAGCTTTTTCCAAAACAGTACATTCTCTTCTGTTCTACTCTGCTCTTGCTTTGAATGACCCAGACTTTGTTCACAGAAAATGTAAAATACAAAATACCATTGCTACCATTTTTGGTTGAGTTTTCTTTTTTTCCAAGCAGCAGGGCTGTGGTTCGTTCTGCGTACTTCCAACTGTCTCAGACTGGTGCCTATCATTTTGAGTCATACAGCCCTTCTTGTGATTGAGTAATCATTATTCAAAAGCCCAATTAGTCTGTGTTTTCTGTGGATGATTGTGTTTGTACACATAAGACAACAAATCATCGGTTCTGCAAACAACAGCTGCTGGGCTGGTTTCAGACTAAAAGGCTTGAGCTTCTGGAAAACCCACAAAAGATTCCCTTCTTCCAGCTGTTTCACTCTGCTGGATAAAAGGGGAGGGGCGGGAATTCTTCCTCCTGACCTTACCTGACCTGCCTGAACCTTGAAACCAAGTTGTAAGTTGATCCTGTGACAGACATATGACCCATGTCTAATTATGGAGAACTTTGCAAAGGATACACTTAAATTCATGCCGTACCATCAACAATTACAGACTGGTCAAACATACCACAAATGTTCTATGGTGCTCTGCAAAACATTCAAGTCTTCATTCTATAGAAATAGTGTTCCTATAAATTTATATACAGAATCATAATATACAAGATATTTATCTAGTAGTTGATTTTAGGCAATCAGTGCCTAAAAATGAAATGGTCATACTTGAGTTTAAGAACAGTGAATCTTAAACTTCATTCTTCTTCTTTTTTTGCTTATAGCTGGGGTCCCCAACCCCCAGTCTGCAGCCTGGTACTGGGCCATGGCCCTTTGGGAACTGGGCGGCATAAGTGGTGGGTGAGCAAAGCTCCATTTGTGTAAGTGTCAGACTTGTGTGTAAAACTATCCTCTCCTCCACTGCCGCCATCGCTTGTCCACAGAACCAGAAAGTTTGGGGACCACTGGCTTATAGAATAGACATGAGGCGTTCCTTTGTGTTCAAAACTTGGGCACATTTTATGTATGTATGTATGTATGAATTCCACCATGACAATAAGAGACGTAGTAGAAGGTAAAGGGACTTTCTGTACCACTCACATAGGGCATTTTCTAACAAAGCTCAAGAGGCACAAAAACACAAATATGTACTTTTAAGCAATTATGTGTACCTTACACACAGAGTCCATAATGCATTTTCGTTGTTTCCAAAGTCATAATGAAAATAATGTCTGAATGTAGTTGTCAGAAGTTTCAACCTTTCTTAGCTGCCCTTCATTTTCTTCTATGTATCATTTAACTCCCTTCCAAGCAGACGGTTTCACAGACTTACCTGTAGGAATCTCTGAAACTTATTGTATCATGCCCAGAGTCTTCCTGGTCTTCTTCAGATACTTTGAAGCACACCTTCTTCATGCCATGCTCTGCTTTGTCGATGTCACTTTCATCTGCAACCAAAGAAGTGGAAGATATCTCCTCTGTGGAGGGAGGCTCACATAATTCTTCTGCTGTTGGTTCTGTGATAGTTGACAAAAGCCTGAAAGTATAGAAAATGTTATGATTAGAAAGGTAAAACCAATGTCCAGGAGAGACACAGTTACACAGACTCATGGAGTTTTGTAAAGTCCCATATGTGCTTCGTTTTTTTAAAAAACAGAGCATCTGCACTAAAGTGCTGACTGAAGCTATGACTTAGTGAAAGCATTATGATCCTGAAATGACCTTCCTGAGAATACTCAACTGTGCGTTTATTCATTTTAACTATGAAGGTGGCGACCTTATTTGTCCTAGTATTTAATAGATTATGTTTTAATTGTTGCGGTCAGCATTTTGATACTGGTAGCTTTTAGATACTGTGCTACAACCTTGCAAGGAGGCAATCTATAAGAATGTTGAGCTTAACCCTTGCGAGTCTTTATGAATTATAACTCAATTATAATCTAAATTTATCACCTTGAAATACATGGAGGAAGTGTTATGGAAAAAAGACTGTACAAGTGATACTGGAGAAAATTTTGTTTTGGAGAAAAAGGCAGGACAAATGATACACCTGAAGTTCACTAAGTCAAACATTTCTATAAAAGAATTCAGAGAGGAGAAAAAGTCACATGAAAACACAGGTAGTCCTCAAGTTACGACCTCAATGGTGCCCCAAATTTATGTTGCTAAGTGAAATATTTGTTAAGTGAGTTTGCTCCATCTTACAACTTTTCTTGCCACAGATGTTAAGTGAATCATTGCATTTGCTAAGTTAGTAACCTGGTTGTTAAGTCAATCTGGATTTCCCATTGATTTTGCTTGTCAGAAGGTCACAAAAACTGATCACATGACCCTAGGACACTGCAGCTGTCGTAAATATGAACTAGTTGCCAAACATCTGAATTTTAATCATGTGATCATGGGGATTGTGCAATAGTTGTAAGTGTGAAAAACGGTCATAAGTCGCTTTTTTCAGTGCCATTGTAACTTTCACTAAATGAATTGTTGTAAGTTGAGGATTACCTCTTTGTTTTTGCTTATAACAGGTACACAGAAATAAGAATACATTTTAATCTCTGCAAAATATTTGTGAAGCATGTAAGATTTAGCCACCCAAATAAATTATATAAGCAAAATCTCACTTTCGCATGAAATAAAAAAACAAAGCAGATGACATTCTCGCAGATTGACATAATTAAAATTGTCTTAAAGTATCTAATTCTGCATGAATGTGCATTGAATTTCTCAGAATTGTTACTGACAACCTGTAATCAAATACAGGTAGTCCTTGAATTATGACTGGTTGCTTGGTGACTGTTCAAAGTTATGATGGACCAATCTGAGGCTAACTTATAACCCAGATTGGAAGTTCCAATGGTTAGGCATCCCTGAAGTCTGGTGACCAAATTTTGGGTGTTTGGTAACAATGCCACATTTACTGCTGTTGCAGCATCCCAAACGTGCTTTTTCAGTAGGCAACTGGACTTTCTTGTTTTTTCTTTTAAAGACGTTTTGCTTCTCATCCAAAAAGTTTCTTCAGCTCTGACAGGATATTGAGGAATGGAAGGATTTATATTCCTTGCAGACAATTGATCATTGAATCATTTTAGAGGGTCGTTGAAGCACTTGGAGGTTTATCTGTGTCCTCAAGGTCACCTGAGAGGTGCTCCTGTAGTCTGCAATTTTTCCTCTGGAAATCCATTCCTACTCCCACATCATTCAAAGAGTGTTCATCCCAAATTGGATAGCTAAAAGTCTATACTAAAAGCTAAAAGTAGAGATTCTCACAGCACTACTCAGGTGACCCCAAGGACACAGATAAACCTCCAAGTGCTTCAACGACCCTCTAAAAGGATGCAAATGACTAGCTGTCTGCAAAGAATATAAATCCTTCCATTCCCCACTGTCCTGTCAGAGCTGAAGAGGTTTCTTGGATGAGAAGTGAAATGTCTTCAAAAGAAAAAACAATTAAGCCCAGTTTCCTCCTGAAAAAGCACTTGACTTGGATGACTGAGAATCTCTACAGACTTTCATCCCAGTGTTATATGACTGTATTTTGTGATGGTTTTGCACAAACCTGGCACTTACTTCCAGCAAAACTGTGCCCACAGTAAACCATTGGTTTCATTAATGATAGTGGCAGTTGCTTTATGGCCACCTCGCTTAACAACCACTGTAAAACAGGTTATAAAATTGCATCAGTCATGACTTATGACTGTGATGGGCAGGCTCCATTACAGATTATGTTGCCAAGTTACTTAATTTCTGTGACCTGCCTAGAGTCAGAAATCAAATGAAAAGCAAACTGGTTTGTTTTTATTGTATTTAAAACATTTGTATAGCAATTTAAATATCCAATTTAAAACTAAGCTCTGGGCAGCTTACAACCTGGCAATAAAACCAATATATATGCAGGTAATTATTGATTTCCAACTATTTAAGTTATGACAGCACTGAAAAAGTAACTTACAACCAGTTCTCACACTAACAACAGTTGCAGCATCCCCACCATCACATGATCAAATTTTGGGTGCTTGGCAACTGGCACATATTTATAATAGTGGCAGCATCCCAGTGTCAGGCTTTGGGAATTTAATCACATCTGGCACTTCCTCGGAGCCCAACACATCGCTGGGGCTGCGGGACTGATGGATGTGTGGACGACTGTCATTTATGCTGAATTGTTGAGACAGCTAGACAACTGAGAGGCACATGGACACTAATCAGTCATCAAGCTTATTTCCGGTCTGCGTGTTGCTGTAAACCACGATGTGGGGCTTTGGACATACCAGTTGATGGGAGTTTATGATCCTGATTCAGATAGATAGTGGGGGAATGGGAGGTAGGTAAGGATACAGAAAGGATAGATAGCACGGGAGAGAAAGGAATGGAAATAAAGATTAGGTGATGACAAATAGGCATGGGGAGGAGGTGTGGGAGTAAATAATGCAGCAGCGGATGTCAGGTTGTTAGCTGGGAGGGACTAGAGCACAGCATAAAAGGCACTGAGAGGCAGACGCTCTCAGTGCTGACTTTAATCGGGAAATACCATTTTTGCTTATCAGGGCTGGAACTGCTGTAATAAACTTCACCGTACCAATTGTGAGTAGAGTGATTTATTAGTGAGATACTCCAGTACCCAGTTGGAGCTGAAACCCAGAGTCATGTGATTGGCATCTGCAATCCTTCCCGTCATCTTCCGGCAAGCAAAGTCAAAGGGGGAAGTAGGATTCACTTAACAACCATATGATTCACTTAACAACTTCAGTGATTCTCTTAATAAGCAGGGTAAAACAAGGTTGTAAAATTGGACACAACTAATTTCACTGCTGCCTTGCTTAGCAATGGAAATTCTGGTCCCAATTGTGGTCCTAAGTTGAAGACTACCTGTACCCCTATTAAAAAACACACACACACACACCACTAACCAACTTACTTATGTATCTGAAGGACATATTGCTTCATTTCCTTAACTGCTACATCCAGCTTGTTGAAGAGCTGTAAGTAGGAGTCCTGTATCTCCCGATCTTCTTGTTTCAACAGAAAAGCAAGACCTCTATCTTCCTGAGCGGTTCCTCCATTCTCTTGCCCACAGTAACCATCATACTGTCCATGTGGGTTGAGATCTTCATTCTCTGGAGTCAAACACCTCCATGACGGCGCAGCCATAGTTGTGATGCAATGCTGAGTGTATGAGACGGGATTTAAGGTTCCTGTTAAACATTAAAAAACTGTTCAAGCTACAACCACTGCTTTTTCAAGATGAGCATTTAAGTTATTTTAATATGCTAAATAAACTGTTGTTTTTTTCCCAAATATGCTGAGCAACAATGCCTTATTATTAAATTGGTTGTTTTTAATGCACAATAAAACACAATAAAATTGAGCATGTTTGATGGAATTCTTAAATAATTAGTTAATATTTAAGATTACAGGTGAGTGTTGGTACAGACTGTTGGAAATAGACCATTAAAATACTTTACACCAGAAGAACACAGGAAGTTCCTTGAGACATTACTATTTACTATAATAACGATGAAAAAGTAAAAATTGTTTTGCATGCAAAAAAAATCTGAAAGCATTCCTAAAATACTAAAAGGTCTGTTGCCAATCTGAGTCAAATGACTGTCTGGTATACAGCAGCTTTCTATATAATTTATGTCAAACCAATTGTGAAATAATAAAGGCAAATAACAAGATTGATTGATGAACATAATTTAGAAATAGAGTAATAAAGAGTTGTGTTATACTTTTTCTATCTAATCATTAAAGAACCTCTGAAGACTCAGTAAATTATTTGAAATCATCAAGAGCATCAGAATTTTATATGTGATATGTACATAGCTGACACTAATATAAAGCTAATAGATAAATGGAAGCTTATCAGAACTCCCTTAACAGTTAATTAGACCAATGAACTTCCCTTCTCTGGTACCAGGATTTCAATAGCTTTTGCATCATCAGGAAATTTCTCAGAAAAATACATTAGAAAACAGCAATTAAAGATGAATTTACGGTATTTAATTGTCAGCTTACAAATTCCAAGCGTGGTGGCCATAAGAGATATGCACAAGGATGGGTCTCTTTAGTCATTCAGTATCTTTTAAGGTAAGAAAACCATTCCTTCCAAATAAAAATAGAGAAAATCTGTTCCATTCTAGCTATTGTCATGTGTAACTATGCTCACCCCCTCTCCATGAACTATCTCTGGACTGCCTATGGACTTCCTATGACAGTAAAATATTCTGATGTAAACTTCAAAGCCTTTCTGACATTTTAGAAGAACTATTTTTAATGCAATTTTAATTCCAGTCAATCATTTCACTACAGGGCAAGATACAGTACTGCAGGTTTTATTGTTATTAAACACCTTGTTCTGGATCAAGACCAATAATGGAAGGCTTCCGCCCAATGCGAATGCTGAATGACCTTCCCGTTGAGGTAATGTTTTTGGGGTATGACACTTCCATGAGGTTAATGTGGCAGTTGGTAGGGCAGAAATCCATGCTGCACAAGGGGTGAAGCTCTGTTGTGGCTCGTTTGAAAGATGGGCTGACTTTCGTTTTCAACTCATCTGCAAACTAGAAGAAGAAAAAAGAGGTTTAGACCACTATTATGAGCACATAAATTAATAAAGTAACATGTACCGGAGATCTTTTTTTTTCTTCTACAGTCATTTCACCCACCAGAGTAATTAAGTTCCAAAGGGGCAGGAGGAATACAACTACATAAATCCATGTTGCATAAGTAATGATCAAAATACTCATACATTCCAGGGGGAGAACATGAATATGAACAAAAACAGCTGTGACAGAATATTGATCTGCAAATCAATGTTATTGAGACGATCACTTAAAAGAAAGAAAAAAATAGATGGATTTAGCTGTGTAACAGCAGCCTTTTAAAAACTTAGCTAAATGTCAATAATCACCTATTGGATGGAGAAAGTAGTTAGGGACTAAACATATCTAATTAATAGGCAGTTCAATTTTGCAATTGAATATGTACAGTATATTGTTCAATGTATGGATGTGGGTGTTTTATAACAAGATGCTACTATGAATTTGCCTGCTCAACAAAAACAATAAACCCACCATTGAAAATATGTAATTGAATATGTACACACCTACCCTCATAAACCTTGTTGTTAAGGTCCTGAAAGCATACTAGTTGAAGTCATCACTGTGCTGTTTGGCACATAAGATTGTGCATTATTATCCTACCTCTTGATAACTGGCAATTCTTCTGCTGATGCTTTCTAGCTTTGTGTCACAAATTTGCCGGAACTCATATTGTGGCATGGTGACCACTGCATTGCTGAGGGACATGAGCCTCCTGCAATTCTTCACAAAATTGCTGTCGTCTGTTGCAAAAGCCTCCAAAATCTAAACCAGGAAAAATACATAGATTTCCTCAGTTGGATTATTGTGACACATGTTGCTAAGGACATATAGCACTGGAATGTCAACAAAATGACATCTTTCTAAAGAAAGCATATCAAGTAAATATAGTTCCTTCATCCTTTGAACCATTAAAAAAAACTGCTTGGGCTAATATTTCTACTGGAGTATGGACTTCAGGGGAATGCATTGTTTCCAAACTAGGTGCTCCATGATATGGTTGTTCCCCAAAGATCCAACTTTCTTAAAATAAATGGCATGAGTCTAGGATATCAGAAGAACCCTCTCATCCTAATAGGATTGGTTTGTCCTACTTGTTCCAGGAAGAGGCTACTTCAGATCCTGTTTGCCAATGAATTCTTATGTGGCTGTGACCCCCCACTCTTTGGAATATTCTGCTACTGGAAATGAGGTAAAACAGCTCCGGTGGCGCTCTCGCCTCACAATCAGGAGGCTGTGAATTCGATCCTAGATAGAGGCTAATATCTGGAATGGACTCTCCTGCTTGAGCAGTGGGTTGGACTAGATGATCTCAAAGGTCCCTTCCAACTCTGTTATTCTATGAACTCTTCTATGAACTCTATGAGTCAAGCCCATCCTCCTGGCCTTCGAGAAAAGTGTTAAACCTGGCTCTGCTGGATAGCCTGGGGGCCCTAATAGAGGTACTCTATGCCCAGGTGGAGGTGGTGGATCTGGGTGCTGATGGGGTACAGAGAAGGTACCCAACTTCTGTGTCATCTATCCTCTTGGTTATTAGTCTCTATTTTTTTTTTTAAATGACCATTTTATATTATCATTTTCTAAGCCACTCAGAGTCGTTGCAACTATGAGATGGATGGCAGATAAATTTAATAAATAAATTAATAAATTCAAGCAGTGTCTCATCTTATTAAAAACTCTATCTGCATGGTCAGAGAATCCTTTTGCAGTTTCATACAGGCAGGTTTCCTCTGTAATGCCATCCAACCCCTTGTGAGATGTCTGTTAACAAAACCTTTTTGAAATCTGTATGCATGTCACATGAATGGTTTTTCTTTCCTTTTCCTTTTCCACCTTTTAAAGAGAATTTCATGCCTGTACTAGTTTATATTTATTGTAATTGTTGTTTTAATGGTTGAGAGTTACAACAATGGGAAATAGTACAGAAAGATATTAATTAAATAACTAAACAGACTTGTTGCTGATGAGTGACTTTTAATAGAAGTTTTAAATATTCCAATTGCCTCTTGATGACCACAAGTCTAACATGGAAACTGTGATCACAGGAAAAGCAATTTCCTCTTTCCATTATTTCCCATCAGATCTGACTATTTCCCTAGAAGTCTTTATTAACACTAGAACTCCTTTATGAAAAAAGAAAGTCTAAAAATACTCTACAAATATGTCACTAGTTACTTTTGCAATTAGGCCATAAATATACAGAAAAATTATTACACTTTGCTGCAAGCATCGCTTCCTATCACATTTGTACATCTCCACTAACATTTAAAAAAAACACTACACCAACTGAGCAACATTTTAGATACGCACAGTGAGAGCACTTACTTGTTACTACTGAATACGTTTAATGCTCTACACATATTTCTGTTGAAATTGTACTAATTGCAAATACTTAAATTTGTTTAACTCCTTCTCCTCCTATTTTAATATGCTTCACTCTTAAGCCAGAAAAGGTTACAAAAGTATATCAATGAAAATAACACAGTCCCTGCATTCAAAATTAAATTTTACTAAATCATAACACAGAGGGGGGGTTGTTTTTTAAAAAGAAAAATAAATGTACACTTTGATTTTTAGTACTCTTCTGTTTTAATTTGAGAGTCAGCATGAAATACTGTACAGCAAATGTAACTACCAATCCACTAAAAGCTTATTTAGGACAAAAATTCATGGGATTTATTTTCCAAAGAGTGGAATTACAGTAGAATGGTCACCTAGTTGACTATTTTTTTTTAATTGAGGGTAGTCTATTTTCCACAGTCTAAGAATTTACTGGGCCAGGTGATGAACTTGAAGCATGCTGATCTGATTAGTCAACAGATTGATGGTTAGCTTAAAAAAATCTTCCACAACATGACAATTAATGGCATACATTCCAGATACCACAAATCCAACAGTTTACTGTATCAACTCTATAACCTTTTCTAGAAGTTCAGGGAATAGGTCTTAATCTAAGACTTCCAAAGTTCAGCAAGAAAACCATTAATTTTTCTCAGACTTTGGTCTAGCCGCTATGATTCCTCCTTTCATACAGTAATTGCTAGATATTGTTGCAATGTGTCACTCTAGCTTCCAAGATCAACTGGAAGCATTGTTGGATACAAGACTATACATACCATCTTTACTTACTTCAATCAGGAATGAGATGTCAAATGGTAGGGTGAAAAATTGGGCTTTTGCTGTTGATTGCATGCAACTGATTGGATTGCTTCTCCAAGACTGTTTTCTTCAACCCACTGCCCTTAATGCACTGATCTTAACCATCCTCCTAGTTAATGCAGCTATTAGTCATTCCCTAATTCCAATTTCTTTGATTGCATATTTTCATCAAACAAAGCCATTCTTATTTAGGAAGGCACTGTTAAGTTGAAATTTTAATTTTTCTGTTTGCACTGCTAAAAAGTCTTCTAAGCATACTGGTTTTAGGCCTAGTATTTCAACCTATAACTATGAATTTTAACTTAATTTTATGTTTTTATGATAGCCTTTCTACTTTAAGATTCTGCTTTGTACTTCACTTTTGATACTTGGAAATATTTTATCAATTAATGCTGAAATGTGTCCTATACATTTTTTAAAATGAAGTTTAATTTCCTCATTCTGTATTGCTAATGCATTTTCAACTGTCTATTAAAACACAAAAACTCCTAATAATTATCATTGTATATTCAATTGTTATAGTAAAAACATGCAAACCTCAGCATTTTCAGGACCCATAGTTTTCAGCTGCAGAAAGCCATATAAATGAAATAGTAAGTTAATATACCTTCTCCATGGTTATTCTCTAGCTCTGGGAAGCTCTTACTCCAGAGAAAGAAATCTTAAAAGCCACAACCAGAATACCTACCATCAACAAAAATATCTATTTAGTGAAATCTGCATTTTAATTCACCTTTATTAAAACATTACTCCTGACTTAAATTTTATTCATCTTTAATCTCCAGAGATAGGAGAAACCTGAAATCTGAATTGAGAAAATAGAAAATAATGCCCAGTGATAGAAACCTTTGCTGTGAGGATGAAGGACCCCTTCGGTTCAATGATCTTCTCCAGTACAAAACATTTGATTCCAGCAGTGCTGACGTATTCATAAACAACAGCATGTTCTAGATGGACATTATCCACTGTTAGACTTATAAGATGGGTGTCTTCTCTTATAATCAAAGAAGAGTCAAAAGTCTGAAGGGGCAAGTCTGAAAATCAAAGTTTAATTATTACAATACTATAAAAACAGGGATAAGACAACTGTCTGTATAGCCTGTTCACACAATGGAACTGTCCTATATTTGTAGAAATTGCATATACATTGAATAAATGGTGCAGCTTATTTATTTATTGCATATTATTAATTATACTTCATTTACTCTATTCATTTATGAATTTCATAATAAATACACAAGAACAAATCTTAATGGCATAACCATCAAATATCAATGGTACTTGCTGACTTTGACTCCCTTTATATACCAGTAAGACTCACATGAAGCTCGGGAAACACACATTGATAAAAGGTGCATAAACATTTGGAACATCTGAAAGTGGCAATTTATTTTTCACAGAACTGTGATGCTCAGCAACAATCCAAGCCCAGCTCTCCCAAACTCCCAACGGTTTTATCATATATAATTTAAAAGTTTCATCTCAAATTTTCCTCCTCTTCTGTCACAAATTAAAACTTTGCCTCCCAATTATGAAGGGTGACATTGGATTGATCGTATTTCTTCTTGGTAAACATTTGGTTTTATAGTAAATAAGAAAGTTTGCTCTCAGTGAAGCTAATGTAGTATAATGTATAATTCCTTTCAGAGGGAAGCCACGTAGACAAAATATCAAACGGGGATCAGATATCTTGAATAAACTTTCCCTTTTTATCTGGCTCATAGTTATAGCCCTTTTCTTGACAACATTCTTGTTAAGAATCCCACAGATCAGCTGCAAGTATATCACTTCTAACTTAGGTAACCAGCTAAAAGAAACAGGCCTGAGCTGGCATCTTACGTGGCACACTGAATACGATAATTCTGTTTTTAAAAATACCACAACCACATTGCTCACTATGACAGATGTGGACATGCCAAGACACTATGTAATTAGGCTGGCTTGTGGCTTGGCTTTGCAGCTACCAAATCAATTATCCTGCACCATCACTTCCAGGAGATTAGTAATTTTTCTCTAGTGTGCAATTGATCTATCTGATTTCTTGTTACTGTCTCATATTTGTGCAGAAGCAAGACGCTTGTTTTACACCAGCAAAAGATAAATATCTCTCCATTTGTTTCCAGAACAGGTCCTGAATTGACTGGAAATCTTTTAAAAAATGTCCCTTGCAGACAATTTCAGCACTTGATTACCAAATCACCCATAGGTTCACTTATATATAACTGTTTTTCTCCTTGCATCAGTGGTTTTTTTCTTCTTCTCATAACACCATTCCCTGAAGTATAATTCAGGCATATGAAACTACTTTACATTGAGGCCTACTTTGGTCAATAAAGCCTATTTTCTCTGGAGTTGTTTAGAAGTTCTCAGTTTCTCTTTTCTTTTTTTAGAAGGAAATGGAAATACCCACACCGAGACCTTCTGAATGTAAAACACACAATTCATCATTCAAAAATAACTTCTTCCTTTTTGAAAGAAAGCTACCTGGATCATTTTCTCTATTAGCATAAAATAAGTTTTCCCCATACCTTCTTCCTGCTGGCTGTCATTAAGGGGATCAAGATCTGAATTTTCTTCAATTGACACGTTTCCTTTAAGCATCTCTGAATGACTTCCATTCAAGTATGAGTTTGAAGCTGCCTGAAGAGCTCTCTCCTCTTCAGCATCTTCATGTGTTCTGTAAACCCATTGGTAGAAACCCTTCCAGAAAAGCAGGAATAACAGAGTATCAGACTGAATAATTCACCAAGCACTGGCTTTAAAGAAGATTTACCATTGATTATTGTTATCATTATATACTGACTTGATTTTTGTCTTCTTAGAGCTTGGTTGTTTTCTTGCAGAGATTTCATTAGGAGTCTAGGCAATAGTACATGGGAGAATGGAGTTTCTTAGCTGTTTACAGATGCTTCTCAACTTATAGTTGGCCACTTAGCAACGGTTTAAAGTTAAAACAATCTTATGACCTAGTTCCAAAGTTCCAATGGCTACTCCCCAGACACACTGTCAAATGACTGCATGTTGAGCATTCAGCAACCAGCCTGCATTTACAGCCATTTGTAGCATCGCACATTTTTGCTGACATTTGCTGTGTTGGTTTTCTATCAACTGTGGCTTAACAATCACTTAATGACTGCCATAAAAAGGGTTGTAAAAGTGGGTCAGTCTTATATAATTGTATTTATGACCATCACCACTTATGGCCATGGCTGTGATTTCCATGCTTCATTATAATTGTAAGTTGAGAATTACCTGTGTATTTCTGTGTAAATTGAGAATTACCTGTGAAATCCTGATGAGGGTATGGATTTCTCCTTGATTAGGACATTGTTTCTTTTCTTTCTTGCTATTTCCTGCGTATCTGAATGTTCACTACTCTGGGCTTTTTGTTTTCTTCTTTGACTTTTGATTTTACCTTTTCTAAAAAGTTATAGACATGCGGTTTACCCTTAAAATATCTGCTGATGACTGAATTGCCTGACTACTAAGCTTTCAAAAACTCCCTTGCACCTTTGGACTTGGCTTAGCCTACAATGTCAACAGTTTTCCCAAATTATAAACAACCAGCAAATTCCACTTCCCGCTGTCTTGATGATGCTACTTAGCTTTCAAATGAAAAACAGCCAAGCTTGAAGGATATAGCAAACTCAAGAGTTTAGCCCTGGGCTACAGTACATGTATTCCATGTATTCTCTACAATTTAACATTTAAAATTGATACATGATATTAAAAAGATACTCAGTTGGATTTATATGACTCCTACAGAAACTAAGTTAAGCCTCCTGTGTTTGTACCCATTTTCCCTTGTTGTCTTGCTTCACCTTCTCACAAAACAACCAATATTCTTCATGGCACCATCTGGAAGAAGAGAATAGCAAACCATTCCTGAATCAAAGCCTCTGTATGTGTTGTATCTTCTTTGAACATTGCCAGGAGTTGATCTCAACTGGAGGACAGCTTCCCTTTTGTAATTTATAAGGAAGATCACAAATAAATATAGGGCTTTGTTAGCAGAGTTTATCCTGGCAAACTAAAAGGAAGTTATCTGTTGTATCTGTCAGAATACTTGTGACTGAAAGAAATATACATATTTTTTTTCTTCTGAACAGCTGAAGAAGGGATATTAAAGCATTTAGCAAATTAGTTTCATCACAAAACAATTTTTCTCTTCTCCCTTCCCAAAACATTGTAGGAAAACATACTGTAAGAAAACCCATCCTTTCCTTCACACAACTATTTACTCACCAGAAATTCCTGCTGCCTATTATTCCTGTATGATGAAAAGTGATCCAGAACTTCAGTGTAATTTTCATTCATCACATTATTTCCATTTACTTTCAGGACACACTGGCCTGGGTGAAGCCCCAAAGCTGCTGCATCTGAACCTTAGAGGGCAGACAGGAGAATCTCAACAGATTTTCTCAGTAACAGGATGGATAATAGATAATGCGTTTACATGATATATAAAATACAGTGTAAATTGTTGTGCTTTTAAAAAGATATTTCCTTGTTAATATTTTTGAGATGACAGCCTATCAGTAAGTGTTAGTGTTATCAACAAGACACATGTCCATATTCTTTCTTTACCTCTCCCCACAGCATGGATGTAGGGTGGTGCCTCTCCGCATATCTGGAAACACAATTTGTCACTGCAATCTGGAATTTTGATAATCCTGCCAAAAATTAAGACAATTATACATAAGAAAGAAGTCTTAATTGGCAAAGTACGGATATTATGTTCTGTTTGAGTTATTCCATGTCACTGAAAATCTAGGAGTATATTCTACAGGGAATTCTCTGACTAAAATGTCAAAAATCAGTAACAGCTCCTAGTATGCTGTTTATTATAAATGAGACTATCAAAATTAACAGACTATCAAAAGTCAAATGAAAGAATAAAGAAGTATTAATTATCAGGAACATGGTATTAGAAAACTCTATACTAAAGATGTTGCACTAGAGAATTATTTCATTATTGTTAAATATGTTTTCCCGAATTCAATTTCAAGTGTATGTTTAAGCTATTAAGTCAGACTCATTGGATAAATCTTGTGTAGTCTATTTTATGGTTAACAGAAGACTGAGTCATGCTTTTGGAATCCAGATTTATGGGTACATTTGTTCTCTGAATCAGGAGCACAAGATTATATATCTATTGTGTCCATATCCACATGCGTTCTCTCCATCTCCCTTGGAATATACAAGAATCATCTCATGGTTGCATTTTTCTAGGATCTTACTCTTTAGATTTGATGGCTACAAGAAGTCGAAGAGGCCGCCGAGAGCAGAAAGACTGGTTTAAGATGGTCTCAACCTCTTGAAATGAACGCAGAAACACAAGGTCCTCATTCATGGAATAAATTTTTCGACCAACCTGCAAGCCCGCCATCTGAAATGATGCATAAATATTACAAACTATGCCACATTATTAAACAATGTGAATTAGAAAACAGTGTCTTTTCCCCAAGTTTTGCTTTGGAGATCTCTATTCCCTTATCGAAAATTGAGACATATCAATAGTTAAGATTGTAAGAAAGAACGTTTACCAAATTTTGGTGAAATAAAAGTGTGACCAATGTAAGAAAGCAACTAAAACATTCTTGCTATAACTGGGGCAATGATGAGACCAAAAAAATGGCTCCTAAGAATAAGAATAGTAGGAACTAAATCTAAGAATGTACACTGTGTGATAATACACTATGTTCATGATATATGTTCTGATATTCCTTTGTCAACTGATTTGCTTTGATGGATCTAATTGGAAGATGAGCAGGAAACACTAGGGCTGGGGGTTAAGAGTGTGATGACAGAAAATTAATTCTGGAGATTAGCACTGCAAAATTACTTTCATACTATTGCTAAAGAAACCTCAAGGACATGTCCATGAAGTCATCAGGATGCAAACTCAACTCAAAGGAGAGTTTATCTAGGGAGAATGACAATGGAAAAGACTCCTAAATCTAGGTTTGGTATCAAAATATCTATAACTATCTATCTTTATCTCTCTATCTATCAGATTTACCAGAATTATTGCTATCTTCTTACCAATCCGATAGATAACTTTCAACAATTTACAAAATAACCAATGCACAACCATACATTTAATAAATAAGCTACGATGTATAAGTGTACAATAAATTTAGCCACAAACTGGAATTTCAAAAAGTGGCAGCAAATTTAAAACGATGCATTTAATTGAGATAGTTATTGTATTCCCTGCTTCAATTCCTAATTATCAGGTATAGTTAGCTGGATATTGGCTTTCTATGTGAGCTTTTGCATGGACATATATCAAACAGCTGTTAGATGCAATTAAATTAATTTTCAGACAGTTGGTTGTCAAATGTTTCCTCAAAGCAGAGAAGTAAACGTGTTTTGAAGAAAACACCTTGGTTTCTTTCTTCATCTTGACAGTGTGTGACTGTATTTAGTATGAAACACACACAGATGAAATATCAAAATTAATTTCATCAAAGTAGACTTACTCAATCATCTACAGAGCTGACAATTTGCCAGAGTTGAAAGCATCTATTGACAAGGCAATATGAATCCAGAAATTCTGCAGAAGCCTGAAAAGGTATTCAGCTTCCAGGGAAAGAGGTTTCTAGATCATTTGAGAAGAATTCAGAAGTAATCCAGTTTTGGATTGAGGACATTTTTTTTCCTTCCCCATAAATTTAGTAACTGACTTCTCATGGGCTTGAGCACCTAATTGGAGTATAACGTTAGTAATAATGTTGCCCTATGTTATTGCAAATATTGAATCATTACTAAAAAATATAAATTATTTTGACCATACTAAAGAATTTTATAAATGAAATTTATAAATGTAATTACTACTAATTGTTATTGATGATACTGGCGCAGAACACGTAACTCAGGATAGAATCTGCTGCGGTTTATGCTGTATTTGTATTTTATTGGTATTGTACTGTATTATATAGGGATTGCCACAAAGAAGAAGGAGTCAAACTATTCTCCAATAGAAGCAATGGATGGAAACTCATCAAGAAGAGAAGCAACCTAGAACTAAAGAGAAATTTCCTGACAGTTAGAACAATTAATCAGTGGAACTACTTGCCTCCAGAAATTGTGGGTGCTCCAACATTGGAGGTTTTTAAGAAGAGATTAGACAACCATTTGTCTGAAATAGTGTAGAGTTTCCTGCCTGAGCAGGGGGTTGGACTAAAAGACCTCCAAGGCCACTTCCAACTCTGTTATTTTGTTCTATTCTATATTCATATACTGTAGACAGCCAGTTTTATATAGTGGTTGAAGTGCTGCCTGTGAAGTAGGAGATTGTGAGTTCTAGTCCCATCTTAAGCATTAAATTCTAAATCTAAGTGACTTTGGGCCACTCAGTCTCTCTTAAATAAATGACTGCACTTTTTCAACACACCAAGCTAATGAATTAAAAAAGAGGGATTTTTGGATTGAACATCTCATAGGAGCTTAGGTTACAAGAAAATCTGCCTACTGTAGCTTATAGGTAGTCCATTTGTTTAATGAATGTTCAAAATTGCAACGGCACCAGAAAAAAATGATTTACAATTGGTCCTCACATAACTTCTTGCAGCATCCCCAATAGTCACATGATCAAAATTTAGGTGTTTGGCAGCCAGCATGTGTATGACAGTTGCAGTGTCCCAGTCACACAGACACACATACACACACTTGGACATATATTAATGTTGCACATAAATTAATGAAATAACTAGTGGCTACCCCAAGGCCAATGCCAATTTATATTTTTTGTGGGTAAGCTCATTTGGAATAACATATACATAACAGAAAGAGCACTAAATTTGCATGGATTTTTTTTCTAAAGATCTACATAAACGTTACCGGGAAAACTATCCACTTTTGAAGTCTTATTGGAAGAATATTCATTCTTATGACATACATAATATTTTGTGTGACTTTTCTTCTATAAATAAGAATTATGTTTATTATTAAAAGATTTCCCCTTCTACAAGAATAGAATTCCAGGTCAATCATATGCTTACATCTTATTTAATTTCTCAGAAAATTGCCTCAATTAACTTCAGAGCTGTATGAATTCTATGTGGAGTATGTTTTAAAATGTAGTATTTGATATCAACAATGATCAAGTATTTTAAAGAATTTTGGAATTTTAGAGAAAAAAACCCACATTCCTAAAATTTTTCTCAGTCATAAATAAATTCCTGGCTCATGGTTACCATAACCATGCAAAACTCCAGAATGCAAAACTCCAGAATATAATATGCAATTATGCAACCACCTATATTTTCTCTAATTTCTACTGGACTTCAAATATGTTTTCTGAATTGTTTGAAGTAGAAAATACTATATAAATAAGTCCATATCTTATTTCTCTTATTAGTCATATAGTATAAATAAATACTATTTAATGTGGCATTTTACAATCCCATAAATATGAAAGATTTTACAATCCCATAAATATCACCAAGATTTTATAGCTCCCAGTCTTCAACCTGGAGAGCATCAGAAATTTTAGCCAATGATTTATACCCATTTAGCTGGTACTTTTGCTTGATGCTTTCTAATATCAAAAGGCAATTAATGAATTGAATAAAATATTATTGTCACAAGATTTCAAGTCATAGGAAATTGAGCCAATAGGTTTGTAGCAAAAATTTAAGGAAAGGAAGCAAAAAGATTTTTGGAATGTTTTTTAAATCTGTTTAAAAAACACACTTGCCAAATTGTGTGCAACTATAGCCTTTTATGTTTCCAATAAAACCCTTTTAATAGGTGACTGTCCTATGAAATTTATTGAAAAGTTCAGCTATTAAAATACCATCTAAACAGATACCATCAATCATGACAAAATAGATAATAAAGCACAATCTTCTCCAGCCAAATGACCTCTAGATGGATTGAAGTACATCTCCCATCACTTCCACTAAGCGTGGCCAATGTCTAGAGATAGGAATTGTAGTTCAGTCTGGATAATAGGTTGTAGAATGCGTACAAGCACAATCATTTTACACAAACTGCTTGGGAGGCAGATTGTCACCCTTGAAAAACTAAGCAGGTCCGGAAATGCTTAGCAAATGAAAAGATAACCATCCAGCAATTCCTTCCTTCTACATGAGAATAATTCACCTCATCACCTAATCATCTCTTGCAAACCAGATACTTTTTAGTGAGAGGACAATGGGTGCAATAGTCAAGTAATCTTTGCAAGGAGAGGATCTACCTAAGGTTTATAGCTCAGCATTTGAAATGATTAGATTAGTTAAAAAACATTATTTCAAGAGAGTCAAACAAATAATTTTCAACTCTGTTATTTGATAATCTGTATTTTGTATATAGACATAACATGTGAGTCCTTCCTTGGATTATAGGCAGCCCACGACACTCCTTGGTTTACTGAGCAATTTGAGGATATGAAATAAACAAATATACAGCTAGACCAGAGTTACACTGCACAAGTTCACTTTACTGTGTAATAGTGCTGGTATCAAAGAGGGCTTATTCTTTCCACCTTTTATTGTCTCCTCATTGAACATCACACATACATGATCTCTTCTCATCTCATCTCATCTCATGGTCTTACTTGCTGAGACATTTAACACATGCTTCCTCTTAAATTTCATCCCATACTTTTGTTTTCCACCATTTCAATGTAAGTCCAGCAGGTGTCAGCACTTTGCTGATCTTGTCTGAACTTCAAAAGATAATCAAATCGGACCTGCTATTTGATAGATCATTAAGCAATCTTACAGTTGGGAGATTAGATTGAAAAGTTGAAGAAAATAGAAGAGGGCAATTGCCAATCAGTTCTGCACTGTTGTTTAAGTAACTATGATACATAAATATATCCATATAATAATCAAGAGTTGAATTTGATCCAAGGGATTTCTTATGTCAATATGATGTACACTATCAGTGTTCTGATAATCAGAAAATGATTACTAATACCATATATAGTATTTTAATTTCCAACTGACACACTTTTTTTTCTTAATTTTCTTAACATTTCAGGGAAAGCTAGTGATCAGGAACTCTTGCAGCATTTTATTTTTAACTTCAAAGCAATTATGAAGGCTATTAATTTAATGAGGAAATAACTCTGTAGGTGGGTTTTGGAGTTAACTCTTTCATTTGATTCTCGTTTCCTGATCTTAATCCTTTCTCCTAAGATACTAATCACTATACTGCAGAGAACAAAAGGCAAATCACTTTCAATGATTGAAGATTAAAACAGATTTATAGCAAATAGTTTCACATTTGCAAAAAGGTATATTATTCTGGGCTTTTATTGATCACTTCAACCAATTTTCATAACTTGATATCCCTTCAGATACGAAGGCTTAGTGTTTGGGAAATGAATAGAATTTTAGCCCTAACATATCTGGAGTGTACTAAGTTGAGAGCAGTGTACTTGAATTTTTCCACAAAAATGCTAGATCCAAAGGTGCAAAACTTTTCAGTATACCAAGGCAATTGAATGAATGAGGCATTATAGAAGGTGCGATATGTTTTATCATTTTTAAAAACATATGAAACTCTGCAGATTTATTTAGGAGGAAATAGTTACAATTCAGAAGTGCTTACCTCTGCATGTGAACCCCGACGAACAGATTTTACCACAATGGCTTTGTTCTTTTCTTCTATGTCAAATCCATAGTCATCCTCTTCTGGAAGAACCTTGGAACAATATTTAAAAAAATAAAACCTTTAACACACAAGAGTTTGCTTGTTTTTTGCAAAATAAACAAACAATCTATTTGGTTCCAAATAGTTTTCCTATTTCAATTCTTTTTTTCCCCAACAATTCTTTCTGTCAACTGAAGACAAAATATTCTCCATTTCTTTCCATTACTTTACATTACAAAATTAGTAAACTAAAAACTTGGAGGAAAATCATATTCTTCTTTAGCCTTTAATAATATAGTTTTACTTGTTTTTTTCCTGAATGATGGAGATTTTTTTCACTGAAGTGATTATTTGTTAAGGAAAGCTGCATACTAGTAGAAATGCAGAGTTTCAATTGCTTCTTGTTTCAGCTCAGTATGTATAATTGATGCCTTCAAGACAGTGACTGGCATACAGATCAGATAAAAGATAAAGATGCTGAGAACTAAACTAATAGTAGGCATGATAATTTCATGTTTGTACAGGGTCTTAATTAAATTAAGGATTAGGATAGTTCATCCAAATTATATCAGAAAACGTCACTTCCTGCAAAAGCCTTTTTTAAAGCTAAGATCTTTGGATGAAGGACTGTTCTTCCCTGGTAATTAATTACAGGTATTCTCACTTAACAACCATTTGTTAGCAACTGTTCAGAATTACAATGATGCTGAATAAATAGTAGTTACTAGCTGTTAAATTCTACAGTCAATTGGATCTAATGAGGAAACTCATCAACTTGATTTTTATTTGGGAAAATTTCAGAATTGTTTCAAAATGGACCAAATGATTTTTTTTGTTCTTTTCCCAAAAGTATGGCTATAATTCAACAGAATTCATATGGGAAAAGCCTCAGCAAACCTGCATTGTTGGGATGTTAACCAGAGCAAAACATTTTTAAGTATGATATACTGGTGATGTACTTAATACAAAATAATGCCAGCATAAATAACCTTTGATTTTAAACTACCTTCAAATCTAAAACAGAGTTCCACAGAGTTAGTGTTAAATGCAATCTCAGCTAGTTAATGCAAATATTATATAGCTTCTCATTTAATTCAGAAGAATTATAGAATAATATTTCATCCAACTGATGATTCATCGCTCAGTAGTTATAACTTTTAATAAAAGTCTATTTATAAATTTGAGGAATCTTCATCTTAAAGCACCATGCATTGTTGTACAAGCCAGTTCATATTTAACAAATTTATGCAGGTGCTAATGGCCTGGTTTAGAAAAAAAAGAAAGTTAACTGTTGTTTTAGATAAGTTAGTTTAGATATTAGGAGTCAACTATCAGTGGCATATGTTGTCTATAACTGTCACTGTTTCTTAATGCCTAAACCACAGCGATAGGAAATTTAATCAGATCCACAAGTTAATTCCTGCCTTTTCCCATGACCAGGTCTCCTATGTCAATCCCCATAGGCCAAGTGATCCATTTTTTTTCCTCTGTGGAAAGGTGTACTATTGTTCTTGGCTTCTGCAGTGAAGCCCTTAACAGGATAATCCTCACCTTATGCAAAATATCCATTCCATTTTTTTTTCTTAGAGAGATATGCAGTTGAAAATCTCTCTCTAGCAGAACCCAGAGATGAGATTTTTGTATTTACAACAGATTAATTGGCACATAGTGTGTCAGAATTACAAGATTTTTTGTTACAATTGAATACATTTGTCTGGACTGATTTTTCTTACCAGCAGACTTTTAGCTAAGATGTTTTCAATGAGCTTGAAGTCATTTCGCAGAGGCTTACTCTTGGAATTTGTACCTTCCATCTCCTCATCGGCATGAAAACGGAAGTACTGAGACTCATCTCTGAATTCACTCTTCTCCAGGACTTGAGACCAAAAAGTGGGAAGCAGGAAAGCATGCCATTATTTTCATACATCTACATGAAATCTACAAGTTAAATTAATCTCAGCCACTGCAGTCTTAAAGTAATGGTCTATGAACAAATCACCAACAGGAACATCATATAGCTATGTATTGTTCCTAAAGAGTCTTTAGTCCACCTTAAATTTTTGGGGTTGGGTGCTAAACGTTTTGTCCATGAACCGGGTCATTTTACATTGAAAGGCATTACATTACATCGGGAGATAAAAGCTTTCAGAAGCATGTGCTTTGTCCTATGTGGGTGAAAAAAAGTTTTTTTTGAAAAAAATCAAATCAAACTAACAATGTTTCTTTCTGGAAAATAGACAATTCACACTATAGTTACAGAGAAAACCTCAGTGTGAAATTAACAGGATTCTTCCAACATAAACACAATGTTCAAAGCAAGTTTTTGGCTTAAATCAGTTCCTTCCCTTCCCTTATCTCTTTCCCCGTTTTCAAACTCTATAAATTGATGGTTTGTGTCCTGCTAGCCCGCAATGGAAAAAAGTTGTTCTCTTTGCATCATGTCTGACACTGTGTCCCTACAGCTAGCCAGGAGCCTGGCTTTCACACTGCTGACACAGAATCTAAAATATCCAAGGGAGGACACAAAACAACGGCTGCTTTTCATCCATGGCTTGGAAAAATTCCAATTGGTAAACATAGGTCCATTGTGAGGCTTCCAAAGGCCAGCCCATTCCATGAAAAACTGAAAATGGACATAGTGCTAAATTTACTCCTCAGCTGCAGCTCTTCTCCTTCAGCACTTTTAAAGTCATTTACTTGTCTGAAATGCATCAACCCAGTTTGAATATGGAGGTCATATACCAATAGTTTCAGAAATAGTATTATCTATGAAAATATATAAAAAGGAATGAGCAGATGCATTGCTTATCACCCATTCTTATAGTTTACTCAGATTTACTGAACTGGTCCTAACAAAATTTCTGTACATATAGGGAGAGTCAGTGTGGTGTAGTGGTTATAGACACTGGGCCTGAAACTATATGTTCTACTCCTGCCTTAAGTATGAAGCTAACTTGGGCCAATCACTCTCTCTTAGACCTAAGTGACTTTGGGCCAGTCACTCTCTCTTAGACCTAAGGAGACATCAATAGAAAACATGTCTGAAATATATTGCAAGAAGCCCACTTGCCTTTTAGAAAAGCACCTTTGGGACAACCATAAACTGGATGATTGAGACTTTCCATAGACATGTTGCAAGAAAACTGCATGGACTTGCCAAAATTGCCATTTTGTGGCCAAGAGTTTGACTTGAAAATAAGTACCATATTCCCTCTTCTTGCAGTTATTTCATTATACGTTCCATTCATTAAACATAATAGTAGCATTTTCAAAGCTGGACAAAACTTGAACTATCACTGTCCTAATCTTTAGACCTGCAAATTATGGGGACTATAATCTAAGTCCTCTTATGGTAAATCACAATAGGCTGACATAGAATAGGTCCAATTTATGTTCTCTATTTCTCATGTTCAGCAATAAGTATGGGTGGTCAGTCATCCCACACAGCACCATCAATAAGCTTGGGGAAAACCTGAAGTCTGAATAGATGAAAAATAATAAGTTGATGCATAGAGTCCAAAATAACCTAATGAGGGGAATGGAACCAAATTTAAACAAAGGACAGAGAAGGTTCAGTTCCCAGCATTCAAGCCCAGCACCAGTTAAATGGTAATTTTATATTTTATTTATATTTATATTTCTATACCGCTCCCTCTCCCAAAAAAAGGGACTCGGGGCGGTGTACAGCCTAATAAAAATACATAGAGTAAATATAATTTAAATAAATTTAAAACTGAATTAAATAGATAAACCGGCTGCATCCCGTCTAACTACAATTACACATTTAAAAATCCGGGATTAATAAAAATTTAAAATGGAAGATTAAAAACTAAAACCCAAAATTAGGTATAAAACCCCAAAAACCCTTACTGGGCCAGGCCAGCCTGTTTAAAAAATAGGGTCTTAACCGCGCGCCGGAAGGTCAGGATGTCCGTCATGGCTCGTATCTCCGGGGGGAGATCATTCCACAGGGAGGGGGCTCCCACAGAGAAGGCCCGCACCCTCGGGGCCGCCAGCCGACAACGATCAGGCGGCGGTACCCCAAGTAGGGCAACCCTGTGGGAGCGTACTGGGCGGCGGGAGGTAGACGATGGCAGTAGGCGGTCCCGTAGATACCCAGGTCCCGAGCCATGGAGCACTTTAAATACCATCAGTACCACCTTGAATCGAATCCGGAAGGCCACAGGAAGCCAGTGCAGCCTGCGGAGAAGCGGTGTAACGTGGGAGCTCCGAGGGGCACCCACGATCACCCGCGCGGCTGCATTCTGGACTAACTGTAGCCTCCGGAGACTCTTCAAGGGGAGCCCCATGTAGAGAGCCTTGCAATAATCCAGGCGGGAGATAACGAGGGCGGAAGTGACTGTGCGAAGTGCGCCCAGATCCAGAAAGGGCTGCAACTGGTGAATCAGACGAATCTGATAAAAAGCCCCCCATGCGACGGCTGCAATGTGTTCTTCTAAAGACAGCCGTACGTCCAGGAGGACACCCAAGTTGCGCGCCCTTTCCACGGGGGTCAGAACCTCTGCCCCCACGGCCAGCGAAGGAACCAGCTGGCTGTATCTGGGTGCAGGAAACCACAGCCACTCGGTTTGGTCGGGTTGAGACGAAGCCTGTTACGACCCATCCAATTCCGCACGGCCTCCAGGCACCGGGACATCACTTCGACGGCTTCGCTGGGGTGGCCCGGGGTGGAGATGTACAGCTGAGTATCATCAGCGTACTGATGGAATTCCACCCCGAAGCCACGGATGACCTCACCCGTAATATCCAAAGCCCTGCAAGGCCATGTTGATGTCTACTCTGATGCCTTAAAACCTTTAGGACAGGTATCCATGTAGCTCCTCTGCACTTCGTTTCTGTTACTATCAATACTGGGATGGCTGCACATGTTGTAAGAATAATAGAGATGATTCACTAGAAGGCCTGCCAGCACCTCTGATAAATTAGGTTACACAGCATAAATTGGAAATGTCCCTGCCTAAGGCCACAATGGAAAGCTGCAAACTGGATCAGTGGTCTCATAACCTCAAAAACAATGTAAGTGGCATCCCATTAATAAAGTGCAATTCTCTGGGGGAAGGGCCTTTGGTTTATTATTAAAATATACGTAGGGCATGCTGCGTAAAGCCATGCTTATGAAGTATCTTTGCTCATTCAAAAAGAACATTATAAGAGAATAACGCTAGCTTGCTCAACAGCAGGTTCAAAGAATTTGGCTTTCTAGAAAATGCTCTCTATATTTTCTAAATCAGTTTCTTTTTCCTATTTTTCCTTCAAATGTCCAGAATATAATACTTATCAGGACAAGAATACAAACAGAAGTGGAAAATAAATTACATTAATTAAAGTTGCCTGAAAAGATGCCAGAATAATCTGAGGCCATTGTGTCTTCCTATAGTTCCACTTTATTGCATAGCAAACAAAGAAAAGAAAGACTGCGATGTGTGTGGGAGAATTGCCTTTCATTTCATAGAGCCTTTGCTGCTCACTGAAAGACATCAATATGCAGATAAACCTTGGATATACTTCTCTTATCTAATAATATCCCTGATGAATTTGTGTTCTGGAGGGACGATTATGCTATTTATTGTTTATATTTTTAATTATTTTTAAAAATATTTTTAAGGATAAGAAAAAATGAACATAAACAAGCAAAAGAAGATGAAAAAGAAAAAAATTGATTCCGAAAAATACTATTAGGAATTTTTAAAAATGCTATCTATAAGGAATTATAGCATCAGATTGTACAGTTATTGCTCAGGACAGGTTAGTGCTCAGGTGGTGAGATATTAACAATAAAACACAAAGTACATTAAAATATGTTAATGATGTAATATGTTAAACATACAAAAGAAAAAAGAAAAAACTACAAAACATTATTAAATATTAGTTTCTAACTTCCCTTTGTTGTATATGTAATAGGATAGAATAGAGCAGAACAAAACAGAACAGAACAGAATAGGTTTATTGGCCAAGAGTGATCTCCAATACTTATAGACTTTTAAGTGTTTTGTTTGTTTCTGATTTTGATTCTTTTTTCCTTTAAAACCATATTTAAATATTAAATATGATAGGACCGCATTCTGCCGGTGATCTCCAACAGACCGGTGCGTTCCCACAGGGAGGGCCTTCTCCGGGTGCCGTCGGCCTCTATGTGTCCTCTGGCGGCCCCCAGGAGTAGGGCCTTCTCTGTGGGGGCCCCTGCCCTCTGGAATACTCTGCCACCTGAGATACGCACCAACACGGACCTGAGGACCTTCAGGCGTGCGTTAAAAACCTGCCTCTTTGAGCAGGCTGGCCTGGGCTGACACAAGTTTTTAATTATCTCCTTTTAATTTGGATCTTCATTTGGGTTTTAATATGCTTAGGGGGAGGGTTGTTTCTATTTTAACAGCCTATTATTTAATCGTATTTTAACTTTTGTATTGATTGGGGTAGATTCGGCTGTACACCGCCCTGAGTCCCTTGGGAGAAGGGCGGTATATAAATGTTAAAATAAATAATAAATAAATAAATAAATAAATATTTATATTTGCTTTTCTGCAAAACATACAGCAGTTATGGAAGTTATTTTTCTTAAATATTATGAATGTATGTTGTTACTTTTGCCATTTCTTAAACTCTTAAAGTTTAAGTTCTGGTCTGATATCTTTGGTAATATACCTCTTTTCAAATGTGCTAAATTTGTCCTTGCAGCCATAAATCTATGTCTTAATAAATTGTGATTTAATTTTTTTCATTGTTTATTGATTCATGTATTCATTTTGTACAGAAAAATACATGAAGCCCTATATAGGCTGATAGCTGTTTCAGAATTATTTCTCAAACAACCAATAAATGGACTGGTTGCCTTCTATCACAACTATTCTCAAATCTTCATAGATTGGACTAGGTTCACATAAAGCCATACATTGGTTAACCAGCATTTACTTAACCTTGAAAAGCACATTAAGTTATAAAATATGGTTTACATACCACAAAGGCTGGGTTCATGCAATCTATCCAAAGCTAAATGAATCATATTATAGCTGAGCTAAAACCTCTTATTGCTCTCTTCTGTACAAGATCTATTTAACATGCAAGAGTTTTCATTTTCTTTTCTTGTTTCTCTTGCCTCACTTTCTTGCTGATCTGTGACCTGCACACATCCAGACATCCAGACAGACAGGTAGATGGAATAGGGAGTGTGGGAATATAATTCCCATCCTCAGTGTTACAATTCTTCTTTGTAGCTGACTTATGGAATGAAACATCTGAACTGTAATTTATTTGCAAATATATTTTTTACCAGGGAAATCTAGCATTTGCAGACTGATTTGTGAAGAACTGATGGGTAAAGTACTTTCTTTAAGTTTGTCCCAAACATCTAATTTTAAGAAAGAGATACTTTCCCATCACCAAGAGGATCTGGTGAGATTCTGTGTTGCTTCTGTCTCCTACTTTTGAGTAACTAAACCTAGGATTTAGATTTTAACCTGCTTCCCTCACTAGGAAACACCTACTGACTCCACCAAGTTTAAACTATGACCACTTCTGCTTTTCAAGTGTAGCTCTCATCCTAAAGATTCTTTACCAGAATTTTACTATTTTTACATAGAAGGAAAGGAACTAGAATAACTGGGCTTGTCTGTTGCTTAACAGTCCAGTTTAGTAGTTACTGAAAGCAACTACTATTACCTTGAAAATATATTGGGAAAAAGACCATGATTCCAGGAGATGTAATCCAAAGTATGCTTGATTTAAAGTCTGTCATAAAATTGACCACGTTCATTGGTTAAATAGAATATAATAGAATACCTTTATTATCATTGCATTTCATGAATACAATGAAATTTGAAAGCTACTCCAGCACAATGCCCCAAACACCCCATCACAATCACACTGCAGAGTATTTAAAAATTAAAATAATAATAATAGGACTAAATCACAATTGCACTATTTGAGTCAAGACAATTACTGCTTTGGAAAAGAAACTTTCTCAATCTATTAGTACTCATTTTAAGACATCTATAATGAAGAAACAAAGAAACAAATTTAAATCCTTTAGGATAAGGAGGAATTAATGGCTTACCATGATGCATAAAACCATTGTTACAGAGCCCAACTCCCAGTGCCACAGCATCCTCTCTGGTCTGACAGTCTCCCTAGTAACAAGAAAAGATAAATGTTATACCCTGGGCAAATCGTAATTCAAACAATCCTACCACAACTAGATCCCAGTTCCCAAATGAACAGAGCAGTCTTTACAAAGAAACGGTAGAAGTAATTAAAGCAGGACTCCCTTTACTTAAATCCCATTCACTCCTAAATATAGTACCTTTTGTCTTCCTCAAGCTTTGAGAGGACAAAGACCAGAATCTCATAAAGGAGCTGTTTTTAACAGTACACAGTTGCAGCCAGTTGTCTCTGCGAAGAAGCTTTCTTTTACTAGCAATATAATCAAAGCCATCTATAGCTGGCTTTTGATTTATACATACCATAAAATATCAGAATAAAAGGCACCAGAACCTACTGAAGGGATAATGATTCCTTACTTAGAGTTCTCAAAGATCAGTTTTAACAGGGTATAAATGCAATGAAATATGAAATATCGTGCCTGTGTGTCCCATGAGAAACAGCTGTTTAAAATAATACATATAGTCATATGATTTCATTGTATTCAAGCTAATATTTCTAGGAATGATGTAATAGGTGTTTTTGGCTGAGAAAAAAAAAACGGAAGAAAAAAAAGAAAGAAACACGTTTATTTTGGTGCCAGATCCCCATTTTATCTACTCAACCACTTGTGTGGGTGGTCACTTGGAATGGAACTATATAGGCTCAGTTCCATATGGCAAGCAGCTCACATGAGCCTCTCAACAAGAGTTGGGCAATTTTAAGTTTATTAGTGTAATTTCCTTTCTTTACCAAAAGATAACTCCCACTGGAATACATTTCCCCTCTGTTCCACTTGAACTTGAAGATATTTTCTCATTCCTCAATCATACCAGAAACAATGCTCATGGATACTGTATAGTTGCAGTTTCTGGCCCAATCTAAAATTCTCAATTGCTTATTGGAACAGTCAGTAACACAGATATTCATAAGTACCGTATTTTTCCGTGTATAAGATGATACTTCTCCTTAAAACTTATCCTTTAAAAAAATGGAGCGGCGTCTTATACACCCGGGGGGCGGGGGAGAGAACCGGGGTTGCGAAATGGACGATACCTTATCTCTGCAAACTAGCTTCACGAGCAAAACTTCCGATTGCAGAGACAAGCTAACCGGTTTCCTCCAATCATGAGCCTTTTCTAGATGAAAGGCACTAGGCACTTGTGGATTTCTGCAGCTCAAATCTGGTAACTCTATTACAGTGTTTCTCAACTTGGCAATTTGAAAATATGTGGACTTCAAATCCCAGAATTCCCCAACCAACATGGAATTCAGGAGTCATGGAGTTCATATATCTTCATGTTGCCAAAGTTGAGAAACACTTCAGAAACCATTTAAACCTGTGACTGGGTTGCACAATTTAGACAATATGTATACAGCAGTTTCAAACTATTTTTAATTTAGATCAACCACACACTATCAGTGCAGAATAAGCAAATTCTTTTTTTAATGGGTTAAGTGTTCAGAGGTAGAAATGCTGATCAACATTATTTCACAACTTTTTAATTGCAATATTATTTATATGCCCTAACATGCCCTTTTCCCATTTTAACATCCTGCCATATGGCTTCTTTGCTTAGAAAATTATTACAGTGAATTTATAAATACTACCATTTAATTTTACCCCCAGATGAATTGTAAAGTGACATCTGCTTGACACTGCTCTTAAACTAGCCTTTGGGAATCTACTTTGTTTACAGAAATAGCACATATAAACAATGACATAAACATGACTAATAATGCAATTTGAATTCACAGATTACCTCTTGCAAAACAGTGACATTCCATTAAAGAGTTGATTACCTTCTTAAATGCTCTCCTCATAATTGGAGTTATAATACAAATGGAAAAAGAGTGGCCATAATAAGGTAGGAAGACCACTTCTCAATGTTTAAATAAAGAATTTTACATAACTGAATCTAAGCATAAATGGAAGCCAAACCAGGCCTAGCTCTGGTATCCTAATATAGAATTAAACAGAGACATTTTTTTCCAGACCACAAGAAACTATTCTGCAATACAAAGCTATTTAAACAGTGTTTTGATAACAGATCTGACATTTTTTTTTCCTTTCACAAGAGTAGTTTCTGAATACCAACACCTGTATTTGGATTCCTATCTTGCTTGTAAGCTTTTTGAAGGCATCTAGGTAGTTAGTGTCAGAATAGGATATTAAAGGACTAGAATCTCAAATCTTTTTACTATTGTCACAGTCAATACTATTTACTATTGTCACAGTCAAGTCCATGCAATATCAGTGGAATAATAAGTCACCTGGGGGTTATTTTAGAATTGTTACATGCCCACCTAAATTAAGCTTGTTTAAAAAATGTAGTTATTAGAACATAAAAAGTTAAAATCTGGAACATTCTTATTTCATCTCCAGTTTGATAAATTCAATATTAACAATATCAAAGAAGTCCTTCAGGTTGAACTCCAAAAGCTCCAACAGTTTATATTTTAATACTGTGTGAAATAATTTTATGGAATAACATTGCAAAATGTGAAAGAGTTGAGGCTGAACGCAAAAAAGAGAGAGAAACATCAATATCTGTATGATCTCATTACCTGAGCAATCAACCAATCCACTAGTTTATTTGCTGGAATCACTGATTTGTATGTCTTCAAGTGATAATCTCTATCTCTATGTCAGAAAAGAAAATTAGAAGATAGTTAAAAATTATGGTTGGCCAAACACATCTTCAAAAAGTCAATGCTACATTTTAACCTGGGAGAGAATTGATAGTAAGAAAACCACTTCTCTCTAGATTTTCTGCAGTTTATAGTTTAAATATTTGATTGCACAGTGAACAGGAGATGGATAGATTGGAATGACAGGAAGAAGAGCTGCTACCAAGGAAACTGTCAGATAAAAGAGGCTTGAGTCCAGACCAAAAAAGTAAAATAGTGTCTCAGACAAGCTGCTTGTTCGTTCACACAAAAATAATGGGAGGGAGGAGAGAAGCAGATTTAGATTTGCAACATCCTGTTACTATTGCTATTACAATTAAAGTAGTTCTGACCCACAGAACATTGATTTCTGAATCTGATCTACCTGAAGGGCTGATACAGTCTTTTCAAACCTAGTTTCCTCTACATTATGTAATTCCCAGAATTCCATCTGACCATGCTGGCTGGCAATTCTTAAAGTGACACGCATATTACCTCTGGAAGCTACTAAGTTGTAAAATACTGGAATATTATCAATACATTTAATTATGGCAGTTCTTTTGAACTATCCAGAGGGAGTCAAATTTGATCTAAAGCGCCGTTATCTCTCAAACCTTATCATGATTTCCATCTTATACACTTTACCTCTCATTTTATTATAAAATTCTTTGAAACAGAAATGTTATGTATGATTGCTATACCTTTATTATGTCAGCAGAAAGCTATACATTTCTTTAGGGAACCAATCATATTGGAATTATCCCCAATCATGTTTTACCTTATTTTCCACTCATCTTTCCAAAATTGGCAATGATAATATACAAGTTTTCGCTGCTAATTGTCAGATCCACTTGTGACAGTTCAATTAAACTGATTTATTGCTAGTCATGCCAGATGTATAGGAATCTTCTCAAGTAATGATTAGCACCTGCTTGAAGTTATAGATAACAGTCAAACGAATTCAAGGGAAGTGGAACTTAGTTCGCTTGTGGCTACATAAGGATTCTAGGCATATCCCTCTTTTAACTCTGTCCTCAGATTCTGCCACTCGTTCTCCCATAATATTGAATCTGAGGTCATCAAAATACCACTACTAATTCCATGCATCAGGGGCAGGGTCACTTCCTTGATTAATTGATTATTTCTTTTTGTTTGACTGTTTGAATTATTTTTAAACAAATGACTGAAGCACAGGTATAGGCAATACACACAACATTCATTCGCACATTTTAAAGCATCACTCCTTTCTTCTGTTCTGTTGTCCCCTAGAAGACAATTTTCAACTAAACAGAACTATGATTTATAAGATGCTTCTATGCACAGAAATGCATTAACATGACAAGCAATGGTCATTTAAGTTACTGCATTCTAAGAAAATTGAGAAGCTAGAGGTCAGCTTCAGAAACTGGGATTCCAATCCCCTTTTTAAACAGACTTCTTTACTTCACGCAACCAGTGAAACATATAATAAATAGTCTGTTATTTAACCAACCAATAGTGACCATCTGAAAGCTAAAACAGAGAATCATCCAATCATATTTCAGTATACAAAAAAGAGCAGATTGTGTTAAAATATACGATGATATTTTAATTATAAAACATATGAATTAAACATTAAACTAAAATTATGTTCCAGTTCACTTGCTAGTTGATGTGCATATTTGTTCTCCTCCTAAGAATCTTAGGCTATGTTTTTAAGAATAAATATTAGAATGCCTTTCAAGAAACACAGCTAGGGATAAGTTATCTTTAGAAAATTATATTATAAGAGACAATACAGTAGAAAAGGACGTCACACAGTCTTAACTAATTGAAAACATAGTTAAGCAGGAATACAAGTTATCCCAAATAGGCAGCAATTTATTTCTGGTTCAATAACAAAAGGAAGAAAACTCCAAATGAAGTGAGACTTACTTTATCACTGGTGTGTACAGACTGTGCAGACGACAGTAGAGCCTTACACCCTACAAAGAAAAGCAAATGACAAGGTTAAAATACAGGTTAAAATATTATCTAAAACACATACGGAAAAAGAATAGTAAGCCTGAGTAACCCACTGCCTTGCTGAAGGACTTATACTATAATAGTTCACCTTCTGAATTAAAATAAAATAAAAAAATTTAAGTAAAAAACATTTTACTTATTTCACAATTTCCCCAAAATTTCTTGGAACTAGAATACTTTAAAGCAACTATTTCATTCTCACAATTGACACTAAGTTAATTATGTCTAAGTCTTCCACTCAACTGTACTGGAATAGACAATGAAATCAATTTGGCTGTAAAATATGCTATTTTTAGTAGTAATCACCAAAAAGTCCTGCAAATAGAAGTAGAACGACCAAGGTAAAAGAAAGTAAAGATAGTAATAACTAATAGCAATGGGTGTTTTGAGCGCAATTCCAAAATATCTGGAACATCACTTGAACATCATCCTCATTGATCGGTATCAGTCAATTGCAAAGCATTTTTAATGCCATCAAACAACATCTGCGTATCACAGGTCATGGGGAAGGATTTGATAGGTGGATAAAAATGCTAAATCTAGTTGAAACATCTGGCTGATAATAACTTACATACCACATATTTCTATAGAAAATGAAGTTTGAAAGTGTTGGTATGGGAATAAGGAAAACGATTCTTTACAATATAAAAGACAAAGTAAAGGTTATCAACAATGTTAAGATAAGTTCTAGATAGCTGAAATCTCTTATATTATTAAGCTAACACATACTTTTCCCATAGTTTTGATAGCAAAATCCAAAATACCTTAGACATGATGTCTTCTAATTCACTCCGTGGCTTGTATGTCCCATCATCATAACGAAATCTGTACATCACCTGTTCATTTTTGAAATGGTGCTTATCTGAAACTGAACCATCAATAGTAATAAAAAACTTTTGTTTTCCATTCTCTAACATGAAGTCCTCCAAATCCATGATTTGTTGAACAAGATTTGGTTACTATAAAATAACACAGGAGTTCTCAATTAACAATGGTAATAGGGACTGGAATTTCCATCACTAAGAAATTGCCATGGTTCCGAGTAATGAACACAATCAAATCAGGGCTCTGAGACTTCAGTCAGGCTTTTAGAAAGACCTTTTATTGAATGCATCATATTGGCATGATGAAAGGTGAAGCTAGCTCTCTAAGTAATTCCCACATTTTAGGGTAGTTAAAAGACTAGAACCTTCCCACCCCACAAGAGTGGCAACATTAACCAATCAGTCTGGTAGCAGCTTTCCCCTAGGTCTCAGCAGATGTTTGTTGCCATGACCTTGGCTCTCATGCTGATTCTGGTCAATGTTTTGTCTAGCAGTTTAAGGTACCACATTCAAATACCTTCTGACTGCCACCCTACAAGAGTGGCAACTGTGAAATGAAATGAAAGTAAGCATGGCAGAAGTTGTTTTGAGGGTTGACAGAGATGTGGTCATAACATGTGACACTACATAATCACCCTGCTTAGCAGCAGCAGTATCAGGAGTCCCTGTTTACCATTGTTAAGTGAGGACTGCATGAGTAATTAAGCAAGGATCTCATAAGATTGGAATTTTTGACTTCCTGGTAGTTTTCCCATTGACTCTGCTTGTAGGGCACTAGCAAGAAAGATCACAAATCATGATTATGTAACTATTGGGACACTGCAACAGTCAGAAATTCAGGTTAGCTGTCAAGTGCCATGACTGTGGGGGAACTGTGCTGGCTAAAACCTAAAGGACTGGTCATAACTACCACTCATTCAGTGACATCACAAGTTTGATTGGATGCTGAATAGGTGATCATTAAATGAGGATCACCTTTGCACAAAGACAAAACATTGCATTAAATGATAGTTCTTTCGTAGCAAAACATACTTCTGCTTGCACGGATCATTGCATCTAGACTCACTATAACTGTTCACATCTTTGGGGAATATTACTAGAAGTCTACTTGCAAAATTTTCTGTAGGCAGATAAAAGTGATATTAGTAATTTGTATTTAAAATAATAAAATTGCTCTCCATTCGTGTATTTAACAATTTACTTTTCTCAGGGGTGGGATTCAAATTTTTTAACCAGTTCTGTGGACGTGGCTAGGTTGGTGTGGCCATGTGACTGGGTGGGCATGGCTTCTTCTTCTTCTTCTTCTTCTACTTCTTCTTCTGCAGCACTCTCCTGCGCTCCATTTTTGGGTCTCCTGGGCCTCAGGGAAGGTTTTTGCTCCCAGAAGGCTTCCCTGGAGACCAGAAAGGCAAAAAATGGAGTGCATTGGGGCTGTGCAGCACCCCAATTCACTCTGTTTTGGAGCCTCAGGGAAGCTTCCTGGGGGGGGGGTGTTTGCTCCCAGAAGGCTTCCCTGGGGCTCAGGAAGGCAAAAAAACAGCATGTGCACCCCACCCCCACCCCTTTTTGCCTCCTTAGCCTCAGGGAAGCCTTTTGGGCAAAGCAGTAAGACAGCGAGGGGGATTCTCGCACAACTGATCATTGGAATAGCTGATCGTCGGGAGGGGGAAAAAAAGAAATAGCTTAAGGAGTGACTAGGCAGGGGAGAACACAGTCAGCAATGTGGATCCAACTGGAGACCACAGCCAATGTTTTCTAGATGGAAAAAGTAAGAAGACTGGTGTTGATGGAAATATGTGGGAATCATTACTTAGGCAAAAAAGGGCTGGAATATTTTTAAAATCCAGATCAAAATGACCTAAGTTACACAGGCAGATGCCTCCCTAATTCACAGAAGTATAAGAAGGAGGAGGAGATACAGCAATGCCAGACTTGCAAGATTCTGTTATAGCTAATCTCAATAAAAGCAGTTTTAGCCTTTATGAGGAGTTGATTTCCTGTTTTGATCTACTTAGTGAGCTTGACACTAGATTGCCCTGGGGGATCAGACAGTGTACTTTTGCATTAAGGTAAAGCCATTACTGGATATAATCCAATAACCAATAGCAATGGGATCGCAGCTTAGTGGTAAAGCACACGGTTTATATGTGAAAGGATTCAGATCCAAACTGCGATTTTCACTTAGAAAACAATCAGAGATAAAAAGTACGAGGAAGACTTTGTCATGGAAATCTATAACAGAGGGCAAGTAGGGGCAAATTAAAATATTCATATGATAATGTAATCATGCAAATGCTATAACTTATGCTCGTGGTGTATGGCAGTTGTATATATTAAGATTTTGCTTTCTTGCTATTTGCTGCAGAAGACACTGGATTTTTCGTTGCTGGGAACCCTGGAGAGCTCCTATTAACAATATCAGCCTACACTGACAAATAATAGCTTCCTGCAATGTTGCAGTATCTTTCAGACTCTTTAAAATGGCATTGAATTAGCTTGAGAGGTGCCTTTCCATGAAAGGCTGACAGAGATCATCAGTTAAATAGTTCTTCGTTATTATGACAATTACATATAGTATGAAGATGCGTTGTATCAAAGAAGCAACTACTTTGTTAATATTGTCATGCCAAACGTCTGCTTCAGCAGAAGGAGATTATTCAGTAGTATATCTTTATGTAATTACATAATTACAGCTATAACAAGTCTTTTTTCCTATTATATTGCCTAAAAGAAAGGCTAGATTCTAATTATTTTCTGTATTCAATATTTCATCAGAGCATATTTGAAAACTGAGTGCATTGAACTGATGCTATCTGTTCCAGGACTAAAATGGATCTTTTCAGGATTTCAATTTATGAAAGTATCTTCAACTATTGGTCTACTGACATTGTTAGGGAAAAAAAACATTTCTGGCTTACTAATACAGTCAGAAATGTCAGTCAAATTTAATAGAAGAACTCCCCCATTAAAATTTGTTTCAGGGAGTTTGCATAGGAATTAAGATGACTCAAATTCTTTAGGAAGAAAATACCTCATTACTTAACTTAACGAAGTTAATTTTCCAACTTTGAACACCTGAAGGATGCAGCAGGAAATCCTACTGCTTAAACAAGAAACTGATACTGTTACTGGGAAGCAACAGGAGAAAAACAAGTTCTGGGCCTCATTGTTGAAGGAGAATATCCTGCCCATCCAACAAACCGCTGGAGAATTATTTCACACACTAGAAACAGATTTTGATTATGCTACCCACGGGCATTCTGAGAGGAAAAACGAATTATGGCTCTGTGAGTAAATGCATCTGTTCAACATATTCATTTGCTCAATGACACAGCTTGATATGTATGTAAACATCTGCTTCTTAGATCTAAAAATGTGCAACCCGCAAGATGTGAACAATTTATTACAATAGTTGATCAGCACAGGAAACAAAGGGAAAAAATGGTAGGGCTTGAAGTGTTAGCTATATACTATTATTTTAGCTTTGCCATAAAATTTTACCATTCTACACCAAAACCTAACGTATGAAGAGATCAGTGAGACTGATTTTTTTAAAAAAATTTGAGGTTCCTGTGTCAAAATATGAGAGTAATCGCAAAACAAGACTTCGATTGATTCACATAAGCTTTGGGCAATACTAAATTAGACTGAAGTCCTCTTGGATGATGCACTATTAAATTTCAGCACAGTTATTAGCATTTTGTCATAAGCACAAATACTATTGTCCCTCAAATTTGCCACATGCTTGTCCACTGGTTAAAGGTTACCACTTGTGAAATAAATGTTTGATTCAATGTCACACAAACTAGACTTTGAAGAGATTATTACAATTGCTTATCTGGAAGTAGCTTCTACTGTATTTCTTCAAATAGACATATGTACGTATTTAGTATGCATTTTTTGTTCCTATTTTTGTGATAAACTCCATGAGACACAATGGAATTTACTATGGAGGAATATGCATAAAGAACTACAATGCTAAATGCATTATTCTATTTTGCAATCTAAAAGAGAAACTTAATCTTAAAGTTTATCTTAAATTACAGTTTGCTTTAAATTACAAAAAACTATTAAAGTAATATTATAATTTATTGATTATTTGTTTATTTATTGTATTTATTTATCCTATTTAGACACAGGCAATCTCCCTCATAGAACCATTCTGAGCAAGTATCAATGCCATCCATAAAAATATATATTTCTAACTTTATGAGCCACTAATAGTGAATCATCATTGCAAAAGTGTAAACCTCTCCTCTCTTCATCTTGGTTTCCAGTTTAGAAACATAGAGATGAGTCTTGTAATATGATAGATCTTCTTGTTGGAATTTGTTTAACCATTGCAAATTTAGGGGTGCAACGGCTCAGCAGGTTAAAGATGCTGAGCTTGTCAGCTGACAGCCCAGGTTTGAGACCAAAGCCCTGCACGACAGGCTGAACTCCCGTTACTTGCCTCAGCTCCTGCCCAATGAGCAGTTCAAAACCAAGCAAATGCAAGTAAATAAATAGGTACCATTTTGGTGGGAATTTAACAGTACCACTGTGGTGGTCCATGCACTTCGGCCTATAGTCATGCTGACCACATGACCACATAAATGTCTTCGGACAATGCTGGCTGGCCCTCTTGTATAAGAAATAAAGATGGGCACTGCCCCCTAGAATTGGAAATGACTGGAAAGGGAAAACATTTACCTCAACCTTTTTGTGGCATACCTGGCCCTTGCCTGGTTTGTTTTAGGAACTCTTTCAAATATACACGTATTTATGTTGGCTACTAAATTATAGTATTATATTATTTCTGAAAACTATAGTATATGAAAAGCAATCTATAAAAATGTTAAAATACGCTCCTCCAATTAGGGAACCTTCCAAAGTTCTGATCGAAAGATTAGCTTTAGTACATATCTGGCTTCTTTTATGCTTCTTTTAACTTAATTTAACATTATTACATCTGATGGAATTTTATGCTAAAATACAAAACACTCACCATGATGGATGATGCCGTTCTCTAATAGAGCTTGCCCCAGATTGACCCCTTCTTCTGGTTTGCTTATCTCCCCAATTTCTTTCAACCAAAAAACGAACTCACTGGAAAGAAAAAGAGAAGCAGTTTAACAAATGAAACTAGTTTCCTATTTCCTTTAGGCAAAAAATAAATGTGCAAGATGTGAAATGATCTAAGGCATTTTTCTCTCTACCAGGTAAAACAAAGCATATTCACATGGGAGCCACATGGTGCTTAGGATGCTGATGTTCAAATTCCTGTCCCTTTCACGAAATGTCCAGAGAGACTCTTAATCAATCATTTTCTGTTCACCTGGTCTACTTCAAGGAGCCTTCCTAATGTGTTTGAACAGGCTGACAAGGCAGTATTCTACAAGTCTTTCCTGAGTTTGTGCATGCATGATCTTTGAATAATGACATCTGTGTATCAGCCTCTAGCTTTCTCTCCTAACTATCATACTTAAAATAAAACTCTGCAAATGGTATACAAAATGCATTCTATCTAAATCATTTGCCAAATTGAATGTTTTAACTTTTTATTTAAAATGTATGAACATATTATGGTTACAAATTTACACAATATGTGCTGATTGAGTATAAAGAAAGGCATATCTCTCAGTCGCTCATAACTTTGACTCTAAAGTTGTCTATGGAATAAAGTACTGACACTTCTACAGTCACCTTAAAGATCATCAAGACTACTTCTGCAATTAATCTCTGATTAACACTTGGCTTCTGAAAAGCATGCCTGAGGCTATAGTCTAAGAACATATGCACACAAGATTTTTTAAAAAGTATCAGATTGTATTATTATTGTCTCATTTGCATGTTCTGCCTTCTTTAAAATTATCATTTGGATTGAATTCCTAAACCTGGACTGCAAAAAATATCATTGGTAATTCCTTGATTAGGACAAAATCCCATCAAAACGGCAGGGCAAGCTAATGTATATAAACAGGGGGAAAACTCGACACTTACTCACACTGATGATGTTATCTAGTAGGGTAATGAGAGGTTTGCAAACAAGCAACTAAGTTCAGAATGCCCCCAAGACTCCATAATTCAACCCCGAACTACATATATTCTCATCTACTGGAATGCAGACATTCCAAGACAGACAATGACATGAATAAATAAAGTTAAATAATAAAAATATTGTCATATTACAGTGAAGGGCAATGTCAGGTCAGCAACCTAATTTTTATTTATTTCTTTTGCTCCAGAATTTCAATACGGATAAGAAAAACTGAAGAAGCTTCTTGAATGAGAAGCAAACTGTCTTCAAGCAAAAACAAAGAAACTCCAGTTGCTTTTTGAAAAAGCATCTTTGGGACAACCATGACCTGAATGACTGGGAATTTCCATAGACATCTGGTAGAGACTGGTATTCTTTACTGGTCGTCCATAAACATCAGAAAACGATATCTTGCCAATTTGTAAACTCTGATCAATTTTTTCCATTCCAGTGCCTTTCAGATATTCCAGTTGTTTTTCTACGACTCCTATTAAATCTCATCCTGTTCAGACAGTAATTTCAACATGCAGAAATTATGTTCAGCCACACTAACTACTGAGAAATCTTGCAATGAGTTTATACAGCCTTTCTTATTTGTTCCTCTAAATGAATTTTAAAATGTTATTTATTTCTTTTGGGGTTTTTTTTCCCTGAAAGACTACCTGTGGCTTGGATTAGTCAGCCATTCCTAAAATATGTTGAAATTGTAGAGTCAAATTCGCTGTAACTGGAGGCATGGATTGGATAAGCAAGTGACGTACACAAATGGCAAGAATTACAGCTATTTTATTGTACATCTACTTCCTCTGCAGGGGTACTCTTTCATGCTTTGTCTGGCTTTTGCAGAGCTTTGAAATAGTTGATTTTTAACTTGGCAAATTACCAGATTCCCTCAGGAATAAGGGTAATGCCCCATTCATCAAGGTTTTTTTTTCCTCTTCTTTCTTTGCCCGATCTCTTTCTTGTTCATCCATGGCTGCAAAACAGCTGCAGTCTGTCTGGATCCAAGTTGTGGCTTATGTGTTACGACATAGCATTGCAGTCATTCATTCAGAGAAGAAAGGGTACCTTCTAAGAAACCAGGGCTACTGTCCCAAATGATATCTCATACAGAGGTTCCATCTTCTCCCTGCAATGTGCAACTTAACTCATATGCTTGTGTTTATGATTTTCCTTTGAGCCATGCACATGATTACTGGGAGAAAGCTGAATTTAATAATAGCTCCAACTAGGTGTAAGAAGTTTGTTGAATTTGAAAAACTAAGCAGGGTTAGCTCCTCGCATTTATGATGATTACAACATTCCCATGTCACATTTGGGCACTCGGCAACCGGCAGATATTTATGAAGGTTGCAACGTCCTTGGGACATGAGATTGCCAGTTTCCAACAAGCAAAGTCAATGGGGGAAGATAGATTTGCTTAATGACCTTGTAATCTCATTTAACAACTGCAGTGATTTGCTTAACAGCTACGGCAGAAAAGGCTGTAAAATTTGGGCACAGTTCACTTAACAATTGCCTTGCTTAGCAATGGAAATTCTGATCACAAGTATGTTTACAAGTTAAAGACTAACTCTGTATGTTAAAAACTCCTATTATTTCTGTAATCTCGGCAGAAGTTACTACCAAAGAAACAAGACTAGTGAAAAAGATTTTGAAGGATCAAGTCCTGCACACTGATTTCTGTTTGGTACTAGTCAGAAGGATGCAAATCATAAGAAAGCAAATTTGCATTGATGCAAGAGGAAAGATTAGGAAGGCCATGGATAAGTAAGGCAGTGGTGAGATTCACTTTTTTTTTACTGGTTCTGTGGGCGTGGTTTGGTGGGCATGGCATGGCTTGGTGGGTGTGGCTTGGTAGGCATGGCAGGGGAAGGATACTGTAAAATCTGCATTCCGTCAGCTTTGGAAGCCATATTGAGATCAGATGCTCCCATGCTGCCACATCTCAGCCTGGGAACATGGGAGGGGGGAATATATTGGAGTATATCTAGTTAGACATAATAACATTCTTTTTCTGATTCAAGGTCAGGTTGTGTTGCGCATAACGGAGAAGAAGTCTTAAATTGGGACGGATGGTGATTGGGACATTTGATGTGATGATGGATGCAGGGGATGGATTTTGTAGTTTTTACTTGTTGTAAGGAAGCCCAGAACTTTCAGATTTGGGATTCCATGGTTGTGCCAGTTTACTATCCAAAATAAAAGGAATCTTCAAAAGATGTCTGTCTTGGAGTCATTGGGTGGCTTGGAGTGTTGCTGGAATGCTGACATATTCCCTCCCCACTCCTGGGGGAAGGTTACCACCGGTTCTCTGAACTACTCAAAATTTCCACTACCGGTTTTCCAGAACTGGTCAGAACCTGCTGAATACCACCTCTGAAGTAAGGCCTTTAGAAAAAGAGCAGCTATGTTTGGAACCAATATTAAGTTCTCTACCAACAACTTTGTATACTCAGAGATCTGTCAAACAAACTATAAAAGTCCCACTTGCTGTGCGTGACAAGAAGCAATGTTAATGGTTTGAGGTCAGAATAGCAAGAAAATGTGCAGGCCATATTGTGAAAGATGTGGGGGGGTACTAAGATGAACAGATATGAATTAACTGATCTGCTATGAAAAGCAAGCTGACTGCTAAAGTTAAGTTAAAAGCTCACCATTTTATTCTTCTTTTTCACAGGTTTAGCAATTGTGAGCAAAATAGAAAGATTGCTACATGGAAGACTTAAACCCTGTATATAGTTAGATATGTGAATATGGAAATGCATAAAGGAATAAGCTTCATGTCAAAATTGGGGGTCTTTTGTTTAAAAAAAAGGTGGGCAAGCATCAAAGTAATTATAGAGAGATTTTTTTAAAGCTAGAACTAGACAAAAGCAGGATGTAAACAAAAAGTAACCTACAGTGGAAAATATTTCATGCACCTCTGCAAGATGGAACTAACAATTTCTATAGGCATTTGGAACATTTGAAAAAGACAACTTCCACAGCAAAACAAACAGGAAATCCCTCATAATATAGCGCAGGGCAGCGGCATCACATAATGTATTGGGATTTTTCCCCCTTCGCTAAACAGGGCATGAACAGCGCATGATGCATCCGGCCTATGGAGTTTGACAGCCCTGATCTAGTATCTACAAGGATACGTGATTATGGCTTCCATTCATTCAAAATATACTATGGATCAAGTTCAGAACCTTAATGCTGACAGTATCTTGACCCATGAATGGAGTCAAACTAATCATTCTGGCACAGCTTTTCCCTTCATGAAAATAATTAGACAAATCTTCCCTGCAGTTGCCTTTTGTCTATTAGAAGAATATGGTCTATTAAAAGAAGATGCTCATGATTGCTTCTTGAGGAGTCCAACTGTGGTAGAATGTAGTGTGGAATCCCAGGAGGAAGGGGCTGCTTTCCAAAGAGTAAAGAGACAGCAGACTTTGGAAAGTTTGGTTAGCAGGATGAGAGTTAAAACAGTTCCTCCCTGGCTATTCCCTGAGTGTATCTCTGGTTTTGCCAATAGCAGCTTTACTTTGACAAGATTCCATTTACAGGTGAAAAACAATAAAGGAAATTGCTCTTAAGTAATTTCACATGTCATTCTTGATTGTTGGGGGCTTGATGCCAATATGGTCTCACATATTCAAGCATCATAGAATGGGATTTATCTCTGACTCTAAGATGAGTCCTATGAAATTCTGTCGGTGTGTAAAATGCAGCTGTCATGTGGAAAATGAGTGGCAATGGCAGCAAGTAACAGTAATGTTGCACTGTGGTGATGGATGAGGGAAAACAGAGCATATATAGGGCAGAGTTGGGTGTTTGACCTCTCAAAGTCCAACTACTCCCACCATCACAGCTAAAAAAATTACTTCTGCCTCTGCCAGAAATAACAATCCTTTCAAGTTTACCCTGCATGTAGAAAACAGCATCATTTTGTTGATCAATATCTGAAAATTAATTGCTATACTAGATGGAAATGAGAAGAAAATAACACATATTCAGAATTTCATTACTAGAAAAACCTTCTCAGATGATCTGCTATCTAATCTCCTCTTGTTAATATCTTTAACACATATCATTTTTTTCATTTATCTATCAAATTTCTACCCTTCCTATATCACCTGCATGGCTCTGAAGGGTTTACAAACAATCTTCTATGTTCAATATCTTTCCAAGTCTAACATTCACACTTTAAAAAATCACACCCTAATATTGTCCTGGCTACAAATAGTGGATTTTTTCCTAACTTCACTGATAAAAAGAGGCATCGTCCTACTTTTTTATTTCTGCATTTTAAATTTGACATTATAAGAAAAAACAACTGCAAGAGGACCTTTTTTCTGAGCAAAAAGAGAGGGTTAGGAGACAAGGAAGGCAAGACAAGGTAGGTTGTCAAAACTATTTTCAAATTATATGTGTTTGTTGTGCATTTGATTTCTTCCTTTTCTAGTGATGTTGTCTTCCACATCCAAAAGAATCCACTGCCATTACATAATCCAAGGGCATTGTGTAGGAATGAATGGTTAATTTTAATAAATTAACTGTAATAGAGGTTAAAGACCTTTCCAATTAAGTTCCATCAAAGCACATCTGATTTGGCTCCACAACCCATCCACAGAAAACTCACAGTCCTTTCAGTTAATTGGAATGAAAGGCCCTATTCAAACCAAAATCACTTACTTGCCAAGAAAGCACTTGGGAACAGTGCTTAATTTTCTCCTCCTGTCTTTGATAAGATTCACTTTCTTGTTCATCATCATGTGATACAGTTTTTCTCCTTTCTCAGCAATCATAGCATAAGCATCTCTCTCCATGCCTAACTTCAAACCTGGAAAACAAAAGCAGAATCTTCCATAAACTCTTCCCAGATAAACTTGGTCCCCTCCTCCCAAAAAAAGTTGGCCTAATACCAATTAGATCACAAACATTTTCCTTTCCTTGATGGAAATAGTTTTGTAAACAGAGAGACAAAAACAAGCTTCTCAGTTGTGAATAGACACTTCTTCTCCCTTAAATAGAGTAATGGTCAATCTGAAGCTTCCTTTCTATCCTTTTTTCAATGGAAGAACTTCATTCACTTCCATCACAACTAAGGCTGTGTATATTGACAATGCATCCAAGTCAATCATAAATATACTGAATACAGTGCATCAAGTTTCTGATCTAATTAGAGAAAGTGTAGTATTATGTCCACTGAAATTCAGAACTGTTTTCATGATCCTATTTCTACTGAAATGATTTGCAGGGGGAGGGACATTCTGGCCGATTGCCATCTTCTTCCATACTATAATATTACTCCAAAACACTTGCTGACAAATTCTGCCAAAGGCAATTTGCAAAGTCAGATTGGGAGAGAAAGCAGTCTGTGTAATTCAACACATTCCCGAATTGCAACTACATCATCCGAATTCCCTAAGCTCTGAGGTAAGGAGAAGATTGCAATGCATCCCTTGCTCATCTAGTTGGAACATAAAACATATTGTCTTCGTGCTGATAATGGTTTGGCTGTTGAAGTATCTCAACCCAAATGGGATTGCTTTTCAATAAAATCTTGAATTCATGCCTAAAACCTCCTTGATTTCCTTCTTATCTATGACAAATAGAAATTGCCTCTAGACAAGCAAGTGAATCTCCAATTGTCAGCCCTCCCAGGTAAACTAGACAGGGAACATAAGCAGATGAACCAATTATTCTTTATAATGTAAGGATACATTAGAAAAATCTTGCAAAGTTGAAAGTATAAACCTCCCGCTGCCACTTTTAAGTTCTTGATCTATTAGGGTGGATCCTTCCTATGTTTGTTACTCTATCTGTTATAAGCCACTGGGGGCTCTTGTCTCTCTTGTCTAATTGTTACATAGGAAACATCTCTTCCCCGCATTCCCCAGGGTCATTCATACATTCCATTACATCAGTGTTTTGGAAGACAGTATAGAACAGGGGTCTCCAACTTTGGCAACTTTAAGACCTGTGGACTTCAACTCCCAGAATTCCTCAGCCAGCAATACCCCTGGTATAGAAGATTAATAGAGTTTGAAAAACAAGATCAATAAAGAATTTATATACTTCTAAAACTGGTCTGCTTGTAACCTTTAATTAGGTAACATGGTGCATCACAGTGCAACAATTTTGGGAATCAAAGTAACTGAAATCAGCTAACTTAAAGAATGAGTACCAAAATCTAGGACCCGTTACTCTCATGATATTAAAATCTGGCAAAGTTGTGACTATTGTCAGTCACACTTCATTGTGACCATTGTCAGTCACAGCCAGATGACATTCATTTCTAATGCTCCCTGTCAGCTTCTCGCAAGGAAACTCAATGGGGGAAGCTGAGAGGAAGTGCCAGCAAGGCTGATGGCAGACTCAGACAGTGAGGAGGTTGGGGAGGAATTTGGGCCAGTCCTGGAGTCTGGGGAAGGCTCTGATGGATGCTATGTGTTGGAAGCAGAGATAGGGCCAGGGCCATCTGACATTTCCCAGCTGCCTTCAGTATCTGAGATAAGTGGGGAAGAAGAACAGCTGAAGCCTATTCCAGAGGTGTGTATGTGCACAGCTGTCAGGAGAGGAGAACAACTAGGGAACAGGGGCCAACTCGGAAGGAAAGGCACACATCACGTGGATGCTGAATGGCCCCTCCCATGGGAATAAATAGAAGAAAAGGGGAGTGGTGGTTGCAGGAGACAATTAGTTTGCTTATTGTTATGAAGATTTGCTTATGATGATTCGTGCCTCGAAGACTCCTTGCCAGGAATTCATTTACAGCTATGCAACTGGAAGCTCTCGGCCTGGCAATTATCCAAGGACTGATAAAGTCTGTTCTTGCACTTAACCCTTGGAAAGATTATTGCCGGGACTTTTCTGTGTGTGAATGCCATGAATTCACAGTAACTAAATAAAGAGAGGTTTTCAGGACAAGGAGTCTGTTTCTTGGTTCTGCGAAGCCTAGGGTCAGAATAGGAAGATGGAGATATCTTTGTCTCCCACTGCTTTCTGCCCACCTATGGTTTCTCTGTTTAGATAAAGAAATAATCTCTTGTAGAAAAGTAGATAACAGGAACTACTACCTCACTTGCTTTTATGACTTTGGCTGAAAAATAAAGGAATAGGGCTACAGGTAGTTCTCAACTTACTACCCCAATTGGAATTGGAATTTTTCATTTCTAAGTCAAAGCACCATATGACCAGACTTTATTTTAAAATCCCTTTTTCCACCATTTGTTGAACAAATCATGGGATTATTAACATGGTTGTTAAGTGAATCTTATAACCAAAAGTCAAAATCCACTCCCTTGGGGCTTCTTTTTGTTCTGTCAGAAACCATCAAAAAGCATCACAAATCAGGTTCACAAGACTGCAGGATGCTGCAACTGGTTGCAAATGTGAGTAAGTTGGCAAGTGCCCAAAATGCTGTCATAATTTCAGTGGAGTAACTTTGAACTGCACCCATGGTCAATTTTTCATGGCATATGGAAGATTTTAAAAGAGTTTAATGATACAAGTAAATGCCAGAACCTTAACAAAATGTGTGCTGTACAAACTATTATAATTTTTCCATAGTTAGCGTAAGGAATACTAATATACATTCCTTTCTAGAACATCTACAGCAGTCCTGGGAATCCCTTGGAAACAAAGGGATAAATAAAGCCCACAACCAGGCTTTATTACATATTAATTTTTAACACTCTCCTGTGGTCTTATTATATGTATGTTTTATTGTTTTTAAAGGTTATTTAAGATGTGTTTTATCGTTCTGTTTTTACTATATGCCATCCAGAGTCACATTCATGAGCTGGGTGGCTATATACATTTCACAAATAAATAAATAATAAAGTTACTTATCTGCTTATAAAACAAGAGCCGTAAAACTTTTACACAGTGTGCAAAATAAACTGAAATATGACTATATGTGCCAAGAGTACTTGACCTCCACATCTCTGAATCTGTTTTAAGGGAGAATCCTTCCACACTGTAGGTGCTTAAAATATACCTCGGCACCGCCATCATCATCATTTTTTTTTCGCCATGACATTGAAAATAAACTGCTTCTTTCTTAGATGGGAAAATTCTGCAAATGTATACAGACTTTTGTCCCTAAAATATAAAAAGTGCCAGCCATAAGCTTACTTTCTCTTTGTTCCCGTTCCTTGATTATAGCATCCAGCCATTTCTGTTTGTCCTCTGCTGTCTTGGCCATACAGACAAACCATTTGTTTTTGGCAGTGTTGTGTATCTTCCATCCATTTGTTACTGTATAACCATTACTGTGATAATCTGCTGCAAAAGCACAAATATACCAAGAAGAGAGTTAGTGCAAATCTGGAGCTTAACAGGAAAATAAATTCAACCTAGGCTCCACCATTGTCCCTTTTCTATGGTAGTAATAGAGACAGCTAGATAGATGTTCCAAAAGTTTGAACTGAAATACTTTTTGTGGGTAACTGTGAAAATAATACTGAGGGTACTCCAAAATCAGGTAAGAGAGTGATTAATGAGAAAGTATCTATTATATCAAGTGATAGAGTGAACTTTCAGTTTCATCTGATGATTACTGATACCAAAAAGAAAACTCTTGGTCTGAATTGTTTTTAATTTTAAGGGAGTTCAGACTGACTATAAATCAATTATACTTTAGTGGCACAGTTTTTGCATTGGTACAGATTGAACTACATTAATTTTCAGATCCTTGGCTTAATCTGGTGATTGAATTAACATATTTTAGAGGTTAGGATTTCTAAAATGAACTATCAACTAACTATAATTTAGCCAAGTTAAGAGTTGCCAAGCTTTGTATATTCTGGGGATGGATTTTCTAGATCTTTACCAGACCTAATTAAATATATTAACAGAGACTTGGAATTTAAATACCACTTCAGAAATACAGATAATTCAATCCAAACTAAAGTGATGCCTGCCAAGAAAACAACTGGATTTTTCTCTGACAAATGAAATAGGCTCGTTCATTTGTTTGTTTGCTTAGTTACTTAATATCTATGCACCCATTCCTGAAGATTCGGAGCAGCCAACATGCAAAATCATTTCATAAACTAAAGACAACACTCTCAAAAATAATAACATTTGCTTATTCATTTAAACTTATTGGCCACCAGTGGAATAAATGTACATGCAACAAATGTAAGCAACATTAAGATGCAATGTTAACCTCATTGAACGACTACTCAATCAGTGAGCATTCAAAGTTATGATAATGGTAAATGTGGAAGCCTTACCATAGGTCCTCACATGCAGGCATCACAGCACTACTGTTGTCACATGATCACAATGCAGACACTTGGCAACTGGCTCACAATCGTGACCCTGCAGTATGTCACAGTCATCTGATTGCCATTTGCAATCTTCACTGCTGTTTTCTAACAAGCAGAGCCAATGGAAAAGCAGGCAGGAGGTCACAAATGATGACCTCATGACCACGGGATGCTGCAACCAGACCACAGCCATCATCTCATAAACTGATCAGAGCTGTGAGTTCAGGAAGACACTGCTTCCCCGCCTCCTCAAATCACCTCTGAAAGGGTGTGTACAATTCCATTAAGAGTCAAATGGAAGAACATCCCTGCCTTGTCCTTTTGAGACAAAATCAATTGGTCCTTACCTGTCCCATCTTCCACATTCTCAACCTCCATTACTTCTGTGTTTATTCGCCCTCTGAAAATGTAGAGGGATCCATTGATAGACTTAGTACGCTTAGATGTTTTCTTCCCAGCAACTCTGTAATTAATGAATATATAACGAACAAAGATGTTTATTAAATATTGGACAGTTTCAACACAACAATTTGCCCTTACAAACATCCTGCCACTGAAATTAGGATAGGGATAGGAGTACATTTGCCACCCCCTGTTCTGGTAACCACATAACCATAAACACTGTATCATAAACCTGTTGTGGAGGAGTATTTAAGAAAGGAAACGATACAAGCACGTAGTGACAGATGGCAGAGCAACAGTTGGCAACTAAAAATACAACCCATCTTTATGACAGGATCTGAAACCATAGTAATATTAAGGTAGTTAGTTATATATGTATATGTGCAAGTATGCATGCTTATATTGTACTGATTTATATATTTGCCCATCTCTCAATTGCTTTTGTTTAGTGGTTGTTTAATTTGATTTAAGACAAAACTTCTCAAGGATCAAACCAAAAAAGGATGCCAAGTCAGAACATTTAATTTAAGCAGAGATTCTGGATGCTGCTAAAAGTAGATAACACGTAAGAACTGAATAATAAGAGTCCTGCTGGATTAAACTCAATGTAGATCAGCATTATCTTCCCCCTCAAAGCTGCCAAGATGCCTCTGAGAAATACACAAGTAGAACATAAACTTGTCCACCTACCTTTTAAAATCATTGTTTAATACATTGCAGCACATCACTATAGGTGACAACGATAAAAAGGAAGAAGCAAAAGATGACAAAACACAGGCAACAGAAAAAGCAAACCTGTAGAAAGGGACTTCAATCCCTTTCATCAAAGGGCAGGACTTCAAAAACTTTCTGAAATACCTACAGAATAGGTATCATGATCTTGGGGGTACCTCATTTCAGAGGATAGATATTATGGCAAAATAGTGCACTTCCAAGGTATATAGTATTGTTTAATTGAAGGAATCAGGACTATGGCAATCCTGTTTGATTAAATCATCTAGTAGATACTATGGATGGTCCCTCAAGTAACCAAGCCTAAACTGCATAAGGCTTTCTAGGAAATGAACTGCACCTGGAAATGCACCTGGAAACAGACAGGCATTCTTTCATCTTGTGGAGCTGATATGTTACATGGGCATGCTGAGGCATATCCATCACTGCCTGCATTCTGGTCAGGTTGTAATTGTGAACTACCCAGAGTTTTGTTTTAAGATGGTCAGTCACATAAATCTTATAAATAAGTTTAATAAATAAAGTTTTCAGGTTTCAGATGGTCTTCAAGGACAGCACCACATATAGTGCATTACATTTGTCAAGCTGTGAGGTGGCCAAGGTATGTCTGAAGGGTTTCCTGATCTAGGAGAGAGGACAACTGTCATGCCTAACAAAACTGTGTAAAGGCCTTTCTGGACGCAACTGTTCCATTGATCAAAAGCTCTGAATCCAGGAAGATCCCTCAGATCGCATATTACTCTTGACTGAGGAAGTGCTACCCCCTCCAAAATTTTCCCAGATCTGGATGCCCCAAACACAGCCTTAATAGGAAAGAGTCAGAGATAGTTCTTCCCCATTTACACCCTGCCTCGAGACAGAGACTCAACAGTCTCATTCAGATGGCCTGGTGTCAAAAGTATTATTGGGTGTTATCAGCTTACTGATGATACCAAACCCTAAACCAGCAGATGACCTCGCCCAGCTGTTTCATGTAGATGTTAAAAAGAAAGGGAGAGAGGATAGAACCTTCCAGCACTCTACCTGAGACCTCTATAAAACAATGGTCCCTATCCCCAATACATGGAGCTGGTTAGAAAGATACCACTATTGATGGAACTGAAAGCCACTGAGAAATCAAGGAGTACCACTCCTACCTCAGCTCCACCACAGGCATCTACGGCATCTCAATACTAAATCCTGGCCTGAAACTTAACTGAAAAAGATCTAAATAATCCACTTTTCCAGGATTATAATTAACTGCAGACTGGCTACCTTCTCCACAATCTTCCTCAAAAATGGAAAGTTGGAGGCTACATGATAATTATGGAGAACATTCAAGTCCCAAAGGTGCTTTTTCAAGAGGCAATTGGACTTTTTTTGTTTTCCCAGAAGATGTTAAGCTTCTCATCTAAGAAGCTTTTTCAAAGAAGCAAAATGTCTTCACAAAAAACAAAGAAAATTCAGTTGCCTCTTGAAAAAGCATTTTTGGATGCTCTGCATGACCTGGATAACTGAGAATCTCCATAGACATTTGAGGTCAAGGACTGAAATAACAAAGTTTTTGTTAGCTTATTGTTATTGTTTTGGAAGAGTTTACAGTATTTTGCAAACTTCATACAGATCTGTCCAAGGTTCTGACAAGTCTTTTCACCTTTGTGTTTTTAAGCATGAATAGATAAAATGCGATACTAAATATACACATGCCCTTCTTTGGAGAGACATTCTTGAAGATCCAAAAGCTGAGCTATGGCACAACAGAAATCTTCATAGCTACTTGTTTGGGTTGACCTACGAAGTGTAAATAAAGGTTTTGAATATTATAAATTGTGTGCTTTTGTTTTTGCTGTCCCATCTGATTAATAATCGTCATGTGTCAATTAAAGAGATCCTTTTAGAGTTACGTCAGGGAATGGGGCAACGAGGGGAGTATACCATTAAAAAAAACTTATTTTGTGCTGGTCTATGACCATAACAGCAATAGCACTTAGACTTATATACCACTTCACAGTGCTTTACAGGCCTCTCAAGCAGTTTACAGAGTCAGCATATTGCTGCCAGCAATCTGGGTCCTCATTTTACCGACCTCGGAAGGATGGAAGGCTGAGTCAACCTTGAGCTAGTGAGACTCAAACTGCCAAATTGCCGGCAGTCAGCAGAAGTAGCCTGCAATTCTGCATTCTTACCACTGTGCCACCATGAAATATTTGATTTCATTTTTATTTTACAATATTAAATCATTTTACAATATTAAATCCACCAGACTAAATTCCATTCAAAGCAGTCTGTATTTCTGAAACAGCAAGCAACACTAAAGCATTAAGTCTATTTTTTTAAAGGATGAGCAGGTGGCAGTAAATCAGTGATTTTACACCCACATAACGATGAACTGCAAAACAGAATGTGCAAGTAAGTAATTTTGTGTTATCCAAATTACAGCAATAAATTCTAACTAGAAAGGCAGATTTCACTGCCCCCCCCAAACAATTAATCCTGCACACATATGTGTATGGATGTGGACATTTCTATCCATGATGCAAAGAACGTTGATTCAGATGTATGTGGGTAACTGCACTGTGTAGGCAAAGAAAATATTGTGGCTTTTCTCCCTCAAATACTGCAACCTTCTTTTGGGGTCACTTGATAATGAATCAAAAGAGCCATGAAACAATCCTGTAAATTTGGCTCTAATCTATCTATATGTAAGAGCCTCGGTGGCGCAGTGGTTAGAATACAGTACTGCAAGCTACTTCTGCTGCAGTCAGCTGCCTGCAATTTGGCAGATCAAATCTCACCAGGCTCAAGGTTGACTCAGCCTTCCATCCTTCCGAGGTGGGTAAAATGAGGACCCAAAAAGTGTGGGGGCAATATGTTGATTCTGTAAACCGCTTAGAGAATGGTATAAAGCACTATAAATCTGTATATAAGTCTAAGTGCTATTGCTATTTCTATGTATACCATGATCTTCAGGGCTATAGCATGGAAACATGGCTCTAATACCAGCCTAGACATCCATACATCATAGAACACTGAGGTATAGTTGACAATAAACATTTTTCCACTGTATAAACTTGTTATAAAGTTCTATATTTGGACACTGTAGCTGATTAGTATGTCACTTATTGAAGCCTGATGCTAACTAACTCCAGCACGTGGTAGACATTCAGCTTCATTCTGCATTGAATTTAAACAGCAAACAGAGAGAGATAAACCATCCTAAATTATAGCAGCTTTGGCACATCTAAATATATCTCTTAAATAGTAGGTAACATGCAGAAAATTCCTCTACTTTTAATGAAAATCAGATTCTGGAGAATGGAACAAAGCTTGCTTTGGAAATACAGGAAATATAAACATAAATTCTTTGGGGAACTGAAAGTGTCAGAGCCGCCATATCGATCTCCAAGCCAAACTGCAGAAAACTTGCTCGCTAATGCCTGTTCTGTACAAACAAGAGCACTCTCTCAAAAGGCAATAGAACATTTTGTTTCCCAAACTCAGTGTTCTGGGAAAACTGCCTGCAGAAAGGGAAGGGCTGTATTAATCCAAACTACTAAACTCAAGCAGGAAAAAAAAAAGGAAGGGGGGCTGACAAAGAAACTCAGGAAAACCCCAATGAATGAGGAGGAAGTCAAAATCTACTAGTAAAGAATAGAGGATGCTTTTGCCTTACTACATGGAATCAATGGCATTTCTGGCTGTGGGATGACCTTGTCTAATACATAGGATCTAGGTTACCTAGAGAAGGCTACTATAGGATGAAGAATCTCTATCCTATTAGCCTATTCTGTTCCTAACTGACCTACAGTAGTATTTTGAGTAGGTATTTTCCTCTTTTTACTATTATTGCTCTATTTCACCCATGCTTTGTCCTTCCTCTTTAAAGGAAAATGCTCTTAAATTCATTTCGAAGTGTGAATAAAGCCAGCAGAAACTCATCCTAAAGGTCACCAACATTATTAGCTTTACTCCAATCCATGCCCTCCCCTCCTACTTAAATATCACTTGAAAGGAAAGGAGACAGCATGTGGGATAACCTAGAGCTACCTGTACACCCCCAATCTTAGATAGCATGATTCTTCCCAATTAGTCTGATGCATGCCTTCATGTGGGGAGACATTCCTTTTGGATGGCCCACCAGATCAGATGAATACCTAATTTCAGTCCTCAGTCAAGCCTACTTTCCCAAGCAAAAGGGAAATGAATATGAAAACTGAATAATCTATTATATTAATCTTCAACAGCATTTGCAAATTGTCATTACTTTCATGACAATGATGAAAGCAGCATTCAGAAAACTTTAAGTACCAATCCTTTGAGGTGAGCATGTTTTAAAGCCCACACAGTTATGCAAGATCATGCAAGAATCATACTTCAATAAAGTATGCACATTTTAGAGTTAAATGCAGGATCTTGGAAGCTGCATGAGGAATGTCCAATCCTCATTCATAGTCAGTCAATTAAGGCTGATTTTCTGTGAATGACATTAAATTTTTTCCTACATCTGCGCTGAGTTGCTGTTTGGATTCCCCTTCTGAATCTTCATTGTTTATGTCTATTTTCCCTTTCATTATTTTCCCCTCAATTCTTGCATCATACATAGAAAAAGGCCAGAGGATACATCCAAAATATGGTATTGCTGCTTAAGTCATTATCAGTCTTCTTCCTTGCAGCCTACATTTATAGCATGGCTTGTGTTGAGAGAAAGAAAGAGAGAGAAAAAGGAATAATTACATTTAGAAATTATTATGTGATTCTAGTGACATTATTGCTACCTCACTTTTTTTTTGCCTAAAATGTTTTAATGCCTAAGATGTTTTAATTCACTTGTATTGTTTCATCTCAAGTTTCAAAAAGTCTCCAAAACATTTTTGCCTGCATGTCTGATTTCACTTTGCTTCTACAAACCCATCTGTTTTCAGGTTTTTCCAATTATGTGACCCAGTTTCAGTACAGAGTATTCCTGCCATGCACACCAGATTCCAGCTTTTCAGTTTCAGGTTCACAAGGTATTGTCTCTCTTAGCCTTCCAAGAGGTCTGTTATACCCTGTTTTTTCCCCCCAAGTATTAGAACCAGGGTATTTGTGTCTTGGTTATTTGCTTCTTGTATTGATTATTTTAATTGGTTATGAATTTTTTTATTGTTTTTATGTGGGCTGCTCACCACTACATAATGTATTTAAGATGGATAGTTGTATACATTTTCTAAATAAATAAAAATAAATTCCAACACAAGAATATGACCAGTATAAACTCCAACCTACAGTACATTCTGAACTGTTATCCTGAATCCTCCCTGATCATGATTGCCCAAAAAATTCAATAAAAATAGTATTTCTTGATGTTTTAAGAGAAATACATCAGATATTATTGGAATATGCTTGGAATAGTATAAAAAGAAACAGGAATCCTTCTTACATAAACAATATCCCAATCAACCAATGACCAACACAGACAAACTAACTAACAGGAAGCAACAACTTAATCAAGAAAACACCCACCAACACTGACAGGGCAAGCCAATTGTATATAAAACAAAACAATCCCACTTCTTTTAACACTGATGATATTATACTTAGTGATAATGAAACATCTCCAAGAAAACCATCAAACTCAGAGAGCACCAAGGACCCCCAGAATCCTTCTTTGTAAATCAAAGCTTATTTTAAAACAACAACAAAACAAAGCAGTCCTACACTTCTTCACTTTGCATATAAAAACTTGGTCTCAGCTTCATCCAGGGGTGGGGTTCAAATTTTTAACAACCGGTTCTGTGGGTGTGGCTTAAGTAGTGGGTGTGGCTTAGTGGTCATATGACTGGGTGGACATGGCTTGGTGGTCATATTATTGGCTTGGTGTGGCCAACTCAACATCACTTACATCGAGGCACGCATCTCCTCGCCTGGCCTCTCATGACTGTGGGGATGCTGCAACAGTTGTAAGTGTGAAAAATGGTCATAAGTCACTTTTTTCAGTGCCATTGTAACTTTGAATGGTCACTCCACACAAGCAAAGTACCAGCAAAGGAGGAGGGAAAAACTCCAGAGAAGTTCCTGAAACAGGAAGTCTAGTCCTGCCAAGAATGTAATAAGGGTTAACGGAAAGGCAGTTTCTGTAAGCAACACCAGAATGTTTCCTTCCTGCCTTCCTTACAGGATTAGGCCAGTAATTTCTTCTAACAACCAGTTCTCTGAACTGCTTAGAATGTTAACAACCGGTTCTAGCGAATAGGTGCGAACTGGTAGAATCCCACCCCTGGCTTCATCTCTGTGGCTTTTGCCTCCTCTCCCCAAAAATTAGAGTCCCAGGCCAAGGTAAGATTGCCCAGTTCTTTGCTAAAGTCATACTTCTGAGCCCTAAAGCTCAAGGTGTAAGTTGGGTCTTCATAAGAATTGGGGTGGGGGGGAAGAAACAACATAAAACACTTATTTCCATGTCTTTATTATTAAGGAGACTGAGTAAAGAATATAGACAGTGAACTCACCTGGATTTCCGCTTGCAATAAACGAGCAAGTTATCAAAAAGAAAAAATGTTCTCTCCTGGATGTTTCCAGCTGAGATTTTTAATAAGTTTCCTTGAAGCAGAAGCTGCGTCGAAATGTCTGTCAGGTTGGAGCCCTAGAATACAAAAGAACTATTTCAGGATTCTATCTCATTACAGAATATATTATCAGAATTCTGGAGTCTCAATATTAATCAAATCCATCTTTCACAGTAACTGCTGATTAAAAATTATTTGACTAATTCTGTTGTTAGTGTTCCTTTTTTAATGTCATCTGTCCAAAAAAAAATAAATTTTAAAAAGTAACTTAACTTTCTCTACCCTAGCACTCTCCATACAAGATATTTGCTAAGATTTGTTTTAATTTGATATACATTTCAAGTATTCAATAATCAGAATTCACTAATCTGCATACATAGATATTTAAAAAATGAAAAACCTATAAAAAGCTACTAACAGATAATCAGAGTTGGAAGGGACCTTGTAGGTCATCTAGTCCAACTCCCCGCCCAAGTGGGAGACCCTACACCATTTCTGACAAATGGCGGTCCAATCTCTTCTTGAAAGTCTCAAGTGATGGCGCTCCCACAACTTCTGAGGGCAAGCTGTTCCATTGGTTGATTGTTCTCACTGTCAGAAAGTTTCTCCTTATTTCCAGGTTAAATCTCTCCTTGTTCAGTTTCCATCCATTGTTCCTTGTCTGGCCTACAGGCACTTTAGAAAATAGCTTAACCCCTTCCTTCCTATGACAGCCCCTCAAATATTGGAAGACTGCTATCATGTCTCCCCTGGTCCTTCTCTTCACGAGACTAGCCAAGTCCAATTCCCTGTAATCGTTCTTCGTATGTTTTATTCTCCAGTCCCCTAATAATACTGGTTGCTCTTCTCTGAACTTTTTCTAGAGCCTCAGTATCTTTTTTATAATGTGGCGACCAAAACTGGATGCAGTACTGTAGGTGTGGTCTTACTAAGGCTTTATAGAGTGGCATTAGTACTTCCCTTGATCTTGATTGTATCCCTCTGTTAATACAACTTAGGATTGCATTAGCTTTTTTGGTTGCTGCTGCACACTGCTGGCTCATATTTAGCTGGTTGTCCACTAAGACTCCAAGATCCCTCTCACAGTTATGCTATTGAGCCTGGTTTCACCCAGTCTATATGTGTACTTTTGGTTTTTCTTGCCTAAGTGTAGGACTTTACTTTTCTCTACATTGAATTTCATTTTGTAAGATATGGCCCAGTGTTCTAGTCTGTCAAGATCCATCTGGATCTTGAGCCTATCTTCTTGGGTGTTAGCTATTCCTGCCAGCTTAGTATCATCTGCAAATTTGATAAGTCCCCCTTCTACTAGCAAGAAAGCAATAATACATAAAGGCAAAGTAAAACCAATTGTAAAATAAAACAGAGTAAAGTTATAAAAACATTAAAATAATTGTTTAAAAGCCTAAGAGTAGAAAGGGCTTTACTTATCACTGCCCAGAAGCCAACAGGTAAACTGTGGTGTACAAAAATGAGACAAATTCCACCAATGGTAGGAAAAAAACTTGTTTTCATTGATGAAAAGAACATTGATGCTCATTGAGGAGCACTGATTATGTTACCTAGTTTGGTTAATGAAATGTCTGCAAGAAAACAACCAAGTTGAAAAAGCACCAAGGACCCCCCCATTTCAACCCTGAGCTACAAATATCCTCCTTTATTGAAGCCTTCTTTTAGCTATACCAACTCACTACAGTATATTTGGCAAAGGTCTTCGACAATTTCCATAAGATGCAGGAAACACAGCTAGGTGAACTAATGCCACTTTGTTGTAAGGTTACATTAATAGAATCTTAAAAGTCTTGAAAATATATCTTCCCTTCGTCGCCTTTACAGTCCAAGAAGCTAGAGGGTGTCCCTTCTGAGATATTTGCCATTCTCTCATTTTTTCTGCAGACTCAGCTGCCTCTTATTTGACTACTGTTTAATCGGGGGGGGGGGAGGAGGAATAGTGGACTGAAGACATCTCTGCAAAAGTGAAGCCACTGACTGCAGCAAAGACCAAGGAACCAGTAAATAGACCTGTTCCTTGAAATCTTTCTGGTTTGGGAGCGGACACTAGATTGTCAACGTATGCTCCTGACAGTTGTTCCCCACAAGAGATCACAGAACAGCAATCTCCTGCCCAAGGTGGGTTGCCGAGCCACACAAGTTGAGAAACACTGTGTTAAAGACCTGAAGAATTCTGTGTGATAGGATAAAGAAGAAATGAACAGAAATGAAATATTTGAATGGATTAAAATTATCTGATTGAAGTTAAAACAAGACATGTTTTTGCTTTTGGCAATATTTTATGGATTTCCTGCTGACACTAAGACTGAAACAGTGATGTTTTATGGATTTGCCTATAAATAAGGGATGCAATAAGGGATGAAACGATAAATTGCTTGCAACCTTGGAGGGAATGAACAGTCACTAAATTTGTTATTACTTGTGACAAAGGTTGGAAGTCACTTCTTTATATATATTTCTCTTTTTATTATATTCTTACTTTTTTTCTCTTTTTCCTTTTCTCCTTGCACTTTTTACTCTTTTTTCTATTCTGTTAAATTTTAGTTTGTATTAGAGTTTACTATTATAATCTGAATTCTTAATACAAACACACACACACACACACAATCTGCAGCTTTTCCTCCTGTCTCCCAAAGTCTTACAGTACTGGACTTAAGATAAACTATTCCCAAGATATTTAGAGTTGTAAAAATTAGAACCAGTATATAGATTAGAAAAATGGATTGGCGGGCGTGGAAATAGCAAATCATTATTACATTACATTTTCATTTGCCATCTCAGGTTAACAGTTCAGTCAACGTCTTTTAAACTAAGAGAAGACTCCAAGATATTTTGAAAAACAGTCTTGCATATACTGCTTTGCAATATTCCAAATTGTAAGGGAGGCAAATATCAGAGCTAAGTAATCCATGTTTATATTTCCACATATAGTATGGTTTCCTAAGAATGAAAACATGAAGGTAATGTACTTCAAATAACAAGAAATAATTCCTTTCTAGCAAATTACTCAATTAATTCAATTTATAAGGCATATAGAACAAAAAATAGAGAAAGTATAAAAATATATTTATTTTGCAATGTGTTTGGCAGGGTCTAGACTTCCTTATCTGCAGTGCAAACCAGACTAAGGAAGTATATTAGATTAATATGACCTTCCTAAGAAAAAAGAAAAAATTAGTCCAGAATTGTGAAACACATACCACATCAGCAAAATCTTTTCTTATATATTTTGATGAGCCTACGCTAGCTGAAGTGGGGTAGTGGCTGGGTAGGTAAACTATAACCAATTCTGGAGATTTAATAAAATACTATTAGTAGTAGATGTAAGGCGAAGGAACATCCCATCAATAGGAAACACATAAGTGTTTCACATAAGTGCGCAAAAAAGATGAAGCTTAGAGAGAGTAGCTTTCTTCAAATTATTTGCTGAATTGATATCAAATGTGAAACACAGATTTAAATCAGGAACTTCCTGGCTCACAGTTCAGTCTCATGGGTACATTGCTAACTATTATGCCACATTCTCAATTCTATTTAGAACAGGAGTCTTCAAACTTGACAGCTTTAAGACTTGTTTAGAAAACTCCCAGAATTCCCAGTATTCTCGGAGTTGAAGTCCACAAGTCTTAAATTTACCAATTTACCAACTGTGGATTTACAAGAACCTGCTGGTTTTGAGTTCAGGATTCCATAACACTTATTTGAAATAAATTAGGCTGTACCTATGTGTGACACAAGAATGATTCTGAATTGAGTAGGCCTGTTCAATTCACCTATCAACTTTTTATATTATTTTTCATATAGACTATAGTTATTCAGATAGGCGTGTAAAATATTTCCAGTTCTTAAAGATCGGTTTTTCCTAAACCAAAATCTTCCAGATGTGTTCAATAGACAATGAGGATTTAGTCTAACAAACCAGTTGAGGAAAGCTATTTTAAAGAGTATAATTTTCATATCTTGTTTGAAATTCATGAATCTGCATCCATACTTAGTTATACTTAGCTATCCAATTAAATCAAAGACTGGAACTTGGTTATAATTGGCAAGCAAGGTTACAGAAAATGTGTGTGGTAAACAAATGTGATGCACCTCATCAGATCTAAACAAAGAAAAGGCAATCACAGGCTGCACGCAACCTACATAAGCTATTTATTTTTGTCCCTCTGCTCCCCAAGGAAACACCACTGAAACTTGGCAATATAATAGGCAAATATTTATGGTGAAATTTCAGTCTGTTTTCTAAGCTTTTAATTGATTTTACCAATAGAAATGGGAATTATTTGTATATGCGAAGCTTACATTAAACCGCACCAAAACATGGGCTAAATATACAGCACTGATATAACCCAATATACAGAAAAATTCAAAAACATTAACATTCAGATCATCAGGTGTTCAGCATGCCCTTACTGATAGAAAATAGAAAGTACTCCAGAAAATAAAGTAAATACTGTATTAAAAAAGGACCATCGATATGAAATATAAGAATAACTCTGATATCCATGTATTATTGCAGCTCACTCTCTATATTGATTTTTCTTTTTTAAAAGTACAATATATTTAGGGATTTTCCTTCTATCCTTCTTCTGAGGAATATAGAAGAAACATCCCTTCTGATTATATTATTTTCTGGATGCACAAAGTATATTCAATTCAGATAAGCTTGTAATATAGACAAACTTTTAGAAGTATATGATGTTACATTTTGAATTCTCCATGCAATGGAATAAATCAGCAAGCTTTCGTTTGCCTAAAAGAAAACCCTATTAAACATATCAGAAATTCTTGTAATATAGACAAACTTTTAGAAGTATATGATGTTACATTTTGAATTCTCCATGCAATGGAATAAATCAGCAAGAAGCTTTCGTTTGCCTAAAAGAAAACCCTATTAAACATATCAGAAATTCTTCTAATTCTCAGAATCTTTGTTGTGCTCCATTTAAATCCTTACAGCAATCCTATTTGTTTCCTTATTATTACTGCTATTAATCCACTAATATCCTAGTCAATCCCATTTGTTTTCTTATTATTACTGTTGTTAGTCCATTGCTATCCTAGATTAATTTATTATTTTATTTATTATATTTGTTTGCTGCCCATTTCACCACAAGGTGCCCCTGGACAGCTTACAAGGTTAAAAAAATGGATTTGGGTTGGCAAAGTACTTTCTGAGACTTCAAAGCTGACCCTCAATTCAGAATAGATTTATATTTGTGCTCAGACACTGAACATTCTATCCGTTGACCAACTTGCTATCCAAAAATAAAAATAAAAATTACATAGTTGGATATCGACATCATCCACATGGCTCCAGTTGGATGCCAAAAAAGAAGTCTGAAGGAGAAAATGAACAAGTCAAAACAAAACAATCTCAAAGTGGAATAAACACTCTAAACATGAGGAACTTTATATGACTTCTAACAGATGTGTCCAGCAAAAGAATTTCGGCTGGTAACCATCAGCTTCTCAAACACAGGATGCTTCAGACACCAATAAGTCCAGGAAGTCATTTAGCAAATTATATTCTAGACAGTAGAATAAAAAACACATTTGCTCACTGGAAACCTATTCTCCTGCTTAATCAGTGGCCTCTGTCAAATTCTTATGCCTATCAGACACTTGCAGAAATTATTACTGGATGGCCTTTTGTCCAATTAAAAAAAAACCATACTCAATTCATCAAATGAATTTTAATTAACTCAATTAGGGATGTAAAAATTGGATAGACAAACTGTATTGTAATACTAAAACAGAGAATAAAAAGAATAAAATACAGAAAAAACCCTACAAAATTGACAATAGTAAACAAAAATGAATTTAAAATATAAATCATGGTAAAATGTTTTAACATGGTTTAGAGCAGAGGTGGACAACTATGGCCCCTTTACAACCTGTGGACTTCAATTCCCAGAATTCAGGAATTCTGGGAATTGAAGTCTACAGGTCATGAAGAAGCCATAATTGCCTACCCCTGGTTTAGAGCTATACACCATCAAAGCTTTATAATAGCTAAGCAAATCCTGCCTGCCTTCATTTAGATATGTAACATTGGAAGTCCAAATCAGTCAGCACCTCCACCATCTTATTCTGCATCAAGTATTACCTGAATAATACAAGGAATCTTTCCTCAACTACTTGCCAACAGCAGTATCATATGTTGAATTTATTTCGATGCAAAGTTCTCACTCGAGGCATAAATGATCATATTTTGGGCATATTATGTGAAGTTCTCTTTGAGAACTTTATAATGCTGGGAACAGTGAAAGAAAAGAGAAGAAGGAGGCGACCAGCAGAATGGTGGATGGACTTAGTTACAATGACAATAGGTGCACTACGGGAAGATCTAAAAAAGCCAGGTCAGGGATAGACTGTCATTGAAAAAAAACTATCTGTGTGATCACTAAGAGTTGACACTAGCTAGATAATCAATCAATCCACCAATCAACCAGTCACAAAATAAGCTACAGTCACAGGACTTCATAAGACTATATTACATATTATTTCACGTGAGCTTCATACCCATTCATTGCAGAAAGCAGACAGGAATAATGTTTTGTGTGCACATTTTCTCATTACTTTCCAAAGAATCATGCTGGTATGAGTTTGCTTAATGACCCCTTTTTAAAAAATTGTGAAAAACAGGTCGGGTCGGTATCATGACTTACAACCATAATGGACAAGCTCCTGTAGCTTGTAAGTACTGTACAAAATGTTAACTTGCTTTAATTTCTTTCTTTTTCGGTTCATATATTAATTCATGAACTAACCTAATATGTTAAAGAAAGTAAGACACAGAAACAAAATAATAGCTTCCCAAGTTAAACTTGTTCCTTTACTTATAGGTAATTCTACTTGATGACCAAAAGCTTAGAATGAAACTATTACCCACTTTCCACCATACCTCCCATCCTTCAATGTGAGACTGCAATTGCTCAAGAGCTTCCAGCTTCTCCATCTGCCTTTTGGTCTCATTGATATTGGTGCACACTGTTTTCATTGCCTGTAATGCATTCAATACCGCTTGATAATCTGGGTGTTTAGTGGGTGTCCTCTTGGCTAATTCCTGGAAGAAAGTTGTAAAAAAGAAAAGAAAAAACAGAAATAAGTCATAGAAGTTACAAGACAAACCAATTTTCTACTACAATTAAGACAGAATGCAATTACGGAAAAACACAATGGCACTGAAAGATAACTGAAAGATATCGAGTTCAAGAATTTTATTAGACAAGACCGTCCAACTTGCAATCCCCTAATCTTAGGAGGTTAACAGTAATTTTCAAACAGGTAATTCTGAACACTTTTGTTTTCAGGTTTCTCAATCAGCTCATCAGAGCGGTATCTCTTTCTTAAACATTCTGATTCCACATTGAAATAGCATCCCCTTGAAAATATGAGTTCAGAAGTATCAAACTATGCCAGGGACAGCCATCCTTTTAATACATGGGACATCAACTGGACATTTTTTACATGGTCCACAGATACAACCATTAGGACGATGGCACATAAATGGCCACATTATGTCAAATATAACAGAGAGGACTAACAGAGAGACGGAGAGAGCAAGATGGCGACCGGAGGAGGTCGACCAGAAGAGCTCCGCCAGCTCCGCCAGCCAGAAGAGCTCCGCCGCCCGGCGTGGTGAGTTTCCCCCCCCCCAGGTCCTCCTCACCTGTGGCAGGGGTGGCGAGGGGACCTGTGGGGGGATGGGCGACCCCCGAGGCCGTGGCGCGGCCGTGGCGCGGCGTCGTGTTTGGCGCTGGGCCCGGCGGCGGCCGGCTGGCGGCTGGCGGCTGGCGGCGGGGCCGCGCGGCTGTGAGGCGATCCCCGGGGCCGTGGCGCGGCGTCGTATCTGGCGCCGGGCCCGGCGGCGGGCCGCGCGGCTGTGGGGCGACCCCCTCGCGGCGGCGGCGGGCGGCTGGCAGCTGGCGGCTGGCGGCGGGGCCGCGCGGCTGTGAGGTGGGCGTTTCCCGATCGGTGGTGCTGCCGTGCGAGGTTGAGGTCTCCGGATGCCTGGAGTCGGCGGAGACCGGAGGCCGTAGCAGCTGGAGGCCGGCGGCTGGCGGTGGGCCCGCGCGACTTCGCGGCTGGCGGCCGGCGGTGTGGCCATGCGAGGCCGAAGTTCCTGGGATGGCTGGAGCGGCTGGAGGCTGGCAGCTGGAGGCTGGAGCGGCTGGAGACTGGCGGCGTGGCTATGGGACCGCCGCCGGGGTCGAGACCAGGGCTGGGGCCGTTGTGAGGGCCCCAGCCGAAGTTGGAAGGGCGGCTCGAGCGGCCGAGGGTCGGCCGCCGTGGGCGGAGCCAGGGCGGCCTGGCTGTGGGACTATCGCCGGGGCCGGGGCTGGGGCCTTTGCAGGGGCCCCAGCCGAAGCTGGTGTACGAGCCACGACTCGAGCAGCTAGAGGATGGACGCTGCGGGCAGAACCGAGGCGGCTGGAAGATCATCGACCTCCAGGGCCATGGTGTGGTTCTGGGTCTGGTGCTGGTCCCGGTAGCCCGTGGCGTGACCGGCAGGCGGCCGTTGGAGTTGGAGCTGGGACTGGAGGACCGCTGCCGCGGTTGAAGTTATTCTCCTCCTCTTCGTCCAATCGGCGGTGCGCTGAACGCCCTCAACCTGGACTTGGGCCCCGGCCGGCTAGTTCTCAGCTTGGTCGGGGTCATTTTTATCATCTCCATCATTTTTATCAGAGGACTCAGGCCGGGACGCTATTTTACACCAGAAATGATCTCTGGGCCCTGAGATATGTCCCCCTATCTCAGCAATGGCCCTCTGCTCTCTCGGAGGCCCATCTCAAGGACGGATTGTGGGATCCGGAGAGATGGTGGGGTTTTAAGTGCGGGAGGGAGGGGTGTCTTACGAAATTTTTAGTTAGGTTTTTAAGGGGGTTAGGAAGGCCCGGGCGGGAGTTGGGGGACAACTCGCCGGAGGCTGGGTCCAGGCCGGGGGTTGGGCGTGGCCGGGAGAGTCAGAGTCCGGACAGGACCGTATTGAGGATGGGGGGGGTCACCGGGGAGGGTGGAATTAAATCTATTGTTACGGTGAGCGGGAGGGGCAGATTTGGCGGTTATAGGGGGCCATATTCTGTGTTGGGAGCGCGCCCTCGCTGTTTGCTTGCTGTGGCGCGCTCCGACCCCCTTGTCATCTCCCGTTCCCCAGGGGGTCTGAGCAATCGGGCCCTGGGCCTTAGGCTGATGTTGTGTAACGCCAGGTCCGTTGTTAATAAAGCCCCTCTCATCCATGATTTGATTTGTGAGGGGGGCGCGGACCTGGTGGGAGTTACCGAGACCTGGCTGGGCCAGGAGGGGGGAGTCCCTCTGGTGGAGATGTGCCCAGCCGGGTTTCGGGTTTTTCATCGGCCGAGGGCCCAGGGGAGGGGAGGGGGGGTTGCGGTAGTTATTAAGGAGGATCTGTGTCCGAGGGAGGCCACTGTATCTCAGACGACCGGGTGTGAGCTGCTTTTCGTGAAGTTCGGTCCCAAGGTTCAGGTGGGCTTGCTGGTCGCATACCTGGCTCCCTGCTATGCGGCAGCAGCCCTACTTGAGTTCCTTGAGGTCATAGCTGGCGTGGCGGTTGGGACCCCCAGGCTTATGGTCATGGGGGATTTCAACCTGCCATCTGCTGGCGGTACCTCGGGGATTGCTCAAGAGTTCATGGCTTCCATGACGGCCATGGGCCTGACCCAGTTAATTCGGGACTCTACTCACGTGGGAGGTCATACCTTGGATCTGGTTTTCGTCTCCGATCAGTGGCAGAGTGATCTGGGTATGGGGGATATAGTCATAGAACCCCTGTCATGGTCGGATCACTCGCTCCTGAAGCTCGACTTCCGTTCCGCACCCCCTGACCGCAGGGAGGCGGGACCATTAAAATGGTACCGCCCCAGGCGCCTGATGGATCCTGATAGGTTCCTGACGGAGCTTGGGCCATTTCCCGAAGCTCACACACACGACTCGGTTGAGGGCTTGGTCGCCACCTGGGATAGGGTGGCTGCTGGGGCCCTCGACCGAGTCGTGCCCTTGCGGCCTCTGACCCGATGCCGATCCCAAGTGGCTCCTTGGTTTTCTGAGGAGCTAAGGGAGATGAAGCGTCGGAAAAGACGCCTAGAGAGCAGTTGGAGGGCCAGCCGCTCTGGGTCTGACCGAACACTATTACGATCTTATATTAAGACGTATTTAGTGGCGATAAGGATGGCGAGGAGATCTTACCTCTCCACCCTTATTGCGTCTGCGGAAAACCGCCCAGCCGCCCTGTTTAGGGTGACCCGCTCTCTACTGGAGGTAGGAGCGCGGGAGGACCCCTTGCAGGGACGGGCTGAGGAGTTTTCTAGGTTTCTGCAGGACAAAATCGCTCAGATCCGGGATGAGCTGGACTCCGACTGGGCATCTCCGGGCGGGGGGGCGGGGGTGGATATCGGTGCGGTCAATTGGGTTGAGTTCGATCCTGTTACTGTGGAGGACGTGGACAGGATACTGGGGGGACTGAATGCCACCACCTGTTTGTTGGACCCGTGCCCCTCCTGGCTGGTCTTGGCCACTCGGGAGGTGACACGAGGCTGGTTCCAGGGTATTATAAACGCTTCCTTGAGAGAGGGGCTGTTACCTGCCGCCTTGAAAGAGGCGGTGGTGCGGCCCCTCCTCAAGAAACCGTCCCTGGACCCAGCATTGTTATCTAACTATCGTCCTGTCTCCAACCTTCGCTTCGTTGCGAAGGTTGTTGAGAGTGTGGTGGCACGTCAGTTCCCGCAGTACCTGGATGAAGCGAGTTATCTTGACCCCCTCCAATCGGGCTTCAGGCCCGGGCACAGCACGGAGACGGCGTTGGTCGCGTTGGTGGATGACCTCTGGAGGGCCCGGGACAGGGGTTGTTCCTCTGTCCTGGTCCTGTTAGATCTCTCAGCGGCTTTTGATACTGTCGACCACAGTATCCTATTGCAGCGGTTGGAGGGGTTGGGGGTGGGAGGCACCGTGTTGCGGTGGTTCGCCTCCTTCCTCTCCGACCGCTCACAATTTGTGTTGACGGGGGGGCAGAGATCGGCCCCGAGGCCCCTACGATGTGGGGTGCTTCAGGGGTCGGTGCTCTCGCCCCTGCTGTTCAACATTTATGTAAAGCCGCTGGGTGAGGTCATCCGTGGCTTCGGGGTGGAGTTCCATCAGTACGCTGACGATACTCAGCTGTACATCTCCACCCCGGGCCACCCCAACGAAGCCGTCGAAGTGATGTCCCGATGCCTGGAGGCCGTGCGGAGTTGGATGGGTCGTAACAGGCTTCGTCTCAACCCGACCAAAACCGAGTGGCTGTGGTTTCCTGCGCCCAGATACAGCCAGCTGGTTCCTTCGCTGGCCGTGGGGGGAGAGGTCTTGACCCCCGTGGAAAGGGCGCGCAACTTGGGTGTCCTCCTGGACGTACGGCTGTCTTTAGAAGAACATATTGCAGCCGTCGCCAGGGGGGCTTTCTATCAGATTCGTCTGATTTACCAGTTGCGGCCCTTTCTGGATCTGGGCGCACTTCGCACAGTCACTTCCGCCCTCGTCATCTCCCGCCTGGATTATTGCAATGCTCTCTACATGGGGCTCCCCTTGAAGAGTCTCCGGAGGCTGCAGCTGGTCCAGAATGCAGCCGCGCGGGTGATCGTGGGTGCTCCTCGGAGCTCCCACGTTACACCGCTTCTCCGCAGGCTGCACTGGCTTCCTGTGGCCTTCCGGATTCGATTCAAGGTGGTACTGACAGTATTTAAAGTGCTCCATGGCTCGGGACCTGGGTACTTACGGGACCGCCTGCTGCCATCATCAACCTCCCGCCGCCCAGTACGCTCCCACAGGGTTGCCCTCCTCGGGGTACCGCCGCCCGGCCGTTGTCGGCTGACGGCCCCGAGGGTTCGGGCTTTCTCTGTGGGAGCCCCCTCCCTTTGGAATGATCTCCCCCCGGAGATACGGGCTATGACGGATATTCTGACCTTCCGGCGCGCAGTGAAAACCCTATTTTTTCAACAGGCTGGCCTGGCCCAGTAACTGTATTTTTAGTTTTTTAACTTAATCTTAATCGGGGTTTTATTAGTTTTTAATTTTTAACTCTATTTTTGGGTTAGACAGCCGGATCAATTTGGTTTAATTTATTTTAAATTGTATTTATTGAGTATTATGTGTTTTTAGTAGGCTGTACACCGCCCCGAGTCCCTTTTTGGGAGAGGGAGCGGTATAAAAGTTTAATTAATAAATAATAAATAAATAATAACTATATGGCTGTTATCCAGAGTGAGCTTTTCAAAAATTACAAATCAATTTTAATTACTGGAGGATGTTCTTGATGCTTCATAAAAGAAGTCCAGGTTACATTTGATTCTGGCACTTCAAGTTGCTCATCCCTGGACGACATTAAAAAAAAATATTGGATTACGTTTGGATGTCATAATTAGTCTGAATTCTGAATAGCTCATTCATTTATCATTTAATGGACTCAACATGTTGGAATAGAGGAGCTTTTGACCTAAACCAGTTCCATGTTCATATCAACAATGCTACAGGGCAGACTACTCTTCTGAGGACTTATTTTAGTATCAGAAACTAATGAAGCTATGGATGAGGCCCTTGTTGCTAACAGGTTTCCCAACTGGAATTCCACATTCAAAGAACCTCCACAGAACACCCCATATATCCTTCAAGTTCCAGCTCTTTATCAAAATATTTTATGCTTAAAAACATCTGAAGGATCTTGTTTAGATGTACTGTTCTAATGATGCTGTGTATCAAATATGCTTGATGGCTGCTTCTTCAGTATAATTTTAAAACATTTAACAGTTACATTCCATGGTGCAAATTTTTTACATTATTATAATACTTTCTGCCAGGAAAGCGTAAGAGGAAATCTGGTTCACCCAAAAAAAATATTCAATACAATGAGGTTGCAATGATTATCTTAATGAGAAAGAATCTTAACATCTTTTTAGATCTCATTTCAAAACTATCACTTTTAACGGACCTAAATTATGTGGCCAAAATTACTCAGATCTGACAATAAATTAATATCAATATTATATGTAGTGTTGACCAAAGTTGCTTTGTTGAAAACAGTCTATGGAAAGCTTTTAGAAATCAGTAACAAAAAATTGGTAAGTAACATAGTCCTCATCAATGAAATAATGCAATGAAATAATTTTTGGACTAATAACATTTTGCTAAAGTATCATTTCATTTAAATCTTATAATCTATTCTTTTTTTTCCCTGATATTCATTTTTTTAATATAGACAAGTTGTAGCTTGGTTGGAGCACTCAAATCTTCCAATAAGTATTTTCTCCTATTTGGTTTTTATATTTCATTTCAAAATATAAAGGTCAGATTCATTTCATTTTGAAATATAAAGGGCAATGGAAATCATAAAATGGGGCAAAACTCATTTAACAAATGTCTCACTTAGCAACAAAAATTTTGGACTCAATTGTGATTATTAGTCAAGGACCACCTGTAATATTCTCAGAAGTTTTCACCAAGTTCAAAAGCATCAATACTTTTCTACCCTAGTATTTTGTGCTCCAATTTCTGTTCCTGTAAAGTGTCACAAGCCATTTGATGCATTATTCTGATCTTTGTTTTATAACATTGGCATCTCAATATCTTTTCCAAGGCCTCCATTACTTTTCTTCCAAGTGCAAGCCTGTGTTATACTTAACTTCAAGTTCCTTTACGGTTAAGAGATGATTATAAAACAAAAGCTATCTATCACTTCAACATCTTCATTGTAAATTCTAAAAGCAGGTTGTTGTAGCCACGGTCTAGTCTCATTGACGTTTATTATTAGAGCATGTTTCAATTATTTCATTCACATTTTTCAACTACTGATTATCTGTGAATTAGAGTAGAAAACTGGAAAAGCCGTATTGATTAGGTTGCATTTCAACTAGGCCTAGATTTTCCTGGGATTCTAAAATGTTATTGTCAAATAGATTAGACAGTAGTGATAAGATAGACTTAAACAGATATATGTTTATGTATTTATGTGTATGTAAGTATTGCATATGTATGTATTTATGAATGTATTTATATGTATGTACACATACACATGCATATATACACACACACAGTAGTTCTCACTTATTGACCATTCATTCAGTAACTGTTTGAAGTTACAACTATGTTCAAGGAGACTTGTGACCAGCCCTCAAAGTTACAACATCCCTATCATTCTATGATCATGATTCATACACTTGGCAACTGATGTGCATTTATGATGGTTGCAGTGTCCCATGGTCACACAACTGCTATTTGTGACTTCACATCCACTTCCAACAAGCAAAATTAATGGAAAACCCAGCAGGAAATCTCAAGACATGGTATGTGATGTGGCCTTAATGGCCCACAATGAGTCACTTAGTGACTATAGCTGGAACGGATCAGCATGGTTACATCATGTCATGCTTAACAACCATACCTCTCAGTGACAGAGTTACTGGTTTCTATTGTGTTCATTGAGTGAGGACTGCCTATAGAGGCATATCAGTTTTTCAAAAGTTTTCCTTCTGAGAGCTTTTCTGATTGTTATCTCAGGTAATCTCTCCTTTAAAATGCAAAATCTTGACTATGTATCAAAATGGTCAAACAAATGGCAACTTCAAATCTCAACAAATAAATGCTCTGTCCTACATATTGGCAAAAAAAATCAGAAAATAAAATACAGGCTGAATAGTCAAGACTTTGTTGATGATCCAAACTCTGTCAAGGATCTTGGAATACTCATCTCTAATGATCTAAGTGCTAGAGTCCATTGTAACTACATAGCCAAAAAGGCGTTAAGAGTTGTTAACCTAATCTTACGTAACTTTTTCTCTGGTAATATTACACTAATAACTAGAGCATACAAAACATTTGTGAGACCAATACTCGAATACAGCTCATCAGTCTGGAACCCACATTACATATCTGATACTAACACAGTTGAGAAAGTCCAGAAATATTTCACAAGAGTTCTCCACTCCTCTACTCGTTGCAGAATACCTTATGCCACCAGACTCGAAATTCTAGACTTAGAAAACCTAGAACTACGCTGCCTTCGGTCCGATCTAAGTATAGTATATAAAATCATACATTGCAATGTCCTACCTGTCAATGAATACTTCAACTTCAACCATAACAACACAAGAGCAAACAATACTCAAGGATAATCGCACCAAACTTGATTGCAGAAAATACGACTTCAGCAACAGAGTGGTCAATGTCTGGAATACTCTACCTGACTCTGTGGTTTCTTCCCCAAACCCCCAAAATTTTAACCTTAGATTGTCTACTATTGACTTTACCCCTTTCCTAAGAGGTCTGTAGAGGGCGTGCATAAGCGCACCAACGTGCCTACCATCCCTGTCCTATTGTTTCTTTTTTATTTTTCTTATATGTATCCATGTATTCATAACTATGTTTTTACTTATACCTATTATTTTGTAAGCAATTGACAAAATAAAATAAAAATAAAAAATGCAACTATCATGATTCATTAACAGGGATTACTCTTCCCCTTTTGAGCAAAAGGTGAACTAACTAAGTTTCTTTTCTTCTTTTCATTCTCACCTTAAATGACTGAGTGAACTCTCCTTGAATATTTCTCAAGTGATCATTAATCTTTTGTAGATTGCAAAAACAATGGTTAGTAACAGACTTGCCAAGTTGAATTACTTTTTTCATACCTAAAAAGGTAACAAAAATGTTCAACTCCACTTTTCTACATACAGAGCCAGATTCTACTCACACTTTAAATACAATCAGCAACAGACTGAGAGGTTGTGCAGGTTGAACTTGAGCTAAGCCTGCCAAATCATAGAAGAGATATCACAATCTATCAACACAACAGATGTACACTACTTTGCATGTGACTATTCTTCTGTCTTTGCAGCGTATATTACATGTTTGGTTTGGTTTGAGCAAGCATTCAAGCTGCCCTTAGTTCCTTCATTTAATATTGATGAAACTGATATCCTATCTATTTTGCAAGAATCCCGAAGTACCAGAATCTGTTAGATCTGCATTCCAGCAAAAACTATCCCCTCTTGAGCCTTTAATTAAATTCTTCCTCTTAAGCTTATAATAGGAACACTGAAGTTATCCTTCCCTCCCCCACTCCATCTTGACAGAGTTTGCCTTTTCATCAACAAAATAAATCCAGAACTTCAAATTTAGGTACTGTGTGATATCATTTCTAAGTCTGTTTCTAAGCACAGAGTTCCAGCCTGAATACAATTTTGGTTTAAGGACAAAGTTAGGGAACAGAACTGGGATTTGCATCCATTCCATTTTTGTTGTATCCTTAAATCAACCCTTAGTTGTGCTTTAAGACTCCACATCTTGTGCCAGAGAAACAGTCAACTGTCAATCCAATCAGCTTCTATACAAGGAACGAAGCCCTTCCGGTGGAAATGACTTTTTTCTTGGTTAAAGAGAAAGGGTTGTTAGCAAAGAAACAAGTATTGTGCAGGGAAGAAGGCAAATGCAGAAAAATGAGCACATGAAAGGCAGCATGAGAACGACATTGGGAACAAAATGCACGAAGCACTTCCATCTGAGCAATCATTCCTGGGGAAAGTTCAGTTTCATACTGTAGTCACTGGGGCATGAGATCCGGAGACAGGCTGCTTAGGGATTAAGAGACATTCTGAGAAAAAATTATTGTGATAAAGAAATGCTGGACCCGATATTAAAACAAGCAATAAAGAAAAATAATTTGTTTCTAAGCTCTAACCCTGGTTACCAGGCTGAACATTGAACTAATTGTGCCATAGATCTGCCTGTAGAGGCCTGAGAGTTAGAAGTGTTTTAAATACAGAGAGAACTAACCCAAGTGAAATATCAGCATTCACTATTGAATGAATACCACAGAAGAGACCTTTTTAATGTATTTTAATTTCTCATATAAATGAACAAGCCCATGGGAAATAATTCACTCACACAGCCTAAAATGAATAGAAAAAGCAATGGTTCTTCTTACAGACTTTGTATTTTTGGCCTATTGGCCAAAAAGCAAGCAAGATCATGGCTTTTTGCATCATTCTATATTCATACTCATTCTATAAAGGTAATCCTTGACTTAAAACAATCACAACTGAGCCCCAAATTTTTGTTGCTAAGCAAAACATTTGTTAAATGAACCTTGCCCCATTTTAAAACCTTTTTTTGCCACATTGCAATTCTTAAGTTAGTAACATGGTTGTTAAGGGAATCTGGCTTTCCTGTTGACTTTGCTTGTCAGAAGGTCACAAGGTGATCACATGACCTGGGCCATTGCAACCGTCATAAATATGAACCAGCTGCCAAATTCAGCATCTGAATTTTGATCATGGGACCAAAGGGATGTTACAACTGTCGTAAGGTATGAAAAATGGTCATAAGTCTCTGTTTTTAATGCTGCTGTAACTTTGAACGGTCACTAAATGAACTGTTATAAGTCAAAGACTACTTGTACATGCATGAACAATGCAGTAGGCCAGAAGTTGCAAGTTTGTAGCTGTAGTTTGTAAATTGAGGTAGACTTCAATTTACAAACATTCATTTAGCACCCTTTAGAAATTACAGAGCCACTGAAAAAAGTACTTTTTTTGCACCGGTTCTTACTTATGACTCATGCAGCATCCCCACACAGTCACATGATCCAAATTCAGGTGCTTGGCAACTGGCATGTATCTAGGAAGTTGCAGTGTCCCAGGGTCATGTGATTGCCATTTGTGACTTTCCCAATCACAAGCAAAGATTTATTGATAAGGGAAGCCGGATTTATTGATGACCATGGGATTCACATAACAACTGCAGTGATTCACTTCAGAACCGTGGCCACAAAGGATGCAATGTTGGGCACAACTCATTCAACAATTGTCTTACTTAGCAATGGAAATTCTGGTCCTGATTATGGTTGTAAGCTGAGGACTCCCTATATATCTTAGCTATAGAATCTTAAGCTTATATTTACCAAACGGCCACTTTTGAATCCCATGAATTATCCCATTTCATCTAACATTCTACTAATGCCAGCAATATCCTTAAAAAAAAAAAAGCAAATAGCAAAATACAATATAACCTTCAATATTATGAAAAAAACAAGGTAAGCATGCAAAAGGAAGGATCAAACACAGCACTTCCTAGAAGAAAGGATGTTGTCCTGTTGAAACTTGCATTGTTTTTATATGATTATCTTGTTACCACCCACTGACTTTTTCTACAGCATGCCAATAATCTTTATTTACTCACTTGGAGAGCAGAGCATGCTTTTCCTGCAAAAAAATCTACTAATATCCATATAAAATTATTCTCTTCCTCCCTGCTCCTTGCCTTTTGTGCCAGTACATTGGGGTACTGCACAATACAAAACTGCTTTTTCATTGGATCATGCTACCTCTCCCAAATTATACAACGAACAAGCTGATATTATTTTATTACAGTGAAATAATTACTCTTTTGCAGAACTCAAAGCACATAGCTGTCAGTTTTCCTACAGAGCTTCAAGCTTGGGAAGGCTGATATTTTGGCACCTTAACATCTACCTAATTAGCACCATCCTGTCTTTTTTATACAATCCCAGGAAAAGATAAAAGGCACTTGGCCAGATTTCCATCACAATGCTTATCTCTATTGATTTCTGACACCTACCATCATGAAGGGTGGCAAGTATTATGTTGTTTTGCATTTTCTTTCAAGTAAATCTGGAGTCTGGTAACTCTTGATTTTTGCCTCTAGGTGATCCTTTCTTAGGAATAGAGGAAACTCCCTGCCAAGGCTACAGCCTGTAATTATCAAATAAATGCCCTTTCAAGAGGTTCATTCAGCTGGCAGGCATGGAAACCAAAATAAAACAGCCTTGAGCTGCAGCCAGGTACCTGAAAAGCTAAGATGCAAATAAATGACAGCAACTGTCCATAATCCTTTTGCCAAACAACCATCAGTCTGTTGATTCCAAGGATGTATTGTGCTACTATGACCTACATATCCCATTAAGTTAGGGGACAAGAAAGCAGAGAGAAATGCTACTAATCTCCACCCTGAGGATGAGATTTATGTGTAACCGCACTGCTTCCAACTCACTCTAATCCCTCATTTTATTCACAGAATTTGTCCTCTCTAAGTGGAATACATTACTTTAGTGCCCAGAGGTTGAACTATGTAGCAACTGCCTTACTGCTGAACTCAACAACAGTTAAAAGTTGTCTCACAGCACTAAGCATAAATGAAACCATATGCTAGGAAAGAATTGAGTAAATAGCTTATATACACAGGCTGCACAATGTTACTATAAATTCCCCAACCAGCAAATTTTACTAATACCAAACTTTTTAAAAACATTTATTGCAACTCAAAATATGCTTCATATCTAAGAATTGACTCAGGCATTATACCTAACACAAATTAAGTGTCTTACCCCATCCTGTAATGCAATGGTGGGGTTCAAACATTTTTACTACTGGTTCTGTGGATGTGGCTTGGTGGGCATGGCAGGGGAAGGATACTGCAAAACCTCCAGTCAGAGGTGGTATTTTCCAGTTCTCTGAGCTACTCAAAATTTCTGCTACCAGTTCTCCAGAACTGGTCAGACCCTGCTGAATACCACCTCTACTCTAATACTGTAATCAAAGGCACAGAATGAATTATACCAGTCAAAACTCACATTAGTGATATTCACATATGACTGTGCCATCATGCAATGATCCTGTTCACTCATGACATCATCATCATCATCAACATCATCATCATCATATTTTGTGCATTGTGTTTCATTAAAATGATGATTCCTTGTAAGAATTTCAGCCACAAAATTCACCTTAACATTCAACTGTGCCCATTTTTTGCAGTTGTTTAGAATTATTTCTTTAGAGGATACAAGTTGGAAGAAAATTAATTAAAAAAGAAATTCAATATAAAATTGAATAGTGTTTCCCCTCAATCTTCATAACTTTATACAGATAGTCCTCAACTTACGACCACAATGGAGCTCAAAATTTATGTTGTTAAGTGAGAAATTTGTTAAGTGAGTTTTGCCCCGTTTTATGACTTTTCCTGCCACATTTGTTAAGTGAGTCACTGCAGCTGTTAAGTTAGTAACATGGTTGTTAAATTAATCTGGTTTCCTCATTGATTTTGCTTGTCAGAACGTCACAAAAAGACCCCAGGACACTGCAATCATCATAAATGTGAGTCAGTTGTCAAGCATCCAAATGTAAATCACATGACCATGGGGATGCTACAATGTTCCTAAAGTGTGAAAAATAGTCATAAGTCACTTTCTTTCAGTGATGTTTTAACTTCAAAAGGTCACTAAACAAACTGTTGTAAGTCGAGGACAACCTGCAATCGTATTACAAATATATCTATCCCCTAAATCTATTTCTTTCTCCTGTCTGATTTTCATAGCTTCTTTTTTCTATTATTTCCCTGAATTCACATTCCGCTAGATCTTTCTTCTTCTCTAACATTTGTGCCACCTGTCCTGAAGCTCTTTTCCCTAATATGATAAGGTTCTTGCTCAATGAGACAGTCACATTCATAATCAAAAGGGGGGAGGGAATCATTGAGATGAAAGATGCTAAAACAGATTTGCTTCAAAGCTGCATTTGCTCATGTTTAAGTAAGAAAGCAAAGGTGGATATAACTACTACAACTCAACTAAAAACTTGAGGTATTTTATGAAAATGACAAAGTCCATAATCAGTTCACTTGTATGGCTCTTTCAAGTACTGCTCAAGCCCTCTTAAATTGTATTTCAAAAACTCTGCAGCACTCTCTCTTCTTTGGTTCTTAAACTGCAGCCAGAGACTTTGAAATACTATTTTTTTTAATAAGCTTCCAGATAGACAACGGTCCTTTAGAAAGAATGTCACAACGCCATCCTGCAATCTATGAGCGCTGATGTGTTCAGGAATGCTCCTTTTTAACATAATAATAGTTTTCAAGATCTGAAACACAATATTGAAAACTGGAGGCTAGGAATAATTCTGCTACCAATTAAGTTGTCCTGAAATAAAGATAAATGTAAAGGTTTCCCCTGCCCAGTCATGTCCAATCTAGAGGCGATGTTCATCTCTTTTTTTCTGAGGGAACCAGCAAGGGAGTTGTCTGGAGATTTTTCTGTGGTGGTGTGGCCGGCATGAATGTATGTCAACATACATGGAACGTTATCACTTTCCCACTGAATTGGTATCTATTTATGTACTTGCATTTGTATGTTTTCGAACTGCTGGGTGGGCAGGAGTTGGAGAAAGAAATGGAAGCTCACACCATCTCACAGTGCTTGGATCTCGAACTGCCAACCTTCCAGTTGACAAGCCTAATGTCTTAACTACTGGGCCATGGAATTCCCTTATCCTGAAGTAACGAGCATTAAATCTAAAGCTGAATCCACATTAAACAAATTCTGCTTGACCTGTGATTAACTGTATGACTTTGGAAGAAGAGGAAAGACATCTATATCAATGGGGACATTTATCATGCTTGTAAGATGAAAAGAATATAAAATTTGTTAACATAACATCCATGGTGACTCTGGTTTAATCCACATGTAACTGGATGCAGCAATAATCATACAATAGAAGATGCCTTATTTGCTACCTAATGTAATTAATTTGCTGAGAAAAAGAAACAACAATATCTATTCTAGAAGTCGTCTAGAAGTTGAGTCATAGTAACTAGACTTCTTTTCTTGTTGGTTTGAAAAGTTTCACAGCTTATCCAAGTTGCTTCCTCAGTCTATTCTAGAATATCTCTTCTTGATGTACTTGAGATAGTATCCACTATTGGCAGTCTAAAGTTGTTCAGCTTCCATTATTTGAGATTTGGGGTTAAGAACTGTGATGGCACAATAGAGTGCTTCTATTTCTGCTGACTGCCATCTGACTGCAGTTTGGCAGTTCGAATCCCACCAGGTTCAAGGTTGACTCAGCCTTTCATCCTTTCGAGGTCAGTAAAATGAGGACCCAGATTGTTGGGGACAATATGCTAACTCTGTAAACCACTTAGAGAGGGCTGTAAAGCACTGTGAAGCGCTATATAAGTCTAAGTGCTATTGGTATTGCTATTAAGGCCCAGATTTGTCCTTTAGAAAGTTGGAAGAACAACATTAGCAGGTGCAAGAAGCAGGAGCAAAGATTTATAAATAACTGCAGTAAAAGTATAAATGAGGGCAAGATATGAATTAAGAGCAAATAATAATTAAATTAATCAATATAATTATTCTTCCATGTTAAAATATTTTTTAAATGTTAAAATAAATATTTATCAAAGTAAAAATTACAGTTTGGCAGCAACTAATTGTATTCACACAACTTGCTAACCAGATCAGTTCAGGATTTATTTTGCACAACGTAAGAAGCTTGGTCAGCTGTAACTTTAATTATATTTTTTTGACTTAATATGTTACATGAACCTAATGAGTTTGGTTATCGTTATGTGTACTGTATGAATCCAGATAATAGGGAAATTTAACAAAGCTAAATAGGTTGTGTGAAAGCAGCTCTACGAGGTACCAATTCTGCTCTTCTGCTTTTCGTCAATTCTACACAGTTTCATAAATACAACTGAAAGCCAGCCAAGCAATCCACATCAATGTGGATGTTTAAGGAAGTGAAACATGTAGTCTGGAATGAATGCTGGGCACTTTTATCAAATTCCAACTTCCTTGGCCTGTTTATCCTATTCCAGAGGCTTTGAGAAGGCTCCCAAGTGTCACCCATAATCCCAGAGCAAATCCATGGAATAAACATGCCCTCCCTTCCTGCTTAGCCTTGACCCAATGATTATTTTGGGCTTCTTGCAAAAATTCAAGCAGCAGTTTAAAACAAACTAATTTTTAACAGTCTGACTCATAGATTTAGGTATGTAAAAAGGGATTAAGATTTTTGGACTTTTGAAGCATTGCCCTATCTCAAGTATCTCAAGTTATTAGCACTAAGACATATAATTTCACAAAAAGGTCAGTCCTGCTCTCTATTTGCAAAGGCATGTTTGCACATCTCTCTTGTATACTTATCCCCATTCTGACCTTGTCCACCAATTCAAATTCACACAATATTGCTGGATTATACATTTGTAGCTCTCTATGTGACAGACCAAACTTTCATAATTAAGTTTTGCATCAGAGAAACCTTTCTCCTCGTATATCGTAATGGCCCTCTTCCTTTACCCTGTTGGCATATGTGCATTTATTAATATGTACTTTGTCTGTAAAAGAATATTTGATGTTGTTTGAAAATAACTATTGGTTTATCATTTTTAATAGTTTATATAATGATTTTATGGATTTATTTTAATATTTTATTAATGTTTTGTCTCAATAAAATGTTATAAGCTATGTAGTATTGGAATATATAGTAGATAAATGGAGAAACGAAGTAAACAGGCAGTATGCAATCTTGCCTCCCCAAATTCATGATATAATTTCAAATGAATGAATGGGGAAAGGAGAGAATAGTGAAGCAAAATAAATGCATAAACTAAAACCAATCCTTTAAAATTTTATTCCTAAGAATCTACTCTGATAATACTGCTTTTTAAAATGAAAATGTTTCTTTTCTTCAGAGCGGTACTTTCTAATTAAACATGGGACATTGCTATTTAAACTTACTAAGATGTATTTTTACATTGTGCAGTACTGGAATATAAGCATGATTCAAACTTAGTTCAAAACAACAACTCCATAATGCCTCAAGCCATTCACTGTAAAATAATCAGGAATGAAACAGTTAAATGATATGTCACCTGCCTGACGAACAACCTTGTGAGCAGTAAGTGGAACTTTTCATGCAATGAAGAAAACTGAAAAACTGCAGGACAAGAATCTAAGAAAATAACTATCAGGACAAAGTCTTCATTTGGTGTTACCTTGAGGAGAAGTGGGTATTTGCAAATCCTCTGTATTGGAGTTAGGAGATAACCTTCAAGTGGAATGTCTGTCGTCTTTCTACCTCCCAAAAGCATGCAACTCTGCAACCAGAAAAAAATAAGAATATTGCATTTCACTCAAAACGTCTCAAGATATCATGGTAATGAATAACATTTTGTAGAGCTGGTTATCTGTGGAGCCTTATACAACAATGGACTAAGAAAATATATAAAAATCCTTTCAATGTATAGAGAAAAGGGAATATTTTGTTTATTAAAAGAGTATTTCTTTAATCGGACTCAAGTTAACATATATAACAATGCTCCCCAACCTTTCCGGCTCTGGGGACTGGCAGTGATTGGCTTAGGGGCAGGGGGACTGAGCTCAGGGGATGCCGCAAGCTGTATTTTTGGCCAGATAGCCTCATGCAACCCTCTGCCAGTAAAAACGGAGCTTGGGGGAGCCGCCCCGGATTCTTTTTTCACTGGCAGAGGGCTGAAAGAGGTCATTGTGGCCAAAAATGGAGCTCCCTTTTCAATGGCAGAGGCACTGCGGGCTGGTTCTTTGCTGTTTCCAGGGCAGCCCTGCGGGCCAGATCTAAGCACCTTGAGTTTGACGCCCCTGTTGTGGACCCATCACCACCAAACTAAAAATAATATTTTAGAATTTAAAAAATCTTATTATGCATTTTTGCCATGAAACTTGCAAGATATGAGAAACCATGGGAGAACTTAGGGCTGAGAATGCCAAAATCTTACAACATTTGACAATTTTATAAGAATTCAGACATTAAAAATGGATCAAACTGTCAGCATTCCCGCAAACCTCCATTCCAATCAATAACTCCAAGACAGACATATCTCAAAAATACTTTATTTGGATAGAAACTGGCACATGTGTGGAATGCCGAATCCTTGCAATATTCAAAACTACAAATCCATCCCCCCTTGGCTGTCATCACATCATATGGCCCAATCATGATCCATCCTAAAGTAAGATTCTTATTTCATTCTGCACCAAATTCAATGACCTTGAACTAACAAAAAGGGCATTGGTACTTACCTGATATGCCCGTTCTCAATGAGCTGCGATGAGCATCCAGAGATTGGGAAGTGCTTAGTCTCTGGTTTTGATAGGCTGAGCTTAATTGGTAGGACGCTGGCTCCTCCTCCGTCTCTCTCCTAGCGTCCCCCAGTTTTGGCGAAGACGAGGTAGTATAACCCCGGCCCCTGCCACACGCAATAACTCGATAGCAGAACAGAAACTTTAAAGAAAAAATAGCTGATCGGAGCAGAAGTAAACAGATGGAAAGAAAACGGGTGGGGCTGGATGCTCGTCGCAGCTCACTGAGAACGGGCGTATCAGGTAAGTACCAACGCCCTTTCTCCATTGAGCTGCTCCAAGCATCCAGAGATTGGGACATACCAAAGCTTGGCTTATCCTAAGGGAGGGTCCCCATCTGATCTGAGATTCCTTCCCTGTCCGAATGTACCTGTTGTAACACCCTTCTGCCAAACAAAGCCTCCACAGAGGCAAACACGTCAATTTTGTAGTGCCTGATGAAAGGCGAAGGAGATATCCATGTAGCTGCCCTGCAGATTTCATTTATAGCAGCCTGGGTAGCCCAGGCTGCCGAAGTTGCTGCACTCCTTGTGGAATGCATCTTGATACCACTAGGAACTGGCAGCGAATGAGCTTCATAAGCCTTAGCTATCATGGCCTTTAACCATCTACCTATAGTTGATGGGGAGACCTTTTGCCCCTGAGTAGCTGGTTGAAAGGACACAAAAAGGCCTCAGACTTCCTGAAGGGAGCCGTTCGATGTAGGTAGATGCGAATTGCTCTGCAAACATCCAGACGATGCCAGCAGTGTTCTAGAACCTGGGAAGGTTTAGGACAAAAATTAGGAAGAATCAGTTCCTGAGCCCTGTGAAAGGCTGAATTGACCTTTGGAACGAAAGTGGGATCCAGACAAAGGACCACTCTATCTGCATGGAAAATACACAGATCTTTGCGTGCCGATAAAGCTGCTATTTCTGAGATCCGTCTTGCAGATGTAATAGCTACTAGAAAAACTACCTTGTACATAAGGAAACGAAGGCTTGTAGATCTCAGGGGTTCAAAGGGACTTTTGGTGAGAGCAGTGAGTACCTTATTGAGGTCCCAAGTGGGATAACGATGTATTGTTGGAGGACATAAATTCACAACACCCTTTAAAAAACTCCGTATGCGGGGGTGATGGGAAATGGAAGTGAAACCTTCCCAGCACACCACCGAAGCAATGGCTGCCACCTGTCGCTTTCAAGTGTTGGGAGAAAGACCCGTCTAACCCATCCTGGAGACACTCCAACACTTGAGCAACTGACGGCGAGCACAGGTCTATCTTGAACTTGGAACACCATTTGTGAAAGGCCAATCAGGTGGTGTTATATATGCGATTCATGGAAGGACGTCGAGCCGCCTGAATGGTATTTATTACCTTAGCTGAGAACCTTTCTCGGCTTAGATGCTGCCGCTCAACCTCCAGACGGTTAGTTGCAACCACTGAGATTTGGGGTGTTGAACTGGCCCTTGGGAAAGCCTCACTTTGTGCAGTGGAATCTTTCAAGGATTGTCCGTAGACAGCCTCTTGAGGTCCGCAAACCATGGCCTTCTGGACCAGTGCGGGGCCAGCAGAATCAGTTCCGCCTTCTCCTCTAACATCTTCCTGATCACCCTGGGGATCAGAGGCAGAGGCAGAAATGCGTAGAGCAGACCCTGAGGCCACTGACAACGGAGGTTGTTGATGTCCTCCAACCCCTGTGACGGAAACCTCTAAATGAACCTGGGTAGCTGTGCATTTTGGGGGGAGGCGAACAGATCCACCACCGGAAAAGCAAACCTTCGAGTTATCTCCTGGAAGAGATCCGAATGTAGACTCCATTCCAAATGATCGATGGTGGCCCTGCTCAACCAGTCTGCTTTCGTGTTGGCGGCCCCCGAAATATGCTCCGCTGTGATGGAGCCCAAGTTCCTTTCCACCCATCGAAACAGTCTTTCTGCCTCCTCCATGAGCTGTTTCAAGTGAGTACCCCCTTGCCTGTTGAGATGTGCCTTCGTTGAGAAGTTGTCTGTGAATATCAGGATATGACTTCTGTGAATGTGAGGAAGTAAACTGCGAAGGGCCATGAAAACCACATTGAGCTCCAAGCAATTTTTCAAATGCTCTGTTGCTGACCAAATTCCTTGAAGTGATATGGACCGGAAATGAGCCCCCCATCCGGACAGACTAGCGTCTGTGGTAATGGTGAGTCTGTGGGGCTCCTTGAGAAGACATCCGCTGTTGATTTTCTGCACGATCCACCAGTGCAGCGATAGACGGACTTTTGCTGGGACCAACCCTTTGTCTGGAATTGCTTCTCCCGGATCTTTGGTAAGGAAGCAAGAACCATTGTAGCAATCTAGCATGGAAACGAGCCCAAGGAACAATAGAAATAGCCGAAATCATTTTTCCAAGAAGACTTGAAAGATCGACCAGGGGAACTCGCTTCAGGGTTCTAACTTGTAGTGCCAGTGTCTTGATACTTTCCAAACCCTCCGGGGATAGGAATACCCGTCCCAAAACAGTGTCTATAATAGCCCCTAAGAGGGTCAAACGAGTAGAAGGAACTAAATGACTCTTGGCCCAATTAACTGAAAAACCATGGAACTGGAGTACTTGCAAAGCAGTTTGCACATCCAATGTCGCCTGTTCAAAGGATGTTGACAAGATCAGAATGTCATCCAGATAACAGTGTCTAATGCCGGAGCCCCATAAATGAGCAGCTACTGCTGCCAGGACTTTCGTAAACGTCCTTTGGGCCGACGCCAACCCAAAGGGCAAGGCCACATATTCGAAATGTCTGTTGTCATAACAAAATCTGAGAAATTTGAAATGAGAAGGATGAATTGGGATGAGCAAATAGGCCTCCATCAAATCTATGGAGGATAAAAAATCTCCCTCTCTTATCCCTAGGAGAATAGATTGCAAGGTACTCATTTTAAACCTATGATAAACTAGAGAACGGTTTAGCCGTTTCAAATCTAAAATGGCTCTCCAGCCCCCCGAACTCTTCGGTACTACAAATAGAAGGGAATAGAAACCCTGACCCTGTTGATCCCTAGGTACCGGATGGATAGCTTTGATCTCTAATAAATGATTAATTGCTTCCTCCATCAAGACTCTCTTCTTGGAATCCCTGGAAAGAGGACATGGCATAAAAAAATTGGGGGGAGTAGAAGCAAACTCCAGAGCCAGGCCAAACTGAATGGTTTCCCGAACCCAGGAATCCGATGTGGAGGAATCCCAATTGTTTGCGAAAAAATTTAAACGACCCCCAATCGGAACAGTATCACGTGAGCTATCTTGGGCGACAAAACCTCTTGACTCTGGAACCCCTGAAGGATCTCCTCCCCTGACCTTCCCTACGAGGTCTGTCACCGAAATCTTGACCTTCTGCTTGTTGGGCACCCCTAAAATCTGATACCCTTTGGAATCTGGGCGTGAACCACCCTCTGTAGTAGGGACGAAAGGAACTCCTCCGAAAGGACTGGTAGGATCTGGTGTCTGACCGCCTTAACAGGGAGGGGAGAATTTTCTTCTTGTTCCTAGTTTCGATCAATAGCAGATCCAAGGCAGCGCCAAATAATTTTTCATTTGAAATTGGAGAGGAAGCAAGCTTCCATTTATGTTTAGAGTCGGCCTGCCAATTCTTTAGCCAGAGAAGTCTTCGAGCCATAACCTGGGAAGCCATGGCTCAAGCAGAAAATTTGACTGAGTTAAATGTGGCATCCGCAGAAAACTCTGCTGCTGCAATCAGTTTGGCAATGTCCTTGTGTGCCCTGGTGTTGGAGTTAGGAATTGTATCCCTGAGATGACGAAGCCATCTGAGGGAAGTTCTAGTAAAGAATGATGTGGCAGTAGCCGCTCTGATGGCCCACGCATCAGATTAATGGCTTTTCCTAAGAGCTATCTCAATCTTCTTGTCCTCTGTTTTAAGCGCATCCTCTGATTTCGTGGGAACTGTTGAGGGGGATGCCAAAATTACAGTGGGATCATCTACAGTAGGAGTATTCAGATGATTTGAAAATTCTGGAGCCAAATTAATTTTTTTTTTATCAAAATTAGTGGGCGGTGGGTACAGTGCAGCTGCAGACCACTGCTTTTGCAGGAAGTCCGAAAACATTTGTGGAACCGGTATGACTTCAACTTCACTCACAGGCTGGGAGAAAACCAAGTCCTCCGACTGCTCCTCAGATTGTTGTGGAACAGATGGAGACTTGTCCAGACGGGCAGTATTTTTTGCCTTGTATAAGAGGGATTTAAAAAGTTGTGGATGGAAAAGGCCGGTAAAAGTGGGTTTGTCAGGTCTGATGTCCTCATCATCAGACATGCCTTTTTCTGGTAACTCCTCTTCCAGGGGAATTTCGCTATCATGAAGGGAAACAGCATCTAATTGTTCCATATGTACATCTCCTTCACCCTCCTCCTGACTAAGTCGAGAAGGAGCATGCGAAAACAAGGAAGGCTCTCTTGGAAGAGGTACCTGGATGTACTGAGCATCCATTCTGACTAAAGACCGTGTAGAATGGACGTCAAGATCTGGAGATGGCGTCTGTCTGGTCCTTGATTGTTGTAGACCTGCCGCGATACCCCTGCTGATCGCTACCTCCATCCAAGACCTCAAGGATTCTGGAACCTCCTCTGGAAGAATTTCCTCCTGTTGTAACCCGGCTGCTGTAGGTGTGAAGGTTGCTTCAGGGGCTCTTCTTGGGACCTAAGAATGACTGGGAACTGAGACACCAGGTGAACAAGATGGTAAAGATAAATCTAACAGACCGGGAATATCCTGAACCTGAGTTTGAATAGATATGTTAGCAGGGATGGAAACTCTCTATCTCTTGTGTGTTTCTCAATCTGTCTTTCTAAAGCCCTTTGACGCCTAGAGGTGTCCTTATCCACCGCCTTTGAAGAACCCTTATTCCTCTTGGACTTGTCTTGGGTTTGTGGCGAAGGTTCCCCTCTACTTGCCATTATTGATACCAAGTATAACTCTCTGAACACCCAGAATAACAATATGTGGACCTATGGGTGTTATTGGACTGTTGGCACGTCCGGGCTCCTATACTCCATCTGGCACAGTAAGCCCAACCAATTTACTTCTCCCCCGCTTTTTTTTTTTTTTTTACATATTCTTCTTCTTCTTATTTATTTATTTTTATAAAAAACCAATTATAAATAACCACTATTTACAATCAATTCAAATTAGGAAAAAAAAAACTGAATGGAGAACTATAATATATATATATATATATAAATAGGGCCTATATATTCGTGATTGCCCTGAACAATAGTACCACAGGCCTCAGGCCTGGGTAAATTATTCTAGACTGTGAGAGAAGCCAACAATAATTAAAGAAAGAAGCAACTCCCAAACCAGAGTTAAGGGGAGGAAAATATTTTCTGCAACCTCTCCCCAGCCCAGGAAGGCGAAAGCAGATGATATAATCTCACAGTGAACTGGCCTGCAACCCAATGAGGCCTTCACGGACCACGAGATAAGGTCCGGGTGTGGGAAACGCGCGCACAAAATGGCGGACTGTCCCACGCAATGGCGCAGATAGATTTTGTGGCGCCAAATCGTTATCAACTCAATAATTCTCGTTATGCAACTGCCACGTTGGATGGGCACCAAAAAACAAAGAAGGGGGGAAAATGGGCTCCAACGCCCTTACCCCAGCGTTCTCCTGGGGAGGAATATTATTTCAGAGATTAACGTTCAATGGCAAGAGAGGGAAATGCAGGAAAAAAGCTTTTTAAAACAAGCGGCAGAGGGCGCCCTGCCGGGAGATCGCAATCGCGATTACAAACTCCTACCGTGATCCGAAATCTCCTCAACCAAATTTGAATACTTGTTAAATAGATTTAGAAAGAAATTTAGAAGAAGGCCAATTTAAGAAAAAATAATCACAATATCACCTCCAAAGTCTGCTCCGATCAAGAAAAAAGCTACCTATCTCTCCAAGGCTGAGCAAAAACTGGGGGACACTAGGAGAGAGACAGAGGAGGAGCCAGCGTCCTACCAATTAAGCTCAGCCTATCAAAACCAGAGACTAAGCACCTCCCAATCTCTGGATGCTCAGAACAGCTCAATGGCGAATAATTTTGTCTACTTAGAGATACTCAATTGAATCCCCTCTTCCTACTTTCTCAGGCTTGTGGCAGCGTGGGATTATTGAATCTCAATATGGCTTCCAAAGCTGACACAAATATCGTTCTAAGCTTGAATCACTATTTCAGGTAGCAAAAGCATGTCATTCACATAGATGTCTCTTAATTTTTTAAAATTATTCTCATTTTATTGTGATATGATCATGTGGGCATAACTTGTTTGGTGAGATTAGGAAGAGGGAAATTAGGAAGAGCAGAGGAGCCATGGTGTATGCAATATGTCATGCAGTATGCAATATTGCAGGCTAATTCTGTTGACTGCAAGTGGTTCACTCCTCATTGGCTCAAGGTTGACTCAACCTTCCATCCTTCTGAGGTGGGTAAAATGAGGACCAAGACTGTTGGGGGCAATATGTTGATCTGTAAACCGCTCAGAGAGGGTGGTAAAGCACTGTGAAGCGCTATATAAGTTTAAGTACTATTGCTACTGTTATTTATGGAACTATCAAACCACAAGATCAGACTTCTATATAGATACCACATGTAACTATTTAAAATGTTTCAAGAAAAACAATGTAACACTACCCCAAAATCTTCTCAGCCTATACAATTTTGGCCAATGACAAAACCCGGAAGGTGCCTTCATTTTGGTAGTTTAAAGTTTGACCTAGACACTGAAGAAACCTGTGAAATGATGAATAAACCTGTGAAATGATTTTTTTTTTCTAGCAATCCAATTAATAAATTCAGGAAATGTGCTAGCGTAACAGCTGTAACTCAGATTTCCCATCAATAATTCAAGTCAAAGATGTAAATTAATACACTAGGGACAAAAGGAGTGAAAGCTTTAATTGTATTAAAATGAGAAAGCTTGCGCCCACTGGCAACAATGCAACATAGATACAACATATGGAGACACAGACCACAAGAAAAACAAAATAGATCTGCACTAAATGTTTATGGATATTCTCAATTACCAAATCATTGCTTTTCCCAAAAGGCAACTGGACTTTCTTGGTTTTGTTTCTCATCCAAGAAGTGAAGAAGCTTCTTGGAGGAGAAGCAAAACGTTTTCAAGCAAAAACCAAGAAAGTCCAATTGCCTTTTGGAAAAGCACCTTTGGGATAGATCTGGACTAGGAGTCATAAATGTTTTTATGGGGAGAAAAACAGTAAGGGGTATCTTGTATGAGACCCTGTTAAGTTCTGATGCAAATTGAAAAGGATTCCATGTTTAGCATCTCATCCCATCTCCTTTTTGCTTCGCAGATGAACTAATACAGTGATGGCTAACCTTTTCCATGTCACGTGCCGAAAGTGCACGTGTGTGCCTGCACCCATGATGCAATGCACGCGTGATGCCCCCGTACCACATGCCTGTGCATGTGTGCAAAACCCCCCTGCACACACCCCATCCCCATCCCCTGCACATGCACACTCATCTCCCGCATGTGCATCTCCCACAGCGCATGCGCAGCAGATACCCGACAATCAGCTGGCTGGCGGGGGGCTCTTCCAGGCGACCTTTTGCGTGCTGGCAGAAATGGCTCTGTGTGCCACTTCCACATCCATGCCATAGGTTCACCATCACAGGACTAATACAACGAGCTCCACAAAGGGCTGTCTGTGAAGACTACCCAGAAGCTAAATTGGTACAAAATATAGCAATGGAGGTTGTGAGAGTCTGGACAGGGAGAACAGTTGAAATTGAACGCGAAGTAATATGAAAGTTCAGGAAGATAATTAACTCCTAATTTTTTAAGAAACATTTATATATATTTATATATATATTCTTTTGGGTTTGTTCTATATGCGTTTTAATATATAAGCTTTAATAATATTTTATGTTCAGTACGCCCTAATAAGTGATTTAGCTTCAACGGACTGAAGCAGCATAGAAACACAGTAATAAACTTAATCACGAATATGTTCAGTGTATACCTCCTGATTAGAGATGCCAAAACCTCTTCCCTCCCTACATGTGGCAGTACAAGAGGGGGCCAGGGAACAACATTTCTTCATTCTTAATTCATCCCCACGGAACAGTTTACCCCCAGAGATCTGGATGGAGCAATCCCTGATGGTTTTCAAGAAAATAATTAAAACAGAATTGCTTTTTAGCGCTTTTAATTACTAGTGCTGCTGAGTAGTATTATTAACCTTTTGTTAATGCAAATCTTTTCCATTGTGTTTTAGCACAGTTTGGAGCATTTATGACTCTACCTTTATTTTGAGTGTTAGAGTTGGCTTGCCCATAACATAGAAATTTATGGTATCATTGATCCTTACCAATAGGAATGCTCTCACAGGAGGGATCTTGTTCAGTTCCATCAAAAGCCGGAGTGCTTTTTCATGGTTGCTGCAATACTCCTCATATACAATGAACTTTTCTTTCTGTGAGAATGAGAAAAGAAATGTATGTTAATTAAAGCTTTCTGTTATTATTGGTATCTTATTGAATTAGATCCATAAGCAAACTGCTGTTACATGCCTAATCCTAGGGGTACCCAGAGCTCTTGAACCCATTGCATTCTGCGCCAGCTAGAGCTTCCAGATACTCTTCAAGTCTAACCCCACATAAAGCATATTGCAGTAGTCCATTTGGGCAGCAGTGGGTATGGAACTGCCCCTTCATAACTCCACGGCTGTCTGAGCTTAAGAATTCAACCATCACACTAATCTGCCCATATTCCAATAAAATAAACTGTGCTAACAAAATCAGTAAGTCAGAGAGTGCAAGTCCGTGTAGGTCGATAATACTGCACTAGGACTCCACTGATCTAAATCATAATGCAACCCAATTTACAGTATAGGACTAGAACTAGATACGTCCATAAATCTGGAACACATTTTTCCATCCTCATTTTTAATTTGAATTAGAACTAAGGACCTGGATCACAGGAAGAAATTACATACAGAGGTTTAAAAAAGTGTATTTCACAATAGAGCAGACAGCTAAATTTGTACCACAATCTTACATAATCTCAATGTTTGTGTTGCATGGGAAGATAGAAATTGCATCCCAATATGTCTGGAGGGCACCAGGTTGAGGATTGCTTTAAGATATATTCCAATAAGGGACAAATAAAGCCCCAGTGCCTGATGAGCACACATGGGAATTTATACAAGGAAAACATTATATAAGACTTAGTTCTTAGTACTGTAGCCATTAACACCACTCGGTTCTTTGCAGTTGACCTTATGCTTGGGAAATAGCACCCAGTGTTGTTTTGTTGATTTTGACTGCAGCTCTGTGATACTGGCCATATTTTTAGAGATTATATTTAGATCACAACATCTCTTGGCAAACCACAGTTCAATATATTCAATAATTATAAAGATGCCAGAGGGCTTTCATCATGTCTTACCAGCTGTCCTTCATGTCCAAGACCACAAGAATGAAAGCCACACTTTAAACTTACTTAGGGCTTTAAGTATTTAATTTTCTCTCTGGGTGACACTGAGGTTTCTTCATAGGATGAGGAAACTATCAGTTACATAATTAGAGACGCTACCCTCAGAAAATTGAACCTGCATAATCAAGCATATTATGATCACTGATTAGAACTCTTTAAAAATAGATCTTTTCTTGCTCAGCAAATTCTTTCAGTATGCTACCCTGTAACTTAAAACCACCACACATATTACCACATTATTAAAGTCACTGGATGAATTCCTGCATTATACATGTGACAGTCATGAGTAACTGCAATTCTGTAGGCATCTGTAGGCAACAGGAATATGCAGCTAGCCCATTTCCTAATACAGATACACTGCATGTACTGTATATTCAGTGTTATTATTATTTTTTATTACTGTTATTAATATTATTCTCTGTTCACAATAATGTAAAGTCTTTAACTAGTGTCTTCGTAACATTGAGTTCTTCCTAAGAACCTAGGATGTCATAATGTACATGTGCAGATCCAAGCTGTATGGCATTTTGCAATTGACAGATGGAAATTTTGCCAAGATACAGATCTTCTAAGGATCATCCAATATTTTTTGATATGGCATCCTGTGTGCTGATAACCACTGGGATCACCATAGCCGGTTTATGCCATAATCTTTCAATTTTTATTTCCAGATCTTGATACTTTGTGATCTTCTTCAATTCTTTGTTTTCTATTCAACTGTCCCTTGATATTGACCCCTCAATAATCCACACTTTTGGTGGTGAGGTCTACTCCTCTTAGTAATACTGCTAGATACTGTCTGCCCACCAGAATACTGCTGAGCTGAACATAGGCCAAAACAGTGTCAGGCCCTGATAACCAGTCAGACTGCCAGTTTTTTGTTGTTAACAAATGTCTCTACAGCCATATATGTCAAAATGCAGATATAAATTGAATGCTGTGTTTGGTCATGGAAAATGGTGTTCATCGTTCCAAAAAATATGGACCCTGAACCTGTTGAAGGAGGAGAAGAAGGAGGAGGAGGAGGAGGAGGAGGAGGAGGACGAGGAGGAGGAGGAGGAGGAGCAGCCGCCATACTTTATTATTTTCAACTACAAATATATCTAGTGAGCCAAGATATTATTAGTCTGTACAGTAGAAATGTCCTTGGCTATGGGGCTCGGAAGGAGAAGAAGAAAGCTATACAAACATCTTCATAAAGAACAATTGGTGAGACATGTGTGAACCAAAGTTAAGGGAACATATGGCTGTGCCTTAAGGGCTATAGACATGCAATAGAATAGGGAGGGCAATGGACATGAAGACAATGTAAGAGGACTTTACACAAGAAAGTTCAAATCTGAAACTCCCCCCTATATATTGGCAATGTTACAGGACTTTAATTTCCAGTTTTGGGGGGGAGTTAAAAACCCCATATATGAGGCAGTCCTTTCCCCAGATGCTTGAGACAAAATGTACCCCTTTCTGCAGACATGCTGATCTGGTGTGATTTATTTATTTGGGCTTAGAATAAGATGCGAAGTCAGAGTTTTGAGTCTCTGTGTTTCTCATGAAGAAATGAAGATTACTCTATTTAAAGGAACTTTACATCAATTCAAATATGAAACCACTTGATTGCCAAATCCAATATAATTAATTTGCATCAAGATACAGAATTTTCAAGTCCGTTCGCAACCCAGCAGATATATATTTAATGTATCATACTCACAAATTTTAAGAAAACATCTCCCAGTTTGTGCTGAGAATGAGGTTCCGGATGTAAACAATATTCTAAAGCAGTCAGGAAGTCATTATGAACATCAAGTATATCTTCCATATTGGAAAATAAAATCTGTAACATAAAAAAAAAATTCCAGTAATAATTACCAGTTTATTATTTGCAGATTCTTATCCCTCCATCCACTTGAAATAATCCTTGTGTTTGTTTTATATTGTTTAATATTTCATAATAAAACAATTTAGAATTTAATTGAAAAATTAGAAAATAACATTGAATAAAGGCTATGCAAGAACTAGACAACTTAAATAACTATGATTGGCATATGTCTCAACAAAGATTATCCTATTGTGAAGTGTTAAGTCCTTGATAACTCAATATTTTCACTAACTCTGCAATGAAGACATGCCTATCAGAGTTTTGAAATGAAAAGTTCGACCCTTTGGTTTAATAACATAGTAAAAAGAAAAAAATGAAGCAGTGGTGACCACTGTGTTTGTGTGTGTGTGTGTGTGTGTGTGTGTGTGTGTGTGTGTGTGTGTAATAGACAAGTTAGCAATGGGTTACAATCCTATCCTCATCCGTTTTGCATATGCACATGATGACATATCCACCGTCTTGCTGCATTTAACACACATACACACACCTCTGTAAATTCCATTGGTCTTAAATATATCTATGAGAGAACATACAGAAAGTTTAAAAAATTAGACTGAAAACACTCCGAAATGCAATTTTTCACAATGCAACACAATTAATATTTATTGCTAATTTTCAATATAAGCTTTTAAGACAGAATGGTAGTTGTGTTTTATCAGACCAGCTATCCTAAACAAGCATAGCTACCATACCGTAATTACTGATTGCAAATCAACTTAACTTCATCTCTGTTTCAATTCTGATTTGGCAGAAGAATGCAAAACACTGTTGCACAATTCAGATGTTATACTAAACTAGAAACTGATTTCATCATGAATTCCTTATGGCATCTTGTCCAACTGGTATTGTTATTATCACTTTCACCATTGAAGCTTGTAAGATCTCTAATACTCATGTCAGCATGAAGTATGCCACAGAGCAGAGGCAACTTTATTAATGGAATCTGACAGACTTCAGTTATCCAACTGTATCCTGCTGCCTTTTCCTTAGCTGCTTGCTTCATACTGAAAGTGCCCTATTAGTCAGCAGTCAAAGACAGGAATAAGCTAAGTATTATTAAGATGATTTTAATGAGATGATAAAACCTTTCTGGAGAAAACTAAGTAATACTGCAGAGAAAGTTCCAAAGACTTAAACTTAACTTATCTTGCCGCTGTTTCCTTTTCAGTGATAACTTAAAGACAGAAAACTGATAGCACGGTTATCTAAATTTAAAATTTCTGGCAAGGAAGACGCCATAGGCTTCTGCATTATTTACAGTACTGAAATCTAGTTACCATAGAAGAGCCTATCTGTATCAAATTGAGGTTCATCTAGATTAGCATCCCGAGTCAAAAGATAACCAGTAATCTGCTTCTGGAAAGGCACATAAAGTGTTTAAGCCAAAATCATCAATGGGGAAACCTGGAAGCATCAACGTGAACACAAGGAAAATAGTGAGGAAGAGCTATGTTACTTTGTGCTGAGACTGCACAATATATGGAATCATAAAAATAACAAATGTTTTGTGTTCAATAACTCACTAAGTCATAAAAGAATTAACCAGTGTTTTATTTAGCATGCTGTCCAAATCCAACTATTAGGATTGCAACTGACTTGATTAAGCATTCTGTGTATATCCAGCCTTGAAAAATATAGAAAAAGACAAAAGTTCAATTTTTGCTTTGTTGAAAGTGGGTTCGTGAATCGAGAAAAAAGACATAGATAAGCAGCAGCAATAGCAGCAAATCACCATGTGAGGGAATGTAGTGAGAAGATAGATATCCAAGAGGAAAGGCCTTTATTCCAGAGGAGTAAGAGGCAATTCAGCTCAGATATCATGTGTGAAAGAAAGAGGATGAAGACAGGTTCTCCCTAATAGTTCACAAAGTATATTATGGATGCACATAGCAGAGTGCTCAGTCTATAATTATGAAACAATATGAAACAATAAAGAACTCAGTTTGGAAGAATCACCATAAATCTCCCTAGGAAATTTGGCAAAGAGATATAAAACAAAAATATGACGATGCATCTGGAGAAAAGCCCCCCAAAATTTCATAAACATACTTAATCAGGTGAGAAAAGCAAATTAATTTAAATGCAGAATTTGATTGTAAGACAGATGTATTTAGAACATTGACAGGCAATAAATTAATTGCAGCAAAAACAACAGTAATATCACTTTTAACTGCAGCATTTAAAAGCTTTGCTATCATTTTTTGTATTTGTTTGTTTGTTTGCTGAGGACAACAGAGTAGCTTGAGGACTAACTGGCCTTGGAAGAAAAGTCAATGACATGCAAGATTGCTTTCTACAAGAAATGAAGGAATTTAGCAAGGAGGGAAAAATAGAAACATCTAATTTTCCAAGTCAGAGATACAGTACTTTGCCATTGAATTACAGGAATGGAGACTGTAAGTAGAAAACATAGATTTATCCAACTAGACTAGGGGTCTTAAAACTTGACAGCTTTAAGACTTCTGGACTTCAACTCCAGAATTCCTCCTCCAGTCATGTTAGCTCAGGAATTCTGGGAGTTGAAGTCCACAAGTCTTAAAGTTGCCAAGTTTTAAGACCCTTGAACTAGACCTTCTATTGTTTTAAAAGAAACAATATTTAGGGACTGAAGTTGGACCTGAGTCTCAGGATCCCCCTATGACCACCATGTTCATTTCTTTATTCTAGGACACAATATTATTTCAAACTTTTTTCGGACTTTTCAAACAGATGAAAAAAAAGATACTCCCTGCTGTTTTCCACTTAACGTATCTTGTAGGAGTATATAAGTTTCTGTTCCTTTAAGGTAATGTAGTAATCCAAACACTGCCATTAACAGAATCAATGTTGAGCTTCACATTATCTCAGTCTTAACCCCAAAATGTTTTGGAAGCATTACCTTGACATTTTCCTCTGTTATATATTTCTCAGCTTTATCCACCGCATTTTGTCTAATTCGATGCAGAAAAGCCTACAGGGAAATAAAAAAGATAATTATTTTCAAGCTGAACCTTCTTTAATTTAACTATATTCTATCGTCTGGATTTCACAGCATGAGCCATGAGATACCAATCTGGTATAAAGGGGAATTCATTTTAAATACTTACAACCATCAGTTGTAAACTTTTGATATTGGGACTCCACACATCTCGATGAAAGCATCTCTTTCAAGTTGTTTGCAGCTTGCCTGACAACAAGCAGCTTCCTTCAGAAGCACTGGTGGTACTTAATTTTGCTTAGACAATTGGCACCACTGGCACACCAAAGGAAACTATTGTTTGCTTAACCCCTTGAAGCTCCCTTTAGTCCTATAAAAAGGTGAGTGTTCTGCATTGATTAGGGAGGTGTGATGTCTGGATTTCATCAGGCAAAAAATATCTGTGTCAGTTTAAGGGGAGGTAGGAGAGGGTAGAACTAAAGTTAATTAATTCTAAATTGGGGTTTTATTAGTTTTAATTTTTAACTTAAATTTTGAATAGACAGCCGGATTTAATTATTTAATTTATTTTTAATCGTATTTATTGTGTATTTATTGTATGCTTTTAGTAGGCTGTACACCGCCCCGAGTCCCTTTTTGGGAGAGGGAGCGGTATAAAAGTGCGATTAAATAAATAAATAAATAAATAAAGTGCTTAACCAAACAGAGTGAGGAAAATAAGGACACTCTGAAACCCACATGTAACACATATGTTTATGAAGTCCTAATGTAGTCTCCCTATTCCACCTCCCAATTTTCAGCTGCATCTTTGTTTCAGTCACACATCAACACAGAACTACAGAATTGGAAAAGGCCTGTATTGGTATGTGAGAAAGACCTGGAGAGACAGGTAAAAGAAATGCTCCCTACGTAATGGTCAGATAAGATAGGGCAGAGCCTGCAGCTGCATAATAGGTGGAGAAAGAGACTCAGAAGGGACACCCTCCACACACAAAGTTCTCAGGCTCTAAAGGAGATTGAGGGAGACTTGCAAGAGTCAATTTATATAGCCTTACAATAAAGTAGAATTAACTCAACTGGTCATGTTTCCTAACTACCTGGGAAAGCTGACAGGGTCTTTTAGTTCAATCCTTTTTAGGACTCCAAATTATACAATCCCTGGCTGCTGTGCCTCTACAACATAAATTTTGGGAGAGAGGGAGGGAGGGAGGGAAGGAGAGGGAGAGGGAGGGAGGGAGAGAGAGAGAGAGAGAGAGAGAGAGAGAGAGAGAGAGAGAGAGAGAGAGAGAGAGAGAAATAACATACCAATAATGTTAATTTTTCTGAATATAATTGGAGTTAGAGATTCAAGGGAATGAGGGAAAGTATCAACAGATGTCAAAAGTCTCTTTTAGTCCCATCAATCCTTTTTTACTAATGGCAAATGGGATTAAATTTTCAACACTCTCAGTAATATAGAATGAGGAAAACAGCTCTATTTGGAAAAGGGCTAACTGCTATTATATTTAGAAAATTAAGCAGAGGTCTTTTTAATTCAGGATAAGCTGTGGATAATTCCAGCTAACTGAACATTTATTACTCACAGTCACAATTGTTAACAGAGTAACAGAATTTGTCACAGCTACATGGATTGTCCTCTGTGATATTCTGCAGTAAAGGATGTGTGTTGCTTCTTGTTCTCATGTGCATTATTAATTACTACTAGTATATTATATTTCATCAGCCCACAGCCATATTGATTAAGATTTAAAGTCCAATAATCTCCCAACAGCTATAGTTTCTCTGCTGTGATTTATGAGATGTATAATTTATTAAAGTATTCCTTGCCTATAATGCACAAACTTCTTGGAGGACAGAGTGAATAGTACTTTGTTTATAATACACAAACTCTGGTTACAGCAGATTTACCACTATAATGTTCAAACTATAATAATCTTCTACCCAGTGAGCTGGACCTGGCCAAAGCTAGCTGATTTTAGAAACCTAAGCAGGACTGGACTAGGTTAATATTTGGATGGAAGGCAACCAGGAAATACCAGGGTTATAGGTAAGAGAGAAATTAAGCTTTAGTTCTTGGAGAACAATTGAAGCAACAAGTCATTCGATAGCAGGCTTTCAGACAAGTACAATGGGATGCAAGTACAATGAGAACATCCCATAGTGACTCCATGAGAATTTAGGATGAAGTAGAGCTACCCTACTTCAAAATAGTGTCAGGTTTCTGAAGGAGCAGAAACTGCTACCATTCAATTATGCTTAACTTATTTTTAATGCAAACTGCCTTATATTAACTTCCTGAAAAAAAAAATAAGGATTTTGACCACTATCTGATTCACTTCATTGCCTTAATGCCTCTTCCCTGTACACACTCAATGCAGAAAGACATTACAGCACAATCTAAATTTTTCATCCCTGGCACTGGTGAAATCATGATGCCATATTATTTTTATTGAACTTAAATGTTAAAATTAGCAGTCAGCTCTAGTCTGTTGACAATTAAGATACATATTTATTTTTTCTCTGATGTTCTCGATGAAAGCATGGGTCTGGCCCAATTAAATGTTTTTATCTTCTTGAGCATCCACAGTCTAGTGTGTAAGTTTTATATACAAGATTTATAGCAGTCAATGGAATACTTGTTTTCAAATTCTATTGGCTACTGTAACCCAATATTTACTTATTTTTTCCAACTTGCTTGACATGACTGCCAGCTTTTCAATGTCACAGAATATAGATTCATCAAACATCTTAAATAAGGTATAAAATATTTTAGGTCATTTAAATAAATCTTTAAGAGAAGATATACAATTCTCTATTATACACTTTTAAAAACCTGAATCAGTGACAACTTGCATGATGCCTGATTATCAAAGTCAAAAAACACAGACCAGAGCTTAAGCCTTATAAAGAACAAAGATCATCTAGTTTTCTGAAGATATTTTTAAAAAAGAAAAGTAAAGTTCACCTTTAGCAGCAAATAATAACTATAATTGTTGTTGTACCCTATTTCAGCAAAATAAGTATGAAAATAAGACAGAATTATTTTTAATTCAAATTATTCAACTAAAATTTAATATTTTTAACATTTAAAAAAAAATCCAAAAAAAAACCACCCCAAGGACAAAGTATTTTTTTCCCTACTTTATTTATATTTATATATGGTTTTAAAGTGCTTTGGGTGTTCACTTTGATCAAAAAAGGGCAGCATATAAATCAAACGGAACTAGTTAGATAGATAAACCTGACCTGTCAAACAAAGACATTTCACGGATATAATATAGTTTCTTTCTTCACTGAGTTTCTGTCAAAAGCAGAAATAGAAGCGGGTTCCAAACAGAAATGACATTTCTTGACCTCCATAAATTTTTATGAATGAACCATGGCTACAACTGAACAATTTCACATGGAAGCTTCTTAAGTCACCAGGAAGAAAATTTTAAAAAGAACTTTCCGATACTTGAGTTTGCTGCTAAATCTCTCAGAGTATCTATGTAAACTTTTATGTTTAAGGTAAGGCAGTTTATCCCCAGTTTGCAGAAGAAATGGATGCCGAGGAATGAAAGATACTGAAGGCTGAATTGAAATGTGAACCAGTTACCTCCCATGATGTGGTTATTTTCTTGAGCTTCAATGCTAGATTGCTACAAGATAAGCAGGCAGCAGGCGACATTCTGAATAGTGTTTTCTATAGTCTATTAGCACAACAGGCAAACTGCTTTTCTATTTAAAACGGGTATGAATTGTTGCACAACTATCTTCATGTCACTCCTGATTATTAACTATAGAAGACATCCTTGTCTGTTTGAGTTATTAACAGAAAATATAAAATAGCTCCACAGGCCTATCTGTAAATTGCAAAGAGCATTTGTCCGTGTGTAAAAATTCATTGAGAAATTGGAAGAAATTCAGAGCACTTGGAAAACAATTTTCCACACCAGAGATGGGGCATGCATTCTTATGTGAACTTTCATAATTGGCATTTCCTTAAATTTTATGTAAAATGTTATGCACTGTATGGAATTTTTTAAAAAAAATACTGCAGACTGACACAGAAATGGAATAAGATAAATTTAATATTTTTAAAAAAGTGAAAATTCTATAGATCTATATGCCACACCTCACGTGTCAAATTAGCTATCACAATCAGACAGATAAGTTTGTTTCAATGATGCAGAATATTTTTTTTTCTGTTTGTTTTAGGTACTCAGCTTTGATTACAATGTTAAATCTGCACATAACTGCATACGCAAATAAGGTGGGCAGGTAGTCATTGACTTACAACCACAATCGAGTCCAAAATTTCTGTTGCTAAGTGAGACATTTGTTAAGTGAGTCTTGCTATCAGCGTTCCAGAAAACCTTGACTCCAACAGATAACTCTGAGACAGACATCTTCTCAAAGGTTCCTTTTATTAGAGTAGTAAATTGGCACATCTGGGAAAATTCAAATCTGAAAGGTCCGGGTTTCCCTTCAATAAGTAAAATATTACAAATCCACCCCCTGCACCCATTGCATCACATGCCCCAATCACATCTGCCCCAACTTGAGACATCACCTCGACCACTCCTCAGCCAGGTGCAGAAATAACATGACCTTGATTTAGAAGAAGAATGTTACTATGTCTAACTACATACTCTCCAAGAAATTCCCCCCTCCCATTTTCCCAAGCTCAAGAATGTGGCAGTGTGGAAGCGTCTGGTGTTAATATAGCTTTCAAAGCTGACACTTGCACATTTACGACCTTGCCATAGTAATTAAGTGAATCACTGCAGTTGATTAGTTAATAACTTATCTAATGAACTAGCAAACGAATCTGGTTTCCCCACTGGCTTTGTTTGTCAGAAGGTCACAAAAGGTGACCACATGACCCCATGACATTGCAACCGTCATAAACATGAGCCAGTTGCCAGGCATCCGAATTTTGATCACCTGACCATGAGGATGCTACAACAGTCGTAGATGTGAAAATCAGTTATAACTCACTTTTTTCTGTGCCATTGTAACTTTGAACAGTCATTAGACACACTGTTGTAAGTTGAGGACTACCTGTATTCTCTCTCCATTTGAAAAAGCTGTCAGTACTGATTTAATGGGAATACTTCAGTGCAGTTATGTTGATAATCTACTCACTACTTAAATCCAGTGTTTACATACTCACTACACAAAAAAGCACCTTCTCTTCATCAGATATAAACATACAAAATAACCCTGCTAAGTTTTGGAACTTCCCTCCGGCACACAGCCAGTTCACAGGAACTACAAAGGAATTTTTTTCCACTGCGCTCTTATGAAATGTTCAAATCCTCTAACCGGAAGCCCCTGTTCAAAAGTGGCACTGAAGCCAGTAAGATCTGCTGATACTTAACTTGATGGCAGATCTCTACACAAACCAGTAATGGCTTTTACCTCTACAGAAGGAATGGAAAGAAGTTGCTAAGATCAAACAATGGGTTCTTAACAAGTGCAGATTTAAAGTCAGGGAGACTGACAAGTGCAGATGGCTCCTGCTGTTTCCAAGAGTCCATGTTCTCTAGCCTTTGCCAAGAATAGGACCAATCTGTCCTGTTCATAATATCAATAAATCCCACATGACAGTAAAATTACATATTATGGTCAAGCAACCTGGTGGAGTTTCAGTGGATCCAAACTGCATTAGACTTTCCTGTTGAGGAATGGGCCTGACAGACACTCTCGGTAGATACCCGAATCCCCCTCTAAATTCATTCATTAAAACTGGGTTTACTAATCCTCAAAGATGTTTAAATAGGTGGATTCAGGAAGGATATGCAAGAAAACATGTGGATTAGCATGGATTGCTCTGTTCAGTATTCCAGTCAGGCATACCTCTTTTCCATAAATCCATCACCTTAAGTTACAATGTTGTTTGTGTAATGTGTTTTAGCCACAATGCCCAAGGGGTAGATTGCAGCATAACCTGCTTAGAGAGGGCTGTAAAGTTCTGTGAAGCGGTATATAAGTCTAAATGCTATTGTTCTTCCTATAAACCAAGCTAAGCCTGAACACAGTTGTTAGTCTGGTCCTCATCTCGAGCTGCTCTCTTAAGAGATCTGCGTAGATCATTCAGCAAAGTTGCAAAGCTAATTACAACTGCTCTGAAACCTTCTTGTGAATACTTCTATTGGAACAACTGGCACAGAATGGCTTGCACACGCTCTTCCCAGGACAAACACTGCACAGTGAATAAAATTTGAAGATGGACTTTGCCCATAATCATTGAAAGACAGGTGGCCTACAAATTAAATTACATTAAATTAATCAAATTAAATTTCAAACATATTCCTGACAAAGCCACTGATCATAACACTTCGGTGAAGAAATAATTCTGGCTGCAATGGGAGGGGGCTCAAGGAACACCTCAACGTTTTTCCATGTCTGACTGTAATGGCAAAATATTACATTTATGAAGCATGATGATGATGATATTGCCTCTAAAGAAGAGAGTTGCATGCTTACAGTTTCACATTATAGTATTTATACAATTACATCCCTACAGTCCTCAGCCACAACTAAAAGGAAAATTAGCCTGTTACTCTGAAATTCACAGAAAATAATTGTTGATTGTAGGAACTTGTTCATCAAATACTTAGCTAAGGAGGACAATCTCTATTTTATTCAAGGCTAAGGAGTAAAACAAAAATAAACCTCATCTCTTGATTGTTACAATAACAATCTCTATATATCTATAACTAATGTTATATGCTTTCTGCCATGTCCAGTTTGGCCTGGCATAATTTGGGGAAGGAGGGAAGTATCTGCCAAACACTTAAGAAAGGAAGAACAGTGCCAAGTGGCAGAAGCTTTGCAGCGGTTTTGTTTTTCTCTTGCAATTGCAGACAAGGTCTAATCATTTCCCAGCAACTGTATTTTTTTTAGGGATCACTATAGCTTTCAAAAAGCTTACATGTAGGGGTGGGATTCTACTGGTTCAGCCTGGTTCAGGCGAACCGGTAGTTCCAAGAATCAGCTGGGAGTGAACTGGTTCGGTTCGGGCCTACTCACCCGCCTAGGCTCTAGGCTGTTTTATATCCTATTTTTCAAGCTCAGCTAATTCGCGTGGCACAGTGGATTGCCATGCGTCAGCTGTTTAACACACAGGGATTGCTGGAGAAGGTCAGTAGCAAATGCTCTGCGTGAGCGCGAAGCACACACTCACCAATTGGTTGTTACACCGGTTGAATCACACCCCTCCTTACATGTGTATTATATCTAGATATTTAGCTCACCACTTATCATAATAGTTGAATATTCACAACTGGATGCTATGTGCTGCTCAGTAATAGTTCATGGGGAATACAAGAAGAAGGGGAATAGTCCTGACCTCGTGTCCTGCTCCTGGGTTTCCCAAAGCATCCAATTGTTCACTGAAGGAAACAGGATGCTGCTAGGCTTCCCAGGGCTTCGGTCTATTTCTATAGAGTTTCTTTTATCTTCATACTGTTATTTGTTCTCTTCGGTTTGTATAGTGTGATTTTCAATCATCCTAGCTGCACCAGAGATAGATTAGAAAGATTATCCTCAGAATGCTGGATTTGGAAATAAACTCTCTTAAATGATCTATAAATTATGAACAAATCTTCTGGGGGAGAAATAACCTGATCTCCCCCCCCCCCCCAAATAACCTAAGGAATTTTATGAGAGGAAATGGAATACAAATGTTTTCTTTTCCTTGTTTCCTGTTTATGATATTGGTCTAAAAGCAAGCTCTTTCTTGCTTTTAGAAGAAAGAAAGGCTCTTTGGAAGGCCTTTCTTCCAGCAGAGGAAATGAACAACAAATTGTGGAAAAACTATCTCCAAAGCATGACACAATAGGAATAAAAACAATAAGGACTACCTCAAGTTGAAGCTGACTCCAGTTCACTATGTAGGTATGTCTAGATCATTTTCTTGGCAATAATATGGGAATTTTGCCACTGCCATTTTCCAGAAGTTTTTTTTTTCAACTTGTCAATCTACCTCATATCTCTAGTGTTTTTTTAGTGTTTTTTTTAAATGATCTCTCAACTATATTGTAACCAGGTCTGAGCCCACTTAGCTTTTCAAATTTAGTTAAAATTTGGCTAGGTTCTGCCACACGCAGAGTTTAAAAGGAGAGATTTAATCTGGAAATAAGGAGAAACTTTCTGACAGTGAGAACAATCAATCAATGGAACAGCTTGCCCGCAGAAGTTGTGGGAGCGTCATCACTTGAGACTTTCAAAAAGAAATTGGACTGCCATTTGTCAGAAATGGTGTAGGGTCTCCCGCTTGGGTGGGGGTTGGACTAGATGACCTACAAGGTCTAATCTAGTAAGAAACTTAAGGGCATCCAGGTTATTCCAAAAAGGTCAGTCCGCACAATATGCAAATACATCTGCAGCCTCTCTTCACTCTAACACTAACTTGCAATCCCCATAATGAAATGATGAAGTTCCAATATGCACGACACAGAATTGCTTTCTATTGGGCCAGATCACCGTTTCATTTAGACCAGCATTGTTTGTTTTTGCTGATAGTGCCTCTGCAGAGGCTCAAGCTGAGAAGTCTTTCCTGTCTCAGGATAATATGCAATTAATAGACTTCACTCAGTTGAAATCCAAATGCATGCAAGTGATCTTTTTGCTGTGAATGCTTCTACTTCAATTGGCAGACATTGGCAACCACTTTATCTATTAAGTATCTGAGTGCTTTAAAATAAACCTGAGCCATTTATTTTAAGTAGAAAAGCAATAAAAAACCTAAGCTTCTATACATGGAAACTGCTCCAGCTCCTGAACGTGTACGACAGGATTGTCAAATTTGATTTCATTGACAGCCACACCAAGATTGTGTTTGACCTCGGAGGGCCGAGTGGGCATAGCCAGGGTGGGTGTAGCCAGCTGTCAGGGTGCCTGTGGTGGCCCGAGCGCTCTGCCAGCAAAAATGGGCTCCAAAGCTCCGGTTTTAGCTGTGATGGGCTCCTGAAACTCTCTGCCAGCGAAAACAGGTTTAGAGGGCCGCCCGTGGCCCTCACATGCTCCATTTTTCTAAGCACTCTGTGGGCCAGATTCGGCCCCTGGGCCTTGAGTTTGAGTGTATGTGAGTGTTTGTTACTCACAATCACATGTTTGCCCACTTTGTGCTTGCAAGTCAAGAGCACTGCTGCAACAAATCTCATATTATTCTAAGATAAAATGCAGGTAATTGCCAAGTGTCCAAGAAAAACTGGAGGCAGTGAACTGTAGAATTGTGACCCTTCTTTCATATGACATCCTCTTTATACCCTGCATTGCCTTTGTGAAAGGAAAGCCATTTCCCAGCCTCTATTTCTTCTTAGAATGCCTGTTCTTACAAAAATACAATCCTATCACATGCAGCCTCAAATGCCAGCTTCCTTTGGGTCAAGGAAAAGAATCAAGCCATTCTTTTTAAAAACATAAAGGGGAAGTTGAAGAGGAAAGAAAGCTACTATAGTGTATATTACAATCAAATATTAATCAAGAATCTATGCATTCCATCATTCCCTTAGATTTGGCCTCATTCTAGGAATCCCTCTTGGTCACCAGCTCTGAGGTCTTGACCCGAGGTCCTTTTGTGATTTCACATCTTTTGTGATTCGCTGGTGCCAGCTTGGAATTGGTCTTATGCAAGGTTTTCGCAGTGTGCGCAGAAATAATTGTTTAGAAGACACTATTTTTCTGATACTTGAATGGTAACAGCCAATTTACATATGAGTACAGTAGACGTAGCTTAAAGTCGTATGATGCTGGGTTATGAATAACACAGAAGCCACTGTACTGTTCCACACGAAAAAAAAATTAAGCAGGAAAAAAATTGATAGCCATCTCTCTCACACATAGCTTTTCAGCATGTAAAACATTTCCTTCAGATTAGTAAATATTTAGCCATATACACTTTACATTTCTTCTGAAATAATGCATTCTAGATTTTTCATTTACTATATAGAAAAATAACTAAACTCTATTTTTTAAAAAATTACAATGCAACATTTAGCTTTAATTAGGAAACTGATTATAGAGTATACCAATAGTTAGACCTCCCAGACAATTTATTTTATAAATTACATAAAAGGTTTGAATGGGTTGCCTTTTCCTTCTAAACACTTCCTTACTCATATGACAAATAAGCATGGAATATTCCTCAGTAACATTTTCTCTGAAGGAAAAATTAATAGAACAGATTGTGGGGGCTGACCTCTGGGGCTGACTTTTAATCCATCTTGCATATAAACACATCAAAAAAAGATGTGAAAATACGGTTACCAGATATCTAAATAGGTAGAGGAGGACTTGTGTGTATGCGTGTGTGTGTGTGTGTGTGTGTGTGTGTGTGTGTGTGTGTGTCTTGGCCTCTGTAACAAAAATAAGAGTGAAAAACTGCAAAAACAAAAAAGTACTCAGTTCTACATGTACTTATTCCAGCATCAGAAAGACTGTTTTGTAATGGCAAGAATGGCCTAAAGTTGCTTAAGAACTTTCAGTATGTTATTAAATAAGGTCTTATCAATTTCAGGTAGCAACTCAAGCTGGTTGAAAGGTACTAACCAACTAATTAAGATTACAGAGCTCAGCTGGCAAAGCTGAAGTTACCATTTCTTAGGGAAGTGTTGTGCTGCAGAGAAATATAGATTTGGAAACCGTCCTGTTTGGTTTCCTGAACACTATTCTTGACAGTACTTGAAGCATGGGGGAAAAGTAGAAAAATTCTTACAGAAATGTACAAGCTCTACCTCAACTCCTTCCATTTCATAAAATCATGCATGCTCTATACCAGTGGTGTCCAACCTTGGCAACTTTAAAGCCTGTGGACATCAATTTCCATAATTCCCCAGCTAGTTGGGGATTCTGGGAGCTGAAGTCCACAAGTCTTAAAGTTGCCAAAGTTGGACACCCTGCTCTATTAACCCTCCTCAAGAAGCTAGATTTGTGTTACCTTCCCCAGGCAACTGAGTTAAGGATTATGCTCCCTGAATGTCAGAAATATTTCAAGAACACCAGGGATTCAAACAGGCTGTTGCAATTCTTCCAAAGTTCTAATCAGCACCAAGGATGAAAAGCATACTCAACATAACATTTCAAAAGGTATATGAATATGTTTCACTTTTCCAAACAGACCTTTGTTTCTGAACTATATGAGCATCACTTTTAGGTCTCTGTAAATTAAATCTTTTGCCTGATGAATTTTATCCAAACTCAGCAAAAAGAATACAAAATGCATTGTAACTACGCAGAGACCCAGATGTTAATGCAGAGTTGTTTACTCAAACCATCTAGTTTGAGTTTCTATTTTCCCTTTCCACTTTTCTCATTCATTTTTGAAAACTAAAATGTATATCCCAGGTAAAGCACAAGAGTTATCCTTTGATATTGATGACCCAAGCAATATAATTATTGTTCAATGCAGGAGTTCACTACTTCCTTCAGATGCTACTCAAAGGACATTCCCTCTGCCTCTCAACCTCAGATAAACTCCAGAACCTCCTACCAACCCCAGAGTTCCCACCAGAACTCACAGGCCAAGGCAAATATCTGATTTAACACTTCAGTTCCTAATTTGCATGCTGGATTGAATTTAGCCTTTGCAAGCACCTTCATCACAGCTGCAAGCTCAACTGACTGCCAGAGAGTTCACATAAAACAGGGTTTTTATTTGAAAGGGAAAAAGGGAAAATATTCCTGAATGGAATGAAAGCAACACTCTGAAATTGCCAAGAATTTGTGGTACATCCATTACCCTTCTTGGAAATCCTTGAACATCAGCTTTAAGCTACTAACTGGAACAGTATTTTTAATAGACAACTTTTGATAGAAGCCATCTGTCATGTTCTGAGTCTGTGCCAATAGCGTATTCATCAATAATAATAAATTCATCCATTGAAGAATCATTCTATCTTATAAAAAAATATTGCTGATTGACTAACTAGCACTCCGCCCCCCCAAAAAAAATATTTGGCCAGTTTTTTCTGAGCTTGGAAGCTAAGAAGGGTCAGACCTGGTCACCATTTGGATGGGAAACCCTAGGGAATACTAAAGATGTAGACTAGACAGGAAAGTCGATAAACATCCTGGAAGAAGACAATAGCAAATCACATCCATATAGCTGCCAAGAAAACTGCATGGATGTCTCCATGTACTAAATTATTACAAGCTTGAAATAGAAGAGAAAGTAGCATTGGCCACATGATTAAAAAACTATACATAGAACTGGAAGTTTTCCTCCCCATCAGAATTGATATGAAAATTATCTCCCTCACAGATGCTGTCAGTTTTGGGAGAAACATCTTTCATCCTAGAATAAGAATCAATTGCAAAGAACTTCAGCTGTCTGGATCCATAATAACATACAGGTACAATGGTCTCTCCCTTGTATGAATGTTGTTTCCTCTTTAAACCTCTTTAAACAAGACAAGCTTTGCATGCAGAGCTTCTAGAATTCTTTCAAGGCTCCTTACCACTGATGCAGCATCCTCATGGTCAGATGATCAAAATTCAGATGCTTGGCAACTGAGTCACACTTCTGACAGTTGCAGTGTCCTCAGATCATGCGATCACTTATGCATGTGAGGCAAAATATGATCTCCAAAACCCAATGCTCTAAATCACGGGTGTCCAAACTTGACAACTTTAAGACTTATGGACTTCAACTCCCAAAATGGCTGACTGTTGAATTCTGGGAGTTGAAGTCCACAAGTCTTAGAGTTGCAAAGGTTGGACACCCCGCTGAAAACATTTTATGAGTTTTCTTACACATAATAAAGGTCTGTTTCATTATGAATATTATGAATATTATTATTATTGTTGTTGTTGTTGTTGTCATTATTGTTGCCATTATTATTATTATTACTATTATTGTTGTTATTATTATATAAAATAATGAAACAGACAAATAGTATAACATATATACTAGCTCGACACCCATGCTTCGCTACGAAACTATGTGGTCAGGCTTAGCTTTTCGGGAGAAAAATAAGGGGGGGGGGGTGGAATCTGCCTCTGCCTACCAGCATCCATCTGTATTCATCCGGCTAACGTTTTGTCAATGTGTGAGAGAGTTGAGGGCTGTTTGGAAATTGAAACAGTATTTGCTGTGTGAACAAAAAGGAGACAGCAAGGAGCCTGGGCATGGCTTAGCTCAACTGTTCTGTACTAAAGCTTGTTGCTGCTGTGAAAGTAAAACTGAAACTCCTCTCCACTGCTTGTGTTTTGCATTTGGAACAGATTTCTTTTCAGATAGGGAGGGGGAGTAGAACTCCTTAGCATCAGAGCTGTTAATAATAATATACGAAATACTAATGCTCTCATGGTCATTTTGAAAAATCCTTTCTTAATTAGCATCTAGACGCCAAGAGGGACATACGTGCCAAATTTCAAGTTTGTAGGCTTTACGGTTCTGGAGATTTTGTGATGGTGCACGAGTGGTATTTCGCTTTTATATATACAGATAAGAGATACAGAACATACTACAGTACTGTAAATCACATACCGTAACAATATTTTATGGTATTATAATAGGTTACAATTATGTAAAATTTTCTATCAGAAGACTGTTTGGAAACTTCAAAATAGGCTATTAAATAAGCCACCTAGAACTGATCCTAGTTTCAAGTGTATCAAGTTCTGCACTATCAAAATTGTGGTCCTATCTCTAACACTTTGACCTAAAGATAAAATTTGCTGGAATAGTTTTAACTGTTGAAGTAAGGCCTGGAAGATCATTATAGATAAGACTTGGAGCCAGAAATTAGTCTAGGTGTTATCCTTCTCGTTTTTCTATTTTGCAGACATAAGTCATAACTGCAGGTTCATCCTTGTATGCTGATCAGCCTGTTTCCTGTTTCCTCTGTATTCTTAAATAACTTTGATTTTCTACTGGATTAGTTTTAGCATGCTTTTCTACAAGGAAGTGGCAGCTGGAAGGAATAGGAGCATATCCTTCCCTAAAACCCTTAGTAAAAAAACAAAAATCTATATTGTAATAGGTACCTCGTTAAGACTGGCCAAGATCTTTATCTTTTTTCTTGGGTTCCTGTTACAACAAAGATATTTTGGCAGTTAAGAAAATGTGCCAGAAGAAAGCTTCAGAGCAGGGAGCAATTGTTTTTTAAAAAAACAGTTGCTGGGAAGGGGTAAAAAGCCCATTTAATGTTTAAACTAAACTGACAAATAAATTAAAAAACAACAAAAAAACAACAACAAATTGCCCTTTTCCAGCTTATTATCAAGCACAAACAGTTGGATGCAAATGTATTTAACGAATGCTAAGGAAACTATATTGGATTGGTATTAGAATGGATGTCAGTTTTGTAAAAGTCATACCTTAACTGTATATATTTAACAGAGGTTTGCATAGCTTGCCATTGTTTTGAAAACTGTACTTCAGATTTTGCAATATGTACTCTGTCACTGAGCTACGAAAGATACCAGGAGCTGGAGGACCAGAAATCACTAATGGCAGAAGTCATCAATCCTCTTTAGGTGTAGAGTATGTGAATTCTTGAAACTTACTTATGTCATATAAAACAGCTGAGAGTTCTTTAAGTACCTGTCTTTCTGTAAATGGCCGGGTGGAGCCTACCATCCCATGACTGGTCTGGACAGTGATAGTAGCATACATACCATCACTTAAATTTTGCTTAGTATTTTTGATTTGCATGCTCTAGAGCAAGGGTGCCAAACTCAATTTCATTGAGGGCCGCCTCAGGGTTGTGTTTGACCTCAGGGGGGAATGGCCAGGGTAGGCGTGGCCAGCTCAACATTACTTGAGTCAGGGGCACCTGGCGAGCTGGGGGGAACCATTATCTCCAGCAGAGGAATTTCTGGATGCCTCCTTGCCTTGTGATCAAATGCACTTCTGCTAGTAATTTGTTTTGCTAGCCCTCTGCCAGCAAAAACAGAGCCTGTGGATGCTGTGTGTGGCCCACATGGGCTCCATTTTCAGCCGTGACGGCCTCCTGCAGCCCTCTGCCAGTGAAAACGGAGCTCAGGAAAGCAGGGTGTGGCCCTCCCAAGCCGGTCCTTCACTGTTTCCAGGGCGGCCCCACAGGCCAGATCTGGCCTTGAGTTTAACACCCTTACTCTAGACAAGTTGCATCTGCGTTGCAATTTTCATAATTCCTTGCCACAATGACCTCAGGTGCCTGGCGTGGGGAGAAATAGCAGTGATTATAGTTCAATATTTCTAGATGTCAAGTCTGAAAAAGTAACTCTCTTTTAACAGAGGACAGTAGAGTTAAGAATTATCTCTGCTAATTTGCCAAATAGATTATGCTAATGTAGTTGCATGTCTTGTTTCATTATTTGTACAGCTGCTGGTAAAGGTGATTGACAGAACTAAATTTGTGATTAATTTTGAGTAGTACATTTTTAACCATTAATTTTCAATCCTTATTCTAAGAAAACTGCCAAACTGTGAAGCAGATAATTAATATATTTACTACATGGTGCATTAGATAGTCTATAAGAAAAGAAAATGTTAATTAAAAATGAAGGAGAAACAGACAAGGAGTACAAGTAGTCCTTGAATTTTGACCGAATGGGACCCTGGGATTTCCATCATGTCATGACGGTAAGAAGTAATCATGCAACATCCTCCCATCCTAGAGAATGAAAATTTGGGGGGTATATTAAAAGAGGAAAAATGTTATAATTTCCCAAAGGAGAAATGGAAATGCATATTCTTAAAGGCAGAAAGCAACCCATCTTTCTTAATAGCTTATCAGCAGATGCCTGAAATCTTTAGAGATGGACATTTTGTGCCCATTAAGAAAGACTGGGCCAACCTATTTACAAACAACTTACCTTCATCTGCAGTGATGGGATTAAAATTTACTTCCCCCTCCACCCAAATTCTAAGAACAGGATATGACTTTTAGGACATAATAGGATTAAGCCACCACCATTAACACCAGACTCACTACATTGCACAAACCCTGCAGCATTTCAGAAACTGTATAAAAATCCTTGCACTCATCAAGCTAATTTGTCAGCTGACCCAGAACCACATGCTGGTACTGCTCATCAATAAACTTCAGCCTCCATTTTATTTCCAGAGTCTTTCTCCCAGATTGAACCTGAGCCAGATGGATTTTTATTTCTACAATAGTATGATGAGGCATCCATGTAACCAGCCCAATTTTACCAAGTGAACACAATAGCCATAAAGTGAACATGGCATTAATTAAGCAAATGTGACAGTCATTAAGGGAACCCATTAACTGCAATAGATTCTTTTTGCAAGAAACAAGAAGTAAACACCAGTTTCCAACAAAAATAGCATAAATTGTGGTCATGTGATCTTGGGATACTTGGTAATATTACACTAATAACTAGAGCATACAAAACATTTGCTAGACCAATACTCGAATACAGCTCATCAGTCTGGAACCCAGATTACGTATCTGATATTAACATAGTTGAGAAAGTCCAGAAATATTTCACAAGAAGAGTTCTCCACTCCTCTGCTCATTGCAGAATACCTTATGCCACCAGACTTGAAATTCTAAACCTAGAAAAACTAGAACTATGCCACTTTCAGTCCGATCTTAGTATATAAAATCATACATTGCAATGTCCTACCTGTCAATGAATACTTCAGCTTCAACCATAACAACACAAGAGCAAACAATAGATACAAACTCAAGGTTAAGCACACCAAACTTGATTGCAGGAAATATGACTTCAGCAATAGAGTGGCAAATTTCAGTACACATATTGAAATTAGAAGCAAAAGAGCTATTTTAGATTTAGCACACATACTTTAGTTGTTTTAACAACCCAATTCTCTAAAATGAAAGAAAAAAGGGAAGAAAAAAGGGAAGAAATGGGCCCCCATTTATGCTGTAATTTCACAATATGTCCTAGAATCCTTAAAAGACAGTATTTTTAAGTGCTACTTTACCCATGATGTATGTGAATTAAACCACAAACTCTGCTCATACTACACAAACAATCCAGCCACCCTTCAACCATTCAAGACTTCATGCCAGCAGTAGATGTTTTACTAATGAATGAAGGCAATATGTGTCCCAGAATAATGTTGCTGGATCCAGTCTGGGACGGTCACCAGGACCAGAGGTTTAGTCTGCTGAGCTTTTGGATTCATGCTGGAGCCCATCCAGAGAAGCCTATCCTGATTGGATCCTGCAGTAAAACCATTCAGCAAAACCTATGTTTTTGGTTCTCCCAGTCTCTTCAAAAGAAACCGGGAATCTCTCATTTCCATTTTCCTCCTCTTTGGTAAGAAAACAAAGCTACTCAGCAAAATCAGAGTCTGCATCACTAACAACAACTGGAAGAGCCATATGAGTCAGTGTGGTGTAGTGCTTAATTAGGCTCTCATTTGGGAGAAATGAGTTCAAGTACAAGTAGTCCTCGACTTATGACCACAATTGAGCCCAATCAGTGGTGGGATTCAAAAAAATTTATTACCGGTTCTGTGGCCATGGCTTGGTGGGCATGGTGTGGCTTGGTGGGAGTGGCGTAGCTTGGTGGGAGTGGCGTGGCTTGGTGGGCATGGCAGGGGAAAGAGACTGTAAACCATGGAGCCGAGTGAGAGTGGCATCGGGTCAGAGGCCGCAACGGCAGGACTTGGTCAAGGGCTCTAGTCGCCACCCTATCCCAGGTGTCCACCAAATCCTCAGCCGAGTCATGTGTTCGAACACCGGGAAACGGCCCAAGCTCCATCAGGAACCTATCCGGGTCCATCAGAAGCCTGGGGTGGAACCATCGTGTCGGCTCCGCCTCCCTGCGACGAGGGGGTGCAGCCTGGAATTCCAGTCTAAGGAGCGAATGATCTGACCATGACAAGGGCTCAATAATAACGTCCCCTATACCCAGATCATTCTGCCACTGTTCTGAGATAAAAACTAGGTCCAAGATGTGACCTCCAGTGTGAGTGGCGTTCCTAATTAATTGGGTCAGGCCCAAGGTTGTCATGGAAGCCAAGAACTCCTGAGCAATCTCCGAGGTCTCGCCAGCCGAAGATAGGTTGAAATCCCCCATGACCATCAGCTTAGGGGTCTCAACTGCTAGGCTGGCTACAACCTCAAGGAGCTCAGGCAGGGCCTATGTCACATAGCAGGGAGCCAGGTATGTGATCAATAGGCCCATCTGAACCCCGAACCAATTTCACAAAAAGGGATTCACATCCGGTCGTCTGAGGAACAGTGGATTCCCTAGGATCTAGGTCCTCCCGAAAAATTATTGCAAACCTCCCACCCCTCCCCTGGACCCTCGGCTGATGAAAAACCCAAAACTCGGCTGGGCACATCTCCACCAGGGAAACGCCCCCCTCTTGTCCCAGCCAGGTCTCGGTGATGCCCACCAGGTCTGCTCCCCCCTCCTCAATTAATTCATAGATGAGGGGGGCTTTATTAATTACGGACCTGGCGTTGCATAACATCAGCCAAAGGCCCGGGGCCGGATCATTCGAACAGCCCAGGGAGTGGGACATAACCTGGGGGTCGGAGCACGCCACTGCCCGTAAATAGCGGGGGCGAGCTCCCACAGCATGATATGGCCCCCTATTAATGCCATATCTGCCTCTCCCGTCAATTGTGTCAATAGCCATCCCTTTCTCCCTCCGGAAAGAAACCCCCATCTTCGATCTGACCATCCCCAATTCCAAGACCTCCCAGTCGCGTGTATTCTCCGGTCTGGCCACTATCTTAGATGAGTTTTCCCCCAATCCCCACCTGGTTGCCCTCCCTAATCCCGATAAATTTTGGATATAAATTGGTACAAATGGGCACCACGCCCAGAGCATTTCCTATGGCTATGCCACTTCTTGGGATCCCAGGATCCATCCTTAAGGTAAGCTTTTGGAAGTCCGGAGGGCCAAGTCAGGGAAGGGGGGCCATTCCTCAAGGCCCGTAGGTCCGTAGATGAGTATTTCAACGACCTGGTTGACCACGGTTCTAATGTCCGGCATTGGCGATGTAAAGGTACGGCAGCTTGGTATCGGTCTATATTATTGTCGCGTCCCATCGGCCATGACTCTCGCCAATCCCGTGGCCAAGACTGTCGACATCGAGGTTGGACCAAGGACAGACCCAGGGACGTCTAGCTGTCATTTCCATCCTATCTTGCCATCGTTGCCACCGTCGCCAACAAGGCCACCCTGTCGATGTCGATGTCTCCAAGGTCGGGATTGCTGTCATTGAGGCTGCTGTCGCCGCTGAACTAGGTGATGTCATCAGGTCCAGTGCTGTCGTCAATATTACCGTCCCCGAGGTCACCAGGCCGTCACTTCTACCGTCACCAATGGGGTCAACGCCGTCGGAACCACCGCCATCCTCAAACCAGTAGATGCTACTGGATCAGGCCGCTGCCGCCGTCGTTGAGGTTTCCAAGTTTTCATCACCTTCGTCACCGTCGGAGGGGTTGCTATAGCCAAGGCCACCGTTGCTGGGGTTGCCTTCATTGGGGCTACCATCATCAAGGCCATCGCTACCAACGAGGGTGCCAAGGTCATCGATAGACCGGTCATAAGAGCATCATAAGGGGAGCCATTGCCGGAGGTGATGCTATCACTTATGTCAGCTGTCGGTGCTGCAACCGTCTATACCGTCGTCTGCGATGCTGACGGTGCCGAGGCCGCAAAGGTCTCCCCACTGGGTCCTTAAGGCCGGCGACCGTCATGGTCGATGGAACCATGCCCCCGACTGCGGTCAAAGCCAAATCCGGGGCCGGAGGCAGAGCCAAGGGCAAAGGAGATAAGGTTGAGGTGGTTGTAGTGATATTCGCGGCGGCTGCTGCTCCATGGTGGCACCCACGGGTGGTCCAACAACATCATCCGCAGTAGTTACAGCTGTTCTTGGAGAACCTTCTGGGGCAGTTGGAATAGGGCTATCCCCATCTGCAGTAGCTGTGGCGCCATCTGCGGCAACCACAGCGGATGAGGTGAGGCCGTCATAGTCGAGGCAGGGTCGTTGCCACTCGCGGTAGTTTGAGGGATAGCGTGGGTAGCCCGGGCAGCCGTTGAAACGGCCTCTCAAATGTCTCCATCGCCATCCCGATAACGTCGGATTCTCCCCCAGTCTCTCAGTCATTTCTGCCGCCGGCGATAACTGTGGGGGATGGGGCTCAGCCAGAGGCCTTAGATTTGCGACAGCTGTAGCGGATGAGGTAAGGCTATCACAGTCGAGGCAGGGCCGTTGCTGCTCGCGGCAGTTCGAGGGATGGTCTGGGCAGCCCGGGCGGCCGTTGAAATGGCCTCTCCATCTCTCCAAGATGACCAAAGTTTCTGCCAAAATTCTAACTGGAGAGCATAATTGATGACACTTGGCTATGGATGTGTCCCATTGGAGAATATGAATTATGATACACCCAGGGGATGGGGGAAACCAGGGTCAAGGGTGACAATGAATGATGGGTCTCAGAGTCAACTACACCCAGGCAATGCCAGACCTTTTAACTTCCAACAAATCCTTTTGAAGTGTTGGAAGTTTGGCTCGAGACTCACGATTTAAATGGGGTTAAGTCTTGGAATCCTGATACTTACTTTTCAGGATTAATGCCTAGAAAGGAGATCTCATATGTAAGCTATCTTGAGCTCCTTAAGGAAAGGCAGAAAGAGAAGGGGGAGGGGGAGAGGGAGGGAGAGAGGGAGGGAGGAGGAGTGGAGATAGAGATATTCTTGTACCATGTGGAATGGGGGAGACAAAAGGAGTGAAAAGTAAAATAATCACAGAATATGTAGGAAATCTTGCTTTCCCTGAATCTCTTTCAGACTTCAAATTGATTCCAAAAATTGGAAGGAACTGTTCATTTTTTGATAAATTCTCACAATGCAGGAGTAGTGGATGAGAGAGATGGTTAATTCAATGTCAAACAAAGCCAGTTCTGTTGGGCTAAACTTCCTTTTAGCTCAATAGTTGGGACTATGGTTTAAAGTTTGCATGACATAATAATTCTTCCACATCCCATGATCTGGTTAAGCAGATCATATGAATAAAGCTTAGGCGTATATAGGCCACCATATATAACCCCTTGCTTAGGGCAAGAATGAGAGAGAGCACATAAATTACAGATTTGGAATTAAATCAATTTTTACTACATACAAATTTACTTTTAAAAAATCTTCTATATGCATAAGCATCAGAAAATATAACTTTTATTCCCGTTAACTCTTCCAAAAAAAAAACAACTCACTATATTTTCTAGTATGTAACTAGTATTTGAAAGTAAACTTGGGCCAAACAATGATTGCCTATAGAACATGACCACTTATATCTTTTATGAATTTCAGTAAATGGGGCAGAAAGTGGACATTAAAGTGCACTTTAAACTGATCCTGTTTGCCTGATGCACAAGTAGGTCTTCTATTGCTTCTTTAATTATTAAAGAGAGTGTTGTTGTTAGGCAATGCAATGCCATCCCACCTTAAAGGTCAGTCAAGACCTGACTAGTTCTCATTACAGTTCTGTCCTGGAAGAGATAACTTATTCCACTCTGCCAACTTCTAAAAGCTATAAATAGAGAGTCAAAGTGGAGAAACTAAATGTTTTAAAAAGCTCACTTCTTGATCCCTTTATGAAGTTTACAAATTGGGGACAATTTCAAAATACAGTAGAACACCTTAATACTTCTCTTAAAAATTAGTCCTCATCTGTTTCAAAACTTTCCATCCTTTGGCTGAGAGCTGCTCAAAAACAAATAAGCAACACGTTTATTTTATAATTTTCCATAAGTAGAAATGGAATGAAAATAATGGCAAAGTCATCAATTAAGCCCTATGCTTTTGCACAAGTGCTATGCGTCTCTCTCTCTCTCAACAGAATTCACAGTTTTCCCTTCATTTCAGAATTAGTTCTGAATACAGAATAATCTTGTTAGCTGGGAATACTGGGAGTTGAAGTCCACACATCTTAAAGTTGCTAAGGCTGAAAAATATTCTAGACAAAAGCAACACACCTTGGTGGAAAAGAACTGCAGTTCTATTATTCTCTGCCTACAAAATTTTGGACCCTACTTTGCCTATTTCTTGTGGAATTGTGGACTAGCCTATGTTCCTTTTCCTCTCCCCCCCAAAAAAGACTCTTTCCAAATGGGACAGCTTATTCAAAGTTTGTGTTCAAAGTCAAATAAGTTGATTGGTGCAACTTAACTAATAAGTATTTGTAGACATACTATCCATGATCCTTTCAAGGAAAATTGTAACTCAGTCTCTCTCTCTCTCTCTCTGTGTATTTATATATTTATATATTATTTATATATTTTATATATATATTTATATATTTCATTTTGCTTTTGGTCTGGGCTTGTGCAACAAGTATTGAAGTCAATTATTTCAAACTGTACAGGCAATCCATCCACCATAGATGGAAACTGCAGCTTAGCTTTCTGTGTGATTTCCTTTCTGTTGCAAACACATCAATTTTTTTAGAATTCAAATGAAAGTACTTTGCAACTGTGCATATGCTGGTTGGAGAATCCTGGGAGTTGAAGTCCACACATCTTAAATTTTCTGAGGTTGAGAAACTCTGCTCTTTCCTATGATGATTGCGTAACAGCAATACGTATGAAAAGTATGTATCCCATCTCTTGTGACAGCTGCCAAATTACTCTTCCTTTTTGATCTCTTGCTATGAAATTACCAATCCTTTCAAAACTGTGGAGGAAAGAATTCTATCTAAAATTCCCCTAAAGTTGTTATTTTGGCAACACATATCTATTACATAATTGGTAATTTTCATTATATGTGAAACCTATGCAAGAAATCCTTCTTAAATATCAAGACAAAATATAGAATTCAAACTGTAGAAGAAAAAATAACCTCCTAAGCTGATCTTAACCAATGAAAATTGCAGATATACTGACAAGAATTCTGTGACATTCTAGCCTAAAATGTCAAACATACACAAACATACACAATTAAAGCTAAGCACACTAGTGGGAAGCCAAGACAGAAAACAAGAGAAAGAGGCTCAGAAAGTGGCAGCTGGTGAAATATATATTAATATAGAACAGTTCTTCAGATATAAGCAATTTCTCAAATCAAAGAATTAGGTTAACATAAGAAATCCTCATTAATTTAAGTGCTTGGACAGGAAACTGAATATGCAAATATTTTAGTCTTAGCTAATATCCTAGGAAACTCAAATATGGTGCAAGGCAATCAAAGCTGATTCAAAGCTGATTTTCTTCTCCTAACTCCTCACTTTCCATCCTCTTTGTTGTATTTCCCTCAACAGTGCTAGTGAATGGCTGTTTTTTTAAACAGCCTCATTTTAAAGTAATTACACTGCAAAACTTTATTATGTGTATGGTTAGCAAGGAAAATGAAGAGAAGAGGATGAGGATGAAGAAGAAGAGAACAAAGGATGAAATGCAAAAAAAATCAGTGCAAAGATCTCCATGTTTTTGAACAACCCAACGCTACTAAACACTGCTCTAAAGAGAAATATGCACAAGGGGAAACAAATGGATAAAGAAATTTGAAATGAGGTATTTGTGCAGTACTTTAACTCAGGGGTCTCCAACTATGGCAACTTTAAGCCTGACAGACTTCAACTCCCAGAATTCCCCAACCAGCTTTGCCATTTATTTATTATTTATCTATTTGTTTATTTATTATGTATGTATTTATTTATTTTACTTGCTGCCTACAGCAAGACAATTAAAGCAATAAGCAATAAGAGGGAAATATATATATATATATATATACATACATACACATATATACATACACATATATACATACATACATACATACATACATACATATATATATATATAAAATAAAAATCATGTCCTATAAATGTTTTGCATGGTGCTTTTTTTTTTCTTTCCAAGGTCTTCACTGGGTCTTTTCATCATTTATTTAATCAAGATGCCAGAGGCAGTACTGCACTTGAAATAACAAGATGCTTGTTAGAGGCTTCATCACCATAGCTGGATATACCAAGAAGAACTTTGAAAAGCAATATGAAATGTTAGAGACAAAAAGAGTAAAGACTTCAAACTGAAGAGTTCGTTTTCAGGAAAGCGATTAGCTCAAAGTGATTTCTAAAATTATCTTTTGCCAGAAATGATAAGCTTGGATCATTCCTTTAAAAAAATCAAAAGGATGCTGTCAGCATTTATTACTCAGAAGGCAAATTCTAGAGCATCACTTGAATGCTAAAAAAAGTATGAAAGACTCATTTCTGTTTTTCTTTTTAATAAATATTTTACTTGGCATTTTGAAGACTCCATTTTGCAACTGGTGTTTATTTCTGAATTCTTTCAATTCTTATTCTAATTGGATTTTTAACATTCTATTACTGCATTACTTTTCATTGTTTCAAATACAATGGTTTACATGAGATCTGTACAGTGTTTCAGTTCTTCAGTTCCAGAAAGATGGTCCATGGAGTGAGGGAGTGAGGGAGTAAGTTAGTTAGTTAAGATGGAGTCTCTTTTATTAATTTGAAATGCTTCTTCCCAGGTTGCTTGGCATCTGGGGTAAGTTATATATATGTATATATGCTAAGCCATATTCCATAAGTCAACTGATTCACCCACCACCTCTTATTTTCATGTTTATACACTTTTTCACTCAATCTTAAGCTTCATACAATCTGTCACACAGTTTTAATTGCTGTATTTGACTAGAAGCATTATTTGATAGTAAGATGCCATAGTATATCCTCAAAAATGAGTATAATTTGGTCTTAAAATAAACAGCTGTTATTTTAAGCTTTTAAGAGCCCAATAACTGGTCTGAGAAGGAGTGATATCTACAGCACTATGAGCTTCTGGGGAGAAAGCTAAATATACATGTAACAATTAAAAGCATTAAAGTTTTATTCACTGGCTTTTGGCATTTTTGTCTTTCTAATTAATACTATTTTTCACTATAACTGACCTGAAGTAATGTAAATGTAAAACCAATATTTCATCAAATGTTATATCCTTTGCTACAAGAATGTTTTCCTTTCAGAAGTTTAATAGATACAGAGACAGCTATACCTCAATTGAAATTTCTGCATATCAACTTGAGCAACAATTTCAAAGCAAGCAGTAAGTTGAAAAATACAATTGTTTTTTCCTTCAGTGTGGAAAATCTGTAATTGAAAATCTTACCACAGTTCAGAATAAAACAATGCTTTCTAATAAGAGAGAGAGAATGTAAAAAATAATCCTTATACATAAATACCCGTTGCCTGGAATTTAGCGCATTCCCTTTGGGTGAATACACTTGAGTGAGCTGCAGCACAGTTTCCCCTAAAAAGAGATTTAGATTGATTTATAATTGTGAACAAGGGATTGTATTAAGAGCTTTCTACTACTGCACTAATGACTTGAGTTCTTGTAATGAGCAAATCCAGCTGCCCTTAACAATGGCCCGTAAGTCTTGGTTGGCAAGAAGCAGAATTACACAATGAACACAGTCTCTTGAGCATGACTCTCTGCAAAAGAAGATACTTGTTCATGATGTGATCCAAAACAGGAAGTTGCCCCTAAAATGTGCACACAGGGGTGGGATGCTGAAAATGAGCCACCATGAATTTCCTTTCATGACAAAATTGTCCTAGTGAGATTTTTTTTTTAAAAAAAGATGAGATAAATTAGGGGATGCGTAAATTTTGTTGAGTTATTAAAATATAAATAGTTGCTGGGAGGGGGGAGTTGAAGCATCATCAGGTCAATATAGTCGGTGTAGAGAGATTAATTCTTACAAATCTCCTCAAAACTCCCCTCCAAGCTTGTTTCTGACAACAAGAAAAAAACTTCCATTGACAAGGAAAATTCTATCCTAAGCATACGGTTTCAGACACAACAAATAAAACCTATTTTACCAATCCCACCTCTCTTTCACTTGACATTTTCAATTAAAAATTTGGAAATGGGCAAGACAAGCATATATAATATGGATTCTTAGGTTGAGTCATTTCATGGCACAGGCTATGCCAAGCTTGTAATTGCCCAAAGGGAAAATATGCCTGCAGGAACACCACAAGATAATTGAGTTTGGGTTGAATTCTATGTTTATAAGACTTTTGAAAACATTCAGTTCTTCCAAATTAGCCTTTTATTGCACTGAGAGTCAGTTTGGTGTGATGGTTAAAGTATCAGGCTAAAAATCAAGAGACCTTGAGACCAACTGAGTAACCTTGCGCCAGTTACTTTCTCTCAGCCTTAGGAAGAAGGCAATGGCAAATCACTTCTTACGAAGAACTTGCCTAGGTGGTCTCTGAGAACCAATTCAACAAATCAACAGGAGAAAAAAAAACCTTGCATTATTCTTCAAGCATCATTGAATATTTAAATAATATATTCTATTTGTAACTTTCTGCATTACTTTCATATTTTTCTTTTCCCAAAAATTCCAAACAGGAGGAAGTAGTTTTATTTGATGGGATGCATAAGGAGCCCTTTGTGTGGAATCACCCAAACACCCATAACCAAGAGAGCTCCTAGCTAAAGGTAAAAAAATTATCCATTAAACACATCATTGGAAATACATTGGATGATCAGATGGAGAGAGGAGCAAGCTACAGCATCACTAGTATAAATGTCTATAGAGAAACAGAAGAATAGAATAGAATATTTTTTATTGGCCAAGTGTGATTGGACATCCAAGGAATTTGTCTCCAGTGCATAAGTTCTCAGTGTACATATAAGCAACAAGTGACAAATTGTAAAATACATTCAACATAAACCATAAGATACAACACAGTGATAGTCAAAGGATACTAAGTAAGCAATCAACATACTAGTATCATACTAGGATACTAAATAAAACAATATAAATCGTAAGATACAAGCAAGATACAAGTTATAGTCAGAAGAAGATAAGGAAATAGGTAATAGGAAAGATGAAAAGGAAAATAGTAATACAGCCCTACTAGGTAGTTTGACAGTGCTGTGGGAATTGTTTAGCAGAGTAATGGCATGGGGGCAAAACTGTCCTTATTTCTAGTTGTTTTGGCATGCAATGCCCTATTAGCATTGTTTTCAGGGAAGAAGTTAAAACAGTTTATGTCCAGGCTGTGATGAGTCTGTAGATACTTTCACAGCCCTCTTTCTGGCTTGTGCTGTACACAGGTGCTCAATGGAAGGGAGGCTGGTTGAGATTGTTTTTCTGCAATTCTAAGTCTGTGTCTGTCTTGTTTGGTTGCAGTGCCAAACCAGACAGTTCTAGAAGTGCAAATCAGAATAGAGCTGGAAGGGATGTTGGAGGTCTTGGAGGTATCACACTCAGTAATTCCTCTGTAGAACTGTATCAGCAGCTCTTAGGGCAGTCTGAGCTTTCTGAGTTGGCGCAGAAAGAACATGCTTTTTGATGACATTTTTGATGTTAGGTGTCCAATTTTAAATCTTGAGATTATAGAACCTAGAAACTTGAAGGTCTCTACTGTTGATACTGTGTTATTTAGTATTGTAAGAGATGGTAGAATAGGAGAGCTTCTGAAGTCTGCTATCATTTCTACAGTTTTGAAAAAGTTCAGTTCAAGATTGTTCTGGCCACACCACAAGGCTAGTTGTTCAACTAAAATAGCTTTGTGGGGATGTATTTTTTATTCTTTCACACAGGAACTGGGAAGGCATGATTGAGAACATAAGCGAATGAACAAAATCTTGAGTGAACGTAACATGAGTTAACATAATCTTTCTCCCTCAGAAGCTTCCCAGTGAACGATATTAGGGTTTATAATATTTAAACAGAAGAAAAAAATATTGAAAAATATCTTTCCAGTATTATGGAAACTTTGTTTCGTTTAAGCTTCTTTACTGCAAAGGCAGTAAAGCATAGCATTTTCTCATTTGAACTTTTTCTGCCATCATCAGACTCAGTGTGGGAATTTGTTCTGAGAGGAAAGCTTGAAAAACCACAAAAGGCAAGATGGTATTCACAAAGATGGAGGTGGAAATTATCTTGCTTTTATCTATCCACAGTCCTGCATCCACAAAATTCCTTAGAATCACTTTCTGGCTCTGCAAGAATGAATGAACTATCCCTTTTGAGTCAGCCGAGAAACGTAGAGATATATGGAAATACAATAAAAGGAATGCATAGAGATGAGGCATTTTATAAAAGTAATGCATGCCTAAAATGTTTTCATTTTTATCAATGATTGTGTGCATGTGAAACTACTATCACAGTGAACTTTCAGTCCCCTAGCATGTATCTATCCTCTGACTTACGTACATGTTCATGGAAAATGCCTTCCCAGTCTTTCTAATTAGGAAACCTATGAGCTGAATTGGGATAAATAAGTGCTCTACTATTGAATCAGGATCACACCTTAGTGAAAATCCAGGACCTCAAACACAGTTATTTGGAGAGATATTTAATTAATTAACTGGGTTGCTAATTTCCAGAGCTCTACCAGTTTATACAATGCCAAACCTAAGGTTCCATTCCAATCATTCCATTCTATTCTAATCATTCCAATTAACATTCCATGACAATCTGATACTCCTGGGAATAGGCTAAATTTCCACATTCCCAACAAGCTGAAAATCCTAGTTTTTTTCACCCCTTCATGAGCCCAATAAAATGTAGGAGGACTGGATATCCAAGATTAAGCTCCACAAAAGGGAGCCTTATCTATAAAAAAGATTCCTCCCTGACAATGGCAGATTAAGGCTCACTGGTGCCCTAAGCACTGACAAATCTTGGTGCCCCCCTCCTCTGTACATAATGTACAAACGAAGCCAAGCTTAGGCTATATAAAAGTTTTTGTGGTGCCCCCTTTGGGCCTGGTGCCCTAAGCATGTGCTTAGTCTGCTTAATGGTTAATACACCACTGCTCCCTGAGTCTTTATAGAAAGTATTCCATCAGAGAAAAGACCACACAAAATTCTCTCTTCTTCATTTTACATGGTAGGAAGATTTAGTCTGAAAGGGTGGTCTCATAGATATCCCTAAGGGTTTCATGTAAAATTTAATTGCAGATGGAAATGGGACTCCATTGTGGCATTCTATAATGGAGCCCTTCTACTATTGATTAAATCTGGCTGGTCGAGGAAGGAGAATCACTTTGAAATGATACCTCCAACTTCTGGAGCTGGGGTTAGGAAGTTATGATTAACGGTTTCGAAGACCACTGAAAAATTCAGGAAGACCAGAAGGGTTGAGTTCCCTTATTCCAACCCCACCAGAGGTCATCTACCAAGATTTTTGACTCATAGCCAGGCCAGAATCTCAACTCACAAGGGTCCACACAATCTTTTCAACAATCTTCCCGCAAAATGAGATTGAAGCAGTGGTGGGATTCAAAATATTTTATTACCGGTTCTGTGGGCATAGCTTGGTGGGCGTGGCTTGGTGGGCATAGCAGGGGAAGGTTACTGCAAAATCCCATTCCCTCCCCACCCCACTAACCTGATTTCCAGCTCTGTTCTCCTGTGCAGGGCAACAACTCGGGAGGCAGAGAATAGACGGGGCAGGGCCAGTCAGAGGTGGTATTTGCCGATTCTCCAAACTACTCAAAATTTCCACTACTGCTTCTCCAGGACTGGTCAGAACCTGCTGAATACCACCTCTGGATTGAAGGTAGAACAGCAGTTGCTTATAGTAGCCAGGCTGAGTCAGCTTCTTGACAGGTATGTACTACTACTATCTTTGACAGCTATGTACTACTCAAAAACAAATATGTCTTCCCATCAAAAATTCTTAATCTGAGGAAGCAGGTGAATATTAAGAAATAGAGGCATCTCTTGCTCTGCTTAAGGAAACTCCACAGTCAAAACCAGAAGCCAGAGAGATGGAGAAGCACTGATTTTAAGAGATAGCCCTCAGGAATACTCTGGCTGGAAATTTTGACAAAAAGGCAGGAAAGCTCTCTACTTTCAGAGCAAACAACATCTGTGCCAGCCTGGCAGAGTGGATATAAATAACCTGCTACCTAGCTCCTAATTAAATCTTTCAGATCACATCAAATCTCAACAATTATTCTCTAAACTACTATTTGTATATATGAGAATGTCAACAATCCAGGCTAACATCAAAAATGACCTACTTTTGACATATGGCTAAATGCTGAACACCCTTCAATATTTTTCATCTATGAATGCACTGCATTTTCCACACTTCCATATCTCCCACACCATATGCGTGAAATTTTTCTCAATCAGTTTTAATTCTATGGACAGAGATTTTATTTAATTCTCAGCAATATATAAATAGAGGACACCTTAATCCCACTGCTGCTGATAACAGATTTGATCTGGTTTTCACAGTTGATGACCGAGAAAAGAAGATATGGATAGATAATTTAATTATTAGACAAATAATTTAATTATTAGATAATTAAATAATAAGGGATAATTTAATTATTAGATAAACCTGACTATATTTTGAATATGTGAAATTACTGTTTTCCCTAACATCCTCCTAACTGGGGATGCAAATTAGCAATTCAGCTACCTAGCATTTAATTAAAACAATGTGAATTATTGCATGACTTTTTACTTCTGCTAGACTTCCTATACAGTAGAGCAGCTATTCCAGGTACTCCAATAATGACTGCAACAAGCAAGGCATTTATCTGTAGCTTAAAAGATGATGACCCCTTGATGAATATGCATCCTAGATATATAAATATCTATTTACAAATAATATTGTTTCATGGCCTAAGGCTACTATATACTGCAAATCTACGTGGGAAATTATTCTGTAGGGAAATGTTCCACTCATTGTCAGTCAGTTATATTTTAGCAATGTTCAAGACAACAGTGTCATGGCTTAGATTCATATCAGCTGGGCCATTACCTAAAGAACCACCCATTTCTACTAGAGAGGTTAGAGAAGAGGGGAGGAATCTCTTTTCAAATGAGATCAGAGGCTGGGAACCAACACTGAGAAGAAAAATGGTTCCCTAGAGATATGGAGGAAAAATTCAAGTATAATTGAAACCAAGAGAAATCTGTTTCAGGAAACTATAATTTCTGGAATGATAGGTAAAATAATGTATTTTTGTGGAATTTATTTTCTCTGAATAAGCTCTACAGTTGTGTGTTTTATGCAATGAAAAACCTCTTTAAAGCAGCACTACCTCTAAATTTGGCACAGATCAACATAACATTACGGAATGCTTTCGACTTTGACTTTTTACATATTTTTAAGTTCTGATTTGTAATCTGAACAGTTCAAAAGGTTTTATCTCTGTTGCTGATCAATGTTTTGTATTTAGCTTTTTATATTTTTTGCATTTAGCTTTTTGCATAAAGTGAATTGGAAACTTAACATAGAAACATCTTGTTTTATGGTGCTTCGCTTTATTATGTTTTGCAGATTAATGGTTTTTTTACAAGATCCTCCATCAGCAAAAAGATTACAACCCGCTGAAGGCTCAGATGATGATTACCATTATATAAATGAAGTATTTTTAAATCAAGATATGTACATTATTTTGTAAAGACATAATGCTACTGCATACTTAATGGACTATAGTATACTGTAAACATAATTTTTATATGCATTGGGAAACCAAAATATTTACGTAACGCTTTATGAAACTGAACTAAGGTATGCCTGTATTCTTGTTTTTCCTTTTTTTAAAAAAAAAATCATTTTATTTATAGCTTGTGAGATTGTCTATGTCTCTCTCCATATCCCTAGCCACATGCCTCTGTACTACAGGATCAGGAGGCGACACTATAAATTATGTTCGTGTGTGTTCCATTTTTACATCTTTAATTTCCTCCTGAGAAAATCTACATGGTTGCTAAGACTCAACTTTAACTGGATAGAACCCAATCAAATTGTCAGAAAAGCAGCTCCGCTTGTGGAAGCCCTATCACTTTTACACTAGGGGCTAGGGGGAAGATCCTCTGGCAAACAGGCGGTGGCAACCAAAACATCAAAACACCAAACCAGGAGATGGAACTACAAGTATGTAGACCCAGTGAACTCCTGAGAGAGGAAGTGCAATCCTTGCAACTTTTTACCATACTGGCGAAGTTGCTGTTGCAGACTTATTTCATATGGTAAGATCAACCTTCCTAGCTATATAAGAGCTTATGCTGGAAAGGGAAACATTAAGTTCAAATAGAACTGTTGTATAAATAGAGGGAACCTATAACTTTTCCAGGCTGGGAAAGGGATCACTAAGAGTCCAGCTGATTTGAAAAGGCAAATCGGTGGGGCGGGGGGATTCAAATCTGTATTCCACAGTAAACCACTCTTGTCTACATATCTGACATTTGATATCTACATTAAAAGCTACAACTAGCAATATCATGTCCTTGAGGCTCCGCAATTAAGTAAGGAATGCAGAATTGAGTTCTTGGAGAGGAGGGTCATTGCCAGTTTTATACGAAGACCGAAACCAAGATCACTCTACTCCTGCTCTGAATATTATGTCATTTTAACTATGACAATGAACAATGGCTAGACTCCCCCTTATATCTTCACTAACCTTGCATCAAATCACTTACGCCTTGTTTCAGTCTCACAAACAGTAGCCCAAATGGACCAGTTATGCTAGATGATGAACCAACTAGCCATGCAAGTAAGACAAAATAGGTCCTCAGCCAGCAACTCCTATCCCAGCCCAAATCTAGATGCTATCGTTGTAACTCTCCAACATCAAATCCTTAGCTGTTAAATACGATGGGAGCTTTGGCAAATGTGTAGTTTCCTCATTGTATCTCCCTCAGATGAAGGATTTTTCCAAGCAGAATTAATAATCAGTCAACTGACAGAAGGAACTCTACAATGGGCAGCATCCCCCCTTTCATTTACAGAAGGTCAGGCTTGGACAATTCGACTAATTTTGTACCACATCTAAGAGTTAACTTTTGATGATCCAGTATGAGTAACCACCATTACAAAATCCTCTCTTCCTGATCATGTAAGCACTCTCCACACAACTATATTGCTTTCTTTCCATTGCTAGCTCAGGATGTGGGCTAAAGAGAAAGGGTCTTAACTGATCATTCCAGAGAATGAAATTCAGATGAAATACAGAACTAACTCATTCATTAAGACACCCCAGGGAATTTCAGTTTGGATATCAATGGACATCTCTAGGCTTACCGCAGAGTATGGAGGCAGAGGAAGCTTATCATTATTCTATTCCATAGTTTCAGCCCCCAGCCCCTCAACTGAGATTTCTAATGCAGCATGAAACTATTTGTCCAAGAAAACACATGCAAGACTTATGTCTAAGACCCCATGTGGTGAATGTGGAGAAATTCAATTTCAAAAGGTTAAAATCAGATATAAAAAAAGTTATAAAGAAATTTAACCCTCTTTGAGACCAGTTGGAAGCCAGGGAGCAAAAGAAGCCATCGCAGGCAAAAACATGGCTGGAGTTAATAACTCGGATACAAGAATCAGTGAAGCTAGTTAAATTATAGATTTTGTTATATTTTTATAGATAGAAATCTAGGCCATGTGTGTCTGAAAGGCAGTGGTCTTGGGAGCAGCTGAGATCAACTTTTTCAGCCTGTGATTTATTCACTTCCTTTTTCTTTTCTTCTTTTCAACTTTCTGCTAAATCTCTGGCCTTGCTATATATGATGAAGATGTAAATACCTTACTGGATCAATGGTGCTCATTCTGAAAAACAAATCCAGCCTTTAACCATGGAAAGAAGGCAGGGGGAAAGATTACCATTTACCTCCTCCGGAGTAATTCAACAGCACAGCATATTTTAATGGAGTAAAGTGGCTCTTGGCAACTTTCCTTTTAGATGTCCCCAGGAGATGTAGGGAGGGGAAAGCAAAGCTATGGGAAGAGGTTTAGGAGCTCCTCCTCCCCTCCCTGCATAGCAGAGGAAGCCACAAAATTGTATGCATATGTATTGAAAGATCTCCCCACTGCATCCTCCCCTTGAAGCATCAACTGAAGTGTTGTATTTATGGAAAGCGGGATTTTTCAAACAGGCACCCAAAACATTCCAGATCTGGCCTGAATCTCTGGGAGTCCAAAAAGTTGGGCGCTTAATTTTTGAGCCCTGGCTTAGAGATAGTGCTAGAGTTAACATCGCAACGGAGCTCAAAATGTCTGTTTTACAGAACCTTTACAGCCTTTTTTTTTTTTTTTTTGCCATGGTTGTTGAGTGATTCAGGCAGTCATTAAGCATTAATGTCTTCCCACATTGACTTTGCTTGTTGGAAACCAGCTGGGAATGACCCCAGGACAGTGTGTCTGTCAAATACATGCCAGTTACTAAGTACCCAAATTTTGATCATGTGTCCAGTGGAGATGCTGCAACGGTTATAAGTGAGAAAACTGATTGCATTACTTTTCAGTGTCACTGTAACTTCAAACAATCACTAAATGAATAGCTGTAAGTCTGAGGACTGGCTTTAATATGTATAAAGTGCCTGGGGAATTCTATGCATCACTTAAAGTGACTGAGGTAGAATGTCAACTCATAAAACATTTTGTATACATGTTTTATAGTTGACAACAGAAAGAAGGGGAGGAGTTTCAAAGAGCAGGTGGCAGTGTGGAATCGAAAGTACATTCCATTCATATTTTCTTCAAACACTGATTAGATGACTGCCAGGCAAAAATCTAATTGGAGAGCATGATTGATGACTCTTGGCTATGACCGTTTTTCATTGGATGATACACCCAGGGTGGGGGGGAAGCAGGATCAAGGGTGACAGTGAATTATGTATCTCAGAGTTGGCTATCTGTCAGGATTCCGGCAGTTACTCCAATTAAATCATGATCCTCAAGCCACACTCCCAAAACTAAAAAAGATTTATTTGAAGGTAACATTCTATGTCCGGCATTTACCTGGGTGAAGCCAATTCTGAGGCATTATAAGTAAAGAGTAGGAACGTCCAAGCCGATCGCCTTGTAGCAAGGTTCCATGCAGAAAATCCAACCAAGCCTGGGGGGGTTCGTGAGCATAAGCTTCCATATCTGCAATCAATTTGATTTTGTGTGTGTTGTACAAGTCACCTTCAAGAAGTGAGGGGAGCCGAATGTCAACTCATATTTTTATAGTTCACAACAGAAATAAGGGGAGGAGTTTCAAAGAGCAGGTGGCAGTATGGAATCGAAGTACATTTCATTCATATTTTCTTCAAACACTGATTAGATGACTGAAGCTTCTGCCAGCAAAAATCTAATTGGAGAGCATGATTGATGACTCTTAGCTGGACATTTTTCATTGGATGATACACGCAGAGGGGTGGGGGGAAAAGCAGGATCAAGGGTGACAGTGAATTACATATCTCAGAGTTGGCTTCGCCCAGGTAAATGCCGGATGTAGAATGTTACCTTCAAATAAATCTTTTTAAGTTTTGAGAGTGTGGCTCGAAGCTCATGATTTAATTGGAGTAACTGCCGGAATCCTGACATAGAAAAACACTGATTTGCACAAACAGGCTGATCAATATGGCATGGTGACACAGGGGTTAGGAATGCAGCATTGCAGGCTACCTCTGCCGACTGCCAGCTGTTCGATTCTTACTGGCTCAAGGTTGACTTAGCCTTCCATCCTTACGAGGTAGGTAAAATGAGGAGCCAAATTGCTTGGGGGCAATATGCTAATGCACTACAAAGTGGCATATAAGTCTAAGTGTTATTGCTATTGCTACTGAAGCCTCTAGTAGAGTCTAGCATTTCATCAAATCCCCAGTTGTACCTGAATATGTTCTGCCCACTCAGCCTATTCATCTCCCTATCTGGGTTGAGATGATTAATGGCCAGCTCTTTTGTCTGAAACTACCACAGAGTGCAATGAACTTCCTCTACTCAACATCAGCAACCCTTGTAACTTTATCTGGCCTTTCAGTTACATTTCCCAATAGTCTTGGCTTCAGACTCACCATCCATATATTCATTGGGACCAGGAGGACTTAACCTTTGATTCTCTGGCAAACAAAACATATAGCCTGCTGAGCTTCATATCTCCTCCCACTGCAGGAACTCCCCCCTGCCTTGCCTTAAATACGCAGACTTTGCTGATGTGTTTGGAAAAGGAAAAGGAAAGTACAGTCTCTCCCCCCATCCAAATCTGAATTTTGATCATACTATCAATCTCATCTCTGTAGCTCAGATTTCCCAGAAAATGTCATTTCCATATGTCACAGAACAAATGACCTACCTAAAAGAGTTATTGATGGCAACTTATAAAAAGGCTTTATCTGCCTTTCCACCTTCCCATTAGTGCTCTACCTTTTTATATATAGGATGGCTCTTGCATAAAGACCATAAATTCAAGTTCTTGACTAAACATTAGGGATTTTTACTCTTCCCCCCCACATTTCTGAATTCCTACAAAAGCTCCCAAAGGCACACACTTTTTGCCAATTGGATTTCTGATTTGCATGAAATGGGATTATAAATATTTAACTGCATTTGGTTCTTGTTATAGTAAATTTGATTATGCAATAAAAATTATGAATTGGGCAGTGAGTGTGCCTTTGTCACACATATTTTATGACCTTTGCACAACTTCTTATCATTTATTTAGACTATCTGCTTATACACTGAGGATCTTCCTGCCACAGCCTTTATGCTAAACTAGAGAACTGTCCCTTTGATTTTTCTGTAATGGATTATTTGATCTACTGTATTTTTTTCAGAAGACAGCCAATTTCATCTAGTTGTTTTTGTGTTAGAAGCACAAAATCCTTCTGGTTTAAAAGTATTAGACAGTGACATCACCATTAACCGGGGGTGCCCAATTAGGGCTACTTTCATGTCCCTGTTAAAGTGCCCGCCAAAGTGGTACTTATTTATCTACTCACATTTGCACACTTTCAAACTACTAGGTGGGCTGGAGTTGGAGTGAATGACAGGAGCTCACTTTACCACACAGCTGCACTTGGGTCTCGAATGCTGATTATCAGCCCAGCGTTTTAACCACGTGAGCCATTGTGCTCTAATGTCAAGAGATTAGACTAGAAACCAGAAGACCTTAAGTTCTAGTCCCAATTTAGGCACAAAGCCAGGTGGAGTGAAATTCCCCCTCTCCGGAATGGTAAATCATTTCCAAAAAAAATTGCCAAGAAAGCTGGGGTCGTATGTATGTATGTTAAGAACTTCTATACTTGTGTAGTTATAAGGTTGTCATGAAATCATGATTGTATTAATGATAATTTAGTGCTGGGCCGAGGTAGTTTAGTTTAGCAGAGCATGTGAACCCTGCCAACTGTGGTTTATTCAACAAATCAATGTTATAAAAATTCTGGGTTAGCATTTTTCAGTAACCCTTTTAACTGTCCAATAACACATGCCAATGTTAAATTCCCCATAGCATAGACGGTTGAATTAGTAGCTTGCAATAAGGTTACTTAAGTAAGTTAATAGTAGATAATGAAGTGGAATTAGGATTCCCTTGTTCATAACTCATGCTCTGAGCTATTAAACTCTTTTAGTCTGTATTACCCTGACCAAATAAAGGTATTGTTTCACTATAAACTGAGAAATATTTTGATACATTTGCTTCTTCTATTTGCACCTAACAAGAAGAGAATTCCTTTTTAAATTAGCATCACCACTGAATGTATTGCTCGCCAAACTTTTTATGGTGCAGCTTGTTATGATTTTAAACGGCTTTGTATTTCCTAGTTTGAGACAAGAAAGAACCAGTTAAAGGATACTGTTTCTTTGATGAAGAAAACAGTTGCCTGAAATGGGAAATTGCCTAAAAGATCATATCCTGCCCTGTGCACATACAAGTCTGGCATCTTAATTATGTTGATTAGGCGCCTACAATATACAACTGTTGTGAATTGAAGGAGAGTTACTTTATAACCGTGTTGCATATTAAGTAGTTATTGCACCTACTGTGCTGCCATTCTGTCTGACACCTGTTCTTTGTCATAAGAAGCAATTTCCTCCTCCTATAGATAATTAGGGGTAGATGTTGATTTTCATGTCTATGAGCCATTTCATTTTTGCAATTCACGCGACAACTTTAATACATCCAGAAGGCTCTGGAAATACACTAACCTTCACTTCAGAAAGGTAAGAGAGTGCTTTGTTGTTATAGCAGGAAGGATTTTATAGCAGGAAAGAGACTGGCTCAGTGTAGGACTCACTACAAAATCTCTTGATAGATGCCCAGGCAGCCTCTGTCTGAAGACTTCCAGTGAAGGGAAAATCAGGACTTCATGTAGTAGCTTGTTTCAATGGCTGTCAGATCCTATAGTCAAGGGCTCGTTCTGACACCTAGCCTGACCCTACTTCCTTCTACTTTTAAACTATTGGTTCTGATCCTGTCTTGGGAGGTGACAGAGGCTAAGGTCACTCCTCTATGTGACAATTCGTCAGCTATTCGAAGCCCATTACCTTGTCTCCCCTCGGTCATCTTTTCTGCAATCTAAACTTAGCCAGACCTTTTAATTGTTCATCACAGGTCTTGGTTTTCAAACTGCTTATTGTCTTGGTAGTCCATCTTTGAACTCACTCTAATTCATCATAATTTTTTTAACTACATTTCTAAGAATTGGACACAATGCTGCAAATGGAGGCTGAACAGAACAGAGTAGAGAGGACTAATTACTTTCCATGGTATCTCTATGCTCTTTGTTAATGCATCTTCTAGCAGGTGTATCACACTGCTGGCTCATGTTTGATCAACAAGAATAACCAGGTCTTTTTCACCAGCTCATTTGCAAATCTCTCTCTCTCTCTCTTTAAAGCAACTTGGTAGTCACACTTCTCAAGGATGTCTGGCTGTTGTCATTTTACGAATGTAATTGAATTCAATTTGTATTTTCTTGGTTTCTCAAAAAACATTACAAAGGAAAGCTACCATGACTTAAAATCTGTTTCATGATAAGAAATGTGGCTGTACATATCACAGTCCATATCACAGGGGTGTCAAACTCGTGTCATCATGGCAATATCATGTGATGTATTGCATTTTTTTTTCCCTTCGCTAAACTGGGCATGGCCAGCACATGACACATCCGGCTTGCAGACCGTGAGTTTGACAGCCCTGCCATATCACTTTAAGTAGTATTTTCACATGAGGACCCAGATTGTTGGGGGCAATATGCTGACTCTGTAAACCACTTAGAGAAGGCTGTAAAAGCACTGTGAAGTGGTATAATAAGTCTAAGTGCTATTGCTATATGGTGATTCTTCAGACTGTAAAACACAATAGAGAGAAAATAAAGGCCTAAGCTGTATGATTCAAATGCAGAAGGATTCATGTTCTACTTCTAGTATCTACAGCATAAAGAGGATCACATAATAAACCATGAAGAAAACATTTGTCTGAGGACCAGGTTAGATACTGCCAATAAAAGAAGACATGATGGACTAGGGATAACTGGATGTAGGTTGGATGAATAATGAGATGAGATAGATGAACCAGTTAAATAGTATTTTGAATAGAAATAGATCCATCTATGGCATTTTCAGATAAAATAAGCAGGTAATAGGTAGAAAAAAAAGAGTATGACTGAGAATATGGAAAATCAGTAGATGAACCATAATATAAAATCAGTCAACCGCATGTCAGACAACTTCCTTGTGCAAGATGATGATGATGATGATGATGATGATGATTATTATTATTTAGTTTTATATAAGATGTTTCTAGAACACTTTTCAGTAAGAATGGACTTTAACAGCCCAACAAAGAATATCTTCTAATGAAACCGGATCAGTTTTGTGATTAGCAGAAATGGTTAAAATATATTGAAATCTGAGAAGAAATTACATCATTTTTTCATTTTAAGAAGTGTATCATAAAGCTGACGAAAGTGTAGAAGCAATTAAATAATAGGAGACTCCAGGAAGCCTAACGTTCACTTTGCTACAAAAGACAGCTGGAATGTATCTCAGATGTTAGATCATTTTCACTGTACCACATGACTTTCGGCAGGAGACAGCTTTGATGTATGTCAATTCCAGCTGTTGACATGCAATCTAATTTCTGAGGAACAGAGTTCTGCATTGCACACATCCTCCTCTGACTGCCTTGTGAACTAGCTTATTTGATTTTAATCAATTTAGCTAGGGGTTGTTTTTTTTTGTAACTTAGTATCCCTTTTGGTAAACAAATGTAGGCTAGGTCATTGGTTTTAGGCATTACTTTGTTGTGGAAACCCAGCAAAAACAAGTAATTTTGTAATCAGGTTAACAGTATTACATAAGCTTAGCTACAGTGCTTGAGAAACTCGCCTCCACAAACAACTCCTCTGGACCTGCCTCTTAATTAGTCCGTACCTATATAAACTTGCCAGCATGTACCACTTATTTTTGAAAGCTAACTACTCAAAGAAAACTTAAGTGCTCTGATAGATATGAGTAGTGTCTTTTTAGTGGTGGCCCTCCAAATAGAATAGAGTAGAGTAGAGTGGAGTGGAGTGGAGTGGAGTGGAGTAGAATAGAAATAACAGAGTTGGAAGAGACCTGGGAGGTCTTCTAGTCCAACCCCCTGCTTAAGCAGGAAACCCTACACCACTTCAGACAAATGTTTATCCAATTTCTTCTTAAAAACTTCCAGTGTTGGGGCATTTACAACTTCTGGAGGCAAGTTGTTCCACTGATTAATTGTTCTTTTGTAAATTTCTAAGGAAATTTCTTCTTAGTTCTTGATTGCTTCTCTCCTTGATTAGTTTCCACCCATTGCTTCTTGTTCTAGCCTCAGGTGCTTTGGAGAATAGCTTGACTCCCTCTTCTTTGGGGCAGCCCTTGAGATATCAGAACACTGCTATCATGTCAACCAGAGGTAGGATGCTACCAGTTCTGCCCGGTTCTATAGAACCAGTAGCTCTGAAGAACAGCAGACACCAAACCGGTTCTGTGTTTGCTGCTGTTTGGCCCACCTGCCTCCCGGGGCTCTTACCTGCCCTTTATTTCCTGCTTTTTCAACCTCAGCTGCTTTGCACGCACAGCTGAGGTTGAAAAAGCAGGAAAAAAGAGACTTTTCAAACGCTACGCACCCGCGCACAACGCTTTTCAGCTGTCCGGGTGGCACAGCTGATGGTTTGTTTACATGCGTGCACAGCGCATGTCAGGCACACGTGCGCATGAACTGCACATGTGCATGCAAAACATAGTCACCAAACCAGTAGTAACACCGGTTGAAGCCCACCCCTGATGTCAACCCTAGTCCTTCTTTTTGTAAGACTAGACATACCCAGTTCTAGCAACTCTTCTTTATATGTTTCAGCCTATAGTCCCCCAATTATCTTTGTTGCTCTTCTCTGCACTCTTTCTACAGTCTCAACATTTACCTTACATTGTGGTGACCAAAATTGGATGCAGTATTCCAAGCGTGGCCTTACCAAGGCATTATAAAGTGGTATTAACAATTAGGAAATCTCTAAGTAACATCCACTTTGCCTCCTCAGAATGTTTATTTGGCCTGTTTCCTCTTGCAGGTTTATTGTACAGTACTGCATATTGAAACTAGTGGGAATAATCTTGAGGAACAGGATGAAGAACTGCAGCTGGTTCTTCAAATATCTCAGACAACTCTTTCTAGCTCTCTTTAGGATAATGGCAGGGAAGAGATAGATACTTTCGCATATGCAAGATTCTGTTACCTTAACCCTATAAATAAAGTAGTTTTATATTCATAACTTTGCTGCCCAAATCTGGTCTGCCTCAAAGAGTTGACAGAAACTATTTTAAGCTGCATGTTTCTAACTGTTTGGTTTTTTGCTAATTTGAGAATTGGCTTGATATTGTGCTTAAAATGTGGCTGTTTTTATCAAGACATGACATTATATTCTTTTATCAAATTATTTTAGGTTTTCTTCCTAATGGATAGTGAATGAGAATTAAACTAAACCAAACTAAACTAAAGTAAAAGCAATAAAAGTTTAAAAAGTCAAGTGTCCCTCAGACTAAATTTATTCCTGATGAACTCATAGATACATCTCTGTAATTATCTTTGCAACAGAGAGAAGTGGTTTCTGTTTGTTTTATTTCCCATAATCTATGGACTGCCATCCAAGGACTAACTAGACCCAACCCTTAGCTTTCAAGCCCAGACATGTTAATCCAATGCTATCACTGTTGATATTACTTGCAGAGATGGGAAGAACAAATTCTTTTGAAGGCAGGTAGATCTACTCTTATTCTGCATTAATGACAACCTATTTAATAGGTTGGATATTGGCTAATGAAACATTTGAAAGCAAACAACTAAGCTCAGAGAGCACAAAGGATTCACAGTTCAACCCTGAAGTAAATATATTCTCTTCCATTGATAGCTATTTAATAATATCTACAGCAGATCAATCTTTTCTCAGGAATACTTGTATCATAGCAAGATCAACAGTACATAGCTATCATTATAATAAATATTTGGGGTTTGCTGTAGATTGTAAACACAAAATATCTGTGCACAAAATAACAAAAAGCTATTATGTTAAGGTAGTTTTTCTTAACCTTGGCAACAGGAAGATATGTGGACTTCTCACTGGTTGGGGAATTCTAGGATTTGAAGTCCACACATCTTGAAGTTGTCACAGTTGAGAAACACCATTTAGAAACACTGCTCTAAAGCATATTATCTGGGAATGATAGTATTTATAGTCCAAGACTTGTATAAAGTATGATAGGCAAAGTCTCTCCTACTTAAGCCTAACTATCATTAAATAAAGCAGGATCTTTCTTTATGCTGATGTCTATTTCTTCTTTTGCTGCTTCTTAGTGTGTTCTTGACTTTAAGTTCTAATAGACAAAATGGTGGATGCTGGTGCAATATTACTATTACAGTACCAATTCAAAACAACACATATGTATTTTATTTACAGCATTTGTTTACTTTTAAGAATTTCTATACCACCCAGCTCAACTGGCTCTTGGAAGATTTATTTCATGGATTTATTTTTCACAGCATGTACTGCGCATTTATATATGATTTGAGACTTACTTTTATGATCTTCACAGCAATAGCTTTTGCATATAGTCACTAATTAGAAGGCAGTGGGTGGGATAGCAATTTCTCAGTCATTTGTCAAAGATGTACAAAATAATTGGCACTTTGCTTCACAACGGAGGTAACACTGATACCAGCACAGCCTCAGGTGACAGCAGCTCTGCCTATTCAAAGACTATGAAAATCTGCAATCAAGGCTTCTTTCCAGTGATGAGGGCTGCATAATGAGAGTTTTCCTAATTGTACAAAATCTCCCAATAAACCTAAGATAATACAAAGGATGAGATGTGATCTATTATTGAAAGAGAAAACCATCAGAGAGAGTAAAACAATATCACATTTGCTTAGGCTGCATGGCCACTTCCCCCTTTCAAGATACAAGCAGGTCAAGTTTACCTCTAGAACACCACAAATTAGACATCTGTACAGAAACACCCAGGGATAAACATGGCCTTGATTTAAGAAGTTCTTTAAGAATTCATGCACAACTACAATGTGCCAACGGCAAGAAAAAATCGGAAAAGGACTGGTTATCTGAAGAAACATATAGGAGAAGGAATATGCCTTATTGCTTTCTGCCACCTCATCAGCCCAACCCAGATGAAGCTCCCACATTGCCATTAGTTTTAAAAAAAAGAACATGCGGAGAATCCTTATCACAGAATTCAAAGTTGCAATTTAAATCACATGTAATTTGACCCTTTGGAGTCACATTTCACAAGCTGGTTCCCTCCAGATGTCTTTGATTACCATTTCTGCTATCCCCTTAGCCAACACAGTCATGGGCTACGCCAGCTGGGGATTATAGGAAGAGAAGGCCAACACATCTGGAAAGCACCACGCTGGAGAGAAGGCTGCTTCTTCCAAAGGAAGATTAATTTATCTTTGTAGAATATTCTCCAGCTCTTGAGTTTAGGCACGAGAAATCTGTTTCATCCTTGATTCCTCTCAGTCATGATCTACACAGCTAACCAGATTATGGAGACAGCGGGAGTCTGTTTCAAAACTTTGAAAAGCCGCTGACTCAAGTTCAGTATAGATTATTCTCATATGGATTTGGTAGCATGGAGATTGGAACCATCCAGCTACGATTTTTCCAATAAGATTTTATTTATTTATGTATGTTACATTGTTGTTGTGAACTCAGGAAAGGTATGAGATTTTGTCCTGCCAGGAAGAATTTCATGGATTTCGGTAATCTCAGGGAAGCTTCCAATATCTTTATAACTGCCTGGCATCACTATATAAAACAAAAGCTTTCTAAGTTTATTTTTATTTAAGCTTTGAACAGATTTTTAGAAAGTTAAAGATATAAAACACCGAGTAAGAGAAAGCAACTACAGAATAAAAACCATTAGGGAAGACTTTTGTAGGGGGTTGTTTCTCTCTTTCCCTTCCATTTTTTTGCCATACCACTAACCTAAATATTTGTAGTTTACATTGAACATTAAGGATAATTGCTACAATATGTTTATGTCATTTCATCTGTTATTTTTGGTTGGTCATGTAACTCTTTCGTTAGAAACCATACATTTTGAGCACCACATCCCATTATCTTTCTCTATGACACTGCTTGAAAGTGGTTTTCTACATGTTTTTTGGAATTCTACAAGCAACACAAAAATACATTTCTGATACACACAGATGGACGATGACTGGAAATTTCCAAAATCATTTTTGAACAGGTAAGTATTTATATAATTTTCTCTCCTCTATGAATTTTTTTAAAATACAAATACAGTGCTTGATGGTGCAGTAGTTAAATGTAGTCTTGCAGGCAAACTCTGCCCACAGCCTGAATTTTGATCCTGACTGACTAGAGTTGACTTAGCCTTTCATCCTTCCAGTCGGTAAATGACGACCCAGATTGTTAGGGAAAATATGCTGATATGATAAACCACCCAGAGAGGGCTGTAAAGCACTATGGCCGGGGTGTCAAACACACATTGTCACGTTGTTGCACATGATGTATCACAACTTTTCCCCCCTTTGCTAAAATAGTGGTAGGCGTAGCCAGCACATAATGCATCATCCCACAGGCCATGAATTTGACACCCCTGCACTATGGGAATGGTATATAAGTCTAATGTTATTACTATAAAAACTCTTGCTTAGGGATTAGTGACATAGAAGAAAATGCTCAGATGAACTATTTTTTTAGTTGATTTCTAGCACATCTTTTGTTCAGGACTATTCCCTCCTCCTACATTTCCTCACTATAACAAACAACTCTGACAGAAAGGCTAAGGTTTTGTGGCATTACAAGTTGGGTTTTTGCAGTGCCAGTCAGGCATTCAACTGCCAAACCACACCTGACATCAAGATGAAGGGGCCGGTCTGTCAATGGAAGAACTGTGTGATTTGCTTAACAACCTTATGATTTGCTTAACAACCATGGCAGAAAAGTCAATAAAATTGGTTACAGTCACATGATGCCTTACTTATTGACCACACTGTTTAACAATAAATTTTTCCAGCCCCTATTGGGGCTTTTAGAACTACTTGTATGTTGAGCCATTTGCCATAACTTCATGTATAGCTAGCAACTATGGTTTGGAAACAATGATTCACTGAACTGTGTAAACCTAGTAACTTGTGGCTTATTCAGTACATCATGTTCAGTGATGGGATTCAAAAAAATTTTTTACCGGTTCTGTGGACGTAGCTTGGTGGCCGTGGCAAGGGAAGGATATTGTAAAATCTCCAGTCAGAGGTAGTATTTGCCAGTTCTCCGAACTACTTAAAATTTCCGCTATCGGTTCTCCAGAACTGGTCAGAACCTGCTGAATACCACCTCTGATATTCATGATTAAACTATGAGTTAGAGTGATTTGTGAATTCAGTATGTCCTAACCATTGTTAGCTGCTATCCGAACATTCACAGTGCTATTTGTTCATCTAATTCTTTTTTAGTATTATTATTATTTTGACTGGCAGAGATTCCCCAAAGCCCAAACCAGATTTGACTCATTGTTTGCTATTTGATACTGATTCTGAATGAGGCAGATGGTAGCACACAGGTGGTACAAGAGGCAGCAACCTATTTTTTTTAAACTAGATATGCCTAAATTGAGTATGAGATCTTCTACCTTTAAAGAACGTGCTTAACCACTGAGCTATCGTTTTCTAAAAAAATGCATTTATTCACTTTCCAAGTTGCTCCATAAGAACACAGTGACTAATTAGAAAATTATAACTGTCTAATTGCAGGGGTACATAATCTCATGATGGTAGACTCAGAAAGATTCGTTTGCTTTACATTCTAGTATCATTTACACAAGGAGAACAAAAGACTTACATCTTTAGTACAATTGAATAACCATCTGGCATGTTTGCTTTCATGATGGAAACTAGATTTTAAGAAATTAACTGCAGATCATAGGCTCTTACTTCATCATAAGTAAGTTACAGCCAGACACATTCTACAGATAACTCTTAAGCAACTGTTAATAAGCAACAAAGCATTTCCTCAGCAGAAGTAAACTGGCTGGGGAAGGATTTACAGCAATCTATGTAATCCTTTTTTCCCGATCCCACTAGAAATATAAAAGAACAGAATTTTTTGTAGCTCTGTTCTGGAACCAGGACAAAGGTATTGCCTCCAAGTTTGCAGAACCCAAGGAAGATATGGTATAGTCATTAAACATTAAAACCATTTCTCTGCCATTTGGTTTTAGCCAATAAGTCTGGGTTTTCAGTCCTCACTGAAGCTGAAAATTCTTAAAAGATTGAATAAAGGTAGTCCTCAACTTTCAACCACAATTGAGCCTGTACTGGATGGAGTGTATATTTAGCTTAGAAATTAGGTGTTGTCTCTTTAAAGCATCGCCTGCAAGGAAATGTAGTTATTTGTCACATGGTCACATCTGTACCGCTGATTGGCTGAGAGACAGCCTTGATTAAGTGTGAGCCAATGAGCTAATTTGAATTTGAATTCCAACTGACAGCTACACGGTTCTCAGTGTGAGGAAGAAATCATTCTCTTTTTACCTATATGATTGTACTGTATATCTACATGAATAAGATTAGATTATTGATGCCTTCAGGAGAATTGTCTTATAATGTGAGTTACATCTATGAGAATGATACCTGAAATAAATTTAATCTGGATAATATCTTTCATGTTGAGTTAAGCTATCTGTAACAAGCTGAAGCAGTAACTTGGAGCAGAATAGAGCCCAAATTTGTTTCTAAGTGAGATCATTGTTCAGGGAATTTTGCTCCATTGTATGACTTTTCTTACCACAATTGTTCAGTGAGTCACTGCAGTGGTGAAGTTAGCAACAGAGTTGTTAAGTGAATCTGGCTTTCCCGTTGTCTTTGCTGGTCAGAAGGTCAACAAAAGGGGATTGAACTGTACTGGCTAAGACTGGACTTAAGCATAATACATGAAATCCAGTGCAGAGGTACATAAATTTTTTACTACCGGTTCTGTGGGCGTGGCTTGGTGGGCGTGGCAGGGGAAGGATACTGTAAAATCTCCAGTCAGAGGTGGGATTTGCCAGTTCTCTGAACTACTCAAAATTTCTGATACCGATTCTCCAGAACTGGTCAGAACCTGCTGAATGCCACCTTTGATAAAATCGTATGTTACAACATCTTACCAATTAATTAATATTTCAGCTTTAACCACAATAACACAAGAGCACACAACAGATACAAATTTAATGTAAACCACTCCAAACTCGATTGCAGGAAGTACGACGTCAGCAACAGAGTGGTCAATGTCTGAAACTCACTACCTGATCCTGTTGTCACCTACTCAAACAAACCCCCACTCCTTTACCCTCAAATTAACCTCTATTGACCTCACCCCATTCCTAAGAGGTCTGTAAGGGGCGTGCATAAGCGCACAATCGTGCCTACCGTCCCTGTCCTATTGTCCCCAATTATTAGTTCCTATTTCTTATATTTAAACTTATGTTTATTCTTATTTCTATTGTATTGTAAGCTTTTGACTAAATAAGTAAATAAATAAATAAAATGATCCTGGGACACAGCAAGTGTAATAAATATGAGTCAATTGTCACGTGTCTGAATTTTGTTCACATGACCATGGGGTTGCTGCAACAGTCACAGGTGAGAAAGTTATAAGTCACCTTTTTCAGTGTCGCTATAACTTTGAACCAAAATCTGATCTGAAATCAGATTTTAAAAATAAACTGAAATTTTACTAAAATTTGATAGATACCAGTGAGAAAACAAGTTGTGTATGGATCTGAACCAATCCTATACGCTGGAAGCCACTACAATTCCCCTCCTCCAGAAATATTTTTTATATTTACATTTATATTATGTTTTTAATAAAAAAAAAAAACCAGAAGGAAAAGAAACATTGCTCTATTTTGGCAGGGAGAGACTGGGATGGGAGGGGACGGGAAGGGAGAGGAGAGGAGGGAAGAGCTATTTAATTCTTCAGTCAATCTTCTTTAGATTTGAACTAGCATTATATTTTGCAAAACATCAAATACCTTTTAAAAATATTGATTGTTCTTGGAAATTCAGAACATTTTTGGCAGTGTCTGGAAGTTTTTGCCTTTTCAAGTGGAAGGACCAGAAAACAAGGCCATGCCACTAGTTCCCAAGAAGTAACAATGAACGTATCTATTCTGATAAGAGTTTGAAAAGAATCTTTGAGAAATTCACTCCTTAGCATAAGTCATGGTGGGTCTATACAGTTCTGCACCATGATGGAAAGGGTTAAGTCTGAACTTTCACCTTCTGACCTAAATCAAAATGCAACAACATTATAAAGGAGGTTTGTGACAAGCCTGTTAAATCATAAGACTATTCTTTCAAGAGTCTCCATCTCATGGAGGAAACAATAAATGGAATGGCAGTGGGGAAAAAAAAAAAAGAACCCATATCACATTGTGCATGTAATTTTCAGTAACAAGTAAGGAACCGGTTAAAGCTATCTAGGCAAAAGATCAAGAAAAATTCAAGCTGCAAACAATGCACTTCCAAGCCAAACAACAATCAGACTTCACACAGACTCCCAGAGCTTGGCCTGGGGAAGGAACTCCCTCTGTTCAGGAGAAAAAGAGGCCTGCCAGCTTGGCGGCATAAAAATTGAATAAAGCTTTCCTTTGTAGCTCTGTCCAGCAGGGAAGGACAAAGAGCCTCTGCCAATGCAACATTTCTGAATGATGGAGACCTCGAAATGCCCCCCCACACAACCCACCAACAGCAAATCCCAGGAAACAGGAGTCTTTATTCATGACTCCAGCTCAGTGGATTTCCCAAGTTTCTGCCTTCATCCACCATTACAGAGTCTGACAATATCGTCTTTTACCACTCCTTTTGTCTGCCACTTCCACATTTAATTGCAAGTTCATGGTATTAACTGGCCTGTGCAGCTAAACTCAGCAATCTTCATTTGAAGGGTTCCTTCCCTTAGAAAGGGAAACAATTCTTCCTCTGGTTTCATTTTGATTCCTTGCCTTCCTCCCGCCCCACCCCTAGTATGCAGGCATGCAGCCGCCTCCTCCTCCTTCTACTTTCTTCTTTTGGATACCCATTGATTTAATTTGTCCCATAAAGGCAAAGCTGCATTTGTTGAAGGATGTTGGTACTCTGAAATTTTGCCACTTGACTCAAAAAATACTTTGCTCAAGATTTTCAACTAGTATTTTCTTTGAGAGCAAAATTTTGGTTCAAAGAAAAATTAAATAGCATCCTTGGATATACACTGAGATAAGAAAAAAATGAACCATCAGTTCAGATCTGAATTATTCAGCACAATGAAAGTAGTATCAAGGAGAATTTTTAACCCCCTTTTGAAAAGTAGAAAATACACAACTGTTATTCAAGGAAACGCTGCAAAGTAAAAACTGAGAAACTTCTGCAAGCCACTTCTCATATTACAGTTTCATACTGTATAAGAGACACTCCCATAAACTAAAAATAAATGCAGTCATATGTCTGAATTACAACACACAACTAATTCTACAAGAATCCCACTAATTAATTCTAAAGAGGTAATGTTTAGAAAATACATTTGGAGATTTGATTGCAAGTTACACAACAGTCCAACAGCAAGATCAGGATGCAAAAATTAGGCCTGAAATGCTATAAAGGGTTGCCCTTTCTGTCACACTGAGTGTTATGCATGAAAAGGTCCACTTTACTATGGAATATGTCCTGTTGTACTTAAATGACAATGCTTCTGCCCCGATGATGGATTATGAGAATTCTGGAAGCATCTCCCGCAAAGCTCTGTAACTGGATGCAGAATTCCGTTGCAAGTGGAATAAATCACAGATAGAAGATTTTAAAGAATGTCCATGTAACTAGTTGCTACTTAGAAAAACAATTCTAAACAGAGGAAAATAAAAAAAAACTTCATTGATGCAGCATTGATACTGCATTTGATATAGATCAGAAGTATGCAATGTATAGTTTACAGATCCTACTCCCCAAGATTGCACCACTGAAGTTTAACAGCAAACAGCTGATTTATTCACTACAATTTGGCCAAGGAAGAGAAAAGAACTAAAAGAGGCATAGTAAATCTCTGCAAGATTTAAAGCATCTATTTTACACTAATCTCCTAAATTTCCAAATCTCCCAAACATAACAAAGCCTAAAATTTTACTTCACCAACTCTAGTGAAAGCACCAGGTCCAGACCTTAGAAGCTAAAAACAATAAAAGGGTTGTCACCTTTTTTGAGACAAATTGCCCGCTCCTGGTATATATACTATATAACAATATAAGTCAATATAAATTAAGTTTTCAGTGGCTTTTTTTTCTGCTTTTCTCTCTCCTCCAAAATAATCCAATCAGGTTAAACTTATCTGATGCAGGATGCTATAGTCACCTTTTAAAGACGCGATCAACATTCTTCTTTTTTTTAATCTACTTCATCCCTAGCTGTACTCTCAAAAAAAATTGAATGATTCAGTTTTAAGAGATACACATGAATAGGCACCTTGATTGTATCATTTGAGAGAAGTCCATAATTCATAGCCCAAGGATTTATAAATTCATGTTTCTTGCTTCTTAAGGTAAAGCACTATCTTGAGGCCTACAGAAATGCATTACTGAAAAATCGTCCCAAAGGTGCTTTTTCAGGAGGCAACTGGACTTTGTTTTTCTTTGAAGACGTTTTGCTTCTCAATCCAAGAAGCTTCTTCAGCTCTGACTGAATGGTGGAGAATGGTAGGGCTTATACTCACTCCTTGCAGACAAGTGGTCATTTGCATTCTCCTGGAGAGTCCCTGAGGCTATTAGGTTTATCTGTGTCCTCAGGGTCATCTGAATAATGCAAATGGGTATGGAGCCTTCTTGGCTGTAGGATGTTTTCTGCCCTATGACCCTTCACTGTTGAAGACAGTTGCAGGCTGTTGGGGATGAATATGTGTTGTCTGCATCTCAAACTGAAATGCAAATGAATCCTGTAGTCTGCAATTTTTTGGGAAATCTCTTCATATTCCCATACCATTCAAAGGGTGTTCATCCCAAGTGCATAGCAGGCTTTAATTTGACATTTGGATACCATGTTTGCACCCAGTTACGGGAGAGGTGGCAGTTGGATGCTCAAGTGGCTGGCAGTGTTGGTCATAGGTAGTTGCTGGTAAATGCCAGGCCATTCACAATAAGTGAAAGGCCATTCCAATTGCCTGAAGCAAAACTAATTATTTTTTCCAAACACAAATTTAACAACTGTCATTAGAAAAATAGCTTTTTATGGGGAATTAAATGTAACTAAATTTTAATTACTTAATTTAGATCACATCTTTGAGCCATTCACTCACTTTTAGTCCAATCTACCATGCAGGATTGGTACTGAGAGAAAGGCAAGAGGAGGGAACATACTGTACACTGTCTTAGTATCCTCTATAAAAGGTGGAATTAAAAAAAAACATTTAAAATACTGTTGTATTTCTGTATTATTTATTTTATTTTTTTATTTATAATCGTATTTCTATACCGCTCCCTCTCCGAAAAGGGACTCGGGGCGGTGTACAGCCTAATAAATACATAAAATACAGAGATACAAAATTAAATAGAATTTAAAACCGAATTAAATATGAGTATGGCTGCATCCCAAAAATTTTAAAAATAAGTTAAAATTTAAAAAACCCTATTTACTAAAACCCCTTAAACCCTTACTGGGCCAGGCCAGCCTGTTTAAAAAATAGGGTCTTAACTGCGCGCCGGAAGGAGAGGATGTCTGTCATGGCTCGTATCTCCGGGGGGAGATCATTCCACAGGGAGGGCGCTCCCACAGAGAAAGCACGCACCCTCGGGGCCGCCAGTCGACAACGATCAGGTGGCGGTACCCCAAGGAGGGCGACCCTGTGGGAGCGTACTGGGCGGCGGGAGGTTGTTGATGGCAGCAGGCGGTCCCGTAAGTACCCAGGTCCCGAGCCATGGAGCACTTTAAATACCATCAGTACCACCTTGAATCGAATCCGGAAGGCCACAGGAAGCCAGTGCAGCCTGCGGAGAAGTGGTGTTACGTGTGCGCCTCGAGGGGCGCCCACGATCACCCGTGCGGCTGCATTCTGGACTAACTGCAACCTCCGGAGACTCTTCAAGGGGAGCCCCATGTAGAGAGCATTGCAATAATCCAAGCGGGAGATAACGAGGGCGGAAGTGACTGTGCGAAGTGCGCCCAGATCCAGAAAGGGCCGCAACTGGTAAATCAGACGAATCTGATAAAAAGCCCCCCTGGCGACGGCTGCGATATGTTCTTCCAAAGACAGCCGCACATCCAGGAGGACACCCAAGTTGCGCGCCCTTTCCACGGGGGTCAAAACCTCTCCCCCCACGGCCAGCGAAGGAATAAGCTGGCTGTATCTGGGCGCAGGAAACCACAGCCACTCGGTTTTGGCCGGGTTGAGACGAAGCCTGTTACGACCCATCCAACCCCGCACGGCCTCCAGGCACCGGGACATCACTTCGACGGCTTCGTTGGGGTGGCCCGGGGTGGAGATGTACAGCTGCGTATCATCAGCGTACTGATGGAACTCCACCCCAAAGCCACGGATGATCTCACCCAGCGGCTTTACATAAATGTTGAACAGCAGGGGCGAGAGCACCGACCCCTGAGGCACCCCATAAAGCAGGGGCCTTGGGGACGATCTCTGCCCCCCCGTCAACACAAATTGCGAGCGGTCGGAGAGGAAGGAGGAGAACCACCGTAATACGGTGCCTCCAACCCCCAACCCCCCCAACCGCTGCAATAAGATACTGTGGTCGACAGTATCAAAAGCCGCCGAGAGATCTAACAGGACCAGGACAGAGGAACAACCTCTGTCCCGAGACCTCCAGAGATCATCAACCAACGCGACCAACGCCGTCTCCGTGCTGTGCCCGGGCCTGAAGCCCGATTGGAGGGGGTCAAGATAACTCGCTTCATCCAGGAACCGGGGAAGCTGACGGGCCACCACACTCTCTACAACCTTCGCAACAAAGCGAAGGTTGGAGACAGGACGGTAATTTGATAACAATGCTGGGTCCAGGGACGGTTTCTTGAGGAGGGGCCGCACCACCGCCTCCTTCAAGGCGGCAGGTAAAAGCCCCTCTCTCAAGGAAGCGTTTATAATACCCTGGAACCAGCCTCGTGTCACCTCCCGAGTGGCCAAGACCAACCAGGAGGGGCACGGGTCCAACAAACAGGTGGTGGCATTCAGTCCCCCCAGCACCCTGTCCACGTCTTCAACAGTAACAGGGTCGAACTCAACCCAACTGGCCTCACCGATATCCACCCCCGCTCCCCCGCCCGGAGATGCCCAGTCGGAGTCCAGCTCGTCCCGAATCTGAGCGATTTTATCCAGCAGAAACCTAGAAAACTCCTCAGCCCGTCCCTGTAAGGGATCCTCCCGCGCTTCCATCTCTAAAAGGGAGCAGGTCACCCTAAACAGGGCGGCTGGGCGGTTTTCCGCGGACGCAATAAGGGTGGAGAGGTAAGACCTCCTCGCCACCTTCATCGCCACTAAATACGTCTTAATATAAGATCGTAGAAGTGTTCGGTCAGACTCAGAGCGGCTAGCCCTCCAACTACTCTCTAGGCGTCTTTTCCGGCACTTCATCTCCCTTAGCTCCTCAGAAAACCAAGGAGCCATTTGGGATCGGCACCGGGTCAGAGGCCGCAAGGGCATGACCCGGTCAAGGGCCCCAGCAGCCACCCTATCCCAGGTAGCAACCAGGCCCTCAACCGAGTCATGTGTGTGAGCTTCGGGAAATGGCCCAAGCTCCATCAGGAACCTATCCGGGTCCATCAGGCGCCTGGGGCGGTACCATTTAAGCGGCCCCGCCTCCCTGCGGTCAGGGGGTGCGGAACGGAAGTCGAGCCTCAGGAGCGAGTGATCTGTCCATGACAGGGGTTCTATAACTATATCCCCTACACCCAGACCACTCTGCCACTGATCAGAGACAAAAACTAGATCCAGGGTGTGACCTCCCACATGAGTAGGGCCCCGAATTAACTGGGTCAGGCCCATGGCTGTCATGGAAGCCATGAACTCCTGAGCAATCCCCGAGGTACCGCCGGCAGAAGGGAAGTTGAAATCCCCCATGACCATAAGCCTGGGGGTCTCAACCGCCACGCCGGCTATAACCTCCAGGAGCTCAAGCAGGGCTGATGCCGCATAGCAGGGAGCCAGGTATGCGATCAACAAGCCCACCTGTACCTTGGGGCCGAACTTCACGAAAAGAGACTCACACCCGATCGTCTGAGAAACAGTGGATTCCCTCGGACACAGATCCTCCTTAATAACCACCGCAACACCCCCGCCCCTCCCCTGGGCCCTCGGCCGATGAAAAACCCGAAACCCGGCTGGGCACATCTCCACAAGGGAAACTCCCCCCTCTGGGCCCAGCCAGGTCTCGGTAACACCCACCAGATCCGCTCCCCCCTCACAAATCAGATCATAAATGAGGGGGGCTTTATTAATAACGACCTGGCGTTACACAACATCAGCCGAAGGCCCAGGGCCCGATCGCTCACACCCCCCGGGGAACGGGACAAAACAAGGGGGTCGGAGCGTGCCTCCGCCATCAAATAGCGGGGGCGCGCTCCCAAAACAGAATGTGGCCCCCTATAACCGCCAAATCTGCCTCTCCCGCTCACCGTACTAATAGTTTTAAAAACACCCTCCCTGGGACAACCCCCCATCCTCAATACAGCCCCATCCCCCTCCCGGCAACGCTCAACCCACAACCCGGTCCCAGCCCCAGGCAGGTTGTCCCCCAACCCCCGCCCGGCCAACCCTAACCCCTTTAAGAATCTAATTAAAAATTTTAAACAACCCTCCCTCCCACATTTCCGGCGACCCCACCATCTCTCCGGATCCCAAGATCCGTCCTTGAGATAAGTCTTAGAGAGACAAGAGGGCCAACTCTGAGATAGGGGGACATATCTCAGGGCCCACAGATGTTTCGAGGAGTATGTCAGTTTTGTCTTTGGCTGGATCTTCTTTGACTGCCATCGACCAGGCCAAGGCCGAACCAAGCGGGACCCAAATCCGGGCCGGAGTAGTCGCACCCCAACGACAGCTGGCATCCAGCCTCGCGGGGGACCCGTCACTCGGGGGCGCATTTTACCTAGATAAAAGGTATTACCTAGATAAAAGGAGATATCTAGAGATGGATTAAAATATACTTAAGTATTTTTAAAATAAGTATGTTCATGATAAACCATTTATGGATAGTTCCAATATTCTTGTTTTTAAAGTATATTTGTTAGTGTCAATAAGATCCTATATTGAATATATACCATTTATATACCAATATATACTGAATATATACCATTTTGGTCCTTGGAACATAATGAAGTGCTAGGTTCCACTTATAGTTGAAATGCTGGTGGGGGGGGGGGTGTTCAGACATTTTAATTATATGAATCTTTTTGAAGAAATAAATTAGGATTTGATTGTAGTTCTTATGAGAAATTGATGCTTTGGAAACAAAGGGCTGCAGCTCAACAAATAAAGTATTACGCAGTTCAGTTATCTGGAATAACCAGAGGAAAAGATCCAATAGCATATAACAGAAGAGATCATTTCTGGATGAAATCCTGAAGCATTACTGCCAGTAAGAATAGAAAGAATTGATCAATATAGACCAGGGATGTCAAACTCAAGGCCCATGGGCTGCAGGGTGCTTTGATCTGGCCCACAGGGCTATCCTGGAAATAGCAAAGGACCGGCCTATGGTGCCTCTGCCAGTGAAAACGAAGGTTGCGAGGGCCCCCCCAGCTCCGTTTTCACCGGCAGAGGGCTAGCAAAACAAACTAAAAACAAAAGAAAAGGAGAAATGTTTCCCCCTTTGCATTTGAGCATGCAAGAGCAAACAGGAAAGGAGAAAGAGAAAAAGGAAAGAAAAAGAAAAGATGGGAAGAGAGCAAGTAATGAAAAATAAGGAAAGAAGTGAAGGAAGAAAGGAGAAGGAAGAGGGAAGGAAAAAGGGGAGGGAGGGAGGGAGGGAGGGAGGAAGGGAGGAAGGAAGGAAGGAAGGAAGGAAGGAAGGAAGGAAGGAAGGAAGGAAGGAAGGAAGGAAGGAAGGAAGGAAGGAAGGAAGGAAGGAAGGAGAGATTATAATGAGAGTGAGGAAGGGTCTGAGGGAAGTTCTGCCTTAGCATTTGGCCACCACATGTGCCCCCGACACGAGTGATATCAAGCTGGCACGCCCCTCCCTGGCCACGCCTACCCCAGCCCCAGGTCAAACCCAATCCTGAATGAAATCAAGTTTGACACCCCTGATATAAACCAAAACTGATCGTGAACAAGAGGTATGCATAGAGAAGGACAAAGAGTGTGAGCTGCTGTAAAGCAATAGCCTAACTTTCCATTCAGGAATGGCTTGATAATAATCCCAGCAAATGTTAGAAACTGTCAATTGAACTAACCATTCTTTCAGGCAAAAAGACTGTTGGAACTAGATACTGAAAATACTGTAGTAAAGAGACGCCAACTTGGCTTTCAGACGAATTGGCATAGGGCACTGAAATAGATCTTTTGTGAGCTGATAGCAGCCATAGAGAATGCAGGGCAAGGGACACCTGAATGGCATGAGGATATCAGAGCATGCATTGTTGAAAAAAATAGCTTTCTTTCTGGAAACGTCATTCAATACAGTAGTCTGTTCAGCAAAGGTGACTCATTTTTTCTAACTTCTGACACCCTTTTGATGCAATCTGCTCATTGACAGAATGTTGATTTCTAGTTTCTTGCACAGCATCTGCCCCTCTGTCTTCAGGACTTCTACAGTGCCACATTTTCCTAATTCAAAAATTGTGCAGCTGGGGGAGGGGGGAGTTGCCTAGTTAAAACCGCAAGACTCGTCCAGGCAGTCATCAAAGACTAACTTGAGGTACACAAACCAAAAACATGCACAAGTTTAAGTCTATAGAGAAAATCCAGAGAGTCAATGATTTCAGGGTTTGGAAATTAGTGTTTACTCTTCCTAATGACAACAATAAGGTTGTGTTTGTAATCGTGGGACTCTGAGAATCAGTTCAGTAAGTAGATCCATGCTAGAAATCCTGGAAAATAACAATGCAATTGACGCAGCTGTTATGAGGACCTCATGAAAAAGATGGGTAAATTTGAAGATGTATCATGAGATACTCTTCTGAAATGTGAGAAATCTCCAAAGCCAGCAACTAAGCATCTGCTACACCAGATCATATCATACTAACAGACTTCAGAAACAGATTGTAGAAAATAGCACCATCTGGATCAGCTTTGTAGCCCCATTCAGGAAGATTGGCTGATAATCATGGTACAAATATGTTGTGTGCATGCAGACGTATCAGGCGAAAAGAAGGGAGTGTAAGGGTGAGGGGAAATGCAACCTACAACTTACCTGTTTGCAGTATGACAAGGATAATCTTGTGTGAGTTTGTTCTTCTGACCTACAGTAACTTTGCTCACATGAGCAGATTATATGCATGAATTACAAGAGTTCATCTGCAGCAACAATATCGCTCTAGCTCTGGGAATCTGAGAATAGTAAGTAACAGTACAGTAACAATACAGAATTACTCATTAGGCTTTATGGGACTATCACATATTCTAATGTCTTGTAATGAACCTTTTTTTTATATATTTGTTCTTCCTTGCCTGGTCCCTTTCAAAAGTAAATAAAGGCCATAACTGCTAGAGCATGACATATCCTAAAGAACAGTATAGACATATAATATACAGTTAGTCCTTGTTTACCAACTGTCTCATTTAGTGACCAGTTAAAAGACAGTATTTTTTTTTTCAAACAATCCTTCCATTTATGACCATCACAGTATTCCACAGTCGCCATGGTGATATTCCATTATCACCATTTGGACACTAATTGGTGCACTTGGATGACTGTCACAGAGTCCCATGGTCATATGTTCACTATTTGCGTGTTTTGCAACCAGATTTCTACAAACAGGAATAATAGACAAAGTGGAAGTAGAATCATAAATAATATTACATAATTTTTTGTTTAATAACTATTAACTTTGTTTAATGATTGAAGGCAAAGCTGTTCCAGTTGTTAGCAGATACAAGTAACATACAGTACACATCTGTTTGATTTTTGAGATACTGTATTTCTGGGTTAAACGAAAAAAGTCAACCAACCGGGGTATATACGCGAGTAAATTTCCAACTCGTCCTGCCCATTGCAGGCTGCTCGAGCCTTCTAACTCACCATCAAGCAGGCTTTTATGCATATTCCACTCGATCCTGCCCAACACTGCAAGCTGCCGACCGCCTCGCTAATCCCAATCCAACAGCTTTTAATAAAAATCTGGTTGCTTGGGTGGTAGTCTTTCAGCGAATATAGCTAACCTATGTTTAATATAGGGTCGTCTATACCCGTCGTCTTTACACAGAAAAGTTGTAAATTTTACCAAGTGATGGACGAGGAATTAGGACATTCAGATGATAGAGAGAGAGAGAGAGATGATAGATAATCTGAAGCCAGTTTAAATACATATTGTTTTCTGCAACATGATTTAGTTAATAAAATATAATAACCCTGTTTTACTCTAGGACACATGGATTCAAACAGCTTACAAATAGAATGCAGAATTTTACATATTTATAATGAAGACATTACTATATCAATTATTTTTCATTACTATTACAAATGCTTTATAAGTCCCCCTTTCCATTATGATATGAAGAACATCTATTTTAATAGCAATGTAATGGATTTATTGAAATAAAAATGTCAAAACGTTAGTAATCTGAATCTGGGGCTGAAAAAAAATGTTCTCGCAAATCAGAATACATCATAGCCATTCAACCTATAATTTTATATTTCTTTTCCTAGCTTGCTTCAATTTTCATTTCTAGACAATGCTTATTTAACCAACTCATTTGCCAGAACCATCTGAACCTCTTATCAGCCAATCTCAGCATCCTTCAAAATCCTTCCCTTTCCCTTTTTCTTGCCTTGACAATTATAATTATCACAATCCACTGTCTTCAGGAACCCTTGCAACTTTATCAATGAAATAGATGGTTAGTTCCTGAATGGCTAAAATTAAGTAGAACCATAATCAATAGTCCCCAGAGAAGGTCACTAGAGAGTAACTTCAGAACAATTTTGCTGTTTTAAGGTAAGAGTATGCTGAATCCAAGGAAAGTCCTGAATGCTTTTTGAGTGGGGTTATTTATTACCAAGGGTTGGGGAGATTTTGCAATGGCTCTCTTACTGTACCTGGCAACTGAGGAAGAGAAAGATGGCTGTGGCCAGGTTCAGTTCAAAGTTTGTTTTTAAATTTGTTATTTTTAAATGTGTGTATTTTTTTAGTTAAGTACTATACGTTGCCTAGAATCACTTTCATGTGAGATAGGCAGCTATACAAATATAATAAATAAATAAATAAATAAATAAATAATAAAAATGAAGCTTCTTCACAAAGCTGTAATTCTTGTTCAACAAAGAATTACTAGGAAGAGGGAGGGCTGTGGGGAAGCAGACAGAGGAAGTTGCAAGCAATTGGGAGGATGTATAAGATTTATGGTAGGAATAGGAGAGATGATTGTGACAACAGCAACTTTCTGCCTGCCAATGCTGTGCCAACTGTAGCAGTTTAAGAGAAGTGGGCTTAAATCAAGAAAGAGATTTCCCCTTTTTTCATGATTTTGGGGAAAGAGAGCATTCATCTTCCAAAGTAAAACCAGATTTCAAGATTCATGCAAAAGCAAATATAAGATTTTAAATATTATTGGGATTTTTTTTACTTTATGATAATAAAACAGTTTCATATTATAAGACTATGTATTATTTGATATAGAAATGAAGATATTAAATAGCAATAGCACTTAGACTTATATATTGCTCCATAGTGCATTACAGCACTTTCTGGGTGGTTTACTAATGTCAGCATATTGCCCCCAGCAATCTGGGCCCTCATTTTACCAAACCTCAGAAGAATAGAAGGCTGAGTCAACCAACCCTATCAGGTTCAAACTGCAGTTTGTCAGCGGAGTTAGCCTGCAATACTGCATTCTAACCTCTGCATCATCAAAGCTCTTAAATGATTAGATGATAGTCATGATAAAGTAATTAAATGATAAATAAATAATAGTTTCAATCTATTTAGCTCAACTGATGAGCTACCACTTTTGCTTTCTGTAAAACTGCTTAATTTATGTATCATCTGTGGCTACCATAATTAATGTTTTTCAAAAAATCAGGTGAATAATTGAAAACTTATTTATTTATTTATTTAATTGTATTTTATATTGCTACCTATTCGCCCATGGCGACTCAAGGCGGCTTACAAAGTATAAAATCACATTTAAAACAGCAAAACTAGTAAGAAGAATAAAATTAATTAATATAATAAAATCACCCGCCCACCTCCCATCCCAGCGACAGCAGATCACACAAACCATTTAATGGGCTCCATCCCGCTGTCGGTTCCCCAGGCCCACTGGCAGAACCAGGTCTTCAGCGCCTTCCAGAAGAGAATTAGAGTGGGGGCCAATCTAATATCTAGGGGAATGATGTTCCAGAGAGAGGGAGCCACCACAGAGAAGGCCCTTCTTCTGGGTCCCACCAGGAGTATCACCCTCAGGAATGGGAGCCTCCCCTGCCTCCCTGTTCTGATAGGTCAGGTAGATGTAACCAGCAAGAGATGGTCACTCAGATAATCTGGTCCCAAGCCATGAAGGGCTTTAAAGTCGACAACTAGCACCTTGAATTGCACCCAACTAATTGTCATTAGTTTTAAACTCCACTAGAATAGTTTTCCAGGTCTCCCAAGACAAACTTTCTTTTGAACCACTTCTCAGTTAAACAGCCCCAAAAGCATTGGCAAATTTTCAAGTATTGGGGGATGGGAATGGAGGAATTCCCCAGTTTAAAATTAGAAAGGGGATACTTCTGGTTGAACTACAAGACAATCTTAGCTTGTCAGATTTACTTATAGTTTTCAGCAGTATCGACATGTAAATCCAAGCCAACTATGGGAAGAAAGCTGGCTATACTGTCAAATTGTGGCTTTTATATTCTTTAAGGAAAATTTTAAAAAAGGAAAAAGAAGAGTACTATTGTAGAAACAGTGAGTTTCCACATAACTGAGATGGTGAGGAATAAGAGACAACATATGGCAGCATTTTGTGGCAAAACATAATGCATTTTCTGATGATCTATTATTATTAAATAATGTATTAAGCCATACAGGCAAGATGATTTATCTTGTTAATGCAGTTTTTCTTTATGCTTTTTAGCAAAGCAATTGTCCCATTAAGTCATTGATGGAGATGGGTACAAGGATATTCTCCAAGTGGTTTTGCGGCCTCATGCTTGATTATATAGTATGATTCTGATATTCACTTTATTTATTGATAAATTAGCCAATCCTGAAAAAATGTCTAAGAAATAAAACTGTCTGAAATTGTTTAAAGGAGCTGCATCTTTTCCTCTTAGCTGTCACCTTTTGGCAATCAAATCCCAAACAATGCATAGCCCTCGCTTTCACTATGGGCTTATCAGAAGGAAATTGATCTTCTCTACTTATAAGAGTTTGCCATGCTCTTAACTGTTAATGCTGCATGGAAAGATCAAGGGAGCTATTATCCAGCTGTTGGGTAAAGCCAGTAATTTAAGATACCTCATAACTAAAAACAACATTTCATTATTCAGAATCAATATAAGTTGAAAATTCATTCAATCATTAATTTTATTTAATACTGTGTTTTTAGTACTGGCTTTTACATCTCATTCTTAATTTCACCAGAAAGTTTTAAATTACAAATAAAAAACCTAAAAATATGAATGTTTTCTTTTGAGAAAGCTGAAACCAAATAAAGCATCTGGCAGTAAAATTTCCAATAAACTGACTTTAATCAGTTGAATCTGTAGTCCCAAAAGCTTTTCTGAACTCAATTGGACTTAGCTCCCAATTCAATCTCCTTGAAGAATAAATTACTTGTTGCCTGACATCTAAACAATAGGAAAGGTAACACAGGGCAACATTCTCTAGGACAGAAATTCACAAATCTAGGCTTGTAAAAAAACCACTTATTTATCTCCTGATAATCAAAATAGGAAAGGGGATTATTCTACTTTGATAGCTATTTTTACCATGTTTTAGGTTTATCAACTCTTGATATACTTAAATAAAGTTTCTAAATAAAGTTTCTAGGCTAGGTTGGTGTCACACTGGTATGGAAAACAGATGGTCAACTCATGGTTCACACAATGCACTAACCTCTATAAATTGTCAAAATAGAGATGAGGAACCTCCTGTTAGGTAACACCAGGACATGCAAGCAAACAGAATTGAGAACTGTATACCAATTCAGAGAAGAGGAACATTAAGTGGGAGATTCCTATGGAGATAGAACGTTTACATGTTAATCATTATTTACTGACTGCATTCACACATTACAATAATCTAAAATGTTTATTTGCTTGTAGCTTTGCATATTATTTGCCTCCATGATTTAGTTTGTATTTAACTTTTGGAATGCTAAATTGTTTTTATATTTGTAATTGTTTTTATATTTGTATTTTTTATTGTATTGTAAGCCATCCAGAGTTGCTCTGCAAAGCAAAATGGGCAGCACATATATTCAATAAATAAAAATAAATGATTTGTAAATAATTAATGGTTTAGCATATTGTGCAAATCAAGCCAACTGTTTATTGATTATTCAATCAATTATGATTAAACAAGTCATAATATTGGGGCATTAAACTCTCTTCTGGTGATGCTCAATTTAATTTACTTCTAAGATTAACTAAAATTTGTGAAATTGATTAAATTATTAATAGCAGTTTTAAAAGATCACTTTCTGCCATTTCCAGAGTTTGTTTGGAGGCATCTTTTAGAGATACTATATGCATGGGCATGGCAAGGATGTGTCCAAAACAGCAAGTCAAGCAGCTGCAACCACACACAGAATCAAAGGCAGACTGGTTTTTTTTTAAAAGAGGAAAAAGGGAAGGCTTTGATCACCAAGTCACAACCATCTCATGGGGTTTTTGTTTTTTGCTTTGAATGCCCAACTAATCTCTAGTGGAACATCATCAAGTGTGCATACTGTATATGTATATTTGTAGGTATGTATTTATTTCACAATATTTTTACAGTGTTCCAAACTCACTTGGGGGCCACATGTAGACTTGCAGTCTCTGTTGGCCACTCTTGGCTTAGTGCAGCATATAAACACAGGAAATGTCTGGGTTCACACAAGAGATAATGCTAACTAACTGTAACATGTTAGATCGCTACTTCTCCTGCTAAATACAATGAATGATTTATAAGAATAATAAATGGGAGATGGATGGATGGATGGATGGATGGATGGATGGATGGATATACATTAGACAGACAGACAGATAGACAGATTCTGTAACACTTATGGGTTACAAGTTATACAGAGACAGAAAGAGAATCTTCTGGGAAAGATTCAAATTAGCAACAACATTAAATGTGCCTAGACTTTAAGTAATCACTTTGAAGTTGCAACTTGTCTGCCCTTTCCCCCACAGCTTGATATATCATCCAGAGGACAGGGAAGATTGAAACAACTGCATTAAGAATAGGGACAAAATTAGGAGATTTGTGAAAAGTTGTAGGCAGTGATTGATGTGTAAATCAACACTTTCATCATGTTCTTCCAAAGGAAAAGAAAGCTTTATTAAAAGAAAGGAGTAAGACTGACTCTAAGCCATTATACTCTTTTGGAGGGGGAAGGTGAATGAAATAATTTTGAAAAAACCCACAACGTTTCAGAAAAAAAGGAGGGGAAAAACCACAATGTATTTTTATCTTTTTTTTCTTAAACTGGTAATATTTTGAACTATCCAGCTAAGATCATGAATAGAGAAAAGGCCAATATGCATCCTATTCAAATAAAATCTGATTTAATAGTCTAGTGCTCTTTTGTCTACAAAAAGCCGTGTGGTAAATTAGGTTGAGGCATGTGCCCTGCAATAAAGCCAAAATATGATTTGCTTAGGTTGCCATGACATGTACAAATTCAACTCCAGCTTTTAAATCATTATTTAATTATTTAAGATGGTTATGTTTGTAGCATATTAAAAAAAACTACAATGTAGTGCAGGAACTCAATTGCCATGTCTTAGATAAGCAGAAGGCCCTGGCTACAATCACTCATAACCTTATTACCTCTCAAGCAGACTACAGAAATGCTCTCTTTATGGAAGAGCGCTTGAAGATCACTGAAAAATGAACTTTCCGATTTTTCTTCGAAGACATTTCGCTTCTCATCCAAGCACCTTCTTCAGCTCTGACTAGATGTTGGAGAATGGAAGGATTTATACTCCTTGCAGACAGCTGGTCATTTGCATTCTTTTAGCGAGTAATTAAAGCCACCTGGAGGTTTATCTATGTCGTCAGGGTCACCTAACCCTAATTGTTGAAAGGACTGTGCTGTAGACTGGAGATACATGATGTGGAATCCCTCTCCCTCTGTTGAGAGAGGGCTGTTCAATATTGACATAGATGGCCTCTTTGACCCCTCTTTCAAACCAGCAGTCCTCTCTGTCCAGAATGTGGGCTCTGCTGTCTTCAAAAGAGTCACCTTTGTCTTTTAAATGCAGATTGACTGCTGAATCTTGTCCCGATGGGTTTGTTCTCCTATGTTGTACCATGCGTTTATGAAGTGGTTGTTTTGTTTCTCCAATGTACAAATTTGCATATGGCTCACTGCACTGTACTACATATACCATGTTGCTCAGTTTGTGTCTGGGTGTTTTATCTTTGGGGTGGACAAGCTTCTGCCTTAATGTATTCTTGGATTTGAAATGTGCACATATGTTGTGTTGGCTGAAGATCCTCCTGAGCATTTCCGATATTCCTGCAACACATTGCTTTGTTTATTGTTCTCATCATTGTCTGTTATGGAAAAGCTCCTGTGGGATTTTTTTTTTGAGATTTGATGAAGGCCCACTTGGGATAGCCATATGTTCTAAGGGCTTCCTTGGTGTGTTTTAGTTCTTTTTCTTTCCCATCTTTGCAGGTCTTCAGCTCGGTGATGTAGGGTTCTGATGACTCCCATTTTGTGCTCCAGTGGGTGGTGGGATATATTGAAGTGGCTCAGCCAATTACAATTGGACAATGAGGTCCTGCAGATAATTTGCCAACCATCCCATATAGATTAGTTATCAGTTATTTGCACTTGAAAGCTTGCTGGTGAGCACTGTAAGGCCTACATACTAATATGTTTCTACCATAATATGTTTCTACCAGATAGTTTGAACTTTGACCCTAATGCAGCCTCTGACTGATCCTGAAAGGCAGTCCCTTGTAGAGCATGTTGGAATAGGATAGTAGCAATATTCAAGATTTTAAATCTCTGGTCTTTAGATGTGCATTTGGCCTGAGATGAGAATAGAAACTGAAATGAACTGGATGCTTTGGTGTTATAGGGCACTATAGTTGTTAGGACAATATGAATACATTGAAATTATGTTAATACTATTTATTAATATTATCTGATATATTTGAGAAGTTTTTGAATTATTGTGTGACTTCCTATATGCTGCTTAATGTTAGATGAGTAAATTGGCATAAAAACATTTGAAAAAAAATAAACAAATATAAGGTTTTTAAGAGTTTGTTGTGCAGCTGCATTCCTTGGAGGAAAGACACTGTCCAGGTGAAGAATAATATTGCTTCACATTTCTGAGTATTTTACAAAGCCCAAGGTGATGGAAGGTTCATTTGTCTACTCTGCTACCAAAGAGGTTGCTGACTCAAAATTAGCTCTTCTGATTCAGTGGCTATGTGCACACAACACACTGAACTAGAAACCAACCAAGCACATTTTAGACTAGCACACTACACAGTGCAAACCCTGCTCATGTGTTTATTTGTGGCTTAGAATATCATGCTGATTCAAAATGTTGGCTGACTATGTCCACCTGATTGAGAATAAGATAAAAATAGAGTAACTAAATATATGTAACCTATAAATAAAACAATCAGGTATTCTCAAGTAACACAATCAAGAGTTGCAGGTATACAGATATCCTATGTACAGCTGGATACACACCTTATTTAAAGAAAACAAACTTTAGTTGTCAGGAATTATATTACTCTTTATTGTGTCCATCTAGAAATGGGACATATGTCAAGCTAACAACTTTGAAAAGGAAGCATTCTACCAGTTGAAAAAATAATTTCTTACTCTTTTCTAGACATCTAGTTAGGATTTCTAGTGCCACAGTGTTTAAGTGCAGTATTGCAAACAAACTCTGCCCACAACCTGGAGTTCGATCCCAACGGGACTCAAAGTTGATTCAGCCTTCCATCCTTCCAAAGTCGGTAAAATGAGGACCCAGATTGTTGGGGATAATATGCAAATAATGCTTACATTGTAAATTGCCCAGAGAATACTGTAAAGCATAATGCTATTGCTATTGCTATTTTTTTTGGGAAATGTAGATCTAGGCTACTATTTAATGTTAATGCTTATGTCCATACATGGCACATTAATGGCTTTGTCAGAAAGTCACAGCCAGAACTGTGAATTAAGATTGCAGTCCAATTCACACTTGCTTGAAAATAATGGAACTTGCTCCTGAGTACGACTAAATTAGATTTATCCTTTCATACCTTCTAATTTTTATTCAGGGGCTATGGGCAAGGTGTTCCATTCAGCTCTATTTTTGTTAAGCAATCTTTCTAGAATGCAGAGATATAAACATCAAACCTTATTCTTCTATCTTACAAACAATGCCCTCCAAAAATGTAATGACTAGGTTTGCACATTATATTAAGCTTTTCTTTGTTTGTATTGGCTTAGCAGATTATGGAAATCCAGCCACTTTTGGTTCGTTCAATAAATGTTTAACCATAGCTTATTACAATATAGAAACATGGCCATCAAGTATTCTACAGGACTTTACTTCCATGAGATATTAAACTGTGGTCTTTCTCTGCAGGTACTAATCCAGAGCCACACTACAAAATAAGCTCTACCTGGAACTAGAAGATAAGTAAATTCTACTTTTTCAAAAATTAAAACCATGCAACTTTATTTCCACAAATTTCAGTTCCTCTCTCTGATGATGACATCCAGTAAGCTTTGATTCATACTTCTCTTACTTCTTGGCTGTGTTTTGCAATAGCTTGAGAAAGATGCAAAGTTTCTGTCTTGGGCAAAATCCCGCTTTTAGAACAGGAACACAAGACAAGCTTACCTAAACAGCTTTTGCTTTTTCTATATTTAGAAATAATGAAAAAAGATAATGTAATAAAGTTGTCAGCTAAAAAGCTGATCCGCTCTTAATCAAAACAAGAATACAGTCTAGGATCTGCTATTCAACTGCTTCTATCCCTCAAAACTCTTCATGGTTCTTACCGGGCTGTTATAGGTTTTTCTTCTTATTTCAGCAGCAAGAAGATTCACAGACTATAGTTGATCCAGGCAATCAGTTTAGTCCCCCAAAATCCTGCTGTTTGGGGCAAAAATTGATCCTTTCCAGCTATGGCACAAGGCTCCACTCCCCGACTCTATTATTTGTGTCTTGTAAACTGAGCCATTCTCCATGTCTGGTAGCAATACTAACTCAGCAATGCCATGTTGAGTCCAAGTCATTCATCTCTTTATGTGCCAGAGTTGCAGGTCACAACCCTTAGCTATAGCTATCAAATCAGGCTACAAAATACAGACCGGTACATGGTGGCAAAGAAATTCTAACTCGATTCTTAGTTGCTATCTAGTTCTTGTCCAGATTTTTGTAGCCACATACAACACTCCCACTCTTAGGTTTTATATTCTTACTCCTCCGGGTTAGGCTTTCAATTCCTTTCCACACTTCCCCCATTTTCTTCATTTCTTTTTTCCCCTGACAGGAAGGTTTATTTTGTGGTGGAAACAGGATTAGTGCACTACAAAAGTAGTCGTCCTCAATTGACCCCATCTTGACATGGCTAGCCAGCAAAATTATTTCAACTTTTTTAGGATTAAATGGTTGGGTCCCCTGGCCCACAGTTTTTTAGTTCCTTCATACTAATGAAGCCTCCACAAGCCAGTAGTTGTCCTATATAAACATGGCCGTTATGCCCTAATGCATAACATAACATAGCAGCCCTTATTTAATTTTATTTTAACTTTTGTATATGTTGTTGTTTTAGTAGGCTGTGCACCGCCCTGAGTCCTTCGGGAGAAGGGCGGTATATAAATTGAATAAAATAAATAAATAAATAAATAAATAAATAAAGCAGGGGTCACCAACCTATGGGCACCGGGCCACTAGTGGACCGTGAAGGATTTGTAACTGGGCCACAGAAACAGCAGGTGAGCGCACGCAAGCGCATCCTCATTTACACAAGCCGTGCTCCATTTAAATGAGCAGCAGGCTCATATGCATGCTGCTCACAGAAATGGGAGCTGTGTATGCATTTTCCAGCTGCTCCTGAAGAACCATCCCCGCTCCCCCACCACCACTGGTCCGCAAAGCCGGAAATGTTGGGCAATTCTGTCCTAATGTGCTAAGCCAGGTGGTCCTTTCAAACCATAATTAACTTTGCTTTGCCTTAGTTAGTGTGTTTTATATATCCAGGAATATATAATTACACCATACAAATCTTACTTTTTTTTTTTGCAACCTTATACTTCAAACTCATAACTTATTAGGTCAATACCCGTGCTTCGCTACAAAACTATGCCTACCAGCATCCATCGGTATTCATCTGGCTAGCGTTCTGTCAGTGTGTGAGAGCTGAGGGCGTTTTGGAAACTGAAACAGTATTTGCTTGTGTGAGCAAGAAGACAGCAAGGAGCCTGGGCATGGCTTAGCTCAACTGCTCTGTACTTAAGCTGCTTGGTGCTCTGAAACTGAAACTCCTCTCCTCTGCTTGTGTTTTGCATTTGGAGCAGTTTTCTTTTCAGGTGGAAGGGGGAGTAAAACTCCTGAGCATCAGTGCGTGTTAATAATAATATGCCAGACTACAATACAAAATACTAATGGTCTGATGGTCATTTCGAAAAATCATTTCACCTAGAAGCCAAGAGGAACATAGGTGCCAAATTTCAAGTTTGTAGACTTTACGGTTCTGGAGATTTTATGATGATGCGTGAGTGGTATTTCACTTTTATAGAGAGAGATAAGGAAAGGGTATGGCTATCCTAAAATCTGAGAGATTCCAGGGGCTTTGCAAAGTTGACTGTAAATAAAGTAGAATGGTTTTAGCAAGAGTTTACATGTCGTACTATAGTATGATTTGATATGATTTGCTCGATCAGGTACAATTGCTGGATTCATGCACTGTAGTTTGTTTAGTTCCACCAATACAGAATATTTGAATGAGGAATATGGTCGTACAGTTAGTCCTTGACTTATGACCACAATTGAGCCCAAAATTTATGTTGTTAAGTGGGAAGTTTGTTAAGTGAGTTTTACTCCATTTTACGACTTTTCCTGCCACGTTTGTTAAGTGAAGCACTGCAGTTATTAAATTATTAACATGGTTGTTAAGTGAATCTGGTTTCCCCATCGACTTTGCTTATCAGAAGGTTGCAAAACATGATCTTGGGATTTATGCAACCATCATAAATATAAGTCAGTTGCCAAGCATCCAAATTTTATTCACGTGACTGTGGGGATGCTGCAAGTGTGAAAAATGGTCATAAGTCACTTTTTTCAGTGCCATTGTAAATTTCAATGGTCACTAAATGAACTGTTGTTAAGTCGAGGAGTACCTGTATATATGCAGGTTTTAAAGTGATAGCTGTAATATAGGGATATGACAATAAAAACTAATAGACTCCCAAACTGCACTTATGGTCCCACCAATTCTGAACTGACCCCAAAATACGAAGTTACCCATTCCAACATTAACCGATAGCTTTGTTTGATTTTGCTTAGTTTGCTATGTACAGTAAATTTAGCCACGCTGGTTTGTAAACTATGTTAATGGTGTAACACAATGTCAACACAAATTACAAATTATTTGACAAATCACTGTTAAGGTAAGCAATGATGATCCAACCATAACTGTATATTATAACTGAATGGTTTGTAGTCATCAAGCATTGTGACTGAAGAGATACCTTAACAAAGTGATTGATCTTCATGGCTCATTCACACATGCAAAGCAACAGGTAGTGCTGAAGTCCTGAAGCAATAAACACCCATATGACAAATAAACAAATCAGTCTCTAAATTCCTCACTCACCCCCAACACTCTACTCCTCTGAATAAATGAACATCCTTGAAACACTTTCAGATAAAGGATGAGTATCTTCTTGGGCAGAAAGCAACTGTGAAATCGAACTATTACTCTTTAACTTCAGATATCATTTCCTTCCTAGTTTGGGATCACAATATTTGAACTGAAGCCAGTTTTATCCAATCCTGAATCTTTATTCTTATTTTTTTCCAATTTTGTGTTAGTTATTCTCAGTGTTTTACTTCCCTTGTCGTGAGTCATTCTGACACTATTTTGAGGAGCAACCTAGAAGTCAGTATAAAACAGCCACCCAAGAGCTTATCTTTGACAAGACATTACTAATTTCTGTTTAGTGCCCAAGAATCTGCCTGTCTCCTCTATCTGATTGCACATCCCTACACACTAGAATGTGTTGTTTAGTCCACAGATCAATACACAATGCATTCAATCATAGCACTCATCCATGTGGCATGCTATTGCTTTCTCTGTTGTTTTATTGCGCTTGATTCTGTCTGACCAACATATGTACGTGACACTAAAGGTGTTACTTTATTCTATTAATGTTTTTACATCAGCAAAGAAGTGGAAAGGGTAACTGAGCACGATTAGAACCAATGAGTAAAGTTTAACCCTTGCTCTGGGATGCCCCCTGGATTACGAACGACTAGTGACCTGAGGGCCTTCAGACGTGACCTGAAGACCTGGCTCTTCGAGCAGGCCGGCCTGAGCTGACTCAAATGGGATTTTAAATGGGGTTTTTAGATTAGTTGGGATGGGTGTACAAAGTTTTAATTTATTTTAATTGGGGTTTTTAGATTTTTATAGGGACAGCCTAGGGTTTAATTCTTTTTTAACTATTTATATTTGTATACATGCATTTTAGTTGGCTGTTCACCGCCCTGAGTCCTTCGGGAGAAGGGCGGTATATAAAACCTAAAAAAAAAAAACTGGATTTTTATTCCAGTGTAAGCAGTTTTTGATGGAACAATTCCATCTAAATTCTGAAGTCCCTTAGGTGGGGTGGAATAAAACCATTTCCATAAAACATAACTAAGAAAATCAAGTTAAAATTTATCCCATGAATTCTTTACCTTGAGAATCTAAATCCTGGTCATATTTCCCAACAGCTGATCTTTACATTTGGACAAACATATGTTATAAGATTGTGATGATATATTATTGATCAAATAAACCACAATAGGCTTCAGTTCATTTAACAGACTAAACTCTAAGCCACAGATTGAAAACTATAATAGCCATGTTCACGTATGCTATAACCAAATTTGTTTGGGCTACTAACAAAGGGGTCATTGTTGTAGCCCAGGGGCCCCCAAACTTGGCAATTTTAAGACTTGTGGACTTCAACTCCACAAGCTGGCTGGAGAATTCTGGGAGTTGAAGTCCACAAGTCTTAAAGTTGCCAAGTTTGGAGACCTCTGTTGTAGCCTCACTCGTAGTTTGATGCCTGGAAAACTAATCTTCTCTTGCTAATTTCATGAAGCAAGGGTAACTTTCTAGGGGTTGCAAAACTGGAAAGTTCTACATATTAAGGAAAGACATGACAGAGATGGAAAGATGATATACTTGTTGTTAGTTCTCCTATAGGGCATCTGCTTCTGCCAACCTAGCATTTTGAAAGCATGTAAAAATGCAAATAGAAAAATAGGGACCACTTTGGTGGAAAGGTAACAGTGTTCTGTGCACCTTCGGTGTTTAGTCATGCCAGCCAAATGACCACGGAGACGTCTTTGGACAGCACTGGCTTTTTGACACTGTAACGGAGATGATCACCATCCCCGAGAACCAGAAACGACTAGCACGGATGTGCGAGGGGAACCTTTTACCTTTTTATAAGGCATCTGAATGAAAGAAATTGCAACCTGACTAGCATTATCACAGAAAGAATGGATTTTTTGGAAGTAATGCAGAAATACCAAATCTGTTCTATTTCAGTAATTATTTGAGGCACCAAGTAAAGATGTTGCAAGGAGAAATTGGGGAAATCCAAACTCCACATGCACAAGGAAAGTCTGCTGGTATAAGAAGCATTTTTAGAGAGTGTTCTTAATTATGGATCTATCCAGAACACTCTTGCAAATAACCCTCCAATGAAAAGGTCACCATCTCTTACTTGTGATTTATGGTGGTTTATGTCTATGATTCATGACCCCTGTGACATTTACTCAAAAGATGCTTTAAATTATGCATAATGTTAGCAATTGCACGTCTCTAACGTCCTTTTCACCAATGCTCTTAGGGAAGTTACATAAAAACATTGTTGTTTACTGTTGTTTGTAGCTCACTACAGACTCAGCCAATACATTTAATTTATGGCTCAAAATGTTGCGTAAATCTGTGTCACCGAGTTAACTGAGGAAAGTACAAATCACCAAGTACCAAAATGAAAGCCAATTAAACAAGGTGTTTTTTGTGCAATTTACTTAACCTAGTGAACCTTTTACCCAATCTTAGCAACTTCTTACAGAATCTGGCAATCCAACAACTGTAGCAATGGATCTCTTTGTTTTGAGAAATGCAAAGTCCTACCTACTTCCTCAAATTTTTCCAGTTATCTCTGTAAGCTCTTCATTACATTATGGGCCTCTTCCCCACTGACCAACAAAAGTCAGTGGCAACAGCTTGGGCAATACAGCTTGGTCAGTTTGAGACACACTGACAGGCTGGGTCAACAAGCTTTATAATGGAGCACCTTGCATTCTCATTTCTTTGACTGACAAGAGGGTAATTAGACTTCTGACCATGGGAAGATATTATGGGATTAGAATTGTTTTATGTCCTAAACTGCCTAGGATTCTAGTTTGCATTCTAGTTTTTGGACTGAGAAATGGTCTGGTTAAATAAATTATGCCCATCATATTTTAGCCTAATGTGCTAGTTTATGGAATTCATTCACGTCAATCACACAAGAATAAATTTAGGAAGCCAAGGGTAAAGTATGTAATGCAAACACAACCTACAGTCAGAACTTAGCCTATGTCAGTTTATCTGAACCCTAGCCTAATATATCGTCTGATTCAAAACAAATTATTATTTCATATTTTTAAGTATTTATTATTCTTTTTAGAAAATGATAGGGGCTCCATAGAGACCCAAAATTAAAAACTGCATCTTGGCTGCTCCTAGATAGACCAAAATCCAGCCTTCCCACCATCCTACACTGAACACCACAGTTTTCCTCACTTTCTGTGCTTAAAAAGAAAGTCCAAGTCATCCACTGGAAAAAGAGATGATCAGATACTAATTAAATGGAATGACTGAGAAAATAGGACTACTTGTTTGTTTTCTAAGAAAGTATCTTATCCATTGTTACTCCTAAGCCTCAATAGTATTTCATTCAAATACACTCAGGTAACAATTCAAATAATGTTACTATCTCCCCCATAGATAGCCAGGTGACCCAGGCCCCAGAGAAAGCCAGGCCATTATTATATGTAATAGTGCTCAAATTCCCTTCATATGCTTTATTTTGCTATACTGGCTGTTTTGTGAAGGATGAGAAATCTACAGCATCAGGAAATCAATTCACACACTTCTGCAGCTTTACAAATAAAGAAAGAAAAGGAGAAATGAATCTGCTGTGATAATCATACCTTTTTGGTAAGTGGTGGTCAAACTACATGTTACACTTACTGCCTAGACAACGCTTTGCTTTTTGCATTTCTTTCATTTCTGCACTCTAGTGATGAATTTATGGTTTACAGCAAACAAAATAGTCTTACATCCTTAGAAATATATCCCACCCCAATAATCTCTGCTGATCAGTTATGAGTAATATAAAAAATAATTATCATACCCACAGAGCAATTTTAGGCTAATTGCGGTAGTTGGCAAAGAAACAGATAAACATGTACCCCACAATCCACTTTTCTGCCCATGAAAAACTCTTTCATTGCCTGTAAAAAATTTTTAATCAAAAGGCAAGATTGGCTGGCACACAACCTTTAATGTTTTGTAAACATGGTAACTGATATCAAAAGACTGCATGTAGTTTTAAGTTTTAAAATAATTTTGATGAGAGTTAGATGATAAATACTTTCCAACAAACTGCCATATGAGTTAGTTCAGACATGATAACAAAACATGGTTCATCACTACAAGGAAACACCCTGTACTAACCTGCCATATCCTGAATATATAGTGCTAAACCTATACATTTCTGCAAATATAGATTTGCCCTAAAGATAACATTCAACTCTTAGGTTGCCTCTGCAAACTATGCAGGTATTAACCACCAGGAGTAGCTTCTCTTCTATCTAATTTTCTTAGCTATAAAGTTCCTCTGTCAAATTTCTAACTGCAAATTGGTTGTGGTTAAGACTGAAACTATTACTTGTATACAACCCTACATAACCTATTTTTAGTTTGCATATCAGGGTTATGACCAGGAACATATGGTAAATTAAACTTGGCCAACAGGTCTTTGCTGGTTTATGCATACTTCATAAACTACGGATAATACGGAGCATCACTATTACACATTTTGTAAGTTTCTAAATATTTTAATGCCATATTTAGCTACATATTTATAACTGTAGATACATATTTATAACTGTAGGCTTTTATTTATAGTTTGTTTAATAATAAGGCCCAGTGATTGACTTCACACATTAGGTTAATATGCAACGTTAAAACTACTCAAGCACAATGCATCTGGAATGTACAGGCAGATGGGTTACTATAAGCATTTATCTTAATAGAGAACACTTATCCCTTGGATCTTTGAAATTAGGATCCCGTCATTCTCGTGTTATCCAGCTATAGCAGAACTGCAATTCTCAGAATTCTTAGTCAACCCCAACACATATGGGGATGGTATCAGATTGAAGAAAGTTGTTCTGAACTTTTGTTCTGAATTTAACACTATGGATGGTACATTTCAGAAAATCTGAGATTGCAGTCTTGTATGATAAGAAATCTTTAATATATATATTTTTAAAAAAACATACTAACTGGCTTTTTAACCAGAGCTGTCAATCAAATGAGAGTTCTGGCTCCCAGACCAATCAAGTCATTTTAAGAAAACATCTGAGAAAATAATTTATTCCCTAAACAAAATATCAATGTATTTGCTAAATTACCATCACTGTTCATTTATAGATTAAAAACTAGAAACTGCATTTAAATTGTGTTTATAATTTAATCTGGAAAGCAAACAATGCAGTATCTGCAGTATACTTAATTTGGATATCACCATTTGTGATGGAGAAAAGTCATTATCACAAAAGCAATGGTTATCTTGCTCTTTTAAGTCTGGGCTGAGGTCTGGTTTTGGAACAAAATCTTACTTAGTTGGTCTGATAGATAATCTTCTGCAGTAGAAAATACAGGAAGTGTATCTTGATAAATGCTAATGATCATTTGTACTGGTGATACTGTTCTCATTGGTGGGATAGTTTCAACAGCAATATTCAGACAAGAAATTTAATCAGGACAAGCAAATATTTAGTAAATTCTGTATTACAACATGCTAACTAAGTTAATATTAATTTGGGTTACATTTTTTATTCTGGTTTAATGAACTGCATGAATTCAGACTGTTCGTTTTATTCAAGATAGAATATATTATGCAATCCAGAAAATAAGTGAATTCACCAACCTCATTAAGTATTCTATATGAATATAACTGGGGATTCATATTTTATGTTTGTATCTGCACTCTGGCAGGCATGCTATGAGGTGCCACAAGACATTATTTGTCCCAAAATGGCTTTGTCTACAAAGTTGCTGGGGAAGATCATCAGACAATATGCTGAAAACAGTTTATGTATCCATTACTTGGAATCAAGAGAGGCTACACATATATTGAACCATGAGAATGCATAATAGGGGGAATTGATAAGGGTCTTGTGAGTAGTTTTTCCCAAGTCTTCAAACCAGAGTTCATCCTTTGGTTATGACAGGAATTGACTGACCTTTCACCTGACCATGACATCATGTCCCATAGTCACCCAGCCAGCATTCATGCCCAGGGCAGGACTAGAACTCACAATCTCCTGATTTCTAGCCTGGAGCCTAAACCATTAGACCAAATTGTCGCTCTTTGTTCTAAACGGATTGTCCTTACTCAAAAGAGCAAGTCTGGGATGTCCCTAGAGTCATTATGGTCACTGGAGGTCCAGGTAATATTTACAGCCAAAAACCGTTACCAACTTTGGTTGGTACTAAACCAGTTGTACTAAATTGGATAGGGACAATTCTGCTCACAGCTGAGAAACTTCATGTTTAGATCACTCTAATATGCTCTATGTACAGCCACAGGAATTTGGTACGGCACATGTGATGTCACTTGCATGCCACATATAGTGTTACTCTTGCACCTGAGTCAAAAGCTGCAACTAAACTAAAATGCAACCAGATTGGTTACTGCAGGATTTTCCCAGATACCCACTACATCTGTATGAATCAGTGTACTATTACGTCTTTTAACCATCCATTAATTTATTTCTGTATTTAGTCCTTTCCTATATAATGGATTATTCATAACCCCTTTCAACCCACCTTTTAATATGTTTTTTTTATTTTACTTCATTCATTATATTGTATTACATTATATTATTTTTACGCTAACCCACTTTAAGATGTAATGGCAAGGAAAAAGGTATAGAAATATAAATCTACAGCCAATCCAGAATTTGCCCATGACCAATGAGCTACACCTGTAACATTTTTATTGTAGACATAGGAAAGGACTGAACTAGAGCCAGTCAGCTACCCATTGCAATCTTCATTTATGGACAAATCTCACAATCCCACAAATTATTTCTAAAAAGTTTGGGGAGGCAAGGGGTGAGTGTTGATAAAGGACAAATGTTATGAAAAACATTGTGGAATATGCATTTGTAGAGAAAAACAAAGAGCAGATTTTTTTAAAATGATGTTACAGTTACCCTTGTTCTTCCTTCAAAAAAAAAAAAAAGTGGCAGAACTTTCTGTACTGAAGTTAGGAATAAACACAGAAACATCTGAAGCAAAAGGCCCCTAAAAGGAAATGACCCCATTGCCATCTCTAGTAATGGTGAAATCAGATCTCTGGGTGATTTGCAATCCACTGAGAAAGTTTTTGGCCATCATTTTAGAGCAGCGTTTCTCAACCTTAGCAATTTGAATTCTGGAAATTAAAATCTACACATCTCCAAGCTATCAAATTTGAGAAATACCATTTTAGAGTGAGTGTAAGACATAGCTAGAAAGAGCATCCATCCTTCATCCAAAACAATTTGGTGCATTTTTAAAAAGAAATACATTTCAGTAGTCAAGCACACACGTTGCACTAACCCATAATGTGATTTGGTTGGCCTACCTAGAAATTTGGAGACAAACACCCCAAAATATTTGGAGAACACCTGTTTGGGAAGGACTATTTAAAGGGATCATAATGCTACTTTGCTATTATTTGTTAGCCACTTAAATATTCTTAAATGGGAAAATGAGATATACTGTACATCTATTTCCTGAAACAAATTTTATAAATTAGAGTCTTTTTCTTTTCACTCATCCTGTTACAGCAGTAGTATTTGGAGCATCGTATCAACTTGTGTGTGATTTTTAAGGCAGCCAGATGCACTTGACATTCCAAAAATCTTTGAGTACAAAGTAAGTTGGGTGGGCACTAATAAGGAAAAGAGTGGGGCTTACTTGTTAAATCAAGAGGTGACCTAAGGCCACATCATGGAAGTTTCAGAGATTAACTATTTGGTCACGCTGCTAATTTAGTTCCAGCTGCCTGACAAAACAGCTGTTCAACTCACTAAGTACAACACAAACTCAGTCCCTAACAGGTGGAGTTGGCAGATGCCAAGTGCAACTAAAGCACTGATTCTCAGCAAATGAAGCCACTGTCAAAGTTGCAGCACCGGCAGATGTGCTATGGATCAAGTTTCCACACACACTTACACACACACACAACCATTCCATTTTTAAAATAATAAACAACCACATTATAATCCTCAGCAATTTTTCATCCGGGCTGATCTCCAAAAAAAACTAAACAGAAATAATAATTGGATGAGAGATACCTGGTTTATGAAGATAAGAAGATTTTTTTAAAAAAAACTTAGGTGAAGACATTGCCAAACAATTTACTATTGCCAAAAACACCAAATGTGGACTAAAGGTTGAGCAAGGAGGACAGTGTCATTACATAACACTTAGTGTATGTGTAATATCTGGGTTATTCAAAGTGTTTTACATACAACATCTCTCTCAGTAATCTTACAAGTTTGTAAATTGGTCTGGTCCATACACTATGCCAGACTTTGTTCATGGTTTAGCATGCTGTGTGAACACAGTAAAATACAGCTTATGCAATGGACATGGTTTAGCAACTTATATGAAGTATCACATATAGATCCACTTTTATTTCCATGCTATACTGGGCGGGGAGGGAAAGGATAAAGCTGAGAAAGAACAGTTGCCAGAGCCAAGTTAGTTAATCCACATCCAAAGCAGTAACTAAATCCAGAATAGCATCACAATCTTATTTATTCAGGTATCAGTTTGATAAAACAAAATTGGTTTATTTCACTACGATTATACTCAGAGGTACAATCTTATAGCCCTTATAGATTACTGGATTTGAAGATAAAACGTGCTCTGGAACTGGGATCAGCATACAGATACCAGTAGTGCCTGTCAACAATTCTTTAATTCTAACACACCTTTTCCCAGGCTGATGCTAAGCTGAGGACTGCTACATACAATCGTGGGGGAAAAATATGGTTGCTTAAGAATCTGCATTTGAATGCCAGATAAACATCACACATATAAATATCAGATAATACTAGATAAACATAGCACACACTCTAAAGTACCTTTTTCTTTCTTTGAATTCAAAATGATGCCCAACTACTGTATGGAACACAATAGAATAAGTTAACATAGTTGAGGCATTTCAGTTTCTGGAAGTTCTAATTGTGATCTCTTTGAGAGCACTCATTTTTTATCTATGCTGCAAGAGAGTCCAGGATGGACTCCTCCCTCTCATGTTATAGAGCTGAGTCTGCCAGTATATAAAAAGCGAGCCCCTAGCTGGCTCCCCAGCTTTTAGGTGAAGATGCGTGACATATGTAAGGTGCCTCTGGAATATAAATCACAACAATTAATTTACCCCTCCCCCACTAGGACCAGACGCCTAATGGTGGGGCTGGACTCTCTTGCAGCGTAGATAGAAAGGGTGTTCTCAGGTAATTATACCAATGCCCATTCTCATCCACGCTGCAACGATAGTCCAGGATGAGACATACCAAAGCCTGCATATCCACGGAAGGCTTCAGTACGTTTGATGTAGATAAGGAGGGCTCGCCTTACATCCAGCGTATGCCACTTGTGCTCCAAGGTAGGGGTTGCCAACCTTTTGGATCTCAGGGACCACCAAACTCATAATTTTAAATTCCAAGGACCATTAATATGAATTTTGACAGACAGTGGCTTGCTGATGTTGGTGGGAGAGAGAAAGAGAGATCTGATCTAACCTCTCTCTCTCCCTCCCTCTCTCTCTCTCTCTCTCTCACACACACACACATACACACACACATACACACAGAGGTAGGGGTGGGATTCAAATTTCTTAACAACCAATTCTGTGGGCATGGCCTAATTTGTGGGTGTAGCTGGCTGGGCATGGCTTGTATGTAAATATTATAAATATTTATGCAAATATTGAATTTTTTATTTAAAAAGAGCAACTTTTACCCAAAATCAGGCAAAGCAGGCAGGCAGAATGAGTTGCTCACAGAAATTCACAGATTCCCTCAGAGATCTATCTTTCTGGCATCGGCTACCTGAGTCTGTCACATAACATTTGCTCGCAAGCAAACTCATAACACTTGCTAGCAAGCAAACTCACAAAATTAACTCACAACACACCATGTATGTAAATATTGAATTTTTTATATAAAAAAGCAACTTTTACCCAAAATCAGGCAAAGCAGGCAGGCAGATTGAGTTGCTCACAGAATTACAGATTCATTCAGAGATCTATCTATCTCCCATTGGCTACCTGAGTCTGCATTGAAAAATAGAAGCTTCAGTTCTAAGGAAGGTTCTAGCTAAAGATTAGCTAGAAAGCAAGAAATCCAATGGTTTCCTGCTTTCTAGCTAATCTAAATCTCCTGGCACAGCAGAACAGCTGATGGTCAGAAGAAAAAAAATAGCAACTTAGCAGGCAAGTTTGCCAGGTAAGAATGAGTGGGTGGGGAGGGTTCCCGCAGGCTATGTGGGCGGCGCAACCTTGTGTTCCCACGCAGCCTGGATTAAATTGCTTTTGGAGGTGCTCTGGGAGTGACATTTCTCTGCTTACAATCAAAATTTTCTTGCGGACCACCAGTGGGCCACAGGCCACCGGTTGGTGACCACAGTTCCAAGGCATGGATCCCCGGGAGCTTTGTACAAGCTGTTTTTGTGCTTCTCAAGATTTATTTGCTGTAAAATGCTCTAAACGCTTTAAACTCTTTTATACTTCTTCCAGAGGCAATAGCTCCTAGACACAAAGCTGAGTCAAAAGCTGGGGAGCCAGCTAGGGCTGGCTTTTTATATAGTGGCAGACTCAGCTCTATGACATCAGAGGGAGTGTCAGCAGGTGCTCCATTCAAAGTCCAAGAAAGAAACACTTAAACTCTAATTGTTAGAGTAAAGATATCTTTTACTGGAAATCAAAGTGGTAGCAACAAAAGAATTCTGAATCTGAGGAAATGAGCGCGAAAAACACATATACAAAGTGATGGCAACGTTCCCACCCCCAACAGTCCATATTGCTCCTCCAATGGGAAATGGTGCATAACATCATGTGGGCATCTTCAGGTGGTGATGAGGCCTCTGTCCGTTGACCTTGGCATAGTTTGGTAAAGAGTCGCAGTTGCGCATAGCAAGGAATAGAAACTTAAGCAAGACTCCCCCTCCCCTAGATATACAGTTTCGTTTCCTACTCACTCCAGCACGCTTCCCAAATATATCATGGCCCACTGCCCCCTCCCGTTACTTATGACAGCCGAAAGATGCAAGCATAAGAAAGGAAATAAAGGAAGAAATCTTGAAGGCTGACAGGGAGGAGTTATACCCATCCTGGACTCTCGTTGCAGCGAGGATGAGAATCTTGTGATGGGAAGTTTACTGAGGGAAGTTCACTGTGAGGTATAGAGCAGGATTGGCTCAAATCAGCCCCAATTGTTTACTGAAATATCCATACAACTGGTTATAGTTATCTCTTTAATTGAATTAATTGAACTGGGAAGCCTATTGGTTTTTCATTCTGGCACATCATGTGCTGGATGGTTTTGTTTATGGAATGAACAAAAGACTAAATGAAACAAGCATCACATTTTGGTGCTATTTTTTTATGCACACTCCCATTATATATTAGTGGGACCCACATGAAATTGTGACAACATTTGGGGATAAAGACACACAAAAATTCAGAAAATTCTAGTGAGAGGAAATACTTTTTCACAGAACAGTACATGCAAGAACTCATTTTTTCTGTCTAATTCCCTGTGATCTACCAAGGGCTAAAGATCAGCTGTTGACATTAAGCATCTTGTAATTTGATACCTACTCTTTTAATTAGGAGGGGTCCCCATTTTCCAGAGGGAAAACAAAGAAACAAAAGCTATTTATAATAACTATGAAAACACTCCTGGTTTCTAGCTTGGTGCTTTAACCACTAGGCCAAACTGAATTTGATTGAAGGTTATCCTCTGCAGGTTAATCTCTTATTCTTCCATTGACTCATTTTTTCTATTGTTTTAATTGTTAACTGGCCCTCAGAATCACCTGTAGTCAGGTACCCTTAGAAATATAATTCATACATTAATCCTTTTTCTCTTTGTTTATTTAAAGTCTTTTTTACCCTTCTTCTTTATATGACTTCTCTCTTCATCTCTCTTTAAATCAATCATTTGGTTTCCTCCAGCATCATGTTCCACTATAGGTAACTACATGTACTCATACTGTATGTATCTCATACCATATAGTACTTGCCTTTCACTTTTGCAGTCATTCTGTTTTAATGTCTTTTTCTACTTTCTCCACAGTATCTTTTAAGTTTTTATCTTGTCCACACATTTATATGCTTTTTGTCTTAAATTCCAATTTTAAACCATATAATTTTTCTTGCTTCCAGATCCTGAACTTATTAGTTGATTTGTTCCATATTTTTCCCATTCCACAATATTTTTTGAAGCGTAGTTGAAACTCTATGAGACAAGAGCAACCAGATCAGTATGTAAAAATCTGAATAACCACTTAATGGCAGCTCAGGGGAAGGAAAATCTTTTCCTTTAAGGCTATCTCATAGTTCCCTGGAGTTTTGCACTCCAGCATATGACAGCCCTATTTCAAACTTCAAGAGGCCCATGGATAGAATGCTGTTTGATGCCTGTTCCACTTTCTTCTCTTTGTATCTGGTGTATACCAGTCTGCACCTATCTAATACCTGTATTTTTTTTCGCATTGGAATTGCCAACTGAAGTCAAATGCCAATGAATACAGAAAGCAGTAAAAACAAAAGAAAACTTTTGAAGCATTTCAATCAATTAGTTTCCCTGTCCTGATTCAGAAGTAACAATGTGATCACTTCAAATTCTCCATCATTTTTTAAACTCCTTCAGCTGTCAGGAGTCAGCTGTCTGACTCCTGGCAATTGCCTCTATTCCCTCTCCTCCAAAAAGCTACAGGTTCAATGACCAAAACTAAGTACAATATTCCAGATGTGGCCATGCACCATATCATACCTTCCATAGGGACCCACTTTCTTCCACAGCAAAAGGGCCACCTTTGAGATGAGATCTGCTGTTCTGTTTATAAAGCTGACCTAGAGAGAGGCTCTTGTGTCTGTCACCGCTCAGTGTAATAATGAACAGTGTTGCTGGTCCAACCAGATTTTTCCCTACTAATTTGCAAATAGAAGCCAGTTTTGGCAGCACAACAGGGAGAAAGGTATGGATTTTTGTTTTTGTTTTTTGAACAGAGGGAAGTGATCTATAATCAAAAGTTACAAAGTGAAGGAAAAACTATCCGTAATGACTGCCATACAAGAGGAAAAGTAGATGTGAAACCCACAATGGCGGTGTACATTAGTTTGTTTTTAGCATTTTAGACTAGCCACTCCATATATACCCTGAAACTCTATTACTCGGTGAATATATCCATCCACAGATCTTCTTGTCAACCAAGGTCGCATAACAGCACTATTGCTGTGTAAACACAGATTAAGTGTTCCATCCCAGTTCAAGCAATCACCAAGCACTAAATGAACCACATATTCTTCTCTGTCACATACACCCCCCCCCCCCCAAAAAAAAAAGACTCTGGGTTTTGTGTGACTAACCCAGCACTGTGGAGGGGCTTATCCAGACTCCCCTTAGGGAAGGAAACGACCCCATGTGTTGTGTAGAAAGGTCAACATCATGACAGACATTTTTGTAACGAGACTAAGATAGACAGATTCAGAAATATGAAATAGGATTAACAGATGTTTAACAAAGGGGATTTGAAGACTAGTGTAATATTTGGGCTAATCTGTTGAATGCTTTTTAGATTTTTCTTTTATTATATATTGGAGGTTGAGTCAATTTGATTATTAGACGGAGACCTCCTCAACTGAAATACTGATTTATATTTTTTTTTCTTGTTAAATAAGGATAGCGAAAGTTTAAAACTATTAACAGACACATTATGTAAGGGGAGGAGAATTTATTAGGCTTTTTATTTTTCTTTTCAGCATCCAACCAAGATGGATTTTTTTTACATGTTTAATGTCAGACATTTGGGTCATTTTTTTTTCTTTTTTTCCTTTTATGTACATGTTGTTGTTACTGTTCGATGTACGTTTTTTTCTCTTTTGTTTTTCTGTTTTGTATTTTATTCCTATTGATAAAACATAATGAATAAAAAAATAAATAGGAAAGAGTATTAGGAGAAAAGTAGAATGCCAGATGTAAGGCAGAAGAGAAGCATCACAGTAGCCTAGTATCCAATCCAATGAATTAGATTTTTCCAAACTTGATGAATACTTTCTGCATGCAAAACATGGATCCAATTACAGAATAAAGGTCCTTTCCTAAAATAAGAATGACATTTAATATTGTAGAATTGTATGATACTACATAGTACAACTTCGGGCATTTCTTATAGGAGGAGGATCCCACTTTGCATTCAATAGAAACAAGTTACTTTGAAACAAATATGGGTGTGCCCTTTGTATCTCTCTGTAAATCCTTATATCAAAAATATTTTCCCCCTGGATTACACTGCCGTTGAAGAGACTTATACAATCCCAGGAAAAGGTGCATCGGTTTCAAGAAGTGCAGACAGGTATTATGTAGGTGCCCTGCATCTTTGATGCTCTGAACTGAACCGTAGAATTTGAAAAGCAGTGCAGACTTAATGCATAGTATCCACTAGTTGTCATAAAGATCATGGAGAAATTGACTGGCTCTTAAATGGAAAAAAAATGGTGTCTATTTCCTAATAGGAATGTAGGTGTTGGTGGGCTGTCAGGAAATTAATTCTGTGAAATTTTGTATAAAAGACCGGAATATATTTCTGGATATTGCTACTCTGGCTTTATATGCTGTGATCATTAAGTTAGGGTGAAATGTCTCTCGCTATTTAGGGTCAGAAATGTGGCTTCTCACTTAAAGTCATAGCAAGAATGAACCGCAATGGTGGTGCGAGCTGAATTCAGCCCTGGCTGTGACAATATCAGATTCATGAACAACTTGCAGGAGTATGAGTCTGACAGCTGTGCCAAATCTTGTTGATTTGGTTAAGCATGTTTTATGAAATAGCCAATTTCTGATCTTAACAAAACCAGGGAATTTCTCTCTCAAAATAAACTAGCCTGATACCAAAATCTACCTTAATATTTCCCAATCCTGGGATTCCATGGAAATGTTTGTACTTAAAATCCAACCTATTGGCTGCTGGACCAAAGCACATTAAATGATGCTAATTACAAAAAAGAAAGAGTAATATTAATTCAGCTGAAAGACTGAAACGTGCCCCTCCCGTGTTTTACATGATCCTCAGCATGTTGAATATTTTAATGATGGGTCCCTGTATTTCCTGTGGAGTCGGATGAAGCTTCTGAAAAACAACATCCACTGCACTGGCAACCGGGTGGCTGCAAAACAGCCAATGACTGAAGGGAAGACAGAGAAGAAACAAGCATCAAGCAAATATCAAAGGCTCAAAGTTCTCTAAAAGTCACACTCTTTAACTTGGAGGAGCCTTTGCAGCAATTTCAGGTAAGGAGGAAATAGACTGAGCCTTGATCACAGTGGCATAAAACCATGAACAATCTCCAACCTATTCTTGTTATAAGTCATTGTTACAGGGTGGAGATTTCCTGTACAGTGTTTACTCATTCTATTGCACATTAGGTAGGTTCAAAATTGCTTAAGCTATTGCTTGTATTAACCTCATTTGCAGAATGAATTGCAATGGTGGATAATATTTATGTTTATTTATTTTATTTATATCCTATCTTTATTATTTTTACAAATAACTCAAGGTGGAAGCACACACAATACCATTTCCTCCACCTATTCTCCCAAAAATAATCCTGTGAGGTGGATTGGCCCAAAGTCACCCAGTTGGATTTCATGGCTAAGACAGAACTTGAACTCACAATCACCCATTTTCTAGCCTGATATTTTAACCACTAGACCAAATGGACCAAAAGGCAAGGTTTATTAATCACAACTTCATCCTCATACACTTATACTGCCTCACAATATGATTTGGCTTGGTGTACTATTCAACTCTGGGCAACTTTGTATTATTTCAGAAAATATAGTTAAGAAAACATTGGCCTAGCATAACATATGAATTCAGCTACTGAATCTTCATGAAAGGGCAAATGGACAGGCATTTTATCCTGGGATTAAAGAAGAAATTAAAGTTGGGTCCAACAGACTGACCCAAGAAATTTCCAAACTTTGCCCTTATTTGGCTTACTTACTATCCAACCTAAAGTGAGTATTTTTAGTAAACTGTGGATCTGAGATTTCATGCTCAATTTCCAATGTTTCTAATTTCTAATATTACTCACCAAACATTTCAAAACCATTTTTAGGCATGGATTTAGAATTAAATGACAAATGAAAACACAACCTACAATAAACCAACCTCTTTTGAGTCAAATTTGGTTTATAAAGGCTAAGATGAAAGTTTTGAGGATGAAACTCATCTTTTCTTCCACACTAATTTTCATCAAAGCCTCGAATATCCACAGCATATCAAGGTATAATAGCTCTAATTGCAGCTGGCTCCAACAGTTTAATTTTGGTGCGTAAGTTGTTTTTCGTAGCTGACCTTGTCTAATATAAAAAAATGCTGAGTAAGGTCAAGCTTGGTCAGTATCAGGACTGATAGTCAGGGAATCCAAGGGCGACCGGTTAAATTAAGAATTGAAAAAATATTCCAGAATAGGGAAATGGCAAAGTACTTCTGGATTGTTGTCAAAGAAACAACTTGGATACGTCCATGAAGTCATGGGAATCTAACACAATTCAAGGGGGATTTTACCTTTAACCATTTCTCCCTGTTCAAAAATGCTAATTCAATACGTCCATTTATTTCAGTGTGGCTGGTTATTTCCCTGAATAGACTTTAGCCTGAATAGCTGTACACTCATTCAGGACAAAATTATAGATTGCAAATTTGAATTAAATAGATGCCTCTCATTCACATCAAGTGACATTGAAAGTTGGCTGGGAAACTTTGAGCCAGTCACGCTCACCTCATCTGAATCTACCTGACAGATTGTTGTTGTAGAAAAAAACAGAAGGCAGGAACATTATATACACTGTCTTGAGTTGTATAAATTAAAGACAGAATATACATCTAATAATAAAATTGCATTGTGTAACATAATTGATAAATTACAGACTAGAGTTCAGAGTACACATAAAAGTTTTTGCATATCTGCAATCCTGGCCTTTCTTTTTGATACCTAAAGCATGTCCAAAATGAAGAGCGGATATATGCATATCCATATAGTAAGTTTTTCAAGGGCTAGAGTTAGGTCATTGCGGCAATGCACTTGTATTTGCTCTTCCTTCCTTTGGTCACAGCAAATCTCACATCAGCATGGCTTCCTCATAGAAGCCAACCTTCTTCACAGCAAATCACTTGGCAAATGATGGAGGTATTAATCCATGAAAAAATAGCTCATGCTGGATCCACAGCTCCAGGGCTGTCAAACTCGCATGGAGGCATCACATGCTGGCCACGCCCACAGCCAGTTTAGCAAAGGGGGGGAAAGTTGTGATACATCACTGTGACAATGCTGTGACAACCCGAGCTTGACACCTCTGCTCTGTTCCATAGAGCTTTTCACAATCTCAGTGGTGGAGTCTCTTTTTTTATTTTTATAGTTATATTCATGAACATTTTTGAGTACAGTGTATTGTCAGGATATACCTGTGATGGTGAACCTATGGCATGTGTGCCAGAAGTGGCATGCAGAGCCATTTCTGCCGGCATGCGAGAGGTCGACTGGAGGAGCTCCACTGTGCATGCGCTTGTGCCCCCCACCAGCCAGCTGATTGTCGGGTATCTGCCACCCATGTGCGGGGGGAGACATGCACGTGGGAGATGCGAATGAGTGTGCATGTGCATGCACAGGGTGCAGGGGTCACGCACATGTGCAGAGGTGCACAGGGGTGTACAGGGGTCGCATGCGCATGTACAGGGGAGGGGAGTCATGCACGCATTGCATCATGGGTGCAGGCACATGAGCGCACTTTATTTTCCACACAACGTGGAAAAGGTTAGCCATCACTAGGGTATAACCATTTACAAGAGAGAAAAAAAGAAAACCATAAAGAATACCACATTAAATATTAACACATGTAGTGATAGCTATACTAATATACAGGGTGGATTTGATTTAAAGCAAGTCGATTTAAATCACGATTTAAATCATGATTTAAATCACTAGTAAAGAGGCTTGATTTAAATCAACTCGATTTAAATCATATTTTTTAAAGATCAACTGTCATCTCAGCTGTGAAATTGTGTGAATGCATCAATGCAGTGCATGTTATCTCAGCTTGCAGAGCTTGGATTCGTTGAATGAGTTTACCAAAAATGTAAATATTGCAGAATATACAGCCTCATGCTACATAACTAAAGTCCATTTCATGCTGAATAAACTAAATTATTAATGTATCTTAAATAGAACACTATCTTTAGATTGATTTTATTCCAAAGGCATTTTATTAAAATAAATTTGACAAAAGTAAAAAAAAATCCAATTTAAATTTTAAAAAATCTAATGTTTTTGATTTTGTAAAAAAAATCATTGATTTTAGAACAATAGGATTAAGGTCTTTTTCTCAACTCTGTTCGTGTTATAACATTTTTGCTGTGAAGAAGAGGCATGTGATCTCTGCTGAGTCAAATTCAATTTTGAGAACTGCAAAAGTAAACCAAGCATCTGTGATAATATCTTGTAGGCAGAGAAACTGCCCAATAATCTTACAAAAACCTCTGGAAGAGCATGACATTGTGAATGGATTAATGGAATTTTTTTACCAAAAAAATTAAACATATACAGCCTTATTCTACATAATTAAAAAACTAATCAGGATGGAATAACCTTTGGATGGTAATATATTTTCCTCAAAAAGCATTTTATTTAAAAAAATCCAATTTAAATAAAAAAAATCCGATTTAAATTAAAAAAATCCAATTTTTTTGATTTTTTTAAAAAAATCATTGATTTTTATCCATCCTGCTAATATATACTAATAATACATAATACAAGTAATAATATCACCAAGTACTTTTAACTAAATTTCTTTTTATATTAGCTTATTTCCTTTTTTAGTAATTATAATGATTATAATTATAAACCACCTCTATTTTAGATACATTCATCATCTTTCTTCCTCTAATTTCTACCTCTTGTCTTTAACCACTCAGAAAATCTATTCCATATCAAATAGTATTCTGTGTCTTCTTTATCTTTTATTTTTAATCTGTCCATTTCAGCACAGTCTAAAATTTTCCAAATTACCTCCTCATCTGGTGGGATATTCTCATTTTTCCAGTATCTTGCAAAGCTAATCCTGCTGCTGTCAGTATATGTAAAACTAAATATGTGATCCCTTTATCACAACCATCTGGTATTATGCCCAGCAAGTATAATTCTGGTTTCAGTTCTATATTCTGTTTATCTTTTCCAGCCAGCTACTTATTTTCTTCCAATATTTTCTTGCTTTGATACAAGTCCACCACATATGATAGTAAGTACCTGGGAGTATGGTTACATTTCCAGCATTTTGGTGGAGTCTCTTAATCACATGATCAAATGCTCATGCTGCCTACAGGTGTCTCACTGACTGGAGTCCTGTGGAAGATTGCCACAAGCATTCACAATACTAGTACTGCCCACAGACTCAAGAATACACACTGGTCACTACACAGACAGTACTAACATCCAGTAGTTAAATTCAGATGTCACACCTCCAAGCTCATAAAAGAGTGACCCAGAACAGAAAAGCCAGAATGAGCAATGTGTACAAATAAGAGCAACTCTCTCCATCACCAGCCAAGTGAATTCATCTAAAGATTGGTAGCTGCTACAAGGACTCTCACCATTCAGCTGACCCAGGGAGATTCACCACAGCCACACAAGGAGAAAGAGGTACTACTATGGAAGGAGGCATTCATGAGAGGAAAACAATGACATGGGCCAGGAGTCTCCAAATTTGCCAACTTTAAGACTTGTGGACTTTCCAGAATTCCTCAGCTAGTCATGCTAGCTGAATTCTGGGAGTTGAAATCCACAAATCTTAAAGTTGCCAAATATAAAGACACCTGACATAGACTATGGAACCTAAACCTTTAATTCTCCTAAACTCTAAGTCTCACTATTCAGTTTCATTATCTACAATTTTACCCTGAACCTCTGAGAATAAAAATACTACCTGTGTATAACATTTTCCTCCAGGAAACCAGGAATGACAATTTTACCACTTAATTATTTTTATTCCACCATAGCAGTTATGAAGCCCTTAAGTAACTTACAAGTCAAAGACTAAACAAGAGTAAAGCCTTATCAAATAACTGACAGCAAATATCACTTGTTCTAATTTAAGGCAATATTGAGGAAAAGGTCTTGTTAATTGAGGATGCAAGCAAGAATTCACAGAGGCACAAGCTCAACGGCTGAATATAGCTCTGAGCAGACCACTATAAAAATCACAGGATGCATCACAGAGCAATACAGATAATTATCCTGCTTGGAAAAAGGCCTTTTGCTTATTGTGAGAAGGCAGTTATGCCAGACTTTATTAGAGAACAGTAATTACCTGACTCCTCTTTCATCTGGATAACCTGCAGCATTTTTACAAACCCTAATGAACAAACCCTCATAAACCTGCATGAGGTACAGATTATAATCTATCCCATTTGGCAGATGGGGAGGAAATCAGCTCAAGTACGAGGAGCAGATTCAAGAATGAAGCCCAGGACTTCTGCGTTATCTGCTTTCAGAAGTGCTCTGATGCCTTCCGGCCAACGCTGCAAAGGAGAAGGCACAAGAAGTAGCAACAGCACTGGAAACCAAAACTGTAATTATTACTTAGCCTTGATCAATCCAAAAATGCAAAACTCCACAGTAAATGCAGAGGTCAAGGCCATTAACATCCACATGGATTGATTGGAGCATAAACAAAATGAAAGCTGTAGCACTCAGGACTGACTACAAAGGATATGCTCCCTAATAGGAAGCGAAAACATAAAAGGCATGGAAATACCAAAGGAAACCTTTATTCCAGTCTAGGGAAGGAAAAGAGGCAGGCAGGAAGGCAGGCAGGCAAGCATGCTTGCTCTGATGGCTGATTTGCATTCAGTTTCCTCTGCTTTTTCATTAAAAAAAATCATCTTTAAAAAACAGCTCCAGAATGTCAGCACTCAGTCCAGATCTTGCTTAATCCACCAATCTGATGTGTTTCAATCATTCATTTCAATTCCTGTATTAGCCAGTTTTATGGTGATGGTTTGATTACCCATTTGAGTAAAGGTGGCATTGACTGGTTTTATGTACTATGGCTTGATTTGACATTATCTGGTTTATCGCAATTTACAGACTATGGTTTAATTCAGGGACCAATGGAGGGACATCATTCTAGAGGTGATTTACAGAGTAAGACCCCCATACCTCTCTCTTTTATACACTTTGCTCCCTTCCTCCTCATCTTTGTCAATTTTAAGTCAATTTAATATTACTGTTTATTGCTTTGATGTTTTAATGTTATCAGTTTTTTAATTGTAATTTGTCTAGTTGCCTCCATATAAAATGGATAGCATATATGTTGAATAAATAAACAATAAAGTTAACATGTTTGCATGATACATGGACCCTAGAAAACTGGTTTAATTAAACTGGAGTTAAAACTTCATGGCTTGTTATGTGTGGGATCAGGTACAAGTCCCTAAAAACATATGATATACAAGACAATATCCCCCAAATAGCTTTCAGGAATCCAAAAAATATGGGTTAATCTGCACAGAGACTACAATTCTACTTATGTTGTCTTAGGGTATGTATGAAGAATGTCTTTAAAACACTAATAACCTGATTGGTCAACAGGGAGAAAAATCCATAGATACTATTTGGAGGGGGGGAAATCACACTAAAGAACACAGAAGCATTCAAGAGTTTGAGGCCAAGTGTCAAGTGTTCATGGTAATTAGGATGAACCAAGGTATTGAGGGTTACATAGCAAAATAATTGTGTTTCCAGAGCTCAGGAAACAACCATCTGTTTTCTTGCCCAAATACTAGGTATGTCCACAGTTATTTTCTTAAGACCAACTTTGAACTCCAGATACCATGGCTGAAATATCTGATGAAGCTGTTGGACTTCCTTGCTTCTTCCTCAATCCCTGTTTATTAATAGTATATTTTGTTACTAACAGCATGAAGAACACAAAAAGGTGCATACGCTGGTTTGCCTTTCCAGCAGTGGTGGGATTCAAAAAATTTTACCACTGGTGCGGTTGACGTGGCTTGGTGGGCATGCTTTGCGTGCATGCACACACTTTGCGTGCATGCATTTGCCAAATAAGCACTTTGAGCAGGCACAGAGGTGTTTGCACAGACGCAGAGGTGTTCCAACTCACCTCCTGCAAGCCTGCACTCTCCCGGTAACTTCAGCAGCTGCCACGCGGCACTCTGCTGCGCCGCGCAAAGCAGCTACGCTTCAAAAGCAGAGGATAAAGGTGAGTATGGGAGACCGGGCAGTTATGTGTGCCCAACAGCAGAGCAGCAGAGAGAACCGGTTCGGTTTCCACTGCTCATCTGCGCTACTGACTCAGCAGAACCAGGCTGAACCGGTAGAATACCACCACTGCTTTCCAGATGCTCCTAAAATATCCATGCCAGAAAATCCTATTTCTAATTAAAACACAGAAATAATTCACTGTTCTCCAGAACATGGTTATCATACTAGTAACACAACTCTCAGCCATATAGCCAAATCACATGAGTAATAGCGAAATGTGGCACAAGATTGGACTAAGTTGGAGTTGATAATTTCCAAGATTCCTACAAACCCTTGCATTTACAATTCTGACAGCCCTTAAGACATTTATATATTGAATGGCAGACATTTTTTTAATTTTTTATTTAATTTAAAATAAACTTTATTGAATACAAAAAATCAAAATACACAAATATACAAACTCAAAAGACAAAGATTCAAACAAACGTCACAATAATTTCTGTGCTAAAACTAATTAAACTTTCCTTTAATACATTTGACAGTGAGTTAAATATTTCCTAAAATATATTATGTGGCAGTTATTTCTTGTTTCCTACAGGTTCTCTGTTTTTTATATTCTATCAAACATAATGTTCTGTTATTAATGTTGGCTGTTGGATTATACATATTTATTTTTACTGATGGATTCCTTCCATTGATTGTTTGAAGAACGAGGGAGTCTAAGATTAACATTAACAATTCCTGTTTGTTATTGTATGTGTCATAATCTGATTCATAAATTTGTTTTCCCCCCTTGATTCCCCCTTTCATTTTTTTACGTTCTAGCCAATCGTACCACTTATTCCAGATCGAGTAAAATTCTGCCTCCTCTGTTCACTGTTCTCCAGAACATGGTTATCATACTAGTAACACAACTCTCAGCCATACAGCCAAATCATATGAGTAATAGCAAAATGTAGCACAAGATTGGACTAAGTTGGAGTTGATAATTTCCAAGGTTCCTACAAACCCTTGCATTTACAATTCTGACAGCCCTTAAGACATTTATATATTGAATGGCAGACATTTTAATCTCAAGGTTCATTACAGACCTACAGCATCAATAGCTTCAATGAAAGAATGAGCTGTGAGGGTCACCAAGTTAAATTCTCAGCTGACCAAAAATGAGATATTTCAAAGGAATTCCCATCCAACCTGACGTAAACTGTAAGTTGCCTGCTTTCATTTCACGTTCTATATCCAGGTTGCTTTCCTAGTGGGGAAATATAAAATATTGTATTTATACAATTAAACTGTTTTCTGTCGACACCTTTGTCTGTTTTCTTGAGTATTTAACAAAGACTGCTCTGGCAGGGAAAATGCTTGTAGGAAATCAAGCATTTTGAACAAAATAAGCAATGCTTTCAGATTGGGAATATACGGTCCAGCTGCCTTTCAGATAAACACCCTGTGGCAAGAGCCAGGCTCATGCATCTGATCTATACTTCTGCAGTAACAAAAACAGGAAAGTACAAACCTGCCCTTTTCTATATTTTAGTCTCCCTTCCTCCCTCCTAAAGCCATCATACACACTTGTTTTACACCAATGTTTTTCAAACTGGCAACAAGAGAGGAATTCTGCTGGCTGAGGAATGCTGGGAGTTGAAGTCCACACCTCTTAAAGTTACCAGAGTTTGAAAAACAATGTTTTACAGAAACCAGATGGTTCGCCTTCTCTGGACAAACAGCTTTATTATCAGCACCTACTGAACCTAAGAAGAGACACAAGAGCTGTAAGGCAGGACACAGGAAATCACCACCAAGAAGTGACCAAGACAAACATTCCTTGTAATGGTTCAAAGGCCAATTGCAGCAGCTAATCACAGAGGGAAAAAAGCAGCAGACCATGCTGCTTCAGATTACATAGCATCCTAAATACCAAGAAGCTAAATACTCAGCTGAGTTGCAGAACAAAATATTTTTAAGGCAACGGATGTGGTTTTACTTTATCTGATGGCAGCATGCGTGCTAACGTTACACACTCATATAACAGGGAATGAAAGAAGTCAGGCTCCATTCTAGCACAAAATGCCCCAACAAAATAAAACTGGCACCAATTTAATTGATGCAAACCAAGATTTCTGTGGATGCTAAGCTCAGTGTTATCAGTCTAATGTGATGCTTGAAAACAGGAATATATGAAATGATTTATTACGTATCAAAAGTATTGATGAACATTTGTGTGTAAGCAAATAATTTCCAATGCCATTTTTGGGGATCAGTGTGATCATTTTCATATCCCAGAACTTTCATATCTCTATCTTAAAATACGGCCTGTCAATAAATTTAGCCAAAGAAAGACTAAATGTAACCTTTAATGTAATAATCGCACACAGGGCAATAGTCAGATGACTATGATGAAGTGCAGTCCACCGTGTTCGCCAGAATAAAATTCACTGTCCCCTAGTGCCAAGCCCTCTTCTGTCACAGTAACACAGTTGGCAAGTGGTGCTGTCCTCACTTGTAATATCAGACAAACTAAGGAAAGCATTGCCTGTTGGCAGAAAACAGCTATCATTCATTCTCCCTAATTGGGCAAGTGTAGGTGGGTTCTTGGCAAAAATTGTGAAAATATTGTTTTAATACTGGAGCAGTTTTTTTTTTAAATCAAACCATTTTGTTGTGAGCTAGGAAAGAGACAAAAACAATGGCATAAGACCGTGTTGGCGAACCTATGGCACATGTGCCGGAAGTGGCACGCAGAGCCATTTCCCCGGCATGCGAGAAGTCGCCTGGAAGAGCTCCACTGCGCCGCCGTCCAACAGCTGATTATCAGGTATCTGGCGGCATGCGCAGGGGGCGGGGTGCATGGGAGACGCGCGCACATCTGCAGAGACACGCGGCGCACGAGGGGGATTGTGTGCATATGCGCAGGGGGCGTGGAGGGGCAGCACACATTGCCTTCTGGGTGCTGGCATGCGAAGTGCAATAATCGGCACAGGAGCCAAAAAAGATTAGCCACCACGGGCGTAAGGCAAAGGCATTCAAAATAGGGGTAGGTTGTAGTTGTAGCCATAAGTGTTTTAGCAACTAGGGATCTTCAACAGCAGGGAGTAGCAGGGCAGTAATGCAAATGGGCACACCTAATACAGCTAGTCCTCAAGTTACAACAGTTCATTTAGTGACTGTTCAAGATTACAATGGCACTGAAAAAAGTGACTTGTGACTGCTTTTCACGCTTACCACCGTTGCAGCATCCTCCTATGGCCATGTGTTCAAAATTCAAATGCTTGGCAATTGGTTCATACTTATGACGGTTGCAGTGTCCCGGGGTTATGTGAACACCTTTTGTGACCTTCTGACAAGCAAAGTCAGTGTGGAAAGCCAGATTCACTTAACAACCAGGTTACTAACGTTATCAACTGCAGTGATTCACTTAACAACTGTGGCAAAAAAAGGTCATAAACTGGGGCAAAACTCACTTAACAAATGTTTCACTTGACAATAGGACTTTTGGGCTCAATTGTGGCCGTAACTCAAGGACTACCTGTACTTTGTGCTAGTTTGGGCAGGAAGGATCTTTCAAGGGTGTTCAGAGAGTTCTAGTTTAGGTGTTTTAAGCCTATCAGAAGACTGCAGATTGCTAATAAGTTCTTCTGTTAAATTTTGGCAATGTAATCCTAACAGGTTTTGGCATTTATAAGAGAGACTTGGGGAGCTTTTACAGTAGAGACTTGCGGCATGTATACAGGCCAGAGGCTATCTTTCAAGATATAGATTAGGTTTTTGCATATGTGTGTGTGTGTGTGTGTGTGCGCGCGCGCGTGCGTACGTGTGTGTGTGTATTGTGTTGTGTTTGTGTATTCCAACTTTTTTCAGCTTTCCAATTTCTGCTATGGTACTCCCTGAAAACCTAGTCCGAAAATTTAGAGATTGGAAGCAAAAGTATTTGGGGAGATAAGTGACTGAATACTCCAGTATAAATATACACAGTGCTTCTCAGTTTGTTCATCAGTCAGTAGAGATCCCAGCCACTGAATTCTTAAGAGTCCATCAAAAAAGAATAAATAAAAATGGGTAAAGGGTAAAAAAAAAAAAAAGAAGAAGAATGGTGCAACTTTTTGAAATTGTGTAATTTCATAATCCAAAGGAATCTAGCAGTCCCGGATTCAAGTCAAATTCAAAGGTGCAAAACAAAAACACTGTCAACTGCCAGGCCAAGAAAGAAGCATTTTATAACAGGTTGCTGTAAAATCTTGTTAATGAAAAGAGCTAAAATTGCATTATATTCCACAGCTCAAGATAGCAAATGCACAGCTTTCTTGCAGGGAATATGGTGGCTTCCTTAGACAACGTAGAAAATGTTGCACACTGTAACTTTCAGGCTGCCCTCTCCCCTCCCCCTACCCCCACACCTCTCGCTCCCCCTTTTGACCCACAGGAATAAAATAAAAGTGGTGGGATTTGCCCGACAAAGCAAATAAAAAGGGGCCTTTTGTAACTGCAAAAGGACCCCCAGTCAGCAGAGGGGAAAAGGTCTCTAGGCGCACACACAGAGAAACCTTTCCCTTCGCTGCTACATGGCCACATGCTAGTCTTCTAAGAAAAGTTTTTTAAAAAAAAAAAAAATCTGCAATTAACACAGCCTGATTTATAGGCAAGTCTATAGCATCAAATACAGAAAAGGATTCTTTCACATTACCACGGGAGCCCGGAAGTCCTTGGAAAACTCCTGACTCCCTACGCATTGAATTAGGTTCTTTGCGCCTTTGGTGTTATTTATGGAGACAATGAGACAACAAAATCTGGGGTTTGTATGGTAAATGTTTAACCGGGGGGGGGGGGGGGCAGCCCCAAATGCAAAACACCAACTCCTTCGTTCATCCCTGTGGTATTTTGTTGCCACAAGTCGAGAAAAGCTTTCTGGTGTTGTGTTAAGCTTTCTGGCATTGCATTAACATTTTTTTCCCAAAGCGGTTTCCTTTGTTCCCATTTTCAAGCATTGTAATAAAAGGACGAGTTTCTAGATAATCTGAGGAAGGAGCTTCCACAAGCTAAGTCTGCTTCCTACTAAGTTGAGGGCAATATCACATTTTCATGTATTAAACTAGGTAGTGTAATATAAGTATCAGTGGTGTACTTGGGCAATTTTGAACAGTGGGTGTCCAAAGATGCTTTTCCAAAAGGTAACTGGACTTCGTTGCTTTTTTTTTTCTTTGACAAAGGTGAAAACCAAAGAAGTCCAGTTGCCTTTTGGAAAATAACCTTTGGGGCAACTATGACCTGGATGATTGAGAATCTCCATAGACAGTGGACTTACCGGTTTGAGACAGACGATGGCTCTCTAGATCTCATGAAATTCAGTCAATTTATAATTCCAAATTGAGATTGGTGCTCTGTGAAAAGTGCTCCATAGAAGAGGGGGGAAAGAGAGGTTTTCCAGCCAGCATTTATTTCTCTTTCCTAAATTAGGACATGAGCACTCAAAAGAGATAAGTACTGATAGTGGGTTTTGAAAAGCTGTCTCAAACTGTTTCTACCGCTTTCTGTGGAATACACAGAACATAAAAATATGTCCTTGAGGAACTGGTCTGGTCAATGGGCTTTTGTTTTACAGCTCCAGGACACCAAAAAAACAACTCCTTCTGTAAGACCTTGTCAGCTTTCAGAAAATATTCTTCTCTGGAGTCTTCCAATTGAGCAGTAGTCAATAGTGTTTTCTTGGAATCCTTCTCTCCCCACTTAGACAAAACTTCAATTGCGTGAGATTCAGAGTATAACCTGACATGGTTTGTAATTTTTTTTCTGCAAACGTATCATCTACAAACTTAGAACATATGATTTTCTTATTCATAGGCAGAATTAGCATGCTTGGGGTGCATTTCTCAAGCTCTTCATTTCTGGTAGGCTAAAGCTACACATACAGTGCTCAATTGATATAGCTGGGTACACAGAGCTCTGAAACAGGATTACCATTAGCCATCACTAATGCACTGATTCACTGGTACAGCCATATATCAGTACAACACTATTGGGCTCCATCTGCATGACATGCTAAATTACAAGCTAACCAATCCTATTTTGGCCTAATATGTTCTGTAAATAGAGGCACTGTCTATAATTTCTAGTTCAATATGTCTTAGGTACTCAGAATAATTACTGTAAATGTGTAAAATATGGCTTAGTTAAAGATGTGAACACAGCCATAGAACCATCTCCTAACTCTCTATTTTTTCCACTAATTCTTGAGTGATAAAATAAATGCAGATTCACATTTAGTACCCAATGATATTCACAAGAAGTTGTGGAATCAACCATTGACTGGACTATCACATTAGGCTAAGGATAAATTGCTTGATTTTGGCTAACACCCAGAAACACAAAGGAAGCACAGTGCTTATTCTCTTCACAACAAGAAGAATGACTCCATACAATAAAAACAGACACTTATTCAACTATGATTTGTCAAAACCAAACATGCTCACCTTACTCCTGGCAAAGAACCAGAGGCAAATAACCTGATCTGTGAACAACAAACTCTCATCTTCAATAACCAGAATACTGATGGATGGATGATTGATTTGTTTTGTCTAGGCTGGGCAGAGTAGTGATGGTTGACTAACAAGTGCTTTCTATAGAAGGACATTCCATTGAATCAAAACATCAATAACTTGAAGCCAAAAGCCACTTTAATTGACAGTTTTGGAAGATTACATACTCTTGATGTTTACTAAAGAAATCCAAGATTTCAGTTGCTATTGTCCCTTCAAATAGCCATATCATTTTCAGCCAACAGTAATACTACTGAATTCATGTTTTTCACTTACAGAAAATACGTATAATATTTTGCTTTGTACATGGTGGATTAAGTCATGATTTAAATTACTATTAGCTGGAGTATCTTTAAGCCAAAACAGACCATATGATATTTTGACAACGTACTGTGCAAATCAGAGAAACAGGAAAAAATAAATAAAAGGAAGAAATACATAACCTGCAATCTTCAATAAATACAGCCACTCATTTTAATTTTATCTCATCTTATTTCAGATTCTTACAGAAAAATGAGGGATTACACAAAAATTGTATCCAATTTTATGCAGTTAATATTTTTTTCTGAGAAAAACACATATTTAAAATATTCTTATCCCACAATAAAACTGTCTGAAGATTAACCAAATTTGTAAGTTTTCCATCCTTCTTACATGTTTATATACTTTTTACCCTGTATAATGAATTGTTATTTAAATTTCATGTTTACTGTTCTAGCTTTATGGTTTTGTTGATTGCTTGATTTATCAAATCTGTGAAACTGCAATTGTTTCCCCACAATCTTAATAGTTTCATTATAGATTAAAGATAATTATGTAAATGATTCAAAGAAAATGGGAAGATAATATCAAAACAGGGGCTATACACTGCCATATTACCTATAATCATACTGTGATGGAATTGTATTCAATTGTTACAAATCAGCCTCTGATGAAAACGATCAGGGAGAATTGCCTTCTGCACTAGCTTGGAGGGTGTACTAAAATTGTAAATTGGAAAACATAAAGTGAAAATACTATATTGGATTGCAACTTACTGAACAGTAAGAGGTTTATCATCACAATAGATATCACTTTAAAATATTTTCAGTATAACAAATACTAAACTTAACAGCCAGTTTGGTGTAGTGGTTAAGACATCAGCTAGAACCCAAGAGACTGTAAATTCTAGTCCCAACCTAAACACAAAACCAACTGGGGCCAGTCACTTTCTCTCAACCCTAGGAAGCAGGCAATGGCAAAACACTTCCAAAATCTTACCAAGGAAACTGTTAGGGACTCATCTAGGTAGTTGCAAACAGTAAACAAAACAAAACAAAAATGACTTGAAAGCACACACACACACAACCTCCCCTCAAAATAGAGCTTTTGAGAATTGGAAGTTCCAAGAACAAGTTTCTAGCTCTCATAATTGCAGACAAGTTCAAAAAACCCTGAGCAAAAACTAGAGAAAGTTATGAAACCAGAAACAAATTTAGGCAGAAGATATATTCCAACATAATTAATTCATTGCATCTTAGCTGCAAATGAGCATAAATGTGCATCTCCTGCAAATGATGGCTTGCAAACTATGAGCAATGAATAGGAAATTTTTCTTGTTATAAGAATGTTGGGGTTCACTCGAATATTTGAAGATAAAACACAAAGATTTCTCTGATGTTTCAAGAAGGCGATATCTCTATTTTTTTTATACTACAGGAAAAATACACTACCTCTCTACTCGTAGAAAATGGAATGGGTCACAATTATGTTCATTTGATGCATGGACACAACTAGAACAAGAAAAAAGAAATGCGATAGTATGTACCTTGCTAAGCTGCCATTTTGTCCATGCTACCAGGAAATACTGCAACTAATGCGAACATATATATAGTATATAATAGAGTGTACAATAAAAAGAGTGTAAGATAAAATTAATATTGCTTAATTTGTAAAGATTCAGGGACTTTCATGTTGACATTGATGGTCCTTCAAACAACTTAATCTCTTTCTGAGCTCTAAGTAAGGTAACAGTAAACTCACCCTTGAGTGGAGTATGATTCATGATGATTACATAGGCACATGTAATTTTCTGGGCTCAATATAGAAATAACCTGTCAATGCCTTCTCTACAGTACTTTATTGACTCTCCAGTCTATCCCAAATATCCTGGAATTTTCTGGTGATCTCCCATCCTAACTAAGAATTAGGTCCAATCCAGCTTTCTAGCTTAGCTTTTTGAGATCACACAGATCAGACAGCCAAGTGTCATGATCTGCTGTAAATTAAAAAATTAATAGTGGGAGGGAAAGAGTAACAATGAAAATGAATATGAAAAGATGCCTAGCATTTTAATGACTAAACTTTGCAGCTGACTTGTTATGGCTTTAAAAGAGCTCAGTGTAGAAGCTCTATCAATAGTTAGTCTGAAAAGAACCAGACTGTGTATAAATGCAAACATTTCAATAAATGTTTCTTTAAAATTATTCCTTAATTGCAGGTGAGCCACACTAATTCAAGTATGCTGTTGTTGCTAATGAAGAGGCTAACTAACACCATTATAGATGTTTTTAGGCAGTGCTCAAAGATAGATGTTTGTTCCCACAGTTCCAGAAGGACATGAGGACAGAGTTAGCCACAAAGCAATTGGGTGCAAAGACAGAAGAAATGTTTCAGAATGCTGATGAATTTCAACTGCCACGGCTCACGGAAGTACTAATCTGGCCAAGAAAATAAAAATGACCCTGACATGGATACAAATAGCTTGACTAATCCAATAAAAATACATAAGTAATCCAAAATTCAAGCAACAAAGACTGTTTCTAGGAAGACTACAAAGGTGCCTGGAATTGCTTTTCAAATAAAAGGCAAAAGAGTCTCAACATAAGCCAAGATTTATTGCTGGAAAAGTCACTGGAGTCTAACTCTAGACTATGCACCCCAAGCTTCTCTTGGAAGAGAAAAAAGTCAAGGGGGGTGCGCTTTAATAAAACAACCCTTCAGACAAGAAAGGGTTTTATCACTCCGCTAAAAAAAAAAAAAAATCCATTAGTAATACTATATCACTGTTGCTTGCAAAGGGCTCCCCCTTATGCCGAATCAGGCACCTGATGAACTATGGCAAGACCAATCAACTGAGGGTAAACATCTTGAAGGCTTCTGGATCTTGAAAGGGGTGATTTAAAAACCACACCAAGGGCCAGTTTTCCCACCATGAGGCAAACGCTGTCGCTTCTTACCACCCACTTAGAAGCCCACCGGTAGCAATTTCCAAACGCCCAGTGTGCCGGCTGCCCATTCGGCCAGGAGCCCAAAGATTGCGGGGCGGGGAGTTCAAGGAAAGCCACATGATAGATGAGCTCTCCCGTGTTGACATCCCTGCTTGCAAATCATCCACGCTGCTCAACCCAAGAAGGGGCCGTGCCCCTTCTTCAACTTCTGAGGGCAACACCCTCTCACTGCCACCCAGAATACTCAGACCTTTTTCCCAGGGAGACCAAAGTTCGCTTTCACCGGCCGCAGGAACCGAGCACGGTGTCCTCGGCTGCCCCTCTCCCTCAGCCCACTCCGCCGGCTCGCCCTTTTGTGCCAAGGTGGCCACTCTCCAAGCCCTACAGGTGATGCGTCCCGGGAACAACGGGAACTCGGAGCACAGAACCTGGCGGGAAATCGACCCAAGAGGCCCCAGAGGACTGGATACGGATTCCTGGGCTCCGCATTGCCTTCCACAGACAAGTCTGGCGCGACGACACCGGCGCCGGCCAACTTCGCAGCCCATTTCGCAAGGCGGCGAGAGTCTCCCGGGCTGGCACCTCCGCGTTCGCCGCAGCAGATGCACAGCAGCCCTTTTCCTCTTCCTCGCCTGCCCATCCAGTGATACTCTCTCCCCCTCATCCCGGTTTTTCCGGGGTCCAGGCGTGCCCACCGGAGCCACGGCGCTTACCGACTGCAAGAAGCGCAGGGTGTCCACGTAGTCCCGCTCGGTGCCCAGGATCTCGTTGAGGACACAGAGGCGAAGACGCAGCTGGCGGTCGGTATCCTTAGCCGGTTCCGAGGGGAGAGCGCTGGTGCCGGGGGGCACTGCCGTTGCCGTTGCCTCCGCCGCCACCGACAGACTTCCAGACACCGACTGCACTTCCATGGCTCTTTGCGTGCCTCAGCTTCCCGAAGATCGTCCCGGCCCCGCTCTCCTCAGTCCGCGGCCGGCTTTAGGCGCCCTCCATCCCCGAAAGCGCACGCCAAACGCACCCCAAGCAAGGAACAGGTCGCTCGGTCGCTCGCCTGCCTTAGCAGCCGCCAGCAGGAGAGCCGCGCGGGGACATGGCGAGGAGGAGGAGGAGAAAGCGGAGACGGCGGCTAACGCGGAGCGGAGCGCGAAGAGCGCTTGAATGGAGAGAAGCGAGCAGGGAGTGGAGCGCGCGAGGGGGGCGTGACCGGGCGGTGGGGCGGAGAGGAGGGTCGGCCCCGGGCCCGCAGGCCGAGGCGGCGCTCAGAAGCGAAGGAGGGGGCCGCTGCAGGACGAGCCAAAAACAGAAGTCTGGGCGGCGAGGAGAGAGGCGCGAGGCCGGAACAAAGAAGAGCGCAGCGGCGGCCGGGAAAGCTTGGAGACTCGGGGAAGATGCGGGGATTTTTACGATCCGATGCAAACTCCCCTCCCCCCCCCCCCCAAAAAAAAAAAGCTTTGGCGTGCCTCCTGCCCTTCCGACCCAAGGAGGAAGTCGCCTTGCAAAGTTGTTTGCGGTCGGTTTCTCGTGCAAAGTTGTTTATTCTTTGTCTTGCCCACCTCCACCCTTCCATCCCCATACACACACACACACACACACACACACACTCACTTTGGAGCAAATTGTTGGTCTATAGTCGGCAGGGATACAAAACTCCCTCCTTGCGGTACAAATCATACGCTTTTTGCCCGCTTTGCTGAATGAGAGGGAAGCCTTTCCTGGCAGGGATGTTCGCGGTGTGCGTGCTTGTTGCACATGCTTGTTTCTGCACGGTTGGGGCTGCATTTTTGGCTGCACGGAAGTCTCGTCCCCGCAAAGGCTTGCATGGAGAACCAGCGGCTGCTTACTTTGCAAGCCAGCCCAGCCTTAAGACCTGGAAGTCCCACCATTTTTTTTTTCCTGCAAGCAACGGGCAAAATCCACCTCGCGTGGAACCTACGGATTCGGGATGCGTTTTAACACACGGGGAAATCGTGAGAAATTGAGGCACAAAAGTACTTAGGGGCTGATGCTGCTTTGAGATCCTTGAAGCTTAGAGAGAGATCAGCAAGGATTTTTGACTGGTTTGTTTTAACAAAACCAACTGCAAATTTAAGGTCCGCTGAAATAAAGGTGAGAGAGTATATCACAAGTGGGCTAATAAAAACTTGTATCAGTTGCCTGGGCCTTTCATTAAGCACCATCCATGGGATGGGTGATACCATGTCAAGGACCACAATCATATAATTGAAGGTCTGCCTTTTTATATTGTAGAAAGTTAGCACCCACCCCTCTCCTACGGTAGAAGAATGAAATATTTTAAGAAATATTAAAAAGACAGAATATTATGTTTCCCTGGATGAGAAATGGAGAGACGTGTTCTTGGAAAACAGCCCCCACCTTCCTTAATAGCCCACAGCAGATGTCAGCACTTAAGAGACAGCTAGCTCTCTATCCATAAGCAAATACCTTCACCCAAGATCCAACAAAGGTAGGATTAGCCCTCAGCCACAATAGGAATTGCCCAAAGCCCCTTCATTACATCATCTCAGTTGCACCACCCCCAGCAGTTCAAACTTCAACCAAATTTAGACAAACTAGTATCTGTACATGGCCCCATGGGAGTCTGACAACAGCCAACAGAATACATGTTCTTGCACAGGAACAGGAAGTTCAGGTGCAAAGTCCAAGGTAAAGTATTAATACCCCCCACTCTCAACTCCATGCTTGGTGGTCTTGCTTCATCAATAAATGCCCACTCTTTCCAATCAGCCTCCATTTTGTCTCTAGTGCCTTTCTCCCGACTCAGAACAGAACCTGGATATTTCTTCCAATAATATGTACAAGTGCCAATTTCTTTTTTTTAAACCTCAGCAGACACCCCTGCTTTAATGGTAATTATGCTATTTGATATGTAGAGCTGTTGATGGAACACAACATTATTTTCATTTTCTGAGCAGATTCATTTAGGTAATTGGGGAAAGCAGCCAAAATGCAGAAATCCAAATGATCCCACCTTCTTTATTCCTACAGTCCCTGTCTGTATACACGAGTTTCCAATTGCCCATATTATGACCACATTACTATGAGGACACTGCAACAGACACAAGTCCCAGAACCAGATGAGTGTCTTTTTTCAGTACTGTCTTCTAACTTTGAACTGTCGCTAAATGAATGATCAGTATGCAAGGACTATCTGTATTGCTCTCATATTATTTCTTCTTGTTTTCTCCTGTCTTTCTATGATAAATATATGAAACATATTATGTATTTATAGTAGTGCACAAATTTGATCAACAAACAAATACGTAACAGCCTAGTACAGTATGGATGCCTTGAGCTGGGTTGTCACCTGGAATTACAAGAAACTACAGGAAAGGCAGTTTGGTCTAGTGGTTAAGTCACCCAGGGGAGAAAGCAGGAGACCTTGAGTTCTAATCCCACCTTAGACGTGAATGCCACCTGGGTGACCTTGGTCCGGTCATTCTCTCTTGTCCCAACTGACCTCACAGGATTGTTGTTATGGGGAAAATAGGAGGAAAGTTGTTGCATATATTTGCCACCTTGAGTTATATAAAATAAATCAGTCAATCTCAAGTGTAGCATTCTATGCTTTACTCTCCTGAAGTACTTCCAATTAATCAACTCCTATGTGGAATTTTGAAACCATGGGAAGAACACACTCCCTCTGGGGAGTGACATATTTCTAGGCCAGATCCCTGCCATATCTTCTGATGCAGATTTCTCCCACTGTCTGGGAAAAGTGGCTTTTGGTAGTATTTCCTCACCTGATGTTATAGTAGCATTTGTAAGATTGCACTTAACCATCCTTAAAGACTGAGGACCCAAAGCATTGCTTCTGCACTTGTGTGAATCCTTCCTTCCTTCCTTCCTATTCATTCCTTCCTTCCTTCCTATTCATTCCTTCCTTCCTTCGATCTACATCCTTGTCAGTCAGAGAATTAAAAGACAGGTGAAGTACAGTTGTAAGCCAAGAGTTGATAAATAAGTGATCCTTGAAGAACAGGTCTGATTAGACTCTTGATGTAATGATTCATTTCATTAGAGGTGTGATTTCATTGAACACCCTACTCTTGATGACATTGCAGCAGCGCTTCAAATTATCACCCTTTCATCTTTGCCACAGATTTTAAAAATAATAATAACCTACCTAACCCTTGCATAGATACAGAGATGTATTTCATGAAATGAAATGCCAGTATCAATGAGATTTTAGCAACACCTCACGCAAGTCATGCATGCTAGAAATATGGTTTGTTGATTTTGGGTTGCGGTTTCTTTAGTCACAGTATGGGAGTACAGTAGTGTTTTGCTGCAACTTAGGGATCCACTTTTCATTTAAATCAAATTATGCACTTTAAAGGACTGGGGGTGATGCAATATGAAGAGAGAGAGTTGGGAGAGGGAGTAATTAAAGTGTAAAAGTGTAAGTTAAAGTGCACTAACTTTGCACCTGAAAACCTGTTCAAAATGGGAAGCTTAGTTAGATTTAGGCAGAGTGGACTGGTTCGCCCAGGTTTGGGCGGACCTGTTGCTAACAATATGGCTGGTTCGGCGAAGTGCCAAATCCGACCCCTGACCAGACCTAAACAATCAGCTTCTAAAGAATTTCATAGTTCATGAGAACCATGGTCCTCCATCACCACCTTCTCTGAAGTTAGCCATTTGAGGTAGACAGCACCAAGAAACAAGTACAGCATGGATTGAATTGGAGTGGATTTTCATGGCAGATGGAAGATAGGTCTGCGAAAAGAGGGTGGGTGATTTGGTATACCCCTGGGGGAGACGGGTCCTGGTGTATTGTTGCTCCTCGCAAACAGATATTGGGAGGCTGGATCCTTTTCATTATTTTGGGGTAAAATAATAGAATCTAGAAAACCTAACAGAGTTTTATCTCTCCCATCTTACACCAAACAAACTCAAGGCAAGGGCATTTTATACGCTTTCTTCTTTTTCAGGACCGAGTAATTTTTCATGAAAGTCTCTGCTTAAGGATTCATTTATTTTTCTCATTCTCAAGGCAGGTCTATATTCCTTAACATATAAAAAAAGAAAGGTTTGAGACCTGGTAGTAATTATCTAATACCTTTTGAGTCCAAGAAGGTGCTTCTTAAAAGGGAAAACTTGCCATCACAATACCAGAAGAGAAATAAAGTTGTTTCACTTCTATTCTCATTAGTACAGACTAACCTCAAAAGTGGACACATACCTGTCCTTGATCAGTTTTGTTTTCATTCACATAATTATATAATTATGAAGAAATGTTTCAATATTTGCAGCAATATGCAAAGACTCTGAATTATGATCTAACACAGACGCAAACATTCAGGCGTAAATATTCAGACAGAATAGAGTTGGAAGGGACCTTGGTGGTCATCTAGTCCAACCTCCTTCTCAAGCAGGAGACCCTATACCAAACAACTGCAGCAAATTTCCCTCTTTGCAAGGATGGTAAGTATATCAAGATTTACAGGCATCTAATATTAATTTGTATTGAACAAAAACATTACATTTGCCTATTTTTTTCCATACTCAATATCTATATTTCTTCCTGTTATAAAGATACCCTAACCCTAAGCACAATACAGTTTAGTTTAAGGATGCACTTAATTTGTAGAAAATTTTGTGTGAAAAGTTTTTCACATTCAAAGGGAAAAATTTATAATTTGCCAGTATGAGGTTTTCAGCTGTAAAGCCAGACTGGCGGCCAACATCTATTCAGCTATTGAAGTTCACAATGCCTGGCAACAGACAAACAAAATGTACTTTTCATTCTTTTGCTTTTAAAATCAATATTTTGAAGATTATTTCATATAGGGTAGGTTGCTAATGGCATAATTCTCACAGAAACTGAAAGCAATAAAGAATAGCCTTTTTAAAACCAGTATCCTTTGTCCAGTTTTTAAAATAAAGAAAGTAGAATAAAAATGTTATCCTCTTATTTTTCACTTCTGTTTCAGTTTTCCATTACTGGTCTTCATTCTTCTAGGAAAATGTTGCCAAAAAAATTTTTTCCACTGAAAATACAGCTTGGAAAAGATTATTGAGGGGAGAGCAGGGAAGTAGCTTATTTTAATGTATTTATGTGCTGCCAAACGAGTGAAATGCATCACTTCAAAAGATACGAATTCTAAACGATAAAATCCAGATATGCATACAATTTGAATATATTAGGAATAAAGTGAAATGGAATGAAATGGGACTATTTGAATATATTAGGAACAGAATGAAATGGAGTCTCTGCTACTAATGTATTTCTGTGTTTTTCTACTGCAGAGGTCTCCAAACTTGGCAACTTTAAGACTTGTGGACTTCAACTCCCAGAATTCTCCAGCTGTCTGGAGAATTCTGGGAGTTGAAGTCCACAAGTCTTAAAGTTGCCAAGTTTGGGGACCTCTGCTCTACTGTATTCATCATTGGAATACAGGTGGTCCTCAACTTGCAACAGTTCATTTAGTGACCGTTCGAAGTTACATCACTGAAAAAAGTGCCTTATGACCGTTTTCACACTTAAGACCAATGCCACATTACCATGGTCATGTGATTTACATTCCGATGCTTCAACAACTGGTTCATATTTATGACTGTTGCAGTGTCCTGGGGTCATGTGATCCCCTTTTGTGACCTTCTGACAAGCAAAATCAATGGGGAAGCCAGATTCGCTTAACAACCGGGTTACTACAGTGATGGGATTCAAAAAATTTTACTACCGGTTCTGTGGGCGTGGCTTGGTGGGCGTGGCAGGGGAAAGATACTGTAAAATACCCATTCCCTCCCCACCCCACTAACCTGCTTTCCAGCTCCGTTCTCCTGTGCAGGGCAACCAAAGAAGACCCAGCCAATCAGCTGGGACTTGGCAGGCAGAGAATAGATGGGGGCAGGGCCAGTCAGAGGTGGTATTTGCCGGTTTTCTGAACTACTCAAAATTTCCGCTACCGGTTCTCCAGCACTGGTCAGAATCTGCTGAATACCACCTCCGGGTTCTAATTTAACAATGGCAGTGATTCACTTAAGAAATGTGGCAAGAAAAGTCACAAAATGGGGCAAAATTCACTTAACAAATTTGTCACTTATCAGCATAACTTCTGGACTCTGGACTCAATTGTCATCGTAAGTTGAGGACTACCTGTAATATAAATACAGTAGTAGCCAACATTATGTCTAAACAACCTGGGTGCCTGATCATTTTGCAGTCTACCAGACAACTGACAACATTAAGGACTCTTGATTTTTCTTCCTAATCGGAAGAACTGTGCAGTTTAAGTCTATTTTAACTATAAAGCTCATGAACTGATATCTTCAAAATAAGATTCTTTGCCAAATAGAGACTACAGGGTCATTAAAAGGGAGAGGGTTTTTTTCAGATAGAAAGGTGTTCACTATACATGACCATTCTACAGAAAAGCCACTGACAATTTTAGTCAAAGAGTCAAAAAGAAAATATAGCTTTTTCTCGTGAGAACTTTACTTATTTTATAAACATACTACTAAATAGAAATTATGTACAGTATATTAATTTGTTGTTCCAACTATTAATCTCTGTCTAATTTGTTGCTTCATGATGACATTCTTTTGCTGCTTTTCTAAATGCAAAAGTGGTTGAGAGACCATTATATGATTCTAAACTATTGTGGATCTTGGAGTATAGTTGAAATTAGTCCAGTTGCCATGATTCAGCCTCCTGACAACTTTTCCTTGGTGATTGAGAATCGTCATCAACATCCTGGAATATAGATTGCTTATGTTCTAAGAAACAAAAAGAACTTAAAGTACGGTAGCATTATCTTCCTGTGGAGAAGGGGTAGATGAAATAGGCCAAAAAATGGGCCGAAAACGGCTGAAAAATGACCCAAAAAATACAGGCCAAAAAATGGACCAAAAACGGCTAAAAACAGGCTCAAAATGGGCTAAAAAAACAGGCTGAAAAATGGGTCATGCAGCCCGTTTTTGGTCGGCAGAGCGCTACAGACGCCTTGTTTTCTCCCTCTCGCAGTACTCTGCCAATTGAAAATGGGCCATGTGGCTCATTTTTCGGCCCGTTTTGGCTGGCAGGGTGCTGCAGAAGACATCCGTCCCCTGTACCCCTGCGGTCTCCCCCACTGTCATCCCCCACCCTCCACCCCACTGCCAGCCTGCAGAACTACAATGCTGAATTGTCCCTTGAAGAAATCCAGTTTGACATCCCTGCCCTATTGTATTTAGCTTCCCAATTCAGATGTTTTTTTCTGTAGTCCAATAGGAAAAGAGATAGATGGATAAACTACCAATGAAGGAGCAGACCCTATTGTATTAGCAGAAACTTTTGGATAAGAGGATGTTTGGGAAGTACCTAGTACTGTCGAGTGCTGGGGAAATTAGAAGATTCAGACAGTTCAAATGACTATTAAGATTTATCATAAGCTTAAGTTCTCTACAAGAATCTAACCAACTAACGGTCAAGGGAAATGAGCGGGAGATAAGAGAGGCATTCAAGGTGGCTGGGACTTAGATCTCCTGTGAAGTACTTCTTCATAGTAAAAGTAACAAATATAGTCCTCGACTTATAACCAAATTGGGATCAGAATTTCCATTGCTAACCAGGTGGTTGTTAAGCGAATCACCCCCAATTTTATGACCTTTTTTCCACAGTTGTTAAGTGAATCACTGCAGTTATTAAGTGCAGTGATTAAACAGATTTGCTTCCCCCATTGACTTGTTGAAAAAGCAGGTCTCAAATAGTGACCCCCAGGACTCTGCAACTGGCATAAAATACATGCCAATTGCCAAGCATTTGGATTTTAATTACAAGACTGTGGGGATGCTGCAACAGTCATAAGCGTGGGGAGCAGTTATTAAGTTAGTTTTTTCAGTGCCATTGTATCATCGAATGGTCACTAAACAAATGTGTAAGTCAAGGAGTGCCTGCATAATCCCAACCTTAAGAGCATAATCATGTTCACATTTGTGCAACTGACTTGAACTGGCCCCTAGAGAAACTGTCACTGCTGTAGCATGTTATTTAATAAACACTAATGAGTCAACATTAAGGAGATATTTTGAAAGCATGTTGTGCAAATTGTAGGCAGGCTGAGCTGTGCTATCCAATTATTAAAAGCATCTCTTTAAATTTGACCTACAATTGCATAACAGAGTAGGATGGCAAATGTATTTATAAACAGTATTATGAAAGAAGCAGATGTGTGGTCAATTCATCTTGGCAGGAGACCTTTTCACAGGTTGCTATATGTTTCTCTATATGTACCTTCCTGGTAGAATGATAACAAATATCTGTTTAGTATTATATTACTAAATAAATATAGCTCCTATCCCCGTGATGGTGAACCTATGGCACGCATGCCGGAAGTGGCACACAGAGCCATTACTGTTGGCATGCGAGCCCTCACCCAGAGCAGGTCTACTGCGCATGCACACACACCATGCGCCCACCAGCTGATTGTCAGGTATCTGGGGCGCATGTGCAGGGGGCAGGCGGGTGGGTCTTGCATGCATGTGCAAAGATGCATGATGCATGGGGGAGGTTTCGCGTGCATGCGCAGAGATGCATGGTGTATGTGGGGGGTTCACGTGCACATGCATAGGGGGCATGGGGGGGCCCTCTGGGTGCTGGCATGCGAATGCGTGCGAGTGCAATTTTCAGCACAGGAGCCCCAAAAGGTTAGCCACCACTGTCCTATCGCATTTAGCAATAGCGCTTAGACTTATATGCCACTTTACAGAGCTTTACAGACCCCTCTAAATGGTTTACAGAGTCAACATATTGCCTCCAACAATCTGGGTTCTCATTTTACTGATCTCGGAAGGATGGAAGGCTGAGTCAACCTTGAGCCTGGTGAGATTTAAACTGCCAAATTGCTGGCAGTCAGCAGAAGTAGCCTGCAGTACTGCACTCTAATCACTGTGCCACCCTGGTTCTTGTGGTGATCCTATCCTATCCTATCTTATCCTATCCTATCTCTTTATCTTATATTATCCAAAGTTAATTTTTCAGTTACGCCAAAGTTTTGCTTGGAAGCACTAAAATATTATTGGGAATGCTGGCTACAGTATCTGCAGAGGAGAGCAGAATTTAGCATAACATAAAGTGCTGCTATAGGCTAATTCTCAGACTTCTGATTTAACAGGCACCACCTGCTTTTCTTCTCTCTTGCTATTCTTTGCCTTTAAATGTTTACGTGCAAGAGCCATGTGTATCTGCAGTCCAAAGAAGAAGTCAGTGATTTCCCTGGTTTTCCTCTTAACAGCAACATACTTAGAATGGTAATGAAATACACAACCACATAAACACAAGCCAATACACCAACATCTAGTCAATCAAAATCTCATTTGCATTGTTTTGCAAAGACACAGGTTCATTTAAAGAGTGAAAAATGATTTAGAGGAAAGTGATAAGCAGGGTGATAAATCAGTTAAAAACGACTTTAGTAACTGAAAGTCTGTCTAAATAGTAACTTAGCTAACCAAAGCAGTTCCTCCCAGGAAGGATGCCACTTTAAAGCAGAAATTCTGTACAACATATGCATCCTGTCTTTAGTCACATGAGCTGCTGAAGCTCAGATGAACTGACAGAAGAAGTCAAGGCACCAATTAACATCCTCGTATTCTAAATCTTTCGCCTGATCTTTGTTGTTCAGATTCAGCTAGCAGGAAAGCCAGCAGCAAAACTAATTTTAATTTTAATCTTACTTCAGTTTTCATAGTGAAGTCACTCCAGTTTTGTTACTGATTGCAGAAGGCCAGCACAGGGTATGACTCTGTGCATCTACTCCATTACAAGAGGGAGTTGCTCTGAGATAAGTGGAGAATGTGGTTTACGCAGCCTACTTCAAGTAAGATTGTGTGTTTCTTCCCGGTGAGAAATGCTTTTTTCTGAGTTGTGGTACAGTTTCAATATCAGCAATTTTATTAAACAATCAGCACCAAAGCCCTAGATGTCTTATTTAAAAACAGATGAAATCTACATTATAGTAGGAGAAAAGTCAGTGTGGAATATGTGTGGAAATTGGAGCTGTAATGATTATCTTTTAAAAGACTTAGCCTTTTGAAACCATTCAATTTCTTTCGGAAGATCTCCAGCAAGGAAATTAATTAGTTCTGTTGTCAAACTGTTCTTATTGTCAAGAGCTTAATTCCCATGCTCTTAATGTCCAATTTAGCAAAGTCTAATTCCCTTTGGGAGAGCAAACAACAAGCTTTGCTCACTTCTCTGCTTCATCTATTCAGGCACTGAAGAATACTGTCATATCTCTTATCAGGGTTTTTTTGTTGCTTTAGATGAAATAAGCTTTGTTCCTTCCACTTTTGTTTTTTAAAAAAAGATTTGTTTTCCATGATGTTGGAAATCTTTGTGGTTTTCCTCTCAGCCCATTCCAATGTCTTTTTTGAAAACAAAGCTTCAATCAGAATAGACATGGAAGGGACCTTGGAGGTCTTCTAGTCCAACCCCCTCCTCAAGCAGAAGACCCTATACCCGTGATGGCGAACCTATGTCACACGTGCCAGAGGTGGCACTATTTAGGCATGCGAGCCATTGCCCCAGCTCAGCTCCGCTGCACATGCATGCATGCCTCTTGCCGGCAGCTGGTCTTCGGGTCTCTGCCACGCATGCGCAGGGGTGGGGCGCATGCGTGGGGGGTAGAGCACATGCGCGGAAATGCATGTGCATTGCATTTTTGGGGTGCACGCATGCACACACCCTTTGGGCACTCAGTGCCAAAAAGATTAGCCATCACTGCCCTATACCATTCCAGACAAATGACTGTCCAGTCTCTTCCTAAAAACTTCCAATGATGAGGCAAGCTTTTCCACTGTCCTCACTGTTAGGGAGTTTCTCCCTAATTCCAGGTTGCTTCTCTCCAGGGGTGGGATTCAATTTTTTTAACAATCAGTTCTGTAGGCGTGGTTTAGTTGGTGGGCGTGGCCTGGTGGTCATGTGACTGGGTGGGTGTGGCCAACTTGACGTCACTCACGTCAAGGGGAGCTTCTCCTTGCCTGGCCTCTCATGACAGCAGGGATGCTGCAACAGTCGTGCAAAAAACAGGTCATAAGTCACTTTTTTCAGTGCCGTTGTAAGTTTGAATGGTCACCAGTTTTAGACCAAAACTCAAAAAGGGTATGTAAACTCATGTTTGAATGTCAATCTTTCTAGCTAGTCAAGAAGCCTTGCTGAATGTCACTCATCTTGGTTCCTTGTCATTAAAAGCTTCTTTCCAGCAGCTCTGCTTCATTATTCAATTATTTCTTCAAAGTGGTAACTCCAACAGGGGAGTATTTCCTCCCAACAGCAGTGTAAAAAGCTTAAAACAACCCTTCCCCTTTAAGAAAGTACCAGGAGAAAAAAAAAATCCTCCTTCAGAGGCAGTAAATCTAGGCATACTGCCAAGAATACAAGAAGGGTGGAAAAAAACAAAAGATTTCTTCCAACAACTGGTTCTCCAAACTGCTTAGAAAGTTAACAACCAGTTCTAGTGAATAGGTGAGAACTGGTAGAATCCCACCCCAGCTTCACTCCTTGGTTAGTTTCTATCGTTTTTTTGTCTTGCCCTCTGATGCTTTGAAGAATAATTTGACGCCCTCTTCTTGGTGGTAGCCCCTTAAATACTGGAATACTGTCATCATGTCCTCCCAAGTGCTCTTTTTCTCTAAACTATCCAAATCTAAATCCTGCAACCGTTCTTCGGATGTTTTAGTCTCCAGGCCTTTAATCATCTTAGTTGCTCTTCTCTGCACTTTTCCAAAGATCTCAAAACTGAATGTAATATTCCATGTGTTGTCTTATTAAGGATTTATAAAGCAGTACTAATACTTCACATGATTTTGATTCAGATTCTACACTTCAGTGGGTATATATTTTCCCTCTATATCTACTGAGTTAAATATTTTTTGGGGGAAAACACAGGTTAGTTACAAATAAGATATGTTTATATCATGTCACAACTGCTACCTGCATAAATTTTGATGAATAAGGCTGAGCACTTTTCCATTCAAGATACAGCTGGAAATAAGTACCGAGTCACATCCCTGATCCATTTAATGTATATTTTTTATTCTGATTTAAAGCAGGAATCCAAGATAGCCAGGTTTTTAAAAAAAGTATCCAGCGATAGAGATAGATGCTCTGTATGCTACATCTGCTTTCTGTCACTGGATTGCAGCTTAATAGCAAAAGGGAAAAAATATGAGAGGTTCTTGGTGCTTTTTGAGCTTAGTTGATTTCTTAAAGATATTTCATTACAAACTAGGTAACATCATCAGTGCTAGTGCCTAAGGGAGTGGGGTTTGCTCTCATTTTAGATACTAAGCCACTATATATAAATATAAAATGAGAGGAAAAACCAACTCAGTTTTAGCACTGATGATGTTACCTAGTTTGGTAATGAAAAACAACCAAGAACTCCACAGTTTATTTTATTATACCAAGTTGATGCTCTAGAAAAATCCTCTTTATACTAACCTTAAAAATAAAAATTTGCCAAGTAATATTTTAAAATCCCAATTTTAAAAATTAATCTAAGAATAAGAGATAAAAATATCTAACATATAAACAACAATGAATATTAAAACAAGAAAATTACATTTTAAAGGTATCTTTATGGAGAATTCAGTATAGTTCTGATGTGTGACCTGAAAATCCTAAAAAAACGTAATTTTGTCCTCTATGTTTGTATGCTATTAGGTGTTGGGTCAAGGAGTTGCAGTTTTTAAAAGTAATATAGAAGACTGGGAAAGAGGAGAAGGGGGCTCCATTTAAAAAATAAAAACAAAATCATTTTTACTGATGCCACCAACACTCAAAAGATGATCTCAGACAGGAAATATAAATACATATCTGTAGCTCAGCTGGCATCATATTAGCATGAAGAGATTCCCTATAACTCCTCATTATTCAAGTGAGAAGTTTTTCAATTGTTTTAAATTTAACTGTCAGGAGAAACTGTCAAGGGCTTTATAAAATGGAAGAGTATCTGAAATTTCATTTTGAATAAATAAGATAAACATTAAAATAAACATTAAATAAAAACAAACATTAAGCACAGAACACTAAAAAGCATTTGCAAGAAAGAATTCAATCATCTCATGAAAGTAAATATAATTTTATTATTTTATGATACTATTAATCAACTTTCATTTTCCCTTCCATAGACATTTCCCTGCAAAAAAATGGAATCTGTATATTAAATTTATCTTATCAGTCAGAACATGATAAAGCTTTATCAAAGCAATCATATTTTGAAATATCACATAAGCTTTAACAAGATAAATCACAGGTAATAAATTAAACTGCAAGGAAGAAGCTTGCAAAATCTGCCACAGTATGTAGCATATGTATTTCTGCAGAATCACAAAAAAGATTAGAAATTATTAAACCAAATAAGCAAATATTTTTACTATGTTTTTAATCCTTACAGCTTTCTGCAAATAATTAACACTATTATTTGTCTCAATAGTACAGAGTTTTCTAATTGAAATTATGCCTCTCAGTAAAAATATCCTTTTCAGGTAAGGCTTTCTATTTCTGGGTTTCTCGTTAATTTGAATGACATTGAAACCTATGCTTTTTATAAGATTTAAATGCACTTTAATATTTACCATAGACTGCTTTAGTATTGACAGTAAGTATAAAAATGTACTGTAATGTAGTTACCAGTTGGCATTCTGGATCTTAAAGCATTCCTGGTCTTCAGAACCTGAGCTTACATTTATTTCTTAAATCTAGAGGATTTTTAAAATCGTATTCTTCAGGCAAAAAAAGAAGAAGAAATAAATAAATAATAAATAAGTTGCAATCTAAAATAAAGAAAAAGAAGAGAGTAGGGATGAAGAAGATTGATTGTTCTGTGAGAGATTAAGAGTTTCCAAATTTGATATATAAGCAAGTAAACACATTCAGATGTTGAGTCAGTCTGGGAAAATGGTTAAAGTTATTGGACTAGGAATGGGAATCCCAAGTTCTCCTATTTCCTTTAATTATGGAAGTTTGCTGCCAAGCTTTTATCCTGGCATTATTTTATGCCAAGTTACTTCACAGAACTGTTTTTGTTTGGAGGGAAAAAATGTGAAAAGAGTGTGATAAGAGTACCACCTTGAGTTGCTGCAGGAAAGGTGAGATACCAATTGAATGAATGTGTACGGTAACTTTATACTTGTGATGACAGACATCCAGAATGGAAATCTATTCAAAAAGCCAGGATCCCAAAATTGCTTATCTCTCTGTGGAAGAAGAGATATGATTCAAAGGCCCAAATTCAAAAGGCAAAATGTTGCTTGGGAAGTAGGAGCCCACATAGCTCTGGATGTCAATATCTTAAGCAGGTAGATCTTTTCCTGTGCTCAGTAGCTACCCTCTGCAACTGATGCACATACTTGGGAAAAGATACCAAATAAAATTTTGCCTTTCAAATTTGGCTTGTTGTCCAGGCTTGCATGCAGTGGTTCTGCTCCTCTTTTCCTGCCTGGTGGAATTAAAGTCAATAGTTGAGGAGAAGGGACAGGCCAAGCCTGTACAAGTAGTTTCTTGTTGCCTCCCATTTCTTTACTGGAATTCTGCAGTGTTTTATCCCTGCACACACAAACAGGCATTGTGAGGATTATGAGGAAAGGGATACAAATATAAACTGGAGCTACTGAAAGTTCTGATTGTATTGATTGTATTGATGCCAAATTCATTTAACAACCAGGTTACTAACTTATCGACTGCAGTGATTCACTTAATAACTGTGGCAAGAAAGGTCATAAAATGGGACAAAACTCACTTAACAAATGTTTCGTTTAGCAACATAAATTTTGGGCTCAATTGTGGCCGTAAGTTGAGAACTACCTGTACTGTATACTACTCATGACATGAAAAACAAAAAAGGAACAGCATTGCTTTCATGGGCAGGAAGGATAGAACAAAGACACTGGATACAACATCTGCATACAAGTAGTGAATGATGGAACAATATCAGCTAGACTTTGCAGATAATCCTTTAATATGACGGTTATCCAAATTTAATGTTCCAAACAGTGATGCAGAAGAAGAGATCAACCAGTTTTATGGTCAAGTTCAATCTGAAATCAACAAAGCATGCAAACAAGCTGTTTGTGGTTGGTGATTGGAATGCCCAAGATGGAAATAGTAAGGAAAAAAATGTAGTTGGACTATAGAGCCTAGAGTGATGCAGAATAATGTTTCATTGATTTATGCCAATCCAATGATTTCTTCAATGCTAAATCAGACTTCAAACAACCAAAATGATCCCTATATCATGAATGTTCCCAGACAAAGCATACAGAACTCAAAATGACTATGTTATTGGCGTAAGAAGGTGGAAAAGCTTCATTATAACAGCAAAGTGGTGGTTAGGGAAGGAAAAGATCGTGAATTGTTCATGTGCAAGATCCAAGTCAAGCTAAAGCTGAAGAACAAAGCCAACCAGTTTCTATGATATTGAGCATATATCCACCATTCTTAAGAATATCAGGAATCACTTCAAAGACCAGAACTGATGGCAGAGGAACTGTGGAATGAAATGAAAGAGAAGAAAATAAGATGGATATCAGAAGAAATAACCAAAATTGCCAAAAAGTTAAGAGAGGACAAAATACAGAATGATGAAGATCTCTAGAAGGAATTTAACAAAGTTCAAATAACTGTTAGAAGAAACACACACAAAAAATACCATTAAATGATATATGTAAAGGCATAAAATATAAAAACAGACTGAACTCAGAAGAATGTTCCAGTGCAAATTGGTATGTTAAAGGATGCCAATGGATAGATGATAACTGGTTTAAAGAATATTAAACTAGGGAAACAGTATAGTAAAATTTTATACAGTAGGGATGTCAACATCCAAGATACATAATGTCAGATGATGCTCCATTCAAAATCCAAGAAAGAAATACTTAGACTCCATTTGTTAGAGAAAAGATATCTTTTACTGGAAATCAAGTGGTAGCAACAAAAGAATTCTGAATCTGAGAAAATGAGCACATAAAACACATATACAAAGTGATGGCAACGTTCCCACCCCCAATAGTTCAATTCGCTCCTCCAATTAAAAGTGGTGCATAACATCATGTGGGCATCTTCAGGTGGTGATGAAGCTTCTGTCTGTTGACCTTGGCATAGTTTGATAAAGAGTTGCAGTTGCGCATAGCATAGAATAGAAACCTAAGCAAGATTTCCTCCCCCTAACTTATACAGTTTCGTTTCCTAACAACGCCAACTTGCTTCCCATAGTAATCATGGCCCACTCCCCGTTACTTATGACAGCCGAAAGATGCAAAGCAAAGGAAGAAAATCTTGAAGGCTGACATTCGGCCCTCCTGCAAAAGAGACGTTAGTCCTAAAAAAAAAAAAAGAATAAAAGATTATATAATATACACATGTAACAGCAACATTAAGGTTCAGCGTTTATCAGGATACTTAGTGCGAAATGCCTTCACAAGCTTGGGAGCTCTAACATCTCTCTCATTTACCCATTCAGACTGGGAAGAAGGAAAATGCTTCCAAGCAACCAAATATTGGATTCAGTCTCTCTTTTTCCTAGAATCCAAAATTTCTTTAACTTCAAAATGTTGTTCACCTTCAATAAGTAATGGTACGGGGGGATCTACTTGAGTCGGCCTTAAAGCAGAAGTATGTTCAGGTTTTAATAATCTAACATGGAAAACAGGATGGATCCGTCGGAGGGTTTTAGGCAACTTCAATTGGACTGCCACAGGGTTCACAACTCGTTCAATTGGGAAAGGTCCTATATACTTAGGTCCAAGCTTTTTCGATTTTTGTGTGGTCTGCAAATATCTGGTTGATAAAAAAACCTTGTCACCAACTTGATATGGTTTTTGTGGATTTCTCTTTTTATCTGCAAATTTTTTATGAGCTTGATGAGCATCATCTAATGCTTTGCGGGCAACTGGCCAAGTTAGCTGGAGATGTCTTATCCACTCATCCAACGAGGGAATGTTAGGTTTTTCCTGGGGAAGCTCGGGTATGGGTACAAAGTCTTGTCCTGAAGCCACTTTAAATGGAGTACATCTAGTGCTGCTATGTACCGAATTGTTATATGCCACCTCATTGAATGGCAGTAAGTCAGCCCAATCATCCTGCTGATAATTAATGTAACATCTAAGATACTGTTCCAATACCGAATTAGTTCTCTCACAAGCCCCATTGGTTTGTGGATGATTTTCTCAGATTCAGAATAAAGTATTGAAATTATAGGTGGTTGTTTCTTTTAGGATTGCCTGTCAATTGTAAAGGAACCAGAAATGAAAACCACAGATTCTAAAACCGAGCAAGTGTTCTCTCCACGAAAGCTAATTCCTTCCTAAGTTGTATATATTTTAGAACCGAGTTTCTTGATTTTAACCAGCAGTTACATAGAAGCACTTGCTTTATGCAAATAATTTTCGTAAATAATAGATTAATACATTGATCTGGGGTCCCTATTTTAGGATTATTTTAGGGACAGCTTTAAAGATGGGAAATTGCAGCTTGTTAATTTTCTTCATTTTTCCAACTGAGCTATCTACTACATGGTTTCCTTTAATTTCCCAGTCTGGAGCAGACTCTATCAGTAATAGAATTTATTTCAGCAGTGAGACTGAATGCGTAATTCATTGTATCAGGTGGAACCCGTCCTGCCTTTATTTCTCCCACATCAAGGGAATAACCCACAAGTAATGGAATGTAGTCTGGATTCCCAGGAAGGAGGGGCCACATTCCAGAAGAGCAAGAGGCAACAAAGTTTAGATACTGTAGTTAGGTTGGAAGGAATAAGGTCAAGAGAGCTCCTCCCTAGATATTCTCAGAGTATATCTTTAATGATGCAAATAGTAGCTTTAGTTTGGCAAGATTTCTGTCTATAGGCAAGGAACAATAAAGGAAACTGCTTAGAAGTAACTCTAGCTTGAATGTCTTTCTTGGTTTTTGGAGCCTGACATCACTTTTGGTGTGGGACATTACTGGGGCAACCCCTTTTGATTCTTGGATTGAATCATTAGCTGAAGGTTAGTATCTTCTTAGTTGCATTTGATCCTATTAATCTGACAAGTTCACTTCTTTCTCAAAGATACATGCAGAAAGTTGGGTTTCTCCATCCTTCCTATAATAGTTGTTTGAGGGCAGGGGGAGCTTCCTTTTGATGATGGGATGTTCCACTTTTTTTTTGGTCATTCATTGCTTGCGAACTATAGTTAGTTCTTAGAGGAAGGGAGATACTGCCCCAGATGTCTGCCCATGGCTATAATAAGAAACAGAATACAACAATAAAAGTTTTTGCTAAATAGGCCTTATAGGGAAATGATGGAAGGGATACCCTTCTTCTTTATTGTCTTCCTGGACACTTTAAATAAAAGGTGTTTCCTGTTTTCTAGTCTAAGAGCAGAAATACTAAATGAATGGAAGTAGTGCTCCCAACCTGTCTAGGATTTCTGTCTGAGCTGAAGAAGATAAAATATTTTAATTCAGAGTGGTTTTCTAATTTCTGAATAAGGCATTGGTAGTTGTTGAATTTTCAATAATCCCAGTACAGTATATGATATGGATGCCCCTTCCATATAAGTAGAACTGGCAGATAATGTGTTGGCTTGTCTATGCTCTTCTCTTTCTAGATAATCTTCTCTTCTCTTTCCTTCCATCAGCTAGATGTTGGTACAGTGAAGAATATATTTTTTTTACAAAACCAGACATGACTTGGTATAGTATTAAACTATTGTAATCTCTTCTTTTGAATGTGATTTTGTCCAGTTTGATGGATTTACTCCCTTACATACATGCAGTGAATCTAGTCTTACTTCCATTATGCATCTTTTTTTTTTACTTGTTAAATTTATGGTCTTTTTATCCAAAGAGGCTCAAGGCTGCTATAACAGTAAAATGTATAATATAAAACAGGAAGATAAAACATCAATTAAACTACTTCACCTTTATCTGAATTACACCATTACAATGGGCATAATAAATCAATTTATGATGCCAGAAGCTTTTCTAAACAACGGTTACTTTTTCCAGGACTCATACTAAATCAAATGATTGGCTCTATGAAGCCAGATCAATTCTATACCCTGGATTTGCAAAATGTTTCTTGGTACTCATCTGGATATCTATTCCACCTATATTTGTTTATGGGGGGAGGAATTACTGGAAGTAGTGCAAAGCAAATCTGTATTTTCAGCAATGCCTCTTGGCCAGTATTGGGATTCAATTTTTTTTATTACCGGTTCTGTGGGCGTGGCTTGGTGGGCGTGACAGGGGAAGGATACTGTAAAATCTCCAGTCAGAGGTTGTATTTGCCGGTTCTCTGAACTACTCAAAATTTCTGCTACCGGTTCTCCAGAACTGGTCAGAACCTGCTGAATAGCACCTCTCTTGGCCTTATGAAGCATCAGAAAATAATATACAAAACTGGGCTGCAAAACCTCAGACACCCACTAAGGAGCAGCAATAGTCAGATTTTTACATACCTCTTCTCTGCCATCTAGTGGACATCAGGGTTGTTTTTTGCAATCCAAATATTACTTCACTCATGTAAGTGCTTGGAAATGGCAATAATTGCATTATAATCTCCCCAGCTGTTACAGGATGTTGATGAAGTTATCTGTTCAATTGTGTCAAATTCTGTGCGAATTTGACACAACTGAACAGATATGCTCTCCGCCCATTTTCTGATTTTGTACAGCTTCTTTGGGTTGTTTTATGCTCTGGCTGGCATTAGTTTTGATGATGTCTACCTGTTGTGTGTTATGGTGCCCACTTTTACCACTGACCATTCCAAACGTAACTGCCTTTTCCAGGGCATTTGATCCTGAAATGAGTAAAGGGGAATTTTGTTATTTTTCCCTTCCAGCGATGTCCTTGATTTTATACACTTCAGTATAGGCTTATTTGTCTGGAATACATGGGATCCATTTCCAACACCACAATTCAAACGAGATGATTTTCCTCCTGTCTAGTTTTTTCATAGTCCCAACTTTCATAACTGTCGGTAGCTATGGGAAATATGATAGGGCAGACTAATGTGCATTTGGTGGCCAGATTGATATCCTTGCTTTTCCATGTTCAATTAATGCTAATTATTGCTGTGTGACCTATTCACAACTATTCAACACTTAACTTCTGGACTGCATTCACTGCTTTGATCAATCTGCAGTTCTAGGAAAATGAACTCTTGCATGCATTCAACCTCTTTACCATCAATTGTTATTTTGACATTTCCATTCCACACATTGGTCACTGTGAATCGTTAACTAGAAAGACTTCAAATGGTCCTCCTTTTCTTCAAAATAACCAGCAGTCAATGCAAAATAAACATTTGCATTGAACTGCTTGCTTGACCTAAGCTGGTTCAGATAACAGATAATCAGAGTTGGAAGGGACCTTGTAGGTCATCTAGTCCAACCCCACACCCAAGCGGGAGACCCTACACCATTTCTGACAAATGGTAGTTCATTTGCTCTGAAAAACTATTCATGGGTTTGTATGTTGTTACCAGAGAAAAATCACTTATACAGGTCATCCTTGATTTACAACTGGTCATTTGATGACCACTCAAGATAGACTTTTTAAAATCCACTTACGACCAGTCTTCCTCCATAGTCATGTGATGGCATTTGGGGGCACTTGGCTGTTGGTTCTCATTTATGACCGGTTGCAGCATTTCAGTCATGTGACCCCAATCTGTGACATTTTTTTTGTGTTCGGATATGCTGGATTTGCTTAATGACTACATGGTTCACTTAATGACCATATAATTCACCTACCAAACCTGGTGTCTCACTTTACAGCCCTCATAAAAAGGATCATAAAATTGAGTCCAGTCTCGACTTACAAGCACAATGACTTACAACCAAAATTCCAGGCCCCATTGTGGTTGTAAGTTGGAAGACTATCTGTACCCAATTTGGGGTAATGTACCTATATTTGGGGTATATTGCTCTAGTCTGTTTCCTACTTAATACAGATCAAAACCAAGAAACAAAGTAATTACAGTAGCAATAGAAACATGAGTCTCTCAAAGAAGCACAGTATGCCAGACTCCTCTTGTTTATCTACTTTGGGTTAGCAATTCCTGTCTTTCTCTATGAAGAAGCATATAAGCAGGGAAATGTAATTCAGCAGAAGCCAAATATGCAGAACTGAAATGACCAGCACTTCTTAGTTTATAAAAAGGAGCAGGTTGCTGATGATGGGGAAATAGTAGCAGTGGGAAGTCGTGCAGTGAGAGCATTTCTTGGCATTGTAGGAAGAATTTCCTCTTTTGTGTAATTGCCCAGTATCAGCTACGCTCGCAATACTGGAAATATTCTTGGGCGAGGAGCTCAAGTCACAGAGTAGACATGGATGCCACACAAAGTTGACTGTGAAAAAACAACAAGAAGCAAAACTAGGCACTTTCTTTTATACCTAGAATAATTTTACCTTGATATAAAGCACTTTGCTATCTAGTGTTGCACAACCATCAGAGAGACTATTATAACCTTAGGTGGCAGATTCTGGCAGTGGGTAGCAATGGTAGCACTAGCCCTCATGAAATATTCAGCCATTTCTTTCAGTTGAAAGATAGAACCTGCCTTGCCCTCTGCCCTCGGTTATCCTGCTGCCTTAAGTTTCAACTGCCAATCCACTCAGCAAAGCTATTCAACAAGATCACCCACAGGGAAGATTCAAAAAAGTCAATATGGTGACCACAGATACATAATTGCCCCTCCCCCATCTATTTTTTTTTACATGCCTGTCAAAAGAGGTGGGTTTTGACCACACATTTGTCATCACCATCTTGATATAGCAGTATCAGGACAGCTAGGATTTCCAGTAGTCAGTTTGATAAAGAAGATCACTAAGTCACAGATACTGTACATGACAGAAAAGCAGCAGTGTTTTATTTTGTATCTGCTACAGCAGGGCATTATATTGGGCTTCTAAACAGTTAGGAAGCAAAGTTTAAAGCCAATCAAAATTCCTTGAAGATTTTTGAAATACTTCTTAGAAATGGTGCATTGCAAAATTGAAGATATTTTCATTTAGCAAGGTTTATTCTCAGCAATATTGCACTGTTTTCAAATTCAGAATAATTCAGAATTGGAAGGGACCTTGGAAGTCTTCTAATCCAACCCCTTACAGACAAATGGTTGTCCAATCTCTTATTAAAATCTTCTGTGATCTTATCTGAATAATAAATCCTAAATTGATATTACCAGTAGCCTAATAGCTATTAAGTCTTAGTGTTAGTGTTGTGATTCCTTAGTTTGGAATAATATTTGAGCATTAGAAGCTCAAATAAATTGTTTCATTAGTAGCACTTTCGTGACCTACAAAGTATTTGCTGCTAATCCTGAGGTCAACCACAATCAATCTAATCTTTGTACCTGTAAAACTTTTAGCTTGGAAATTTTAAAAATGGAGGATTATTTTATGTAAGAGAAAATTCTATTTCTGCATGGTTCATCTTCAGCAAAATCCTTTACACTGTAAATACATCATCAGAGTCTAAAGGGAAATCATTAGCAAGAAAGAGGTGGCTTTAGAAAAAAAATGTAGCACATATGAAAAACAATTAACTTTCCAGTGCTTTGGATTAAGACATAAGCAGCTGGAGGAAATTGAAAAACAGAACAGACTCATTTTTACAAAGCAGAAATAAAATGTACTTCCTCACACTTTAAGCTACACTAACAAAGCAGGAAGAGAAGTTACTCACAAACTGTTTTTTTTTAAAGTTCATTAATGGAACAGTTACAAGGAATTGCCAAATCTGAAAAACACTGCATTAAACTTTAGTACCATTTGATAAGGTTAAGTTAAAAATGTTAGATCATGGTTCAAGTATTATGGGAATCCAGCTATGATCTATTCAATCAATGATGTTAAACAAATCTGTGACTTTGCTTCCAGATGAGTTTTTTATAGTGGAATTATATCTCATCATCAAATTGTATATAGGACATCAATTTTTCTTGCATCCAAATTAAGGCCAATGAAGTTATTTTTGCAAATGAGAAAGAACTATCCAAAACTCTTTCTTCCATCTTTTGCACATACATATACACACATATACATACATACATTGTTATTGATATGTTTATTGCTCACACTGAGGTCATATTTGATGCGTATCTATGCTTGTAGTTGTAGTCATATGGATCTCTACTTTAAGGAAGAAATTTAAGGCAGAAATTCAAAACACATTTTTCTTCAAAGAAAATCTTAGTGCTGTTGGTGGCTTATCATAGCCCTTTGTTGCTGAATTGGCAAGCAGCTTTTGCAACTCTTGAAATTAGAGGAACTATATGAATGAAGAAGTTTAGAATTATGTTAGAGTAGTAGTAGTAGGACAAAGCTGGCTACCACAAGTTGTTTAACCAGTTCAGTGGTGCCCTCATATGGAAAAAATAGGAATACTGGAAATTGTTTTATATTGTTTGTGTTTCTGAATATTGCTAAACCTTGGGATTTTTTTAAAGCATGAAGGAAATGTCATGAGACCATGACAGAATAAAAATAGTTGTGTGATACTTAATGGTGAAATATAAGGCTAGGATGTGAGCCTGTTTTAATGGAAATCTTTTTCAGAATAAAAGACTTATGATTTTTGTGAGACTGCCTGGGACTCACATCCCACTACCTTCAGCTGAAAAAATGCCTCACTAATCTTTCTTTCAAGACATCTCCATGTGACACATCATTCCTTTCATCCCCAGATCACAGGCAAATCCAGCTAGGGTTTCTGACTTGATGTGGAAGTGGTTTTCCATCTTCTCCCAACACACCATGACATGATGTATGATGTCTAAGGTGATGACAGGGTCCCAATGATATCAGGAGTTGAGATCTGCCCAAATCCTATTGGCCAGTTTCAGCAAGGGAGGGTGTGCTACTCCCCTTTGGTTATAAGCTGTGAAGGGAGAGTAGGTTTTATATTTGATAAGTTCTCATTAACTTGCCAGTTGTCCTAAGTGAATTCCTGTTACATTGCAAGAACAAGAAAAGTGGCAGAAGAGTTGGAACACAAAAAGAGGGAAAAGATTTATTGTACTGGATTTGTTGGTTCTTCCAAAAAGGTCCAGAAATATAGGATCATTTGGTAAATGTCATTCTCTTAAAGTCTGCAGTGAGTCAAAAGTAATGTGAAAAATGACGTGATGCACCTGAGAAATAATTTCTGCTTCCAGATTCTCTGTGACTTACTAATGTTCCATACAGGACAGCTAGTTTGGTATAGTACAGGGGTAGGGAACCTTGGCTCTTTTATCAGTTATGGACTTCAACTCCCAGAATTCCTGAGTGAGCCATAAAAGATTCCCCATCCCTGGCCTACTGGTTTTTCAGTTGTGGGGGAAATCAATTTTTGACTGGAATGGGATTGTTTGATATACAAATGTAGGACATATAAAGAATATATAAAGAATATGTCCTACATTTGTATATTAAACAGTCCCATTCCAGTCAAAAATTGATTTCCCCCACAACTGAAAAACCAGTAGGCCAGGGATGGGGAACCTTTTATGGCTCACTCAGGGATTCTGGGAGTTGAAGTCCATAAGTGATAAAAGAGCCAACCCTACCCCTGGTATAGTAGTTAAGACATCAGGTTAAAAACCAGGAAACTGTGAGTTCTAATTCTGACTTGGAAAGGCAGTTGGGTGACCTTAGGCCAATGACTTTCTCTGAGGCTTAGGAAAAAGGCAATGGCAAACCACTTTAAAAAAAATTGTCAAGAAAACTGCAGGGTTCTGTTTAGGGCAGGCAGTATCTGAGAATCATATACAATTGAATGGAAGAAAAAAAAACCATATACATATGAAATCTGGGAAGGGAGGATATGATTTAAGGAGTCATGTTGTTCTTTCCAAAGTTGGCCTATGAGGGCTTTCTTATTTTAGCCAGAGCTACTCCACATAAATGCTGACATGCCTGCAGCCTAGTGTCAAGCTTCCCACTAGGAAGCTGGATGGGCAGAGAGAAAAAGGCACACAATGATGCCGTAAATTCTAATATATTGCAGAAAAGTTAAGAAGCCACAAAGGAAGAATTCCAATAGTTGCTGCATATTGAATAGAAGTTCCTTTTGTATTGTCATCAAAATTCAAATTCTTGCATCACTTTCTCCTGCTCCTTCCATGTAAAGGAAGCAACTCTTCAATGGATGAGAGACAGATTTTCCATTATTCCTTGATTTGGTAACGGATGGATTTACTATTAGACTGTTTGCCTCTGATCCTGTGAGAATTCTCTCACACTCACACAGAATCTTGGTGCACTTATCCTCCTATATCCCCTGAATGACAATGAAGCTTATCTTTTCCTCTCCCAGCCCCAGCCCATTTTAGAGGCACTAACTGATGGATGGTGCCCCCACTGACAGAAAATGTGTCAATTGTACTTGGCTTGCATAGCTGTAAACAGAAGAATGGCATTCATCAACTTCCTTAAGAGGCAGAATAAAGATAAACCTTGGGACAATGCAAATATCATTTCAGACAATCTTTTCTTAAAAGTTTCCAGTGTTAGAAAACTTCTGGAGACAAGTTGTTTCAAATTGTTAAGGCAGGAAATTTCTTCTTGGTTCTAGGTTGCTTCTCTCCTTGATTAGTTTCCATCCATTGCCTCTTGTCCTGCCTTCAGGTGTTTTGGAGAATAGCTTGACTCCCTCTTCTTTGGGGCAGCCTCTGAGATATCGCAACACTGCTATCATGTCACCCCACAGTCCTTCTTTTTATTAAACTAGCCAATTCCAGCAACCGTTCTTTATGTTTTATCCTTCAGTCTCCTAATCATCTTTGTTCCTCTTCTCTGTACTCTCCTTGCACATTGTATGGTCCAGCCCATCCTTACTTGCTTCTGGACAATCCCAATGAAGAAGAGTGCAACTGCCGAATAAGATGATAGCTAATTTAGCAGCAGCAATGGAGGAGAAGGTGATGTGGCTCCTCCCTTCCCCCATCCTTCCATTCATGATAACCTCTATAATGACTGCTATTGGGACCCTACACGATCAGGCTTATTGAAGGGATGAGGTAAAGGGGAACTTCAACCTATTCGTGGACATAGGTTCCAAAATGATCTTGCACTTATCAAATTTTGTGTCCTATAAGAAAAAGCTAAGTGCTATATGTTATGAAAGTTCATATTCAGGAAGCATGAAACTTAGCTGAGTGGAAAGATATAAAATTACTTTGCAAATCCGAACCATCAATTCTTCTGTACAGTGTTTTATACTTCTGTTTTCAATCCTTGCTTTTATAACATGTTAAATTCCTGGCTCCTTTGAAGCTAACTTTCCCCAGTCTTACTTCAATATTCCAATCAAGTCTCCCCAAACATTGGATTACTCTTATCAGATTTTGTAGCCAGTATGGTTAATGGTCATTATAATCCAAAACATATACTAGATTTAGTAAAGCTATTCTAACTCATACATCATACTGAGACCATGGAATAAACTCAATGTAATCTCTGGAATTTAATTCTAAATAGACCAAAATCTATTGCATTAGAATTGCAATAGAAATTGGTATAATATTTAGGAATATATGTGGTGAAAATAGCACACACACGATAGCCCAAAATTATTACAAGGTATAGCTACTAAAATTAGGCAATTTGTTATTCCATCCATCTTTTTTTTTTCTGAAACAGTTTTGGAATCTAGGGAACAAGTGCTTGGAGAAATATACAGTATTAGAGCTGTATCTATAATCCAAAAAGTATACTTTAGAAATTGAAAATCATAAATACATAATGATGTACTCAGATCTATAGCTTCTGGCTCTTATAAATGGAAACATTGAATTGATTCCAGCAAGGATGAAAGGAACTCAATAATTTTTGAATGAACACTATTTTACCCTTGTTCAGAATCAGTATTGGATAACTGTTTTACATTTTAAAAAAAGAATCTTGACCAGAGTGGTATTCAGCAGGTTCTGACCAGTTCTGGAGAACCGGTAGCAGAAATTTTGAGTAGTTTGAAGAACCAGCAAATGCCACCTCTGACTGAAGATCTTACGGTATCCTTCCCCTGCCATGCTCACCAAGCCATACCCACAGAACCAGTAGTAAATAAATTTGAATCCCGATCGCTGATCTTGATATACTATAAAATCTGACACAATATTCTACAATAGTAGAATTTATATAACCAGAGTACACATACCTTTATGTGTTTAGCAATTCATATTTTAATTTGGAAGTGTTCAATAAATATGCATTTCCCATTTCAATTAAATTGCAGAATAATTAATCTTGCTATGTTATTTCATATTTTTTCAGGGATAATACATACCTCAAATGTAGTATTTGGGGATGAAGTATTGGTTCCATCCATTTCACAGTTTGGTCCTGCTTCTTGATTTGGGATAGTCGCTTGGCAGATCCCACTTCCATCACTTTCTTTCCCCACCTCATTCTGTTGTAATAATTTATGTAGTGCCACTTTTGGGCTGTACAGTGTTGAGGTATGAGGAAGCCCCTCCTTGGCTGTGAAAGACATTTGGGTGACCATAGGCCAGTCACTTTCTCTCAGCCAAATTCACCTCAGAGAGCTGTTGTTGTGGGGAAAATAGGAGAAGAATAGGAATGTTGGATATTGAGTTATTTCTATAAATGAAAATGTGGGATATAAACAAACAAACAAATAAAACATAAATAAAATGTGATTAGAGGAAAAAACACTTCCCACCTACTGGATATCGCGCTTCCAGAAGAGTGAGGGGGGCAAAAATCAAACTTTATTTTTGTTAAGAAAAAGAGAAACCTATAAAATATATTTGAACTTTAAATACTAAAATGAAACTATCTTGTACTAAAAAGGATTAAAGCACTTTCCAGGGATTAATGGCTGGGCTTTAAAAAATAATAAAACACAACAGATAATAGAATGTTCTGAGAAGACCACAAGATGGTGCTAGTATGTTACAAAGGGAATTTCTCTGTTCCAAAGTCCCAGTAAAGAGATGGGAGACTCCCAAATATTACATCAACATCACCAGAAGACATTAGAGTTTTTTAAAAAAAGATCATTGAGAACATGAGTGAAATATGAATCAATACTGACACTAAAAACCCACTTTCTTAATTTATATAATTTTAAAGAATCTTACATTTTATTTTAAAGAATTTCATGGTATATAAACACCATAAAAACAAATCAGAATCCCAACATAAATTCCTTACTAGGCTGTTGTTTATTTCTACAGAAATAAGATTAATTAAACAGATATTTCCTGTAGTTTTTTCAATATACCTGGACTTTCCCTCGATTCCTAGATATTCTGGCTGTTTATCAGAGGCTGCTTGAAGGGATGGTGTACCTCACTTGTTTCCTGGCCTCTGTCCAACAGTTTCTTTTAAAAGGAACAAACCCACTTTTTTTCCTTACCCATCTCTACAAATAAAATCTCCCACTATGTGAATATTTCTCCCTTATGAAGATGTTGATTCTAACAACTCTTCTCCATTACCCTTAATGTAAGGAAAGTGGAAAACGCCTGTCATTGTTTATTTAAATCATTTATATAGCCAACAGGTATAATGTATGCAAAGTAAACACTTAGGTAAAGTCACTCTTTCCTATAGTAACAAGGAAGGTAGGACAGTTGATGTTTTTACATTAACCAACACAACTTTTATGTTGTGTCAACTTGGCTCTAGTGTGACCTCCTGTCTCTAACAATGAAGCTCTAAAAAATGAAGAGAATGGACCACCTGATTCTTCTATACAGGCATCCCATTAGATTTTGTTAACTATTGTCCCAAAGATTCTTCCATGAGGCAACTGGACTTTATTTTTGTTTTTTTTTATAAAACGTTTTGCTTCTCATCCAAGAAGCTTCTTCAATTCTCACTGAAGTTTTTACTTCGGGACAATCATGACCTGTCCTGGATGGTTGAGAATCTCCATAGACATTTGTTGATAATTGGACATCTATCTGGAAATCCGAACGAGACCTCGGTAAAAAAATTGATAACGATGATGACTGGAACTTTTAACTTTTTATATACAGCATCCCCCATCCATTTCTTTTGCGCGTGTAACCAACTTCGCAAGGAACAACGCGCCTGGAGCACGGAAACCCCATCGCTTTGCTCTCCCCCTGTTCTCTCCCTCCTCCCACCCGCGATGCCAGGCCCCGCCTTCTGATGTCACTAACTCGACAGGGTGAGAGAGGCGTTCCACAAGGTGGCTCCCGAGGAGGGAGGTCACGTGATGGTTTCAATATGGCGGCGCCGTGTTGCTGTCTAGCCTCAACACCTCCACCTCTGAGGGAATCGCGCTTCTTCCGGCTCATGGAGTTCCTCCGCGGCCGGAACTTTTGAGCGCCAATCCCGCTCCGGTAAGGGCAGGCCGGGACGAAGGTCTTTAAGTGCGAGAAGGCCATGCAGTTCCCGGCCCGCGAGGAGAACACTCGCACGAAGAGTATGTTCGTCTCACGGGCCCTCGAGAAAATCCTCTCCGAGAAGGAGGTGAGGCGACCCCCTCACGGACAGCTGAGGAGAGCTTGCCAAGTGGCATTAGGTAAGTTGAAGGAGCGATCGGAGATCGGCCTTTGGATGTAGGCGAGGTTTGATTAATTCGGTTTCTCCACAGCCACCCCCGCCCGCTGCCCTCGCAGGGCTCCCCGGAGCCTGTCAGATGTTGGAAGCGCAGCTGACGATAATTGGCGCTTCCATTCCCAGTCCGCCTCCTTCGCCCAGCGACTCCCCCCTCCCCACCCGGAAGACAATCGAAGGCAGCCACCAAAGGGCGCTGGTTGAGCCTGAGGAGGCTTTTCTGCATTATCAACTCCAGACCCAGGCCCACCTAAAGCTCCCCTTTAAAGGAGCCAGATATAAAACTCTAAACTCTGTCTCTAGTTATGAAAGGTGGATCTCCTCCTCAAAGCATCCTCATATATTTCTTGCCCTTTGATGGAATTCCTGGCTCAGCCAGCTGACAGCTCCTGTAAAAGTTACACATCTTTGGGTGTGAAGGGGCAGATTTGCTTCTATGGAGTCTATAGTAAAGTCCCTCTGTATTAACCAGCTTGGGACCCTGTTCAGGGTTCTGGATTCATCATTCCTCAGGGTCAGTGAAAGGAGAAATCTAACTGATCCCATAGTGAGGATTTTTATATTTACAGGAGTTCTCTGTCAAGTGTCTGGGGATTCATAGATAGATACCTACATACACAGTTTCCTGGCTCTCTAGTTGCTGCATAATAATGTCAACAAATTAATGCAGTTGGTAGAGTCAGGACTTGTCATCAGAACCTGCTCTGTAAATTAATCTGCCACGTTGGATCCTCCCTGGTTTGTAAACCGCTGACTATTTCAGATCTTCTGGCAGGAAGTGCAAAGCAATCCTCTGATCAGGTTAATTTGTACAGGAAAAGTTTTCTCTTTGATTCGGGAAATGAAAGTAAGGTTTGCTTTGCTTATCTTACTGTAGCATGTGGTACTGCTTGCTATGAATTTCCTGGGGCTAAGCAAAGACCATTTTTTCAGTTTCTGATCAAATGGATGGACTGTGATGTTCGTTTATTTGTTTTACAATTTTTATGACACTAGTAATATTTTTGGAATTCTGATTGGACAAAATCTTTTATTATAAAAACAATGAATTTACTAAAAGAATAATCCATTGGGAGCAAGAAAGTATAAATGAAATTTGAACTATTTTTAAAAAATTGTCGGTGAGACTTTTATAAAAAATTTCACAATTAGTATGCATTATATTATTGCATAGTCACTATTTCTGGATGTTTTCAGTCCAAATATAAAAGACAATCTGACAAATTTTGAATGACAGTTAAATTTAATAAATGTATGTTTTCAACGAAGTGATTATTGAGATTTTTTTTTCCTGAAAAATGTCAGCACTGTTTTTAAGACGCTGTCTTTATCAAAATTGCACAGCCCTGTGGGTAATGTTCAACTTAGCCTTGAGATTGATTTAAGCTGTAGATTTTGCACATATATTTAGGAGTAAGTCTACTGAACTTGCTAATCTGATCTCATATTGCATTCATTTTTTAACTATGAATCATATTGTTTTTCACGCAATACACTAAGCAACCAATCAAACATAACTTAGTGCAGAATTTATAAATGTGGAGATCAAACATAATTGTCTGAATTCAATTTCTGATTTCAATAAACTAGTACATGAGAATGGAGCAGTGTATTGCTAAGCAATCCGCTTGCTTAACTAATCAATTATAATTTCTTTTGCAGTACAGTTTTATCTTTTGCATAAAAATAAATCGTTAAAGTTATATTGCATGCTGTTGTTTATACATTATAGTCCTTTCAGCCATTTATTAAAAAATTGTCAATCTGATATTCAATTAAAATATTGGCCTGTTCATATTGTATTTATGCAGTGCTTTGATTGTTAGATAAATACTATGTATCATAATTATATGACTGAGAAGGAGACAGATCACTATCATAGAGACTGAAGGTAGTAATTACATTTGTGTTAAAAAGTAGTATATCAGAGTGCAGGGTACATCAGTTATTTCCAATAGCATACATAATATTTTTTATCTTTTCTGCGGTTCGGAACTGGTGATTATTGATATTATGTACAGTTATAGTGACTATATATTTCAAACTGGCTTCAAATTGTTTATGACATAGTGACTGGATTAATAAGTGATGTGGATACTGGCAAGGGGTGTTTTGATACGGCCTTCTTGATTTTGCAAACCTATTGGTAACTTCCTGTATAATTGAACATGGCATCTTTCCGAAATTTCTAAAAGTTGGTTGTATTGTTTTGCAATGACTCATTCTTTTTTGAAAGGATAATTCATAATAGTTCTGGGGCAATATATCTTGTTCATGATTGTTGTCATGTTTCACATTTTATCTTATTCCATGTGGAATTCTGGAATATAAATTAGTAAAATTTAATTTAATCAGACATGGTCTTGATTGATATTAGATGTATCAGAAATCAGATCAAACACTAAGAATTCATTTTCTATAGGGTAAAGTTGGTTATTATTTTCTTCTGACGACCCAAGTTTGGGCCTACTTCTACATTGATCCCTGAACTTGGATCCTCAGGTTCTGAGGTGATCTTAGATATTTACAGAACTAAGACTAATGTACCAACAGATCTGAACCCAGATTTGTAAGGAGATAGAAGCTAGAAATGTCAGTATATGGAGATGATTTAAAGTGTTAAAGGACTTAAATCTTATTTTAATGAAATGAATTACTGGCCTATCCTATGAGGAGAGAGTTGTTAGGAAGCTCAAATGCTATTGTTTTGTATAGGTTATGCTAAGGATTATGTTGAATGAAGATTCCAGGTAGAGCTAACAAGACAAAATTATGCTTTTCAGTGAATCAAGGATCTATAATGAATCTAGTTCTCAATGGTAGTATTTTATTTATTATTTGATTTGATTTGCATGGCCACCCATCTTGCCAAAGAGTTTTATACTGCATGTAGTTTTGAAACTCACAGATTTAATGATAGATAAAAAATCTGTAATACCTTTGTAGTATTTGCCTTATTTTAAGATTATTTGAGAGTCTTAGATATTATATTACTTTAGATAGTGAGATGGGTATGTATCAATTATATAAATAGTAAATGAGTAAAATGAAATAACTCATTTTAAAAGGTATGTGTAAGTACAATATTAGACAATTTAGAGGTACAAAGTGCTATTAAAAACACTATCTTTTACAAGCTGAAAGACGGCAGCTGCAACATGGTTTTAAAGCAGAAGAATATTCCTTAGTAATGGATAATAGCTGCATATCCGTGATGGCAAACCTATGGCATGCGTGCCATAAGTGGCACACAGAGCCATTTGTGCCAGCATGCGAGCTGCAGGCAAACTTACCTCACTGCGCAGGCTGTTTTGGCCTCCCAGAGGCTTGGAAAAAGCGTCTGCAAGGCTTTTCAGGACAAATAGACCTGTTTCATCACTTCCTGTAATATTGGAAGTGACAAAATGGGCATATTATTTGGCCTGAAAAGCCTTGCAGAGGTTTTTTCCAAGCCTCTGGGAGGCCAAAAAAAGCCTCAAACCAGCCGAAAAATCAGCTATAAGGCGCAGTGCAGGTAAGGGGATAGCGGGGGGGATTGCATGTGCAGGGGCGGCGGGCGCACATAGCATTCTGGGTGCTGGCACACAAGTGCGCGCGCACTAATGTGTGCACAATTTTTGGCACAGGAACCCAAAAAGGTTAGCCACCACTGCTGTATATTATTGAAATGTTCTTTGAAAGCATTCATTCATTCGTAATTCAAAAAATTTGTTCTGACTGCCAACATTATTTTGATATTCTGTAGCAAATAACACTATTTGCATTCTGCCCTATTCCACTTAACTGCCTGAAGTTCAGAAAACACAATGCATAATTTCTAAAATATCTATGAAACTATTTGAAACCATGCTAAGAATCTTACCGCAGCTGACAGTACTCAGCTCAAATGGTGGCTCCAACTGCCATTGGTCACTAAAACTGTTCTTATCTGCAGTTCTGCAGATACAGGAAGAAAGGAAACATGATAGATTTCTTTGAAATCTTTTCTGGTATCAACCACATACTGAACATACATGTTTTTTTTGTACTAAATACATTGTTGATCCAAGATTTACTATAAAATATCTATAGCTTTTTAATGGTGAATGTAATCTTTCTCCCAAAATACACATCAAATTATATCCTGATATATTTCAGTCTGGAATTGAAACAATCACCATATGTTTTCAACTCCTGAGCTAGTTAGGTGCATCTGAATTTTTCATTATGAGGAACATAAAGCTTTGATCTAATTTAGAAGAAATAATTCTAATATTTCCAAGTAAGAGTTGTTAAAATACAGTTGTTCATTCTTTTCACAAAACAATAGATTGTGATTGACAGTTCCCAGTGGATTTATCAGCATTTACCATTAAAAATTGAGCATTCTGTTCTAGCTTACAAGTGAATCTTGTTGGTTTTCTTTTCTATTCCTATTCTTCTCCACAAATTAAGATTAACTGTATTATGATGTTTAAAATTGCATAATAGAAACTATATGAAATTAATAACCTTAAGAGTAACTTATATTTTTATGGCTATGAAAATAGGCTTATATCCCATTACACAGTTTGTCAGAATCACCTTTAGAAATTATCACCATGAAACTTTAGTAGTCATTATTTATGCTTTATGCATGCATATTCTTTTGACATAATTTCTGTAGCTACTCATCTATCATATGTAAATTCACATATCAGTTTTTGTAATTGTTAGAGTATATGTTAATCTATAAAGACCATAGTATGATAAATTTCTTGCTTTCTACTACATTAAATAGGCTGCTCTTTGAAAATAAAGTGACTGTGCATTTAGACTGCTTAAATCTGGGAATATTCCAACTTCCCCATTCAAAAATGGGGCACAATTTTTGGAAGGGGGGGTTTCCCAGACACAAACCTCCTGCCCAATGAATAGGTTGCAGCTCAGGACAGGAAGGTTTTTACTCAGTTTCATCTAATGTGCCAATTGAGCCAATTGCACCAGTTCTTAGAACACGGGCTCTCAGACAGTCATTCATGCCCTAATCCCTTTACAATGCACTCTACATATCACTGCCCTTGAAGAGCTGGTCCAGAATGCAGTAATGTGGACACTGATGAGCATGCCTCAGTATCCTCATGTAACACCTCTGCTTTGTGACCTGCACTGGTTTCCAGGTTGCTTCTGGGTGTGATTAAAGGGTGTTGGTTGCTACCTCTAAAACCCTACATGATGTAGAACCTGGTTATTTGAGGGCCTACCTGTCTCCAGCATATCTGGCCAGTTCAATCTGGCAGGATGGTGTGGTCCAGGTTCCATAGATTAAACAATGCCATTTGTCTGGACCCTGTGAAGCATGCCTTCTCTGTCGCAGCACCTGCCCTCTGGAATGAAGTTGCCCCCAAAATTCGAGCAGCTCCCACTCTACTGGAATATTGCAGTTCCCACTCTACTGGAATATTGCAGTTTTAAAGCATGGCTCTCTGCCCAGCCTTTTGAGAAGGAATGATGGCCCTTTCTTCCTTTCTGCTGCCTTCTCGGTTTGATTTCTTTGCTGTCATTGTTCTTGTCTCTTATGCTGTTTTTGTATCTTTTTTTAACTTGTTCTTTGTTTTTAAGTGTTTTAAAAATTGTAAGCCAACCACAGTTGCTGGGAGTTGGGTGGTATTTAATTATTTTTATCATAGGTGGTTTCATAATCTGCTTTAGGCTGTGTTTAGCATTTTGTCCATGCTTTCCAAGGTTCTGGGATAAGCAGATGTTGTTTAATAATATTAAAGATGTAAGCTGCTCCAACAAGTAAACTTCCCTTTGCAATTGACTGATGGTGATTTGGTCTGTGTTAAATGATTTGGATTGTACCCAAAGCACCTATTACTATCTTTGCTTTCTTTTATCACCATCTATTGGCAGATCTTTATATTTTGTGATTTTTCTCGTTCTTTTTCTTCTGTTCCGTAGTTCCAGGTATTGCAATGTTCGCTATCCCAAGTTTTTTGTAATCTATTTTATCAATAATTGTTAAGTCCTTGGGTGCTGTGCAGCAGATGCTTGTCTGATTGAATTCTATAGTCCCAGAGCACTTTACCTTTTTTATTTTCTATTATTTTGTCTACTTGTGATTCCCCCCCCCCCTAGTTTTTTCATCCAGACAAGTGATATTTCTTGCAGAAATATTATGGTAGATTACATGATCAGCCAGATGTTTAGACTGGATTTGGAATTTGTTATTATGGAAGGCATTGTGTATCATTTCATTTTTAATATTTTTAATAAAGCAAGCAGCTTCATAATAAAGCAGTATGGTTCTTAGAATCAACACAATAATCACAGCACCGTAGTCATACTTTGAGGTATCTTCATTACATTGAGAAATACAGGGATGTGGAAGCAGAAAAGCGGAAAAGTTGATGATATTGCAATCATAAAGCCTTTATGGTCAAAATCCTAAAATTAAATAGAAGGGAGATATATGTTTAAATGATTCAGTTTCTCTTAGGTGTTCTGCAAAATTTAGGTTAGAATTTGAACTTCTGGGACAAATAAGCAAAACAAACCCCACCTGATTCTCTCATTTTTCAAAATATCAAATCTAGTCTAAATGTCTATGCATGTGTACAGTTTGTGTGTGTGTGTGCATGTGTGTGTGTAAAGAATGTGATAGGTGAAGCAAGAAAAAACCAACATTAGGTAAGAAAGTATTGTGCAACGCTTTCTGGCATATACGGTACAGTTTTACCTAATCAGATTGCCACGCTGCAATCTTAATTCAAACAATTCTGTCTTGGAAAGTAGCCAGTTTAGATTTTTTAAAACTAGACTGTCTAAGTACAGGCATCAGTGAAATGGTATGAAAGTTCAGTGCCACATCATCATAATTATGAAATACAGTATACCCAGAATGTATTTCTGAAAATTTTAAAATGAGTATTATAATATTAGAGTTGGCTTCTCAAAGCAGATGCCATTTAAAAGTCTAATGGAATTTTTTTTAAATATCATGCAGTAGTGTAGTTAAAATCTTGATATTATTTGCAGTTAAACTGCAGCAGAAATTGGATAAGAAAATATGATTGGGCAAATATAATGGGTCATACTTTTTAAAACTATAAATGTACAGAAAGATAATAATCTACTTATAATTGTACTGAGTACCAAAACATTCTTAACTAGCTTACAAAGCTGATAAGGTTGTGACTCATCTCATTTTAAAAAATAGTAAAGGATTGATGATTGAAGGGACATTGATTTTTAGATAATTTGCATTGGAAGTTCAGGACATACTTTTTAAATATATTCTGTACTGTTACATGTTGTCCTCACTGTAAGACACTTGTCTTAAGGTTAAGACAGATGATTTTGTCTGTGGCCATAAGACATGATTAATAGTTTCTAAATTTTGGTTTCCTATTGTTTTATCTGAAAATTTTTTAGAGATCTTCCAAATAAGGCCCAATCTTGGTATTCGTGTGAGATAAGATTCTGCCTTTTTTATCAAACGATAAAACTGGGGACTTGCAATTGTGAGCAATTCCAGTATATGAGGGTGAAGGTTCATTCTCCAAGCTTGTGGGTTGGTTTCCGAATGTTTCATTACCAGGCTAGGTAACATATTGAGCTAAGATGTTAAACTCCGTTGAAGATGTTACCTAGCCTGCTAATGAAACGTTCGGAAACCAACCCATAAGGTTAGAGAACGAACCTTCACCTTCATCCTACAACTGAGCTACAGATATTAGCCACTATTGCAAATTTCAATATATTCCTGTATTGCTGGCATTGTATGTATGTATGGAACAATGCCATTTCAAGGCAGCAAAAACTGTTTTGAGACACAACAACATCTTAGTGCTTCTCTTCAAGAGGCAATCAGGGCTTATTTTACCACTTACTTCCAAAGATCCTGTGCATGTTGGCATGATTAGGTAAGAAGTCCAAATGCAGAATTGCCAAAGTACCAGCATTAAGATGTTGGAAGGCAATTGAAATCTGCCATTGTGGCAAGCTCAGAAAAGTTGGAAAAGTACTAATTTTACTTTTTTGTTAGTCAAGAAGAGAAAAGGATATGTGTTTAGGCAGAGACTTATGGAAGCAGATAAGGCAATTTCAGGCCAGAAAGTGAGCTTCTTATTAATTATTTAATTTCTGAGATGAAGAGATCCATGAACTAGATTAGCTCATAATTCTCTAAAAACCCTGGAAATTGGTAAATGCATAAAAATACCTATGTCAATATCAGATACATTTTACACTAGCTTCAGAAGAATTAGAGGACAAAGAGGCTGGTAATTTAGAAGTGTCCTTATTAAGTAAATTACATGATAAATAAGGTTGCTGGTGAAAGAAGGTAGCTCAGATTTTCAAATACATATTATCGGGGTGGGATGCTACTGGTTCTGCCTGGCTCTATAGAACCGGTAGCTCTGAAGAGCAGCAAACATCGAACCGGTTTGGCCCACCCACCCGCCTGGGCTGTTACCTGACTACCAACTCCAGTGGTCTCGGTATGCAAACACATGGGATAGACATAGTTTCTAGGCTACCAGTTGATATGTTCAAGGAAGTCTGGAAGCACGTGAAGAATCTTAGTCATACAATACCATAACAAATCTGAGTGCTAGTATACTCTATAATTACTAGAAAAATGTTATTTTAAAAACACTTGATAAAATTAGCCTACTGTTATATTAGAAAAGTCTCTGTTGGTACCATTTCTCTTAAAAACTCAAAGTTATTTCATGAGTATCTTAAACTTTCAACATATAAAACATCTTTTCCTTTTTCTAGATGAAATAAAAGCAGAATTAGAAGAACAAAGGTAAGTAAATTCTCTAGCAAGACAATGTATTTAAAACTATTGACCATCTTGTTTGAGGTATTTGTACCATTTGTTAAACATTGCAAATAGATTGGCACTTGGCATACATCAAATGTTATTTTAATAAGCTATATAAAGGTAAAACTTCTATAATTCCTTCTGCTAGTGATATGTTTCCTTCTAGAGGTAGATGTTCCCATTTGCATCTAGACAGGGAGAAGCAGGTGGACAAAAATAGCTTGGGATGCTAAAGAAACTTTCAGAGTTTCCAAAACTTATTTGCAACTGTTTAGAAAAGTGAAGGCTTTGAGGAAGGGGTACACGTTTAAGCAATTCTTGTGGCTATGTATGGGCTACTTAAAACTGTCATTCTATTTCAGTTACTAGCAACGACTTCCACACTTCTGAAAGATAATGCATACCACTTCCTTTCTTTTCAACTGGAATTTCTTTCCCCACCTATAATTTATCTATTTTGTGCTATTCCCTTTCATCATTTTCATATCAGCCATAATTTAGGCATGTAAATGGCATGGACACAGCTAGATTCAGTTTATTATACATATATGCCTTTCCAATACTGTTGGCTTATAACTTTTTCTGAATCTCAGTTTGCCTAATGATATGTTTTGCTTATCATTAACATAAATCAATGATTTTTTTATATATAATTTTATGTTTTAATAGATCATTATCCACACTGGATTTTTATTAGAGATTTCTTTATCATCTTAAACTCCATAATCATATGAAAAAATAATATTGTAATAACATTACATAAACATGTTATGACTCTCTTGTTTTTAATTTATAATTTTGAAGTTGACAAAATCTTTACTTTATCTGCTTTTATAAAATGAGAATCAGACCCTTTTTAAAAAAGAAATTTTAGGCACAGAGAAGTCAAATAATAGTCTAAGACTATTCTAGCAGTAGCAGTGTCTGTTTGACATTTTCTCACCCAAAACCTAATAATTTTGTAACTATTAGTTAAAGTACTTGAACTTCTAAGTTAAATACGGCAGTGAAGAAACACTGTCCATTGGTTTGCACAGCATAAGTATACTATATTACCATAATGTACTTCATAAATGAAAGCACAAACTGAAATCTTGTTTGTCTTCTTGAGACAAGTGTTTATTCTGTGCAGCTACAAATTTTTGTCTTCCAAGAATGACTGTGTACACAAATTTTCACCAGTGAACAACCCCAATTGTTTGTATTTGGGGTGGAGTTAAATTGTCATCTTGCAAAAGGGAACTGGTAGTAACTTGATGTTATTAGAAAGCATAGGAAGTCTTTCTTCCCTTTGTGCTGAGTTTTAATGAGCATGGATGTTGAAGGTTATAGCCCTAGGCTTCAGTATTTCAATTGCCTGCTGACAAACTTAATTCCAATCAGGTATGAAAAAGTGTAAGCTTTCTTACTCCAAGTAAAAACAATTGGGGTAAATATTAATTGATGAAAGTATTGAGCCAGTTAGATATATTTAACATATAGAGGATAGTCTGATACAGAACTGGCACTAACTCTAATGTGAAAATAATGGATTAATTTATCACATCAAAATAATTTTCTTTGAATTTTTCTAATTAGCCAAGGCAGCGAAACCATACCAAAAGCAAACTTTATTGAAGCTGATAAATATTTTCTCCCATTTGAGTTGGCCTGTCAATCAAAATCTCCAAGGATTGTCAGCACCTCTTTGGATTGTTTACAGGTATCTTTTTTTATTTAATCCATGCCTTGAGATAAATTGGTTTTACTTGCTGAGTTTATGTTTTACTATTGTGTATGTGTGTGTATTAATATGTATGTTATTGTGCTGTAGAAGGAATTAAAACTTGATTATCTTTTCCTTTGATCAATGTTTTGAACATTCCTGTTTGATATCTATTGGTTTAATTTTTTAAGTGCTTTATTTTCCCACACATCATGCTTAAAATATTCTTTTTAATGCCATTTATGTGTGATGTAGGTTTTTTTGGGAAAAAAATAGAAGCAGATTGATTCCTCCCCCCCAAAATTCCTTCTTTTCCTCTTGCAGAACTTTAATAATTGTAAAGTTCTATCCCCTTCCCTGATTTATTCATGAAGTTGTTTTGGTATTTTGAATATATTAAGATATCTAAGCAGGGGTGGGCTTCAAAAATATTGTTGCTGGGTGGGCATGGCCTAGTTGGCCTCCTGCACCATGGCGGGTGTGTGTGTGCTGATTTCACACACACACCCCGAGCTCCAGATTAAATTTTCTCGAGGAGGGCAAAAACAGCCTTCCCCCAGCTCCAGAGGCCCTCTAGAGGCTGGAAATGGGCCCATTTGTTGCCTTCCAGAGCCTCCAGGAGGCCTGTTTTTCACCCTCCCCGAGTCCCCACGTGGGCCCTGCACTTACCTGGCATCCAAATGGACCACATGGGGACTCCTGAGAAGGATGGAGCAAGGGTGAACAGGACCAGCCAGGGGTGGGATTTGCCGGTTCTCTGAACTGGCCATAAAACTAGCTATGGATTTGGCTGAACCAGGGCAAACTGGTAGCAGCCCACCCCTGGATCTAGCCTGAAAATGAGCTTAATACTATGGGCATATATCTATTTCTTGCCTAGAAACTCATTGCTTATGGACATATCACTGGCAATGCTCCAGACAGTGGAGCTCCTGGAAAGCGCCTGATTGACCGCATAGTTGAAACAGTATGCAACTGCTTTCAGGGTCCTCAGACTGATGAAGGAGTACAGTTACAAATAATAAAGGTAACATTTTATTATACCTTTTAGAAAACAGGATAGTTTGTTAGTCTCAGTCTTCTGTTATTTCAAGAAAATCCTTATATTTATTTATAGATAATTTTCTTTTTATATTCCACAATACTGATGTATCTCTTGGTATTTATTACTGTATGCCTTATTTAAGAAGTAAGATCCTTATGGAACATAATAAAACATTTTTAAATACTTTCTGCCTCCTCAGTTATTTTGCTAATTGATGTTTTATTCTGTGCATTCACTTTCATCTTATTCATTTCTTTGTTTTTCACATTTGGCCTCTCATTTGCTACTGCCAGTGGCATCAGCGCCACCACTGTTGTGAATGATCTTATTTGCCTTGGTATTAGCAGTATAATAGATGAATAGTTCTTGAAAATGTTCCATATACTTCAAAATGTTTTCTCAATGTTTTAAAATATGTACATTTTTTCAGCAGTTCTCTTCTAAGGGATTAAAAACTAAATTTGAGTTACAAATAACACTGAGTCACATGTTATTTCTCTATGTAAACAAAACAAATTGGTAATGGGACATATTGAGAAGGAAGGTGTTGGGAATAGAGAGAAAATCTTAGACTTAAAATATAGTTCTACATACAGCGGCTGGAAAGTTAAGTTCCCATTGAAATTTTTGGTCTTGTTTTTGAACAGGCCAAAGTATATGGGTACTTCATCCAGTGTGCTAATTCATACAAAATGGAATTTACTGGCTTTATTCATCAGAATGGCAGTGGCACAGTTAATTCGAAATGCCTCCTTACAATTAAATCACAGTATAGTATAAAATGATTTGAGAATACAGCCAAAGATCTGTAAAATTGTTACATTAATTCCTGGTTAAGTGGATAAGATTATAATAGTGTCATTTTAACAGCACACAAGAGTACAAATTCCTAGATACATACAAGTTCCTAGATACACAATTCTTAGACATTTACTTTTACACTAGTAATATGAAAGCAGTACTATATTAGCCTAATAAACAGAAAATGCAAGCTATAAACATGCAAGGGTTTTCTTTCATTTATAAGTCCTTTAGACATAAGGTAAAATAGCAGTATGATTTATTAAATCTGGCATAAAATAGTTGCTACAGATGAGATGGCATTTTCCCAAGCAAGAAATTGCTTCTGTCCTTGGGGAATACCTCCTGCTATCTAAAAAGAAGGATTCAAGATACATATATTGTCTCTGTTTTGACTCTTACTTCAAAGGCTATTTAAAAGTGCTGAGTAATACATATTTTTTAAAAAAGATTTTGCCAATTTTCATTATTATAATGTCTATATGCCTTTTTTCTCTAGGCTCTTCTCACAGCTGTCACGTCTCCATATATAGAAATTCATGAAGGAACAATTCTTCAGACTGTTAGAACTTGTTATAACATCTATCTGGCCAGTAAAAATCTCATTAATCAAACAACTGCCAAGGCTACTCTCACTCAAATGCTGAATGTCATTTTCACACGGATGGAAAACCAGGCTGTATGTAACAAATGTTCATCTCTCTGTTTTATATATATACATCTTTTGAGTACTGATATATGCTATTGATTTTCTTTTCCTGTATTCATGTTGTATATTATCTAAAAATAGATGAAATTACTCAATTGAGAGAGTTTGTGGGTTTTTTTGTATGCAATCTGCTTATTTTAGAACTTGCACCACAGTTGCCATCTATTTTCTTCATAATGGTGGGATATTGTGCTATCATCAATAGCAATCCTAATTAGAAAGGATTCCAATGATGGCAAAAATTGAATTTGGTAATTAAAAGTTTTAGGATTTAGGACAAACCTTAAAACTTCTGTCTGCTCCTTTTCTTCCCCTCTTATTTACATAGTATGCCCACTTTTTCTTTATTTGGCTTATTAACAAATGTGATATTATCTGAATCAATCAACAATCTAGTTAGTAAAATTAAAAGATATCTTTGAATCACAATGTACGCTTTAACCTGTTGTTTCCTATCCAAGTCTTGGTTGTTAATCATGTTCAAATTCATTTAAATATGATGACAAACTATCAAAAGAGTTTCTGATTATCCTCCAAATCATGTCTCCCATCAAAGCCAATTCTCTGCAGCTCTGTTTCAAAATTTACTAGAACAGATGCAATTTCTTTTCATTTTGTGATGGAAAACTAAAATGAAACCCTAAGTAGACTTTACAAAGCTTAAAGAGAAAAGGGAAACCAACCTTGCTCCAAAATATCTAAGAAAATAAATGGGTAGCTCTAGATCTACTTACTGTATGATACAATCATATTCACAGTTGCCTTGACCATTTCAGCCTTCACTATATCAAAAGCTTTAAGACTAAAGATGGTCCCTATTTTAACCGACGTGTTTCTGGAAGATGCAGACTATAACTCATGTTGTTTTTTTCTATATTGAAAATCAGATTAAAAGGTCATAATAAAAGTCAATCTCTGTCTTCCTAAAGTTGAGAAAATACTTTATCTTGGCTCTCTTCTTTTATCTCATATTTATATTAGTTTGCATATTCCTATTGTTTGCATTGTTTGCATTTTTTAAATGATTGCATTAGTTTGCATTTTTAAAAATGTTTTAATAAAATTATATAAGAAAATTATTACAGATGAAATGTTATTTAAATTTAACTATCTAATTTCATAGACTTTGGGTGTTATTTTAAGCAATTAGAAACATACAATACCCAGGGCTAAAAATATAATAAATGAAACCAAACTCCAGCCCTGAGTCTCTCTCGCTTACACACACACACATGGACACACACGGACACAAGTGGTCACACTTTGGAAAACACTTCATACTGCTGTCCTGGAACATTAAATAAGGCATTTAAATATATGGGAAGACAGAAATGTTTGGAACCACTTTAAAGTATTTAGTTAATGTTTCTTTCTGTTAAATATTTTTTGTAATATATTTTGATGTATGTTGTGGAAACACTTTCATTTTTTTTAAGATACAAGAGACGAGAGAACTAGAAAAATCAAATCAACAAAAATGCCAATCTCCTATGATTCATACCGTGTCAGGGTCTCCTAAATTTGGCCGACTGAAATATAGTCAACAAGAAAGCAAACCCTCAACTCCTGTAAAAGCAGACTTGACTAACGGAGAGCCTGAAAAAAAAGAAAATGGAGATGACAAAATGCAGGATGATTCCACTTCTGCAGTATTTGGTAAATAAAACTTCAGTATATGTGGCTTACAGCATTATGAAACTGATTCAGTGCCAGAACCGAATTCCATTCACTTCGCCTATCATGTACTAACTTCATTATCAAGGTTATGGTTTGAATTTTGCAAAGTTCTCCATTACATCTAAACAATTAAATTATGAGACTGGCTTAGTCAATAAACCATGCAAAATATCTAATGTCTGAGGATGGCCTTGAAATGAAGAGCCACTACTAAGGCAATGATTAGGCTTGAATCCATTCCAAGAAATTAATTTGAGTAAATGACTCAGATTGCTATCCACGCCCCGTTCAGGGAAGAGGGGAAGCACATTCAAATTTGCAAGATTCTGTTACTGTAACTGTTTTAATAAAAATAATTTTAGATCTATATGGCATTGGTTTTTTTTAGTCTGATATATCTTATAAAGCTAAGAGTGTTCAACATTAAGTCAAAGTAACCTAATTTAGCTGTAATGGAGAATTGTAGCTTAATACAAATCAGAACTATTGCATCCAAGCCAGAGCATGATTTGGGAAGGGGGAAAAAGAAAAAGAAATGTAATGCCATGGCACTGATACCACTGCATAAATCATAATTTTGGATAATTATTCAAATGTAATCAAGTAAAGTAAAATGTTTAATCTAGAATGGCAATTTTGATTTATATCTCTTTCTTAAGAGAGTATACTTGCACATTTTGATGAATTCATTTTAACATTCCATCGCCCATTTTAAAAACTCCCAATACACAAAGTATTTTTTTTAAATGGATGTCTGTAGGCAACAATCATATCAGTATATTAAAATAAAGTACGTTAACAACATTAGGATTTCATCATTTCTGTTTTACTATTGTTCTGTTTATAAGGCATAAACTACATGATTATCAGTATAATTTTTAGGTGGGCTTTATCTCAACACAGCTATTGATTCTCAGATTTTTTATATCTCAGCACTGAGCAGGATGTATCCATGAAATGCAGTTCAGGGTACCATGTATGTTACAATTATGGATTTACAAAACAATACAGGGAGTAGTGCTTCTTTTTAGCAAGATGATCAATTGCAACTTTTTTTTCCAAATAACTTCTTAATATATATTTTATCAGAAGAAGAAACTGATGGAGGCAAAGAAATTGTTAAAGAAATCTTGGAGGATGTGGTCACTTCAGCAGTTAGAGGTAAACGTTATTTGGCTAGGTCTCTCTCTTTCTTCCTGCCTTTTTAAAAAGAACATCCTCATTTTTAATTTCCTTCTTTAGGACAATACTCTTGATGAGAATAAGTTAAAACCAAAACTAATTGCCTTTTCAAATAAAAGATTCTGTATTGGCTTCTAACAACGCCCATATTATTAGAGGAAAACTGACTCAATACTTTAGCAAATTTCTATTCTCTTGGTGTTTTCTATTGACACTCTGAATTCAATTCTTTACAAAATGTTCGGTATGTAACTACGGCAAACATAATTCTTCAGCCTCTTTAGATGAAGAACTTCTAAAGCAAAGTCTGCCTGAATCAAGTAGGATTTTGTCTGAGCTGGGAACTGCAGTTCTTGCCTCTCCAGGTGGCAGTCATGAAAATCAGCAAGCAAATGGAATTTCAGATGATAGACAGTCTGTCTCCTCCACAGATAATCTGGTAGGGGTCTTAATCATATAATAATTTGAATGTAAAACTCCTTAACTTTTGGGAGAAGGGGGATTGTTTGAAGATCCTGGGCTAGGATTAGAAAAGGCCCTAAATATTTGAAAGGCAAACCTAGCTTCAAAACAAAGAAATGGTCAAAACCTATGAATTTCATTACCAATTTATCTGCTTAGGTTGATATTTACTGCTATGATAAAATAGATGCCTCAGTGTTTTTCTGAACTATGAATTTGGAGCAAATTATAACAAAATTTAAAATTTATTTTGAAATATTAGCCTAACAATCTGTTATGCAGATAAATTGTACCTTATGTCAAAGCTTTTAGTTTTTTTAAAAAAAATCCCATCTTGAAAACCTGGCTTTTTGACCAGGCCGGCTTGGGCTGATTTTAGATTTGGGTGTTTTAATTTTTATATTAAATTTTAGGGTTTTAGGGAGGGGTTTTAATTGTTTTCAGCCAGGGCCTTTAGTTTAATTTAGTTTTAACTTTTCAGATATTTATTGTTTTAATTGTATGGCTGTGCACTGCTCCGAGTCCTTCGGGAGAGGAGTGGTATATAAATAATAATAATAATAATAATAATAATAATAATAATAATAATAATAATAATAATAATAATAATTGTTAGAAGCAACTCAAGGTGGCAGATATGCCTAATACTCTTTCTACCTCCTGTTTTCCCACAAAAACTGTGGGTTGGGCTGTGAGTGAGTGATTGGTTCAAAGTCATCCACTGGTTTTCATGCATAAGGCTGGACTAGAAGTCACAGGTTTTGCCTGGTTTTGCTCCATTTATTAATTAGCTTTAGCTATAATTTATTAACATATACAGAAAAATTAGTTGTACTTTGTTTTGCTAAGATAAGATTTCCTATATTGTTATAATATAATGAATTAATTACTGTAATGATAAATGTAGTACATTTGGCTGTGTCGTAGGTAAGCATACATGAATGTGCTGCTTCTTTATAATGCATCTTTAACCCACCACAACTGGTTAGATATAATACATATTTTAATTCAGGTGCTTGGAACCTAACCTTAAAAAAATTCACACGTAATAGAAAATTATAATAGTAGAAAACCATAACAAAAACTGTTACAAAAAAGTTCAACAGGAGTTGAAATGATATGAATAGAACTACTGTAGTTGGCCTTAGGAAAGGGTTTGAGAACTGAAAGAAAAATTATGAACAGCTTCGTTGAGCTTACACGTTAAGGTAATTTCTTCATAGTAAATGAATGTTAGATTCAACAGAAGTAAAAAATATCTTTTATATCATCTTTATTTAAAATCTGACTAAAATGTATTGTAGGCTCAAATGATTCAGATTCAAATTTTATCAATACCTGTTCATTTGAATGCTTCATTAGATTGAGAGCCTGGGTTTTTACTGGTATTTTGTTGGAAAAAATGGGAAATGAGCCATTATTCAAGCTGCACAAATCTGAGGACACACACACACATACACACAGAGTTACAAGTTCATTCTTGCTTAAGGTTCAGTCTCAAAAAAGTTGTTCTGCCTTTTAATGTTAAAGTATAATCATCACTAAAGAGTCAAACATCTGTCAACTTTAGCCATCCTAACTAATTCTTCTGTGGCTTTGATGTTTAGGAAACTGATGTCCCTGGGCCTCAGACAGCTGCCAAGTTCTCCCATATCCTTCAGAAAGATGCCTTTCTTGTATTCCGGTCATTGTGCAAACTTTCAATGAAACCACTTGGTGATGGGCCTCCAGATCCCAAGTAAAAACTAAAAGAAAATTTCTGATTTGTATCCTCTCCATATGCTAATACAGATATCAGAGAACAAAATTAATGACTTACAATTTGATTTTACATATTCATAACTGCTTATGTAGAAATCCTAAAGTATTTTAATAAAAACAAGAAACATTCTCTTAATAATATAATTTACTTTTTTACTGAATCCCCTGTTTCCCCAATGACATGTAGTACTAAAATTGTATATACTCTATAATCATCCACAGATATGAAACTTGCACACTTTGCTTTTCTAAAATGATCCTTAAGGGCCAATCCAAGACTATTCGAGTTTAGGTTCTTGCAAATGCCAGTGGGCCAAACAGATGCTTTTGGACCTACAGACTTATGCATTTTATTCTCAAGTGTCAGAAAAGAAAATAATATGTGGATTAGTTGTTGAGTTATTAGTATTGCTGCTAGAATAGAAGATGTATGTGTGCACAAAGAAGAAAAGACAATAATAGAAGTAGCAAAATACATGAAAAGGCACAATAAGATTATTTTTACAAAATGAATTGCTTTATTTCTTAATTTAGTTAAAACGGAAATGGATCTTGTAAGTTTTAGTGCTTTTAATTAAAATAATATTTGTTCATTGCAACCATCCAACGCTGCAATACTGTTCTCAATGGCATGTCAGAAAAGAAAAGAAAAGTTTGATGTCATTTCTCTTGATATCTGTGGTGAAGTGAATTAGAATCTATCCATTTTAAATATTCACAAAAGTAGGGACATGATCAAAGATTTTGAGATTTCAGAATCAGAGTCATATTTCAGAGTAACATTCCACAAATATCTTGGCAAAAAAGAGAATGTTATTTTCTTTTCTTCTGTTTAAGATCTCATGAATTGCGCTCTAAAATAGTATCACTTCAGCTGCTGCTTTCCGTTTTGCAAAATGCTGGTCCAGTCTTCAGGACACACGAAATGTTTATAAATGCGATCAAGCAATACCTCTGTGTAGCATTGTCTAAAAATGGAGTGTCTTCTGTTCCTGATGTGTTTGAGCTCTCCCTTGCAATCTTCCTCACCCTTCTTTCAAATTTTAAGATTCATTTAAAAATGCAAATTGAGGTAAGAAGGTTTTGGGTTTTTTTCTTTTTACATTAAGGGATTTATATTCTCTTTGGTTAACTTTGTTCTAAACTTGACTGGTTCTGTATATGGTTTATCTCTCAGATGGATGTAATACTGTATGTTTCAAAATGTATGTATATAATTTCAGCAAATTTTTTTTGTAAATTTGAATAAGTTTCACAAAGAAAGAACAATACATAAATATGCATTTGGAATTATGTTTATACTACAAATATTTTGCTGCTCTTTACATGTGTGTTTAACAGGTGTTTTTCAAAGAGATCTTCCTGAACATTTTAGAAACTTCTACCAGCTCTTTTGAGCACAAATGGATGGTTATTCAGACTCTGACTAGGATTTCTGCAGGTAATTTGCTAATGTCTTAATAAGCCTTCCTTTTCTGCTTTCTTAAAAAATATATAAAGGAATATATGCATCTAAATGTAGACATATAGGGGAGGTTTTTCCCCCCAGAATTTCTTGTAATCTTATCCTGGTGTTTGTATCTGTTTTTCCTATAAATAGTTGCATGAAGAAACAAAGGTAACTAATATATGGGGTTTTGCTGTAATGAATATATTTGCACCATTTAATCTCCTGATAAGGATAGGTAGATTACAGATAACTATCCAGTCCAATGTTTGTGATCTCTGAAGGTTAACTCCTCCTACATCCCATTGGCAAATTTTACTAGCAAAATGAAAAAATCAGCAGAAAAAAAAACTTACCAAACTAAAATTTCTTCCTCTAAAATAAGCTGAAAATTTCAGACCAGCCCTCTTTGCTATGTTTCTTGCATCCTATTTTCTGATGCGTGTTTAAGTCTGTCTTGACATCTGTTCAGGGGTTTTACTTACGTATTGAAATCAGCCTTCACACATGGCTAAATAAGCACCATATCCAAATTACTATTTAGAAGCAGTCTTACTAAAGGTGCTTTGAATATGAAGGGCAAACAAGGGAACAAAACCAGAAGTATCTGGATTTGAATGAAACATTTACTCCCTTTTGAAAACTCAGGTCCAGGACTTTTTAAGGTTAGGAAACATTCCAATCCTGATATCATAATGCAAACAATCAGCTCTCCTTTTCTTCAATATATTTTCTTGATTGCAATGGAAAATGCCTTGTGATATTGTATTGTCTCTAAATCAGAGGTGTCAAACTCGCGGTGTCACATCATTACGTGACGTAATTGTGACTTTTTTCCCTTCGCTAAACTGGGGGGGAGGGGTGGCCAGCGTGTGACACATCTGGCCTGTGGGCTGCAAGTTTGACAGCCTTGCTATAAATCACTGCCAGTCAATTGAATTTCATAAACTATATTTCTGTTTTAGATGCCCAGTGTGTAGTGGACATATATGTCAATTATGACTGTGATTTGAATGCTGCTAATATCTTTGAACGGCTTGTAAATGATTTATCTAAAATTGCACAAGGACGTAGTGGACATGAGTTAGGCATGACACCACTGCAGGTAGGATCTTTTTAAAAAAAATTCTGAAATTATTCACCACAATCAGTAACACTACCTCCTAAATAAATATGCATAGCGGTTTAATATTAATATACTGTATGTTTATATTTTTGCTTCTTTGTATTAATATATCCCAGTTATTCTATTAACTTGTGCATCATAGAGTTTAGGAGCATATTTACCTTGGAGGCAGATCCAGACTTGAGTAACTGATAGTGGTAGAAGTGATAGCACTTTTAAATCATGATTGAGTTTATTTTGCACCAATCCATGGTATTTTTGGTGAATCTGCACTGCTCTTCCTTTAAAATAAAGCTAATGACCATTTTCAGTATAGTTGATTGTTCCTCACTCTTTTGCATATAGGAACTAAGTCTAAGGAAGAAAGGTCTTGAATGTTTGGTCTCTGTTTTAAAGTGCATGGTTGAATGGAGCAAAGACCTATATGTGAATCCAAATCATCAGGCCAGCCTTGGTAAGAAATCCAAAAACATTCTTGCTTTCCATTTGTTAATTAAGTCTGGTTTCTTGATCTTAGGGCTTCACAAAATTAGAATTTTCTATGGCACGATGGAGGTAGAAGTAAGATATGTCAGTTTTTCTCTATTTTGTGAGAAATATTGAGAAACATTATAGGAATTGAAGTTCAACATATTTGGGGGTCAATGTTGTAGAGAAAGCCAAAATGTACTTTCATGAGATAGCAGGATTCTGGTTTCAATTAATTAGCAACTTTTTGAATTTCTGAGTTGGAAACTATAACAGAGTTACCCTGTGGTAAGATGGGTGGTTCATAAATTCAAACAAACATAAGAATATTTATAATGACAAGCAAGTATTTTTCTCCTGGAGTTCCCAGAAGATTGGGAATACTGGTAGATTTACATCTTGATTTTTATAGTTCTGATTTAAGTTTGTGCAGTGGTCTAAATACATTTCTCTCAGTTGTTTGTAGGTTTTGACTATGTTTTTTTTATGTGCAGGCCCAGATAAACCTTCAGACCAAGAAATAGGGGAAGGAAGATGTTTAGATATTGGGGGACGAAGAAGCAGTGCAAGCTCTTTAGATTCAACAGTATCCTCAGGAATTGGGAGTGTTGGAATCCAGTCTGCTATTGTTGATGATCCAGAGCAATTTGAGGTCATAAAGCAACAAAAGGAGATAATTGAACATGGGATTGAACTGTGAGTTGAAGTTAATGCTGGAATAGTTTCCAATCAGTCTTTTCCTGATAGGTACATTTTTATTAGTTGTTGTTTTATTTGCTCTGTAAGCAAATGAAGGTAGTATCAAGAAAGCTAGAATGAAAAACCAACTGTACTTTAGATGGTCTCAGCTAGCAAATTCATTTTACTGACTGCCCTTTATTTACATTCATAAAATCAATTATTTATTAGTTAGAAGAACCACTGGAATGCAAAATTAACAATGGCCAAATTGTAAACTCTGAATATTCATTTTGAAGAAATATTTCATTAATATAGTTGTTTTAGTGCATGTAAGTTTGGATTAAGATTTTTTATAAATTATTATAAATGAGAAATATACTTATGTTTTCTTTAAATCACATACTGTTACTTTGAATATACTGTACTGAATGCCATTGAATGAACAGCATGTTAAAGTCTGTAGTCCTTTCCTCCCTCTATTTTTTAACTAATTTCTGCTCTTTGCACAAAGAAATTATTCCATAAAATCATATAACAAAATGTCTTTGGTCAAGGATACCTTGTACGAGCAGAAAGACACTTTTGCATATATGAGGCAACATTGCTGAATTCTTTTGATGTTTTCATTCAGTTGTTTTCCAGTATCTCATCTTGTGTTATTCCATCCCATGCTGTTAATTGTTTGCATTCAGATTTCTATATTTTTGTACATAAATTAAGACTTCAACATTGATACTGTGCAACATAGGTGGCAGCATCTGATTAACCTTTTGGGGGTTTGGAAGGTAGGGTTAGGTAGGATTATACCTAGTTGGTACTTGGATGAGAGGTCTCCCTGGAATATTAGGGCTCTAGGCTAGACTTTGAAAAGCAAACTTCCTCTGTTTTGCTGCCAAGAAAACTCTGTGGATGTGTAGGTAAAGTTCCCAATAATTAGTTTGAAAGCCATTTTCTGCAGTATTTTTAATTATACAGTGCATTCTGAAAAGGGATCAATCAGGGACAAAAATGATGTGGGGAAATATTTTAATAACATTTGTGCAGTTTGTATAACCTTTTAGAGTTAAAGAGTCTATGCCACTTTAAGATGAGTATTGTAATAAACATAATTCATTTTCTAAGTTCACTCAACACAGAGAATCATAAACTCAGCTATGTTAGTCTGGATTCCCATGATATGTCCATAAAGGCACAAAAAATAAATTAAATAGGTTGCACGTATATCAACATGTGACTTCCCTACTTCTGTTAAGCTTGTTTCATGAAGCCAGCCTTGCACCAAGAGTACAAGACTCACAATTCATACTTTTTCCTCTGCCTTCTCTGTCTTACCTCCATCAAATAGATTTAACAAGAAATCCAAAAGAGGACTACAATATTTGCAAGAGCAGGGAATGCTTGGAGAAGCAGCAGAAGACATAGCACAGTTTTTGCATCAAGAAGAGCGCCTGTGTTCTGTAAGGCTAAATCTTACATCACCAAAACCTTTGATTTCTTCAAATTGGATCTTACACCTTTACGTGATTCTCACATGTTTTTGTTTTTCATGGTATCATGGAATCTAAATATTTACTAGTTGTATTTAGATGTTTCCTTTTACCGGAGCCTAAGAGCATTGATGTCCAGTTTGGCAACACCTCAACCCTCTTTGGAGGTTGTTACTCTGGCATTTACTTACAGAGTCATTGTGAGGAATATGCTGAGCTTCAGACAGATAAAATTTCTCTGATTCTCTCCGCATCAGATACTGGCCTTGATTTAGGGCTACTGAAGACCTGACTCTGCTTCAGGACCTGTGGTCCTAAGGATGTGGGAGGTTCCAACTCCTGGTTGTTTTAACAATAATGATACCTTCCTTGGGTCCTATGTATTTTAATTTTTGTATCTTTTCTGACAATTTGTGTTTAATTTCTTTTAAGATTGTTCATCATAAAGTCACTTGCTGAGATGGGCAGCCATGTAAATTTGAATAAATAACAGAAAGAATATACATACACCTAAGCTCTCTTAGAGCTTGTTAACAAGCTGTCTTGTTCTGACTTTATAGCCTTTTTTGATCAGATGCCAAGTAAGTTTGAAATGGTGTGACTGTTTACTTAAACATAATGCAACTGAAAATAAAAAGGAGAGAAGACATCCCTACCCTTTACTGTGGCAGACTTACCTAAATTCTTTTTCCTTTCTTGTTTATCTGTGTTGATTAGCAGTACAAATAGTAATGCTTGGATGTGGCTCTTTCTCTCCTCCGCAATCCCCCACAGAAAACTTATAATGATATGCCCTTCAGATGGTGATTCTTATACCAATAATAATCAAATATGGTACTGTTGTATTCTAATTATATGTCCTACCAGTAGGAATAAAAATAATCCATAGTAGCTAAGATTATAAAGTAAAATTTTAAAAATGTAGCATTAATAATTCTCTTTCTTCCTTTGTTTTGTTTTGTTTTTCTCATTTTAGAGCCAAGTGGGAGAATTTCTGGGGGATAGTAATAAATTTAACAAGGAGGTGATGTATGCCTACGTAGACCTGCTTGATTTCTGTGGAAAGGACTTTGTCTCTGCTTTACGCATATTTCTGGAAGGATTTCGGTTACCTGGTGAAGCTCAGAAGATTGATAGACTAATGGAAAAGTTTGCTGCTAGATATATTGAATGCAACCAAGGGTAACTTGAAATACACGGTGTACGCTGTATAATAGTTAAAAGTGCTGAAAGAGATCAGGGAGACAAGTTGCAGATCTATTCAAGGAAGCTGTTTGATGACAAGATAGGAAATCTAATGAATAAATACATAGTAAATGTTGTAATGCAAATGACTACATTTTTTAAAAAAAGCCTCCATTAAAAGAAAACTGAGGAGATGATTAGCTATGGCAATTGCCTTGCTATCTAGTTTCACAAAGCAGAATATGCTAATATTTCTTTTTTTAAAAATAATTATTTGTCAGCTACCCTCAACTTGGCATTCTCCAGATGTGGAGGGGACGGCAACTCTCAAATGTCTAGCCGACTTGGGTAATATACTCTCAAGACATCTGGAGGTTTCAAGTTAGAATTTGTTTTATCTGCTTAAAATAAAATTGTGACTACATTTTTTTCAGTTAGATACATATTTTAAAAGTGGAAATATTCCAGAATGCCAGCAAAATTATAGAAAATGATTTTTTTTCTAGACGTTTTCTGTTTATATTTTGTGGTAGTTTAGTGAATTGCTGAGATAGTAGACATACAGAATTATCAAGTTCCTGTTTTTCTGTTCTGAAATTGGTAGAAAACCTGGAAAAACCTCCAGTTACAGATGAATAAACAATACTTTTCTGTATGAATGACATTTTTAAAATGAGTGTTTTCAATAAGAATCGTTTTGTATATATGAAGGGGGTAACAGAGACAGAGCTGTAATATTAAATCCTGCTTTTTTTCCTTTTCTTTCCAGCCAAACTCTCTTTGCCAGTGCCGATACTGCTTATGTTTTAGCATATTCTATTATAATGCTGACAACAGACCTGCATAGTCCTCAGGTAAACATGTAAAGAAAGATTTTGCCAGACAGGTACGGCTGAGTTTCTAGGAACTTAAAATCTTCTTTACTGATGTTTGAATTCAACAGGTAAAGAATAAGATGACAAAAGAACAATACATTAAATGAACCGTGGGATCAATGACAGCAAAGATCTTCCAGAAGAATATCTGTCTACAATCTATGATGAAATAGAAGGAAAGAAAATTGCAATGAAGGACACAAAAGAATATGCAATCACAACCAAATCTACTAAACCAAGTATGACTTTTTCCTCTAAAAAATACCTAGCTTTTCTTAGTATGCCATTACTGTGTGGCTTAAGCAATTAAATCGTTGTGAGTGCTGCATTAGCCAAATCTTCACTTGTTACACTGGGCAAATATAATTTGTAGCCACTGTTGTCTCTTAAACTGGTAATGTAAAACAAATATCTTGGATGTAAAACTTCTAGAATGCGTCAACTCAAATAAAATAACAGAATGGAAGCCAATACTAAAGATTATAGGAGTTCCCAGGAGCATTTAGGGCCTGTTTGTAATAGAATAATCACTTCTAACAATAAGTTACTGGTTGTAACTTATCTTTGGAGTGTATTGGTTATTTTATTGCTTACCGGTACTCCTTGACTTAAAGTCTGAAATGGTATAGGATCTCATGCTTAAGCAGGAGGTTGGACTACAAGATCTCCAAGACCCCTTCCATCTCTAGTCTGATTGACATGATCAAAATTGAGTCCAAACTTTCTGTTTCTAGGTGAGATGTTTGTTAAGTGAGTTGCCCCATTTTACAATATTTCTTGCCAAAGTTGTTAAATGAATCGCCTGCAGTTGTTAAGTTAGTAGCACAGTTCATAAATGAACCTGTCTTCTCCATTAACCTGACTTGTCAGAAGGTCGCCAAAGGTGATCATATGACCCCAGGACAGTACAACCGTCATAAATATGAATCGGTTGCCAAGCATCTGAATTTTGATCACACGACCATGTCGATGCTGCTGTGGTTTTAAGTATGAAAAATGGTCGTAAGTCACTATTTTCACTGCCGTTGTAACTTTGAATGGTCACTAGCCGAACTGTTGTAAGTTGATGACTACCTGTATTCTAAGTTGGGTTTCTTTGGGAATGTAGAAAGTATATCTTTTCTCAAAGTCTATATGCTGCTTTGTTTAGAATTGTGTGTGTGTGTGTGTTTAAAAACACATTTGGGTAACGATATTTTTCAGGTGTAGCCAGTGAGAAGCAGCGACGGTTGTTATACAATCTAGAAATGGAACAAATGGCAAAGACTGCTAAAGCCCTCATGGAGGCAGTAAGCCATGCAAAGGCACCCTTTACTAGTGCCACCCATCTCGATCATGTCAGACCTATGTTCAAAGTAAGTATGCAATTAAACTTAAAAGGCATTTAATATGGTTTTCAAATATGCCAAATGTAAAACTGAAATTATATCTGCAAAGTGTCTGTTTAATAAGTGGCATATTTAGAATATGCAGTGACATATATCATGAATGTAAAAGACAGGCTGGAAATAATGGAAATAATGTTTTAGATATAATGTATTAGACTTTGCTATAGACAACATTTAAAAAACAAAAAACAAAACGTATTTTAATTTCCTGGTTTAATGTTGGGGAGAAGCAGTCACTTTTGTCTTTATACTAGATTGTTTTTTGGTGCATGATGCGTTTAGATGATAATAATTTTAAACCTATTTATTTTTCTCTGCCTCTTCAATGTTAGCTTGTATGGACTCCATTACTTGCTGCTTATAGTGTTGGTCTTCAGAACTGTGATGACACTGAAGTGGCCTCATTGTGCTTAGAAGGAATACGATGTGCTATCCGAATAGCCTGCATTTTTGGCATGCAGGTTGGTATATTGTCATCTTATACAATACATACTGTACACAATGTTAAATGCTGAATAGCAGCATTTTGAAATTATCAAAATATTTCTTAGTCTTGGTCTAAAGTTGTCCAAACATCTAGCAGTTAGAGGATGTGCCCAATATCCAAAACCAAAATCCCAAGTTAAGTCCTTGACTTCTCAGAGGGAAGAAGAACTCCTCTCTGCAGCCTTGTAGAACTATTACCTGTCACTGGATATGATTTATGGCAGTTTCCTCTTTAATTCTCTCAATTCAAACACTTATTCCTATGTTTCATATCCTCCCATTCACATCTGCATATCAAGCTTCCATGCTTAGCTAGCTTTATATAACTTTGACAGCCCATATCCTCTCTTTTGAGGATTTTTTTTAATTACAATGGCTTATTTCAACTTTCGTTTTTTATATTTTAGCTTGAACGAGACGCTTATGTTCAGGCACTTGCTCGCTTTTCCTTGTTGACTGCCAGCTCCAGCATCACAGAAATGAAGCAGAAGAACATAGATACAATTAAAACACTTATTACAGTGGCACACACTGATGGCAATTATCTGGGAAATTCCTGGCATGAGGTAAATGACCATCATTTGCAACATTTTTTTGGCTGGTTTTATGTTATTTATATCCTGGCAAAAAATTCCTACTGAGGAAAATGATTTGCTTTTAATGACCATATTTGTTTAACAACAGCTGCAAAAAAATAAGGTCCAGCTGCATTATTGCTTGATATAATAATTGCTATGCCTTATGATTGAAATTCCGAGCTCATTTATGGCTGAAAGTCAAGGACTACTTGTAAAGATGCTATTTATCAATCTAGAACAGAGGAGTTGGCAGATGAGACATGTTGTAGAATTCCAGCTGGTGGAGTATAGGGTTAGGTTTAGGGTTAATGCCTTCTCTGCCATGGCTCCTGCCCTTTGATACATGTGGCCTCCTGAGGTGAGATTTGCTCTCATCCTCCCAACCTCCTGTAAGGGTCTGAAGATCTGCTTCTGCCCTGTTGTCTTGGGGCACAATGGGGGACTATCACGCTGGAAATGGTTGATAGATCCCACCTCTCCCCCCCAATACGTTATATGCCCTCCCTCCCCATCTGTCAGTCATAAGCTGTGTTTTTATTGTGCTTAAATATATATGTATATATTTTATGGTTTTATTGCTTTTAATGGTGTAAGCTGCCCAGAATTTCCTCACAGTGAGATGGGCAGCAAACAAATTTGATTAATAATAGTAACAACAACAATACAACAACAACAGTCATTTGGAAGGGACTACATTTCAGATTTTTTGTCATTACTGACCATAGCTAGCAATATCATTATGTCCGTAAAATAGATGAGCAAATATGCTTTGACCTGTTTTTGGAAGATTGGGAGAAAAGTTTAAAAAGACAAAGTGGGTACCATAAGTTATAACACCAAAATGAGGAAAGATCAAGCCAAATTTTGAAACTATATAATACACTTAAAATATTGTTTATAGAGAGAGCTATTATTCAGTGAAAATTGGAACAAAAATGAAAGCCTTTGCCTATATGGAGTTTATCCTAAATTTTGGAAGTACCTCATTTAGAAACTTTGTGGTCACTGGATTTAATACTGAAGTTGCTTTCAATAGATTCTAAAATGCATCAGCCAGCTGGAGTTAGCCCAGCTGATAGGAACTGGAGTTAAAACACGCTACCTATCTGGGTCTGGTCGTGAGAGGGAAGGGAGTCTCAAAGGTTTCACATCTGGAGGAGAAGATTTCATGGGACTTGGACTGGGTGAGAGTTTGACTCCCTGCTTATACCTATAGTTATACTATTTCCGTTAGAGCAGTTTGTTGCTGCAGGAAATGCTTGGTTTTTAAACAATTTCTAATGGATCTAGCTATTTTAACCTAATTGCATGACTGCTTTTTAATGTAATTTATGATAATAAAAATAAGAAATTGAACAAACCCTATAAATCACTTTTCATTGTTAGTCACGTTGTCACATAACATTAGTCATGTTGTCTTTCTATGAACTTTTAGAATTAAAGTCTCCTTAGCTGCTGAATCACTTGCAAGTTTACATGTAATATAAAATGTAATACTGTATATTAAAATGGTCACCTCAATCAGCCAGTTTTGTAATTCTTTCAACATTTCCTGCTATTTTTGCAAATTCTGACCTATATGATATTGAATCACAGTAAAACAGCTTTATAATGGATCCTAATAGTGACTTATCTTTTATATATAACAACTTAATTTTGGTCTGTTTAGGTAACTTTGTTGGTGGAAGTGTTGATAGAAGACAAATAGCCAGCATTCAGGAATCTGTGGGAGAAACCAGTTCTCAAAGTGTGGTGGTAGCAGTGGACAGGTGTAGTATTGCTTCTGAATGAAGCATGATAAATTATTTCAGTAGGATGTAACATTGATTTTAGGATTCACACACTAATTTAAATACTTTTTAAATAAATAAATAAATTGTATCACAGTTTGGTTATATTATATGAGCCTCGGTGACGCAATGGTTAGAGTACTTGCAAGCTACTTCTACCGCAATATGGCAGATCGAATCCCACCAGGCTCAAGGTTGACTCAGCCTTCCATTCTTCCGAGGTTGGTAAAATGAGGGCCAAAATTGTTGGGGGCAATATGCTGACTCTGTAAACCGCTTTGAGAGGGCTTTAAAGCACTATAAAGCAGTATATAAGTGCTATTGCTATATTTCAGTCAAAAAATGAGAATTCACATTGGAGAAAATGCCATGATTGTTGTTGGGTCATTCCACTCTCCAACATAAAATGCCATATAATACTTTAAAGTTATAGTTGTCCTATAATCTGAATACAGGTAGTCCTTGATTTAAAACAGTTCGTTTAGTGACCATTCAAAGCTAGCAACGCCATTGAAAAAAATGACATATGACCGTTTTTCACACTAACGACTGTTGCAGTATCCCCATAATCACGTGATCAAAATTCAGATACTTGGCAACTGACTCATATTTATAATGGTTGCAATGTCACAGGGTCATGTGGGGAAACTGGATTCGTTTAACATGTTACTAATTTAACAACTGCAGTGCTTCATGTAACTGTGGCAAGAAAGGTCATAAAATGGGGCAAAATTTACTTAACAACTGTCTTACTTAGCAACAGAAATTTTGGGCTCAATTGTGGCCATAGATTGAGGACTCTCTGTACTATATAGAAATTCTGTTTCTTCAGTGTAGTATCAAATTCAATATTGCATTATGTACTTAATATTCTATATGTTGAGGATTAATACTGCTTTTCTGGTTTTCATAGGATATTCACTGGTTCTACTAGACTAGATGGAAATGCTATAGGTATGTTGAAAAATTTCTGATAAAAATAAAAATTCTTTTTTTTAAAAAAAGAAAAATTTCTGATGAAATGAAAAGTAACTGGATCAGAGCTTATCATATTTTACATATCTTATTTCTTAACCTTTTAGTTGATTTTGTTCGATGGTTGTGTGCGGTTTCCATGGATGAGTTGGCTTCCCCTCACCACCCCCGAATGTTCAGCTTACAGAAAATAGTTGAAATCTCCTATTATAACATGAATAGAATTAGACTGCAGTGGTCTAGGATATGGCATGTAATTGGAGATCATTTTAACAAGGTATTTTAAATTTTAAACACTGCAAAACTACTTCAATACAATTTAGATATGAAAATTAATTTGTATGTACTTGTTTCAATTAAAGATCTATAGAAAATTTTTGTACCAAGTCCTTGTACCAGATGGAATACAGATTTGCATTATAAAATCTTAACATGGAATCATCATAGTGTACCCTGCATAACTCATACATGGATCATGACAGAAAATGTCAATTTGGTATCGGTTTGTAGGGACTCCGGTCTCTCAACCAGGAGACTTTATGTAGCAGATAGGCAAAATTACACATTCCTTGTATAAATAACTGATGTCTGTTGCCTGTAATTTTATTCTAAACTTTTTTGTAATTTTTTAAAATGGGAAGCTATATATAAAATGCATTTAAATAAAATGTATTTCTTTTCTGCAATAACCCTAATAATGTAATTCATAATTTCAGATTTCATAGTTGGTGAATAATTATTATGAAGATATTTGCCCTACAAGTAGGGCAAAAAAGAATTTAATGTGCTAAAAGCTTTTAAATATATGGAAAATTCACTTTTATAGCATGTAAAAGTATATATGGCATAAAAATGTTTCCATAATTACAGTTACTGTACTGTAATTACATTAACTGTAGTACCGTTCTGTATTACAATCTTTATATAATCTTTTGTTTCTTGATGATTTTTGCCTATATTTATATGTAAATTTATTTGTTTATTCTATGTGTATTTGCCTTAAGCTACTAATATTTTAAGATTACTTAGTCTTGAATATTAAGTTTTGACGTACTGTACCTTGGTTAGAATTATGTTAACAATTTTCTGAAAAAATACAAGTTTAGGATTAGGATGATCTTTTTTAGAGAGCTTCAAATCTGGATTTACTCTGATTATGTCTGTTTCCTAGATTCAAAGACAGGTGTACAACAGATTGAAGCATTGGATTTCAGTAGTCTGATCTATCTAGGATTATTCTTCTTTAAGGGAATTTCTGTTTTTCTCATTTATAGGTTGGCTGCAATCCTAATGAAGATGTAGCAATTTTTGCAGTTGATTCTTTGAGGCAACTGTCAATGAAGTTTCTTGAAAAGGGGGAGTTAGCCAATTTCCGATTTCAGAAAGACTTTTTGAGGCCATTTGAGCATATCATGAAGAAGAACAGGTCTGTTATGCGTCATGAAAGTAAATGTTTTATTCTGCTTATTTAATATGTATTAATACTGTGCAGAAAAAGTTCTCTAATAAAGTAGTATTTTTCCTTTAGATCCCCAACTATTCGGGATATGGTAATACGCTGTATTACTCAGATGGTGAACTCTCAAGCTGCTAATATTCGCTCAGGGTGGAAAAATATCTTTGCAGTGTTTCATCAAGCAGCATCTGATCATGATGGGAATATTGTGGAATTGGCATTCCAGACAACAGCACATATAGTTAGTAAGTAAATGTTATGAAAACTAATATCCTCAAAAGAAATCAATAATGACCATATTTATATAATAGAAATAATAAAATTTGAAATATACTGTTTTCTTGCTTATGCTACACATGTATTTCTCATTTCTCTTTACAATATAAAAATGAGTATGGATTGGGTGCCAGTTCTCTTCAGACTGTTAGATTACAAGAAAATTAACTGACAAAAGAATGATTACATTTGCATGAAACTAATTTGTTGACTGCCACTGTCTACTTGCTGGGCCATATAAATATAATTGATTACAACTTGTAAGATATGCAGGCTTGGTATAGTTGGTCAGCTTTCAAAACTGTGATTGACTGCAATCTTTGACTTTTTATTATTATATCAAAGATCAAATGTTTCCTTCTAATTCATATGGTTTCCTTGAGTATCAACTACCCAAGATATCCAATAATAATAGTTTTTAATGGTGGCTTGTTTTTTCTTTTATTTTCTTCTACAGCTACTATCTTTCAACAGCATTTTCCTGCAGCCATAGATTCATTCCAGGATGCTGTCAAATGTTTATCAGAGTTTGCCTGCAATGCTGCCTTTCCAGATACCAGTATGGAAGCAATTAGACTTATTCGTTACTGTGCGAAATATGTTTCTGAAAGACCACAGGTATTTCTTTTAATTTGTATTTCTCTGAATTTTTAAACTCCAAATCAATATTTCAAGAGAGTTTTTAGAATTTTTCACATTATTTCTTTCCTCTTTAAACTCCAACAATTTTTAGGACCAGCACTTACTGGTTTTTCCTTTTAAAACTGAAACTTGCCATTATTGACTTTAAATTTGTTTACAATTCTGGATGGAGAATACCAATATCCTGATTTACCAACCTACCAACTTTTAGTGAATGAATAATATATTTTCAAATATAATTTAAATTATATAATTTAAGAAGGCTTATCTCTCCTACCTAATTTCAAATATCTTTATAAATAAATACATCATAAAACATATTTCAGTTTAAATTTTGTGTTATCAGGAGATTTGTGAATTTCTTGCAAAGTGTAGGTTTACAGGCATTTAAAGTCTTTTTAAAAAACATTTTCTGGTTTTGTTTACCTTTTTATCAACTGTGCAGCAAGATCTGATTAAAAGGTACTGTATTTGTACTGATTTATCAGCTTTCATCTGTTCACAGGTTTTGAGAGAATATACAAGTGATGACATGAACGTAGCACCTGGAGACAGGGTTTGGGTTAGAGGATGGTTCCCTATTTTGTTCGAACTTTCTTGTATCATCAATCGGTGCAAGCTAGATGTGCGGACAAGGTAATGAAGTGTTGTGATTATAATTGCTAGTAAAACATATTTCACAAAAGATACCTTTCTGATGACTATTTTTCTCACATTGTAGAGGACTAACAGTTATGTTTGAAATTATGAAGAGCTATGGCCAAACCTTTGAAAAGCACTGGTGGCAAGATCTATTTCGAATTGTATTTAGAATATTTGACAACATGAAGCTTCCAGAGCTGCAAACAGAGGTATTGAAAGCAATGTTACATTATCTAATTAGGTTTAGAATGTTTTAAAAAATATATATAAAACAAGAATAACAGCCAGATATAATAATATATTTCTGGTGGTTTGTTGAGAAAAGATAGACTTTAAAATTAAAATGTTCCATCTAGTATTTCCCCTGTATGTTAAAGTTTAATTGCCACAGTCCCCAGTTATCACAGTTCTAAAATTCATAACTACAAAAGTTGGAACATGTCTGGAAGGCAATTGATTAGAATAAGCCAAGTTATAAGGCTTTTAAGTGGAAAGAATAAATCTAGGAAATATAATGCAGACTAACTCCCCCGTCCTTCTATCTTTTAGATAGGACCAAGGTCAAATCCAGTTTCATCTCTTTGCCTAATCCCATCAGGGCAAAAGGAATATCAGACACTTGGTTTTTCAGTTGGCCCTCCAGTTATCCTTTACATGGCAATAGGTGGTGCTTTTTAACTAAATTTTAAAAATAGAATACATCCTTAGAATTTTGAAGTCTTAGGCATTGATATAAGTATAGGTGAATCTGTAAACAAGGGTGAACTGAATATTTTTTATTAAAATGATGGTTGTTACCTAATCAGAACCCTTCCCTGTTAGCAATCGGAAACATACAACCCTTGATTCTTATCTCCATAGAAGTCTGAATGGATGACTACTACCTGTAATCATGCACTTTATGCAATCTGTGATGTATTTACCCAGTTCTATGAAGCTCTGAATGAAATTCTTCTTGCTGACATATTTACACAGTTACACTGGTGTGTAAAACAAGGTAGCTTATTTACATATGTGTCACTTATTCTGAATGAATATTTTGGGAGCAGCTGTGTGTGAAATTAATCTTCCTCTTTTTCCTTCATACTTCCATGCATTTCTAAAAAGGATGACTCAGAAAAAAAATGCTTATTTTTTTGAAAAAGACAATTACAGTGAAAAAGAATAGTATACATTTTCTGTTTTGCTAATGTTACATTTGTGGTATTGTATTGGTAACAATATTTCTTCCTTATTAGTTCTTTAATAAATTATTTATTGCATAGCACCATGATGGTGAACCTATGGCACGTGTGCCACAGGTGGCACGCAGAGCCATTTGTGCCGGCACGTGAGCTGCAGGGAAATTTACGTCACTGCGCATGCACGCGTCTCACAGTTTGAGGCCTTTTTGGGCCTCCCAAAGGCTTGAGGAAGGCTTCTGCAGGCTTTGCAGGTTGAAAACTAGCCCCTTCTCGTCACTTCCTGTTTTTCCGAAATACCAGAAGTGACGAAACGGGGCTAGTTTTCAGCCTGCAAAGCCTGCAGAAGCCTTCCTCAAGCCTCTGGGAGGCCGAAAAAGGCCACAAACCGGCCGAAAATCAGCTGTGAGGTGCAGTGCAGATAAGGGGGCAACAGTGGGCAGGTGGCTGGGTATTGCGTGCGCATGTGTAGGGTGTGTGTGGGAGTGCATTGCCTTCTGGATGCTGGCACGCGAGCGTGAGTGTGCAAATGCACACACAATTTTTAGCACAGGAGCCCAAAAAGGTTAGCCACCACTGGCATAGCATGTTCTTTCAGTAATCTAGGTGTTGGTCTTAAATGCTATATTACTTGTCAGATATTGCACATGTTTTAAATAATTTTTACAAATATTATATAATGACTGGATAATCAACATTTTTTGTTTTCAATCAAGCTGCAGAATTAAGTTCTTATTTGAAAAATGAACTCATAACCACTTTACATAGAATTTAAAGCCATAACAAGTTTTTCAGATTTTTTTAAAAAATGAAACTGTTTCTTGCAATGAAAAGAAACAAAGAATGGCTTTTACATATTATTACACTCCATTTTCTCCTTTAAAAAAAATATTGTGAGCATTTTTTTTGCCCCTTCTCATATGTTCAAGATGAGACAATGGTACTCATAGTTTCACACCAAGAAATACTTTCAGCTTTTGGTTTAGGTTTAGATTTTCTATATCACAGCATTGCTGGAGTGCAAACATATTTTGGTGCGAGGACCATAGTAGCTTCCTATAAAGCTATTATTAGATTTGGAATAGGATACTTTTTATTTTCTTCCTTCTGTTCCTTGAAACAGTTTATCCTCTTGTTTCTTAATATTAGCCATGGTTTTCTTCTTTTATATTTATAGTTTTGGGGTACAGGGGTATGTGTGGAATAGATTTAAGCAACCAAGCTTGGTTCTTATTTGGGTCCTTTAAAAACATATCCAGATTTTGAAATCTGTGATAAGTTTGTTCTATTGATTTCAATGGAAAGTATAGCTTTTTTAAAGTTTTAAAATGGATTTTGGATTTTGTTTTTCAGGGAACTGAATGATTAGTAATCACCATGATTCTATATTAGTATAACTATATGAAGAACGCTGGGTAATTAAATGGTTGAGAACAGTTTTGGAGGAGAAAAAATAGCAATGTCAATCTCTCACTAATGTACTATCAACTTATTTTCAGTTTTGCAATAGGCTTATTACTTTCCATTAAGAACCATCTTACAGCACAACTAGTTGTCAACTCAAAATGTACAAGTCTCTGATGTTATCATGATAAATGTTCTTGCTTTCATTTGTGATTTAATTTTTCTATAGACAATGAACAGTTGGCTCGATCAGGTACAAACTGCTTAGAAAGTTTGGTAATATTAAATGGGCAAAAATTCAGTCCTGAAGTTTGGGACCAAACCTGCAATTGTATGCTAGAGATCTTCAAAACTACCATTCCTCATGTGTAAGTGTACAATATTTCTTTAATGTAGATTATGCCAGTGTTTTAGATCCAGCACTATTATCTGATTTAAGCATTTCTTTTTTGAAGTTTGCTGACATGGAGGCCAGCAGGAATGGAAGATGATTCATCTGAAAAACACCTGGTACGTGCCTCAGTTTCAGTAAAGATACATGTGATAGCTTCAGATTTATTGACATTTATCATGGAAATAAAAATTATAAGACTATTTGTTTTTCTGTTTCTGAGAATCTGTATTTCAAAGAATTAATCATATAAACAAGAGAAAAATCATGCCAAGGAACAGCTAGAGTATACTTTTATTGTGAAATGTCTGAAAAATTTAAACCATCTTGAAACTGAGATTTGTGACTAAGATGTAAAAGAAGTTAACACAGATATATTTCCTACTAGGAGGTAGACCTGGATCGCCAGTCTTTAAGTAGTAAAAATGCTTCAGAAAGAGGGCAGAGCCAATTTTCAAATCCCACAGATGACAGCTGGAAAGGAGGCCCTTATTCAAGTAAGTTTGCATCTCACATTGATGCATACATTTTCAGTCCAGCCTTTTGGGAAGTAAATCCTCAACACAAATTAAGAAGGGCAACTGTGTTTGCAGCAACAGCTATATCCAATTTTTGATACATTAAGATACTTTTGTTTCTCCCTTAGTCTCATATCTGATGTTATAGTATTACAAAGAGTTAGAGGAACAATTATAGCAATTTATCACAAATTATTTTATTCAGCATGATTCTGCCTGCCCTGTATGTGTTTTGAGGAAGCACTTGCTTAAAGGTCCTGTCAGAGCAATATATAGGGCTTCTCTGTGGCTTACCTCAAAATCTTGGAATGTGCTGTCTTGAGAAATAATTGGCTCTCTTTAAATCTCCTTTTAAAGTAAATGTTTGATTTGAGATCATGATCGCTTGTGATTTTAACTACATTGTGTTGGTTGGAGGGCTCAGAGTTTTACTTTGGAGTATTTTATGCTTTAGTGTTAACTGTCCAAAGTTATTTGATTGGTGTGGTATAAAGATGGTTTCATTGAGTAATGAAATAAATAAGACAAGATATTCTCTACATTACCTTGGCTGAACCAATTTTTAGAACAGTTTCTCAAAATCAAATTATGCTGGTTGATTGTTTCATCCATTTGAACCAATTTTGGTTTTTTACATGCACAGGTGTTATAATTCTACCATGCGTTTATCTTAAAGATATACTAAAGAAAATGGCATGGAAACTATTTAGAGATAATAATCATTTTCACTAACAAAACAGTAGTAGAAGAAACTCATGTGTGCCTGAATCTCTTAAAAACTAATGCGTAGTGTGCACTAACTTTGAGGTTTTGAAGTACAAAAAAAAATTTTTTTTAGAGTAAAATCTAAATATGATATATTATTTCAGATCAGAAACTCTTTGCCAGCCTCCTCATAAAATGTGTGGTCCAGCTGGAATTGATTCAAACAATTGACAATATAGTATTTTATCCAGCAACAAGTAAGAAAGAAGATGCTGAACATTTGGCTGCTGCTCAGGTAAGACATCTGCTTATATGATTAACAGAGAATTCTCTGTTCTCATTGTGTAGATGTGGAATTCAATCATCAAAATATAAAATATTCAAATATATTTGAATTAAGATCAAAACTAGGGTCTGTTCTATTGAAGCTTTTCTGGAAATTATGTAATCTCTTTAAAGTTTAAGCCCTTGTAACCTGTGTCCTTAACTAATATTTCCCATCCCTGGATTTCTTCTTTAGAGGGACACACTAGATACAGATATACACATTGACACTGAAGATCAGGGAATGTACAAATTAATGTCTTCCCAACATCTGTTCAAGTTACTGGATTGTCTGCAAGAGTCCCATTCATTTTCAAAAGCTTTCAACTCCAATTATGAACAAAGGACCGTCCTGTGGAGGGCAGGTAAATATAAAATAGGGTGGAAGATTCTAGAAAATTATTGTAACAATTATATTGGTTTATACTGCAATCTAAAGTGACAACTGGCATGGAATTATTAATGTATAATATTATCATACAATGTAACATACATGAGAGTAGATCTTATTTAATATTCAGATGTACAGATTATTTCAAGTTTCAGTTTCAAAGGTGTTAAGCAGTCATTTCATTAATTTTCAGGGTTCAAGGGTAAATCAAAGCCCAACCTTTTAAAACAAGAGACCAGCAGTTTGGCTTGTTGTCTAAGAATTCTCTTCCGAATGTATGTTGATGAAAACCGCAGAGATTCCTGGGAAGCTATACAAGAGAGGCTCCTGAAGTAAGCTTTGTTTCTAGATTTCAAAGTAATGTTGAAATGACAATTCCAACACAATTTCTTCAGGATTTCAGAGGCGACATATAATTTGAATCATTTTAAATTGGGGAGCTTAAACAAAGCATGCAAAGGAAAACTCATTCAGATTCAATCCTTCATTACAAACAACTGGGAAATTTTTATGTGAAAACAATCCAGATATAGGTACCCCATGACTTTTTAAAACTTGAATTATTTATTAGAGCTGCCATAAAATTTCCTAACTCTGAAAAGTACTATTCTGACAAATTGTTCCTATGTCTGAATTTTGTCTTTTCCTTTTTCTTATATATTTACTTTTTTCTACTGACGGGCCAACTTTTGTTAAGTAGACAGTCATTATCCTCAATATCTATTTATTTCTTGACTTGCACTTAATGACCATTCAAAATTATGATGGGCCCAGAACAGGTGCTTTATAGCCCATAAAATAATGTTCACCATTGTAAAATATTGTGCCACACACATGCACTTAATTTTATGACCGGTTGCTGCATCCCGTGTTCATGTGATTGCAATTTGCTATGTTTTTGCCAATTTCAGGCCAAAGTTGCCTATTCCAAAGAATGGGCTGACACTTAAACTACAACCTTCACTTAACTACTATGTATTTACTTAATGACCACAATGATTCACTTAATGGCCATTGTCATTGTCATCGGGCCCAGTCATATGACTGCCTCGACTTACGACCATAACAATTTTGAAAACCTAATCCCAATTGTGTTCATAAGTTTCACTGCCTGTAGTGAAAATAGGAATGGAAAAAAAATAGTTAAAATTAATTAAAGGCTATTTAAATTACTTTTGAAAGGAAAGGAAGCTTTATTAAATACAAGTTTGAAAAAATATTAATACCCCCCAAATTGTATAATTCAGATTTTTAAATATTAAAAATTAATGATATTCTGTTACTTTCTGTTCTTCCTTCTTCTCATACATACCTGAAAACTTCTTTTGATTTGAGCAGAACTAGCAGAACCTACTTCACTAAATTGCTTTCTGTTTTCTGTTCTGTGGTTCTGAATATTCACATGTTCTTTTCTCTAGTGTGTGCAGTGAAGCTTTGGCCTATTTTATCACTGTGAATTCTGAAAGCCATCGAGAGGCCTGGACCAATCTCTTGTTGCTACTTTTAACAAAAACACTAAAAGTCAGTGATGAAAAGGTAAGAGAAGATGTTTACTTCAGTTTCAGAAGAAAACATGGGACTTTTACAGGCTGTGGTAGCCCCGTTCAAGTCTGCCATCCCTGTCTTACTGTCCCCTTTTACTTCCTTCATTCATGTTTATATTCATGTCTATACTTGTTATCTTGTACATGTTTTACAAACAAACAAAATAAAATAAATAAATAAGTGTAAATTGTGTGAGGAGCAAGGCATATAGGATGGGCAGGATACCTGATTGGAGACAATTTATGTTCACTGTTGAGTTATACTCTTTGAATTGATGGAGTGGTAAAGAAAGAATTAAGACAAGGGTATTCTAGAGGCAAGGTCAAGGTGTAATGAGACATAGGTTGCAGGTGATAGAATTTTGAGAAATTGCTGGTAAAATATTTTGATCAAGACCAGCTGAAGATGTGGAGTTGCTTTTACAGAAGCATATTTTTTAAATGTGGATATTGCAATGCCATTCCCTAACTGTGGCAATTGTACCTTCAATTGAACCGTACTATTTGGACGAACAGACTTGTATAATTTCTTACTTTTTCTCTCCTTTCTTCCTCCAAGTTTAAAGCACATGCATCAACATATTACCCCTACTTATGTGAAATAATGCAGTTCGATCTGATCCCAGAACTCCGAGCTGTGCTGAGGAAGTTTTTCCTGCGCATTGGTGTAGTGTTCAGAGTCTGGATTCCTGAAGACCACTTGCGAACAACAGGGACTCAATCCCTTGCATGGTAGTTCTGTGACTGCTGTTTACCAAAGCTTGAATAATGCTCAGTTCACTGAATGAAAGCATAAACAAAGCAAAGAAAAACTGATAGGTCTCCAAAGAAGAAGAAACTACAATAATGTGAACAGCAGGGTTGTATTGGCCAATCTGGTATTTCTGAAGGCTCTTTCATTACTACTATAATTCTGGCTGTCCTATAGGAATAGCTGTTCACATTTGACAATTTATTGCAGTAAATGTCAAGTTCTTCTTATCATTCAGCTTGTCTGCTCAAATTGATTTTGCAGTAGTTCCCTCTTAATACCTTCCAGCTGTTTGCTCTTAAACTGTTGGAAATGATGAAGACCCTTTATATAAGTTTGTGATGCTAGCAAATGTATTAATAAATATTTGAGAAGATGAAAATTCATTTGAAAATTGGCTGGAGCGTTTCTCCACCAAGAATGCATACAGTTGAAAATGACTTGGTGCTGTCTCTTCTTTCAATACAGATTTGAATGATTTGGTGCTGTCTATTGTATATATTGTAGCAAGATGGTGACTAGGCAGTAATACATGTAGTCACCCAATTAAAATCCAAATCTCCCTTATTGCTAATTCTGCAGTATCTTGCAGAATGCAAAGATATTTTCATTTTCAGAGCAGCACTGTATCTTCTTAGAGCTGATAATTTTTCATCATCTGAAAATTCCCTTGTTACTGGGTTACTATCAATAAAGCAATCTGCAAAATGTATTATGAAGGAAACACACTCCCCAGAAACTGTAGCAATTCACACTGCCTTTTAATTCAATTATTGCATCTCTCATGACTTGAATGTTTAAGAAGTTTGAAAGCTTTGAAAAATGCTTCTGATTCTTAATCTCTAATATTATTAAATATTAAGCAAATGACAAACTCAAATTCTTTGATTAATTTTGAAGTGCACATTGAATAAATCAAAATTTATACTCGTATTTCCCTTTTGGAGTAATGTATAGATTAACATTTGAGTAGAAACTGTCTATCTTCAATGTGTTTTAAGATATTTCTATTTTTGCTGCCGAACTGTGAGTTATGGTTGTTTTAATGGCTTGGTTAATGCTTTATTATTATAAGTTGTATAAGACAGGGGAGTCTGGTTCCTATTGGAACCACTTGATTTATTAATATAAATGCACATGTACTTGTGAAAGAAGCCTGCTTTCTGGAGCCAATAGGAAGCAAAGTCACCGTTCCGTACTATTGGCTCTTCTGAATTTGGGTCTAAGGAGGGATTTTAGTATTATAATTATTATAAGACTAAGTCTTACTATTCTTGGCCCAATAAGGAATAGTTTTGTAAGATACGGCAGGCAAATTCTGTATAGTTGTAATAATGTAATGGTTTCTACAAGAGGGCAGGAAGGTGGTAATTTCTGTCCAAATGTATTAAAAATGCAAAAGTATTAAATATACTTTTTCTTCTTATTGGCAAGCATGAACTGTAAGGTGTTAGTGAAGTGGGGAGCAGGAAGACGCGGTAGGTGTGTGACTGCAGCCCTAAGGAAAATTCCTGAAAAGGTTCCATCCAAAGTGACAAATGTGATGAAGAAAGTGAAACTTTTAGCTCTGTAAATTGAGTCTGGCTATTAACACTGTTATCATTGTTACAATTAGGGAAGAGTTATGGCAGGATTTTTTTTTCTAAATACTACTGTGCTATCTCAAAGAGTTCCAGTAATAAAGCGGTATAAGTTTTACTTTTTTTTTTGCAATTCATAGATATAAAAAGTTTATGACGTTTTAATTTCTCTACCAAAGACTTTTGTACATAGCAAGTGAAAAATATTGTTTTCTGTGAAATATGTTGCAAAACATATAAACAGTTCATTAGAAAGGATTGTGATAAAACATTAGCTTACTTATTTAGTTATTTATGTTTGCAGTGAAAATAGGCATTTCACTGTGTGCGGGGGAAAAAGGTTATTTATTTTTATATCCTGTTATTTTAATCCTTGTACTGACCGAATTCTTTAATTGGACTGCTTTTGCCCATTTCTATAATTTTTATGTCAATATGTTCTGCAAATACAACGTGGTCTTCATCACTCTCTCTCTCTCTTGGTTAAATGTTTTCTGTTCAGATGTGTACCTCTTTGACTTCATTAAAGAAGCATGGCGACACTGCAAGTTATGTTTAGAACCTGAATTAAAAGTGCAATATGCATAGGGTTTAAAATAGTTATCTTCCAAAGTTTTGCAATGTAAATCACTGTGAAGAAGCTTCTTTTGTGTGATCTTTACTTATAGACAGAGTAGTCTGATCATAAAACTTAAAGCCTAGACATTAAATTATTCATTTTCTTAGGAAAGCTTTATTTAGCAGCCAACAGTTACATTTTCAAATAGCTAATACTTTAATTAAAAATATAGGTGGGAATCTAATAACCATGTAATTATCATGAAGGGTAGCACGTGAGTATCTGTGTGCGTGTTTGTATGTGTTTGAAGATGTTCCATAATAGCCTTTCTTTGTGATATTCCTGAAGATTGTGAAGAATGGTAATAATGGTACATGTATTATTTGAATGTGTTTTTGTAATGATTGTGAGCATCAATACTGCTTTGTTTTGGCAACACCAACTTCCATGGACAATCATAGTAATGTTAGGAATATTCTCTAAAATTTTCTATGGTAATTGATTTAAGATCAGATCGAATAGGTTCTGCAGGGTAAACACAATATTTCTTGTATCATTTCTTTAAACACTCATGAAATTTTGTTTGAGCTGGCCGTTTAACACAATTCTATATCATGAATCCAATGCAAGATGAACTGACACACAATTCCAGTGTGCAGGCACTTGTTGATCTCTTAGCAATTGTAAACTTTAGACTTGCATGTCACACTATAGTTGCCTCTTCCTCTTCTGATAGGAATATCCCCTTCTTTTGTCAGCATTAAACTTTGCTTTTATTTTATACCTTCAGTAGCAGCAATTGTGATAAAACATGAAATAGATTCCTTCTGAATCAAGTTTGCAATACTGATTCTACCAAATCAGGTTTGCAACACTAATTTAAAACAATAGTTTTGATTACTATTAATTCTGGCCACGGCTAATAGCAGATGAAGTATTAATCTTATCATTTCAGCCAAAGAACAGGAATACATACAGAATAGTAGTAAAAAAATGAGGTAAGAATGTAGAACCCTGCCTCACTTGGTCATTCAACACTTGGTCTTATTTGTACTCTTATATTCTGAAATAGTTCTGGTGAAGTCACGCTGCAAACATTGAATATATTGTGCAGAAAAGTGTACAGAGCTGTATGTAATCTAATACTTGAAATACTTGGAAGAAATATTTTACAGTAAATGGGCTAGAAAAAAGCCCAGCAGGAGCAACAAAGCCCAGCATCAGCATCGAAGTGACTTCCAAAGTGATTGCTCCCTGAGTTATCAGGTGGAGCAAGCATAAAACATGTTTATATCACTTAACAGTTTAGGAAGGGGTAGTATTATGTATATTCTATAATACCAAGCCCAGTACAAAATTTCCATCCCCCCCCATTGTAAATTGAAAATGAAGTTGAAAACCCAGTTATTTGAAACCTGCAAATTTGCACATAAGGACCTCTTTAAAAAAAAAAAAAGATTGAATAAAAATTTGCTTAAATGCTTGATGCATTGCATTTTTTAAAAATAATTCACCACTGTTATGCTCCCACTGAGGTTAACATAAGCCAGTATAAATTACCAGTGAAATTTGTCCCTATTAATAAATATGTTACAGTTCAATCAGATGGTGTGATGTGATTCTTGGCTTGAAGCAAAGCAAAAGAAAATTTTGATTTGTGAGAGGTGCAGTTCTTTAAATGTCTTGATATTTTTGTCCAGAATATCTCTTTGCAACTTTAAATAAAATATACTTTGTGCAACATGTATGTTTTATCTATATAATGCTTAAAATTAGTTATGAGCTACTTTTTTTCTTAAGAGACCTTCTATTATGAAGTACATTTAATATCATTAAGTTAATGAAAAGCATTCCTTGCCCGATGGATGTATACATTTTTGAGAGAATAGCGTAATTATATACTGTAATACAAAGTTATGTAAAGTTTTTATATAAAATATTATGAAGAATGTTGTACTCCATGCTTTAATCAGGTGGTAAATAAAGTTTAACATCAAACATATTTTTTTGACCTTGTGATTAACAATTTATTTCTACTATTTTTGGCACCTTGTCAGGGAGTAATGTTAAAGGCTCCAGAACAGAGACATAGGTTATATTTCACCCTCAGTATTCAGAACCTCCTTGGACAGATAGTCCTCATTTAAGGACCACTTGGTCAATTACTGTGCAAAGTTATAATAGTACTGAATGAGAGGGACTTGTGATCGGTTCTCACAGTTGGCAATTTGGGTGTTTGGCAACTGGCTTACAATTATGATGTTGCAGTATCCCATGGTCACTTGCTTTCACTGATGATTTCCCACAAGCAAAGACAATGGGAAAGCTGGCAGGAAGTTGGAAAGATCACATGACATTGCAACCACCCTGGATTTGCATAGTAATGGCAAATGGGGCTGCTGGAACTGCCATTGTAAATTGACACAGTCATGTCACATTGTCTTTTATGGCTGCATCACATAGCAGTAGTTTTTAGTCCCAATTACTATCAGTAAGTGTAGTGGAATCTCCAACTAGAGTTGGGAGGGAGAAATATGAAGAGCTAGCTAGCTTAGAGATATTGCACAGCAGAAAGCAATTGCAGACCTGCCTCTCCCCCCAGAATCCCTGAAACCCTTAGCTGGCTGTTCTCAAGACAGTGCAATCAAGTCTGGTGAGATTCCTATAAATAGGCAAGAAACAATAAAGAAGCAACTCTGATCAGTTCACAATGTAACTGGTTCCTTTGTATCTAACAGTATGCAAAGGCTACATATTTTGCTGCCAGGATGTGAGGAGCACACCAATTACTGAAAACAAAGGTTCACATTTGCCACGCACAAATATGTAGTTTTGGATCATTTTCCTCAATAAATAAAGGAGTAAGTATAATGTTTTTGATTCATTTGAGTCTCTTTATCTAGTTTTAGGACATGTATGAAAAACGTAACACTTTAGGTTATATTTATACAGAATTATTGAAAATTCAAAACATTACACAAATTTTTATGCAGCACAGTATACTAGAAGAGCACTCTTATAATCTATGGAACCCCCAAAATTGCTGATAATGCTGATAAAAACCTGCAGTTTGGAATCTATTCCTTTATCAGACTTATGAGATACACACTTGGCTTAGTACAACTCAATAGTTTGTACTATCGTAGTAATAGTGATTTTGTAATTCTTCTGTGACTATGTCAGCAATTAGGTTTGAGGGACTGGAGACAGGATGACACTTTACTAAAGTATTAATTGCTTTAATTGATTAATTAACCCATAATTGCCAGATTCATAAAAATATGAGAACAGAAGCACCAGCATCAACTTCTGGACTGAAGAAGCTTCTTTGCTTACAAGTGAAATGTTTTCAAGGAAAATACCAAGAAAATCCAGTTGCTTTTTGGAAAAGCACTTTTGGGACAACCATGACCTGGATGATTGAGATTCTCCATAAACAAGCACCAGCTAGGTTAGACCATTTTCCCCCAGTATCCAACCTTTCCTTCTTAAGAAAGATATTGAAAAAGTGATAGAGAATCAATTACAGAGAATCCTAGGGGAAGCATATTAATCTGGATCTTTTTCATTTGGTTCGAGTTGTAGGGCAGTGACCTCCCAAAGGAGATGACTCACGTCTTAAGAGAGATCCAATAGTAAGTACTTAGAGCTAAGCAAGCTTTGGCTGCTGACCTATTTACGATTCTAAAGCAGTCTTTTTCTTACTTCAGTACGGGTGACATGATAACCGCTTGGACTATACAGCAACATGCATTATGGGGCATTCTTTGGAAAAGACCCAAAGGTGCAGCCAGTACAAAATGCAGCTACCAGATTATTTTAGTTACTTGCAGGCAGTTCTGGGTTGGATGAAAGCCATCAAAACCGAATCCTGATAAGACTAATGTTATGAATCAGTGATTCTTTAGGCTTAGGAACTGGAAAAGTGACCAATTTTAGGTGAGTATCTCTCTTTCCAAAATGGTATAAAGTTAAATGAGCTTTCCTCGATTGCAACCTTCACCTAAGGGCTCCCTTTATTAAGAAACTTATAAGATTATTATTTTTTCTTTTCCATTAACCATGCCAGTGTGAAGGAAAATAATGTAAGTACAGCTAGCCCTTGACTTACAACCACAATTGAGTCCAAAATGTATGTTGCTAAGTGAGACATTTGTTGTGAAGAATTTTGCCTCATTCTACGACTTATCTTGATGGTTCAGTGAATCGTTGTAGTTAAGTTAGTCTCACGGTTGTTAAGTAAATCTGGCTTGCCTATTGCTTTTGGTTGTCAGGAAGCCACAAAAGGACACTGCAATTGTCATAAATGTGAGTCAGTCACCAATTGTCTGACTGTGGGGATGCTGCAATGGTCGTAAGTGTGGAAAATGGTCATAAGTCACTTTTTTCAGGGATGTTGTATGAGCAGTCACTAGCTGAATTGTTATAAGTCAAGGACTATCTTGTAGTCCTTTTTTTAAGGGGGGGAGTGTTTTTACACCAGGCTGTTATGTGCCCTGCTTACCTATCGTTCACCGTGGTCTAATAAGCCGTAAGCCAGCTAACAGGACTGAGTTCCCAGATTTTATTTATTTATTTATTTTGTCAAGCATGCATGAGAAAACAAGTATGAACATAACTTATAAACATGTAAGTATAAACGGGTATAATAAATGAATACGAATACATAGGAACAGTAGGATAGGGTACGCACGCTGGTATGCTTATGCATGCTCCCTTACACACCTCTTAGGAATGGAATGATTCTTAAGAGGTCTGTAATGTCAGGCTAAAGCGTGTTTGCCAATTTTAAGGACCGGCGTGTAACTCACACCCACCCTACAACGTCCGCAGGACTCTGAAGGCTCGCCCCGCGAGGAAGCACCGGTTTCCTGCCCCTCTGAGGGCCTCAAAAAATTCCTCTGTTTTCCCCACCCCGCAAAGACCTTCTGGGACGTCTCTGCACTGAAGGGCTCTTGGTCATCTGGACTCAGAACTAGCCTGCCCGTGATTGGCTGCCGGTTTGGAAGAGTCGCTTGTGGATTGGCAGCGGCGGGAGGGCGGGGGAAAGCTGGAGCCGCCTCTTGCGTGGTGCCGTCACCACGTCGCCGCCGCTGCTGCTGCCGCCGCGCCGCCTCATCGAGGTTTGAATGTGAGGCTGAGCCCTAGGAGGAATTGCTGCTCGATCGCGCTGTCAGGGGACCCGCCAGGTAAGGCCAAGCCGTTAAGCGCGATCCGCCATCCTTTGGCGTGCGGCTGGGTCTCCCAGGCTTTGGAAGGGAGCGCCGCGGAGAGGAGGGGCGACCGAGGCAAGTCTACGAGTCTGAGGAGATGGTCGCGAGTGCGGGCCCATGGCCCAGCAGAGGGTGGTGCCTCTGAACCTGCGGCGTCTTTCTTGGCCTGCCTCCTTTTGCCTACGCGTGCCCTCGTTGGCTCCTGAGCCTCGCCCGCGGCAAAAACAGCCTGTTGATTGGCTAGCTTCGCCTGTCACTCGCTCTGGAAACGAGATAGCGTGAATCAAGCACCTCGATCAATGTCTTGTCTCTCACTTTTCAATTCCCTCTTTTTATCGCCGAGCCTTTCCTCTGGCGTCAATCCGTTGGAGATGGGGCAGGACTTTCAAGGGCGGGGAGGGTCCTCATCCCCTTAAGGGAACTATGGTGGGGTTTTTTCCCCCATTTCCTGAGGCAGCAACGTAGAAGGATGCTAGCCTTGTCCGTCCCCCTCCCCCAGAAGAAAGATGCTCTGTGGGCTCCTTCTTGGTTAAAAACAGCAAAATCTTGTTGCAGATATTGAAGAAGGAAATATCCTGCACTGGGCACAAGCTGTTTTTGTTTGGGGCTAATATGGAGGATGAAAACTCCTCGCCCATATTCTCTTTGCAACAGCATTCACTGTATTTGGATTTGTTCAAATGGGAAGGAGAGAATTGTTCTAACTGCTTGGTGAGGTCCTAGTAGAGGGAAGATTTCAATCAGATCCAATTAATTCAATGTGTTTGAATGGTTATTTGGAAATAAGCTTTATCTACCCTATAAAAACATTGCAGCTTGCTTGTAAAACAGATGGTTGGGATACTTGGTTTATTGATGTAACATTCTTCTCCCATCTTTTCCTCCTCCAAGCTCATTTTCCTCCTCCAAGCCCACCTTTTCCCTCCTTCTCCAAGCTGGGGGGCACACCCAGCTATTCTGAATAGTATCCCTTCTGTTTTGATCCCTTCTTTCCAGTTGAAACATAGTTTACTAATTTGTAATTTTATTTATGTATGTTCTTTTTTTTTTTGCTGCTTCTGCTTCTCTAGTGTCCCTAACATGGTTTAAATGAATTGGTCCTCTTTGGGGAAGGGTGCTGAACTATAGAGGAATTGCAATTAGCTTTCAAAAACAGTAAATCATAGGCCTATCACTATCATAGGGCTAAAATAGGGGGATATTTTATGCATAAGCTTAAGTTGACTTATATATTCCTCCTTTGTAAAAAGAAGAACTGTGTGCCTAATAATGAGAAATTGTTTTTAAAAATCAATGTTAAAAAAATACATTAAACTGCAGTGATTCCGAATTGAGATGTTAAATAGCTATCAACTAAAGATTCAAGATATTGCCAAGTTATACCTATGGGGAAGTTCATATACTTTTTAAAAAAATTAAAACTGTTCTTAAATTTGATCATAGCTAAAACCTGTCACAACAAAATCATGGAACAGAGTGTTAGCATAGTTTGAAGGATGAGTCTATGAAAGTCCTGTTGCTATAAAACAATTTAACAATTATCTGAAATGAACATAGATTTGTGAAGAACAAATTTTGAAAAACCTTTTTTCATGTTTTTGATTGGGCATCTTCCTGAGAGTATTCCATGTCAAGTTTAATTAGCAATGAGTTAAGTATAAATTGCGTGATATGATAATTAAGTAAGTAGATTGCTTGAAACAATGCCAAGAGTTCTTATTTATAATGGTCCATGATCAAATTGAGAATGGCACAAGAATCAGTCCTGGACCCTATAATCTTCTGCACATTTTTAATGAGTTAAATCAGAGAGGGAAGGAATATTTAACAAATTTGCAGATGCACAAATTTGTGTAGTTAACAAGAAGAAGTAAGAATGCAAAATAATATTAATAGGTTGGAGAAGTATCTTAATGTTATAATAAATATAACAGATACAATAATAGTTGGTTGCAAATTGAATATGAGCCAGTAGAGTAAAAGCTGCAAAGAAAGGCAACTACATCAGCATATACTTTTTAAATCATGAGAAATAATTACTTTATTCTTCCTGCATCCTCAAACTTCACTTAATGTGTTATAAATAGTTCTGTCAATAAAGAAATTGAAAACAGGTTACAAGAAGATCAACAGAGATCATTAGAGGGTTAAAAATGTTCAGAAGGAACTACTGTATCTTTAGCTTTGAAAAAAGACACCTGTAAAGATGCGATAGCACATAGCACTCGTGTGAAAAGATGCCACATAGAAGGTCAAGTCCTGTTTTGTATCATTGCAGACCTAAATAATAGATCTAAATTACAGAAAGGCAGATTCCAGCTTCTACATAGAGCAATTAACTGGAAAGATGGTAGATTTTTCTTCTATATTCAAGCAGATTCTAGAGAGACATTCGTGTTTGTCTTTAGCTTGACTTCCCAGACTGGAGGCCTGGGAAGGAGTTCTGGGAAGGATAGCCCAAATGCTTCCTTCCAATCTTTAGTTCTAATCAGAAATAGATAACTTAATGCAATAAAGAATAAATAGATAGGATCTGAAACTTGGTTTTAAAAATACAGCTTAAGTGTGATTCAGTATAATTTTCTGTACCATGAAAAACTTGGAAAAATTGAAACAGCTTGAACTGAAAACAACCAGTGTGTGTGTGTTTAAAATGAAACAATTTCAATAAGGTCATGATGAATCTCAGTCCTTCAGGATAAGCAAGGTCAAGAAATAGGAACAGCAGGGATTTCAGGTACATCTTTATTGTAGGGTATAATAATAGACTCTTGAAAGCCTGTTAGAATTTTTTGCTACTGTATTTTACATCAGTTTCAAAATAAAGAGGATCATCATCTACTAGACCTATTAAATTATATTACTATTAGAAGAAACATTGAAAATGATGTAGGAAGAATGCAAAATTTATTATATTTTGTACTATTTTGAGATCACACTTTCCAACCTAATGTAGGCAAGATTTAACTAGGTTAAACAAGGTTTTTGCTTATGCATCTTTAATTTCACCACAATATGTACTTTTCATATTTCTTCCAGAGAATTGGGACATTTTCCAGGCAGATATAAGGCACAATTAATAGAAACAATGGAATAATGAGAGCATCAGGAACCTGAAATCTGGTCTATAATATTGGATGTTATTGAAATCTTAATCCACATGATATGAGATCATGGAAATTATAATTTATATGTCAACAGATCTATTGTACTATTTTGTGTGTGTTTTTATTCACAATTACAGGTTGTGTTTACTATTGGCTAGGAGACCATACAATGACTTACGTGTATAAGTGTGCTTTTACTGATAGGATATTTGTCAATTTAAATATCCTATGTCAGCATTCTAAGTTACAACTTCCAAACTAAAAGACCTTGAGATTGTCATCCTTTCAAAGTTCCATTTTATTAGAGATGTTATATGGCACATCTGAGGAAAACCCGAATCTGAGATTTCTGGGTTTTCCCTAGCCCAAAGAGAATCCAAAATCCAACCCCCGCACCCAGTAGTTCATCACATGGTCCAATCATTACTTCATTCCAACTGGAGACTATCCCCAGGCATTCCTCTCCAGCTGTAGAGTAACATGTCTTTGACTTTCTGAGAAAAGAATGTTATTGTGGCTAATCTTCCACCACTCCTTGAAATCCCACTCCTAAAATTCCCAGGCACTGAATGTGGCAGCCCAGAAGCTTCAAAGAAAAATGGCTTCCAAGCTGACATCCTAATTGAGAGCAAAAAGAAAACTGATTTGAATTTCCATCAATGTGCATTCTGTTGCCAAAAAGATATTTGTTAAATAATATATATTGTAGTGTTTGTTTTGTTGAGAATAAGGTTGGTCCTTCTTTTTCTTAATATACAGTATTAACAGTTACCAAACACTATTTTGTTCACTTTTAGGTTTGGTAATGGAGCTGAGTGATGCCAATTTGCAGACTTTAACAGAATACTTAAAGAAGACGCTAGATCCTGATCCTGCCATAAGGCGTCCTGGTAAACCATTTAAAAATTAAGAATGTGAATAAAAAACTTGAGACTAAATAGCAGCCTGTCCCATTACATTAAACATTAAATGGCAGCCTTTGATAGTTTAGAGCAGAATATTAGCTAGGTAGTTGAATTCTCACATTACTTATTGAAAATTTGAGTTCAGAAATGCACTGTCCTGTATTTCAGTACATCCCCTATAATAAACTCTCACAATCGATATCACTTTTGTTTCTTACTCATAATTATATTCAGATTTTTTAAACTATTATATGGATATAATTTTTTCAAAGGAATATAACTTTTTTACATATGAAGACACTTCATTGTACTTCTGTATACTGTTAAAATTCCTAGTACAGTGATGGAAGTGTACCTATTTAATTCCTATTCAGTGATTTTGAGCACTATAAGAAAGTAGCCCATAAGAGATGTCTTTTCAAAATATAATATTTGGAGTATAAAATCTAAGAACACCATCCTCATCTGTGCTTAGCAGCTACTGTACATTTGGAAATATTTAATAGTTGCTGGCTGACAACTGTACAGTCAATATAAAAATATTAATTTCAATTTATTATCCTTATCCAGTCTTTTTATTTCTTTCTGATGTTAAATAATAGGAGTTTGACAGTAATAAAACTATATATTTTTTTCTTACAGCGGAAAAATTCCTTGAATCTGTTGAAGGAAGTCAGAATTATCCACTGCTGCTCTTAACACTATTGGAAAAATCACAAGATAATGTTATAAAAGTTTGTGCTTCTGTCACATTCAAGAATTATATTAAAAGAAACTGGAGAATTGTACGTATTTTAACTATAAAATTTTATTATATATTAAATATTAATATGTTAAACATATGTGTTTATTATATCCCATATTGGTTGTTAGGATTCTGTAAAGGACTTGTAGGAAATCCAGTAGGTTTTGTGCTTTATACTGTTGAAAGTAAAATCAGTTTTACCCTTGAATCTGAGAACAATAACTACATAAATATCTCCCTTATACATAAACCCATATGCAAATTAAAATTGATTATATTATAATGCATTCAAAATTTGCTTGAGTTCCCAGATTCCATGGCTAATGCAGAAGTCTTCACTTAGCAGGTAGCAGAAGCATAAGTGGCAAAAATAAATTGTCTAGTCCTTTTCTTCCTTTAGAAATTGTCTAGTCCTTTTCCTCCTCCTTTCCTAACTAGAGTAAAACTAGAGTGAAAGGACTAATAGTTTAACTTTTACAATTTTAAGTTTTCAAGAAAGTAGAGAAGCCGCCAGTAGATGAAGAATATGGACCAGAGATTTGTAACTTTGATTTGGAGGGTATTATATAATTAGGATTGAACTTTAATTTTATAACTGTTTCAGATTTTGCAGCAACCAATATTAATTCAAAATTATCTATCCTGACTTGATTATTAAATAATTAGGGATATAGGGATAGTATTTGTTTCCTATTTATCCTCCTTATGAAACAAACAACTTAGCAGTGTCTAGAAAAGTCATGGCCTTAAATTAATTAATACTTTGTTTGTAGATTGAAGATGAACCAGATAAAATATGTGAAACTGACCGGATAGCTATTAAAGCCAACATCGTACACCTGATGCTTAGCAGCCCAGAACAAATTCAGAAACAGGTAAGGCAACTAAAAATGGAAGTCTGTCTATTGTTTTGCAGGGAGATTGATTTGTTACAAAAGGATTTTAAGGAATACTAGAGGTATCAAAGGACATGTAGTTCAAGTATGTAAAGATCAAGAATATTAAAGAGCAGTCATATATGTATTAAATATATTTAAGTCAGATGTACAAATTGGTAATGTTTCTCTGTTGTGCTTAAAAATAGTGATAACATTGGCTCATCTAACCTGTTTGAAGCATGCTATGAATAGTTGATAATGACGAATACTCCAAAACCTAAATCAATAAGTGTCATATTCTATGGCTTAGACATAGAAAGCCATTGAGAAAAAAATATGATAGTTATAATGACAGTTTTAATCACTTTGAAAGTACATTTATTTCTATTCAGTACATGATTATCAGAGGAGCATGCAAATTTACAAAATAAAATTGAAATAAGGCAAGATTATGCAGTGGCTCTTTCTTAAGAGTAACAATTTCCTCATCAAATATTTCTCATTGGAGATGAAATAGAATCTTCATTGTCATTCCACATTTGTTGTGTTTTTCTCCACTCAGTATTGACAAATTAATGGCCTCCGTATTAAAGATATCATGTAATACTAAAGATACATGTCACTTCAGAATAAAGATTTATAAAAGCAAGTTTAGAACCAGGTAATAATAAGACATTGTATGAAAATTCCATCATTTTTTAATCCAAGAGGTTTTTTTTTCATTTCCATATGTAGTATCTTTCCCTAGCTTTGTATAGTAAAAGTGGTATTGTTTTAGTTAAAATAATAAGTATGTGCACAGTTGAAAACAGAAACTTGTCATCCTCTTTTAATGACCTGTAATCCCTTGCGGGATGGAGTCTGGACAACTGAGTAGAATTTAGTGTTTACTGGCTGGATAGCCTTCCTGTCACCAATGCGGAGTTTTTTGCAGCAGGTGTATTCTCACTGTGCCCAAAGAGAAAATATCTGCCTGTACCTAGGATCGAACTCACAGCCTGTTGGTTGTGAGGTGAGAACACACACACACACACACACACACACAACCATCTACTTGACGTATTAAGCAATGTGCCATAACACTTTTAAAAGATACAATTATAGCAATGAAATATAATACAATATAAGGAAACGTTTTGTGCTAGAGGCAATTCAAATAATCAATGACGGTCACTTAAGATAGGCTCCAAACCCCCCTGACCCAATATCCAGGAGAAGAATCAAGCTGTTTTAACAGCTTTTTGAAAGGCAGACAGATGAGTTCCTCGACTTCCTCCAGCAGTGTGTGCTAGTTATCTTTTCTGCAGCCTGATGTCATGACCAAGATCTGAAGAAAAAAAGAAGTAGACACATGCTTATTGTTTTCAGCTACAATGTGTAATTGGGTTCTTTATTCTAAACAAGATTCTGCATTCCATTTAGTTAAAGCAGCTATTTATCCCTTTTCAGATATCTATATTTATTCTCTTTTTGTAGTTAAGTGATGCTATTAGCATAATCGGTAGAGAAGACTTTCCTCAAAAATGGCCTGACCTGCTAACAGAAATGGTAAATCGCTTTCAGAGTGGTGACTTCCATGTTATTAATGGAGTTCTTCGTACCGCACACTCTCTGTTCAAAAGGTATGGGACAGGGCTCTTACTCTTCTGTTCTTGTTTGTAAGTAAAATTGCTCTGTTGTGCAGTAATTGGGTTTTGATTGACTTTGAGTGTGGTTTACCAACTTCTTTTGAAAATTGCTTGAATTTTCTTTGTTAGGTATCGACATGAGTTTAAATCAAACGAACTGTGGACAGAAATCAAACTTGTCCTTGATGCATTTGCGCTACCTTTGACCAATCTTTTTAAGGTACAGTTTTGTTTTGACATTTGCATCTCTGCAAAAACACTTTCATCTTCAGAGCACACTTTAAATATATGTTGAGTACCGCGAGGTTGTAATTTCTGCATTACTACTTCACACGTTTACTTCCTAGGAAAATTAATAACAAAAATACTACTAATTTAAAAAAATGTAAATCATGATAGATAGATAGATAGATAGATAGATAGATAGATAGATAGATAAGATGATAGATAGAAAGATTTATTTATTTATTGGCGAAGTGTGATTGGACACACAAGGAATTTGTCTTGGTGCAAATGCTCTTGCTGTACATAAAAGAAAAGATACATTCGTCAAGAGTCAAGAATCATAAGGTACAACACTTAATAGTCATAAGGTACAATAAGCAATCAAACCATACTAGGAAACAATCAATATAAGCTGTAAGGATACAAGCGACAAAGTTACAGTCATACAATCAACAAGTGGGAGGAGATGGGTGATAAGGAGTGATGAGAAGATTAATAGTAATAGTAGTGCAGACTTTGTAAATAGTTGGACAGTGTTGAGGGAATTATTTATTTAGCAGAGTGATGGCGTTTGGAAAAAAACTCCTTGTGTCTAGCTATTCTGGTGTGCAGTGCTCTATAGTGTCGTTTTGAGGGTAGGAGTTGAAACAGTTTATTTCTGGGATGTGAGGGGTCTAAATATTTTCACAGCCCTTTTCTTGACTCGTGCATTATGTTTTTTTAAAGTAGATAGCATTGTTAATATTCAGACTTTTGATGGCAGTGCCTGTGATTGTTTTGCTTATTTTTTAAAATATCTTATTTTTGCATTTTAATAGAAAGGAAGCAAAAACATTGCTTAAAGTTATCATTTATCTTTCTTTTTCTAGGCCACCATTGAACTTTGCAGTACTCATGCAAACGATGCCAGTGCTTTGAAAGTTCTGTTCTCCTCTCTGATTCTTATTGCTAAGTTGTTTTACAGTTTAAATTTTCAAGTAAGCCACCTTTATATTTTCAAGTTAATAATACTGATCTATCCATATTGTCATAGAATTCAAGCAGTTACAATTGATAAATATCTTAGTGATGTTAATTTTAAAAAAGTCTTCGATTTTTGAGATAATGAAATGTTTTAAAACAATCTGGATAAAGGTGAATACTGGCTGTATAAATTACATGGACAAAGTCTTTCTTATTCAGATGAAAAATAGTGTGTATATCACCTTTTAAATATAATAAGTTTGTCTTTTTACATTTAGTTTCTCCTCCGATTCATTTAAGTAAGAACAAGCCTGATCAAAATTTGTGTCAGAAGAGCAAAGAGAAGAATTATAATGGATGTTAATAGTCAGGATATCAAATTCAGAAATAGTAGATGGACTATTCATATATTCATCTATAATGAAGTCAAGACAAAGGCCACTATTTTCAAAGTTTGCATAATTTCATGCTCACTGCCCTTAATTGAGGGGGTGTCTTTTGAACAAAAATGATTTGTTAAAATATGTTTCTGATCCATTCTGTACTAGAACTGATAATCATAAAAGAAAACAATACAACGATTCCATTTGCATTTCTGAGGGGCCTTGAATTTCACCAAAAATGTCTATGATATTAAAAAAAAAAAGATAGCATAAAGAATAACAATAGCCTAGCGCTGTACAGTTATACCTCGATACTCAGCTGCTTTAAAACTTGTTAAATTCTATGCAAAACTCTATGCATTTTAACACAAACATTTTGTCCCAGTGCTTGTTGTTTGTTTTTACCCGATGCACAAGCTAGAATTTGTTGTCATCAGCTGCCTCATGACTTGTTATCCTTTCCCACTGAAACAAGGGTCACATGTTAAGTCACATGGTTTGTTTGGTACTCATGACTTTTAATGCTCTTTTAGTACTTGCCTTCCGGAACTATTAATGATGAGTATTGATTTATATGTGTTAACTTTTACTGAGTGAAGCTGGAAATTAATAAGCGTTCTGAATGATTAGATAGGATACCAGAATGTTTCTGTTACACTTTCTGGTAAATCACTGTTTTTCTACAATGCTTGAAAACTATTTTATGACTGTACAAGAATCCTCCCCATCATCACAGAGATTTTCTTAAACTTTCAATGACATGTTTTCAGATAGTCATATGTTCACTGATTCAGAAAAGTTGAGTCAGCTATATTAATCAAGAAAGGAAAAGATTAGAATGTCAGCTTTGGAAGCCATACTCCACACTGCCACATAGCCTGAGAAAATGGGAGGGGTGATTTCAATTGAGTAGCTCTAAGTAGACAAAATAAAATTATTTTGTTAATTTAAGGTCATTAAGTATGGCGCAGGATAAAATAAGGATCTTACTTTTGGACGGATTGTGATTGATCATGAGTAGATGTGATGTGATGACGGCCAAGAGGGGATGGATTTGTAGTTTGGGGAATTGTGGGAAGCCCGAAAACTTTTAGATTTGGGATTCCACAGATGTGCCAGTTGCTATTCTAGGTTGAGATATGTTTGTCTCGGAGATTAGAATGATTAGAATGGAGGTTTGCTGGAATGCTGTCAGAATACTAAGTACAAAAATATAATTTGGATTTCATAAATACCCCTTTTATAATTACTGTATTTGAAAGCTTTTCTTTGAGCAGATCCTGCCATAATTAGTTATCATTAAAAAATGATTAAAAATAAGAACTTGTATCTTAATTCCAAAGGACCTTCCTGAATTTTTTGAAGATAATATGGAAACTTGGATGATGAACTTTCATAATCTTCTAACATTGGATAATAAACTCTTACAAACAGATGTAAGTAACATGATAAACATTTTCTTAAATTTCTTTGAAATGGTTATTCATACTCAGTAGTAAAAATAGTATTATGACTATATCTTAATTGGTAGCAAAATTTATATGGATCTTTTAGGTGGTAAGGCACATTGAAATGTGAATAAAATAAGTTAAGGAGGAATGTGATTGATGATTATTTTTGTTGGTGGTGATGCATTCCAGGATGAAGAGGAAGCTGGACTCCTAGAACTTCTGAAATCCCAAATTTGTGATAATGCTGCTCTGTATGCACAAAAATATGATGAAGAATTTCAGCCTTACTTGCCCCGTTTTGTTACTGCAATTTGGAATTTATTAGTCACAACTGGTCAAGAAGTTAAGTACGATCTGGTAAGTCTACCTGGCTTTCTTTCATCATGCTTGAAATCAATGTTGTGGTACTTTTTCAAATAATTTTTGTTCATGTCTTTTTCTTATAGCTGGTAAGTAATGCAATCCAGTTCCTGGCTTCCGTTTGTGAGAGACCCCATTACAAGCACCTGTTTGAAGATCAGAATACACTGACAAGTATTTGTGAAAAAGTTATTGTTCCCAATATGGAATTTAGAGGTACATTTATTATATTTTTATATAAGCAAATTAAATTTCTGTACAACCAAATGACTTCCAGCTCTTTACCTCAAAAAAGTTAAAGCATAGTAAACAAATTGTAGGATCCTTGGTGCTTCCTGAGCTTGTTGGTTTGTTTATTTGTTGGCCAACTACATAAGATCATCAGTGGAAGTGAGTTTAGGGTTTGCCTCCTGTTTATATACAGTAGCTTGTCCTCCCAGTAGTGGTGTAGGTGTAGTTTTCTCCTTAACAGTTCTCTGATGACAGTATTGTTTTCTGCTTGATTTTTTTGTCACTGTTAATCCCTGCTTATCTAACTATTGACAGTTGGAGAGGATTTGATCTGGACTTTTAGTTTCCTTCTTAGCTTTTTTATAGTTTCATTTGAATGATGTGTAAATCTGATTTATTTCTGTAGTGATTATACAGGATTACTGCACAAATCATGCGTGTGGTTGATTTAACAAATTATCAGGAATATGTAATATTAAAAACAAATTAGTTTTAACCAAATGTTTAATCTTTACAATGTTATGTCACCTAGCTGCTGATGAAGAAGCTTTTGAAGATAATTCTGAAGAATATATTAGAAGAGATTTGGAAGGATCAGGTAATTATTTTGATAGTAAATAAACAGTAGTAGTGGATAAATGTACAGTGTGTGTGCGTGTTCTCTTTTTTTGTTAATGACATCCTATCCTTGCTTAATATATACAGTGTAGTAAATCTTATTCAGTAATATTAAAAGCATGTATCCAAATCAAGAGACAGTGATGCTGTTTAAGTATAATCTGCCATGCATTTGATTTTTATCTTTTTTCTGGTATAGATATTGATACCAGACGCAGAGCAGCCTGTGATCTAGTAAGAGGATTATGCAAGTTTTTTGAAGGACCTGTAACAGGGATTTTTTCTGGTTATGTTAATTCTATGCTACAAGAATATGCAAAAAATCCATCTGTCAATTGGAAGCATAAGGATGCTGCTATTTACCTTGTAACATCTTTGGCATCAAAAGCTCAGACACAAAAGGTACTTGGTTTTGATTAAAAATTGAAGGATATAATAATATTTGGATCCTTATGGGAAAGAAGTAATATCAGATCATATGTATGATTTTCATCATGTTGTCCTATTTTAATTTTCAGCACACTTCTTAAAGGTGTTATCCCCCTGGTATATATTAATTGCAATCTTTTAAGTCTAAAAAGCAGACATCATAGAATATGTACCCTTAGAGATTGCCTATGTGGACATTGCTCAGATTACCTCCCACCCATGTCTGAGGTGTCTATTCCCCAGTGCTCAGCAAAGAAGATACTTGTTAACGAGTGTTGGGACCTGAATAACAGTGTCTCAGAAGTTCAGCAAAATGAGCTGGAAATGTGTAAGGTGAAACATACAGTAATGATAGGTCCTGAATACAAGCATTGTATTCAAATTCAATTCAATAAATAAAATTGTCTTGTAGAACTGGAGTGAATAGAACTTTGGTGAATGGAGACAGATATATTCCTGATTTTCAGTTGGTTTCATTTCTTTTTGGCAGTAGAATCAGATTGATCACTTCATTCATTGGAGAAGTACATAAGATTTCTACAATAAAATTTATCTTGGCCATGCAGATATTTCAAAATCTCAGTGTTCATTCGCTCTTGTGAATATATTGGATTAAATGGGCCTACTACTTGCATGGTCACTTCTGAAACCCAGGATAATAAAGTATCATTAATGTACTTTATGCTGGTCCAAGTATATTTCATTTAGAGGGTTCATTTGTTTCTGTTTTACAGTTTAAACTTTGAACCAGAACAATAAGATAACTTGTGGAAACTGCTAGAAGTCATTCACAGCACATTTTAGCAATGCATATTTAAATTAAAGTATAAATAAATTAATACAGATTTTTAAAAAGTGATTATCCTGCTTCCTTCTATAGCATGGAATAACCCAAGCCAATGAACTAGTGAATTTAACAGAATTTTTTATGAATCATATTCTACCAGATTTAAAATCTCCTAATGGTAAGTTTAATATTTTATACAAAATATCTTCAATATCTTTGACTAACCTGGATATAATTTTGGAGCTGTGTATTGTATTGTACTACATTGATTTCTGTAGCCACCCATCTAAACAAGTGACTGAGGAGTATATCATAAAAATGGTATTTGCTTAATTTACCAAATAACTCTTGTTATTAATATTAGTGGAAATCTATAAATTCCGTAAATTGGAAAGCATGCTGAAAATCAAGATTCAAGTTGCGTTTGTGTGTGTGTGTTTGTTTATTTATTGAAACCATTTTATTTTACAGTAAATGAATTTCCAGTGCTTAAAGCTGATGGCATCAAATACATCATGATTTTCAGAAACCAAGTAAGTTTTTTAAAGTACTTATTAGCTTTATATGCTTCCGTCTCTCAAATCAGTCTTAAAATCTATCCATTCTTGTGACAGGAACTCATAAAAGCCAATATGCAGGAATTGCCTGATCTTCATTTAAATAGGAGGCTGCTCCCTTAACTCTTAACGATTTTCAGTATAGCAGGTCTTAGAGCATTTGTTTTCTAGTGTATTATAAAGGCAAACACAGGAAGATGAAAGCAATAGTTAAAACAAAAAACAACCACTATGTAAACATGGAGCATGGTATTTGAGTCTTGCCAATATTTGACATTTCTAATCTTACTTCTGAATGTTGAGTTGGAAAAACATAATCTGAATCTGAATTGCAGAATCTTGCTGATTGTAATTTTTTTCATATGGTTTTTTTAATAGGTAGATCATCTAAATATATTTTACCTGATTCATAACTTATTCTATATATAAATTTAAAAACTTCATACTAAAACTTAAGTAGGCTATTCACATTTTTAAAATAAGACAAATTTTAGTGGTGAATAGTGAAATATTTTACCTGTATTTCTATCAGATGAATAGGTATTGTTTCTGAAACATTTTATCTATATGTATGTTTATTTTGTAGGTACCTAAAGAACAGCTCTTGGTGTCTATTCCTCTCCTAATCAATTACCTTCAAGCAGAAAGTATTGTAGTTCATACATATGCAGCTCATGCTCTTGAAAGATTATTTACAATGAAAGGAGTTAACAATACCACACTGTAAGTTTTAGACTGGAAATAAATGTACTATATAAAGCATGTATTTTTGCTTTCTTATTGCTCAAGTTGGAAAAAAACTTGATTTTTAACATTCTCAGCCTTTGGAATCCTATTTTCTAAAATTATCCACATTTATATGTAATGCTAATTTTTACATTTCTTAAACTAAAACTTGATTGAACTTCAGTTTTAGAAGGTCATAAATATAGCATGATTTTCTGTTTCTTGCATTTTTGTCCGTTCTGTAGTGCTTCCTGCTTTCTTTAAGAGAAAGTCAGAATATTTGTCTCCTCAGAGTATTGATAAGTAACCAAAAAACTAGTTGGGATATTAAAATATTGTCATCTTCTACAGAATTTCAGCTTCAGAGATGGTTCCATGTGTTGAAATGCTGCTAACAAATCTTTTCAAAGCTCTGACACTTCCAGGGTCATCTGAAAATGAGTACATTATGAAAGGTAGGAGCCTATAAGAAATGAAATGATAGAATAAGTGTAAAATTCAAAAACTTACAAATATACTGCTGAGTCAGGCCAAGGCCCATTGTGGTCTAAATTTTTGTTTCATTCAATAATTAGTAGTGCTGGGATGTTTGCAAGCAGGAGATGAAAAAAACAGCTCTCTCGTTGTTTTCCTGCTATTGATATTTGGAGACATGCTGCCCACAACTAGAGATAATCATTCCTCCAAGTTGATGTTCTCCAAAATGTAATGAACATCTTGATAACATAGGATTGTCATGTTTATCATTTCCTCAGTCTGGTAACGAGCACAAAAAATGCAAATTCCAGGCTAAATATTTTTTCTTCGCTTAAAAACTCTAAAACTTGAATTATATGCTTATTTGAAATTTATCAGACATGATATTCATTTTATCTTTATGCAGTTGATGTGATGTAGAATTTTTATGCAGTTTATAAAATTAGGTTACAAAAAATTGCAATTATTTCTGCCTTCATTTTAATATTAATTTCTGAATTTTCAGCTATCATGCGGAGTTTTTCTCTTCTTCAGGAAGCCATAATTCCATATATCCCTTCACTAATCACTCAACTTACGGAGAAATTACTTGCTGTTAGTAAGGTAAGGAAGAAATGTATTTATATATGTACCTCCTGTTGCTTTTTCCTTTTTAGCAAAATGATTAGATGGAGTGCCATACATTTTCATACCCCTGATGACCAGTTAAAGTAACAGTTACATTTTAGATTGTCTTTCTATAGAAATAAGGAAGATATTCAGATTTGCTAGAGTAGCAAAATGGGGAAGAGAAAGATAACACGAAGAAATTTTAAAACAATATGGAGGGATTCCCCCCAAATAGGGACAGTCCAATAGTAAAAAGAAAGGTGTATTCTCCTATATTAGAACTGTAATATTTCTTAATGTTAGAGAACTTTTAATATATACAATTGTTCTTATCTTAGGCTAAAAAAAAAATTAAGTGAATTTCCCATTCTAACAATTGCTTCCTTAAAAATGTTTAGCTCTTAACAAACCAAAAAAAAAAAAGATTTGCTCAGGTGTAGGAAGCCTTTAGTTAAATACCATCTCTTAAAAGGCATTATTAGATCCAAAATAATAAGTATTTGTAAGAGTTTCAGTTTTTGTGCTGTGAAAGAGAGTAGCTGTGAAGATAGAAATTTGCACACCCAACTTTTCTGTTTTATAAATGGGCAAAGAAATTTCCAGAAAAGTTAGGGGGAAGATCTGTTGTTCAAAAAGTGAAACAATTTTTTAAAAATCCTTCTGGATGAGCAGAACGCTTGCTTATTTTGATCTTGACAATTTTATGAAACCTTGTCTCCCAAGTGAGGGTGAATATACATGTCCCAGGATAATGTTGCAAGATCCAATCTGGGTTAGTCACGGGGACCAGAGGTTTAATTTTTGGACTCGTGCTAGAGCTCATCCTCAAGGAACTTCTCACAGAGGGAGAACTTCTCTTCACACAGAGAAGTTCCCTGAAAAGGAGTTCCAGCACAAATCCAAAAGCTCAGAAGATAAAACGTCTGGTCCCAATGACCGACCCAGATTAGATCCTGCAGCTTTGTCTTATTTTATTTCGGTTCCAAGTAAAAGATTTAAAATGTATTATGGTTTACATTACAGAAATTTATTTTTTGTTAAACATAAATGGTTTAAAATGGTTGTTCCTATAGCTCTTTACTCCATATGATTTTCTGAAAGAATAAATTTTAACAATTGTAGGGCATAGAAGATTCTATAAGAGAGGGGAACCGGGTCCTGTCAGCACTTAGCTGGTGTGTATGTGTGAGTAGCTCAACTTGCGTAAATTGAGCTGTGCAGTATGTGCATGCACGTCCAGGTGCTGCTAGTGCAAATAGAGCTGCGCACGCACGTTGGCTGCCACTCATGGACTCAGTTCCCAATAGGCCACATAGCCTGGGATTGGAGGCCCCTAATATAAAATATCTCAGTAATCGAAGACCATATTGATACTTTTCTCTGATGAATCATGGGAATACTAGTCATATGTGAATTAAATATTGCCACCTGAAGCCATTAATATATTAATAATGGGGTATATCAGTGGTAATTGTTATAATTTGAATAACATTCTTGTAAGTTTATGTAGTCATGATGGCATCAATAAATAGTGGTAGACGTTTCCCCATTTTATGTCTTTTGTTCTGTTCATATTTTGGTTTTAGAATCCAAGCAAGCCTCACTTTAACCATTATATGTTTGAATCAATCTGCTTGTCGATACGGATAACTTGCAGAGCAAACCCTGCAGCTGTTGGAAGCTTTGAAGATGCTTTGTTTATGGTATTCACTGAGATTCTACAGAATGATGTGCAAGGTACAAAGAAGCTATTAAAGAACCAGTGGATTGCTCATTTTAAATGATTTATTTTTATATTGTTAGAAAAGGTTGACAAAACATAGCTTTATGTTTTGATTCATACTTATATGATTTATATTTTTATATTGTTAGCAAGTGTTGACAAAACATAGCTCTATTTCCTATGATTTTATAGTCCATTTTTTATTCAGGCTTGGCATGTGTCTTAACTCAGGGATGTACTGTGGGTGTTACGTGTGGGTCTTGTGGAATGTGTCAGGGCCATGTATGAGCTTTTTAGAAAGTAAATGGCATTTTCTTAAGTCCAATTTTCTATATCCAGAAATTGATTCCCTTTCCATAGCTATTCCCTCCCACTGTAATATATCATTAAGTCTTTTAATTAAAATTCATCTTAACTGGGTATCAGCAACAACAGATGATCATTGGATTAGTAATCTGAGAAAGCATAAATTTTGTGCCTGTGATGTAACCTGAGCTAGTCAGCTTCTAATTCTATAGATGCTGTTACAACACTTGTATCCCACATCATGAACCATGTTGGATCAAGCTGTTGGGACTTGAAATTTGCTCACATCATGACATTCATAAAAGATGAACTGGAAGCACCTGCAGGGTCTTTGTACAAGACACCTTCTTAGAAATGCTACAGGAATTTTGTAGCGTGAGATTACTTTTTGGCTTTACTTTGTGTGTGTGAATATAATCTCCCAATCACTAGTCCGGGCTATTAACTATTTCTTCCTTTTATCAGAATTCATTCCATATGTATTTCAAGTGATGTCTCTATTGCTGGAGATGCATAAAAATGATATCCCATCATCGTATATGGCCTTATTTCCACATCTGCTTCAGCCAGTCTTGTGGGAAAGGTCAGGAAACATCCCTCCTCTGGTGAGACTTCTTCAGGCCTATTTGGAGAGAGGAGCCAATACAATAGCAAGTGCTGCAGCTGACAAAATTGTACGTATAAACTTAAATGGGAATAATATTTTTAGATTTGTATGTATTTGGGGATGGGTGGACAGGAGAAGAGTCTGACAGTACATTCATTACAACTGTAATTTAGCCTGGAATAATGGCTATAATTCCTGCCTGTCTTTAGACTAAAGACAGATCTTTTCTGGAGGGGTTTGAGATATGATGCCATGTATTCTGTTTGGGTCAAAACTATTTTTTTTTTCATTTTATTGTATTTTGTATATTACAAAACATCATGAATATTGTCATCATGACATTGTACAAGTTTGATTAAATAAATGCTGTTGAGCCCACTGTTGATAATACTGAGCATACTCCAGTTTTTAGCTTTGTCATGCCAGAGTTAAGGAAATAGACTTTAGGATTCTTTGATTATTGTACTTGAGCAACCTCTATTGCAAAATTTGAATTAGATACAATTTTGTAAATAAATGGCTCCATTGTGCTTTCAATTGTCAGCAACCAATATTGTTTTGCTTTCTACTTTAATTTATAGCCTGGACTACTAGGAGTATTCCAGAAACTTATTGCATCTAAACTTAATGACCACCAGGGATTCTACCTTCTGAATAGCATTATAGAACATATGCCCCCGTAAGTATGGACATCCACATCCTGATTTTTGTAATTGGTATGAATGATTATTTTGGCATTATTGAAATAATGGCTACAATGATGCACTAGATGGAATAATCAGATTGAGGTATTCTTTTTTTTTTTTTAGTGAATCCATTGATCAGTACAGGAAGCAAATTTACATTCTGCTTTTCCAAAGACTTCAAAATTCCAAAACAACAAAATTTATCAAAAGTAAGTTCTATAAAAATGTTCTTTATGGTTTGGGGAATCACCTTGAGTATGGCTTAATAACAATTGACATGTTTTTTACCTTCACTTTCAATTTGATTTCTGAGATAACAGAATAACAGATTTGGAAGGGACCTTGGAGGTCTTCTAGTCCAACCCCCTGCTCAGGCAGGAAGCCCTATACCACTTCAGATATGAAAGTAGCATGGGCCATAGTACGGTATTGGGATTTCAAAGTAGCATATTATTCCATTTAAAGCTTTCAAATTGTGGCAAGTAAAAAAGGGTTGGGAGAATTGTGGTAGAGTCCATTGTTTTTAAGGAGAATCCTAAAAGCCAGGAACATTGGGAGCGAAATGATGAAACATACACTATGACATAGAATCTGTGACTTAGATATAATTGGGATATAATTATATAAAACCAGGATTTTCTCCCTTATCGTCACGTAACACTTCGTCATAATTTCTCTAAGATAACTCTTCTTATAAAAAAAAATGATACCAAATGCTTATACTATTAGTCCTGTCTTTTACAACTTTTAATTATTTTCTTTTTTAATATAGGTTTCTTAGTCTTTATCAACTTGTACTGCATAAAATATGGAGCAATAGCACTTCAAGAAATATTTGACAGCATACAACCAAAGTTAGTATGTTTTTAAAAATACAATTTATTTTATACTGCAGATTTCTAACTGTTGTGTTCTTAAGGCTAAATATAAGTGTTAATGCCAGTAATTTGATAGTATAATTTCACAGAAGATGTGCCCTGATTGCCTATCCCTGTTTGTTATTACTGTCAGATATTTATTCCTTAATAAGTAAATGTGTGTGGAAGATTTATATTACTCGTTTATTTAATTATTTTTTAATTAATAACAAAGAAAAAATGAGCAAAAACAAAGATAAAAATATTGGAAACACATTGTCAAACAGAAGAAAAAAAATCATAAAACTTGTTTTTCATGTTTTTTGTTAAAGCACTTTTTATGAAGATTTGTATTTCTAGTGAATTGGGGATGAAATGGTGCAATTTTGTGAACACTTTTCAAAAATGCTTACTTTAAAACATACTTCTATAATGGAGCTGGAGGCCAAGATTTTTCTTTGCCAGATCAGTATTCCTATGTGCAGGTTTTTCTTTTTTCACACATAAGAGTGAAGTAATAAAATGGTCGTAAAATATATATATATGGCTATATCACTGGAATAAGGGTGAAATTTAATCCCTAATTTGGTACAGCAATGTCCTCAGTTTTGACCAGACTCATTGAGAAGGCATTAGTCTGTTGGAGTTAAATGTACAAGAAGTATCTCTGATAAATGTTTTTAAAGAAGGGATAGAATTAAAAAAACTCATAACTAAAAACAACTTTTACCTGTAAACTACCAGTTATTGAGCAAAAAGAAGTTATACAGGTTTCATGGAAACTTGGAGCTTTTCTAACATGGTAAATTGTACAACTTAAGAGAACAATTATCATTATGATATTGGTTAAAATCCTGCTTAGTCAGAAATTCTTATTGACACTTTCTGCATGTTTGAGTCTGACAGGCTTAACTCTGGTGATGTGAGCGATACAGAAATGGGATGAATAGATAAATTCTGTATTTTTTTCTGTTCATGAGTAAAGTTAGTTGGAACATTGGGAAAGTATAGATAGCTCTGGGTATATTGAAATGTGAATGAAATCAACTTGTTAGCAAAGAAACAAAGGATAACAAATAATCTGTTCTATGAATTCAAATAGTTGAAGATTTGGGGAGATCTACCTATTGTAAAGGAATGATGAACCCTTTTAAAATTCTGTGGGAAGTAACATACTTCATTTTTTGAAGAATTAATGAAATGGGTTGACAGCTGATGAATTTATTTAAAATGTAATATAGTTGGATTTTGATTTACTCTAGGTACTTACTAAAATAAAAATATATTTATTTCTTTTGCACTTAATAGGATGTTTGGAATGGTTTTGGAAAAAATCATAATACCAGAAATACAGAAAGTATCTGGGCAAGTAGAAAAGAAAATCTGTGCAGTTGGCATCACAAAAATACTTACAGAATGTCCTCCAATGATGGACACAGAGTACACAAAGTTGTGGTAGGTATAGCCACTACCTTAATAATTAAGCTGGGTCATTAATTTGCATCCAAAAATAACACTGTGTTTAATTTAGAATCTGGTGCTAAGGTAGCAAGGATTATACAGCCATTGCTTTTCCCCCGCAAGGCAACATCACTAACTATATTTCCTATATTCTGCCTCTTCTTCTCGTACAGTTGAGGCACTTTCAGAAAACTAATGGGATTTTTTATGTTGCTAGCTTTAACCTAGCAACATCAAAAACATCAACATGGCATCTAAATGACATGCTGCAGCAGCAGCAGATCACACAACATTGGACACTGTTCTATGTTGCCAGGATGGTATGGTAACCGAAAGGCACAATATGTCAGCCCCTATTCTCCCATTGCTGCAACAAATGCAAAATTTGGCGCAATCTCCACCTCCGATAGCCCCAATACCTGCACCTGATCTGGGAGTACTGCCAATTTTATAGGGGACTTGTGGGCAGCTTGCCTGAAAAACTTGGAGGAGTATCAGAAAGGATGAGAACTCATATTCCAAAGAGGCCATGCAGGAAAGGGAAAGCGACTACAATGATGCCAGGGAAGAAACAAGGGGTGATCCTTCCAAATGTTGAGTGTATTCCATAATTGAGAAGTAGGAAAATGATTTATTAATTGCTCAGCTGAGAAAATGAATCTACATAAGTGATTTGGATCTATGAATACATTGAATGAATAGAAAACAACTTCCATTTTCACAATTAGAGCACCATTAATGTTCCAGGCCATTGTGCCCCATTGTATCAGATTCAAGAGTATCCCTCAAGTAGGGGTTGGGGGAAGGGGAGGAGTCAGTTGATTGTTATCAGTCGATCCAGCCTAATGTTAATAAAGAGAAACCACACCACAGTCTACATTCAGACAATCAAAAATAATGAAATCTACAGTAGGAGTAAATAGTGTAACAAAGTTGAACTGAGGTGCTGTTACATTACAGAATGCTCCTTTCTCAGCAATAGCTGCAGTGATAACATTTCTAAAATAGAAATGGAGGAATCCGGCTACTAACCAAGAGACTGAGTTTTAGTTTAGTTCTAGTCTAGCCTCAGACACGAAGCCCTAGGAAGAGCAAGCAAATGGCAAATCACTTCTGAAAATCCTTACCAAGAAAACTGTATGGACTTTTCCAGGCAGCATCCAACAATTGGACACAATTGAATGGAAGAAGAAAAATATAATTTATATTTTAATGAAATTTAAAAGAAACTTGAATTACATAAATCAATTTTAGACAGACAGACAGATAGACTCTGTGTGTGTGTGTGTGTGTGTGTGTGTGTGTGTGTGTGTGTGTGTGTGTGTGTGTGTGTAAAGCAAATTAGAAAAATTATTTGGACATCTTAGGCTGTTAGGTAGGGTTTTTAAAGATATTTCTTTTCTAAACTTTTAACTGTCAATAGTTGTATCATTGTTAATCCCTTCTCTAACTATGATAAATGAATCAAGTATTCTCTTCTAACAAGCAATTTGATGAGAGACATTTTCTGGTTTTTCAGGACACCCCTCCTTCAGGCCCTTATTGGCCTTTTTGAATTGCCTGAGGATGACACCCTTCCTGATGAGGAACACTTCATTGATATAGAAGATACTCCAGGATACCAGACTGCATTTTCTCAGCTTGCCTTTGCTGGGAAAAAGGAGCATGATCCAGTTGGCCAAATTGTGAATAATCCCAAAATCCACCTTGCACAGTCTCTTCATAAATTATCTACCGCATGTCCTGGCAGAGTAAGTTACTTTAACGTGGGAACATGTATGGAGCTGAAGGAGCAGTTTTAAGTGAGACTACCTGTATTTTATATTTTCTAATCTCTTCTTAAAAATGCTGAGGCCAAAATTATAAAATTGTTCCTCACTTCACATGCATATGTGAGCGCCAGCTTGACTTACTTCCTCAGAATTTGCAAAAGTGTTGAAACTTAGGATGCCATTGTGTTGCAACGGTAATAATTTCCTTAATATAGCTTCATTCTCACATTATCCAGTTTTGAAATATCTGATAGGTTCCAATTAGAAGCTGGAAAGTTTCTGAATAGCTACACCACATAAGCAAAAAAAAAAACAAAGGCTGCCACAAATGCCAAAGGACACTGAGGAAGTTTTGCTCAATAGGACAAGAAAAATAACATGGTGACTTGACTTCTTCTGAAGCACGATGTCATGTTATTTTACAAAGCAATTTTGAATGGATGCTCATTCAAGTAAAGCATCATAAATCATAAATATTTTTTATTATTACACCTACACGCTGCCCATCTTGCTGGAGGCATGTCTATATGAAATACAGCTCGTTGATACAATAACTTGTGGCAATGCAGAAGACCAGTTTATTTCGAGGAGTTTAATGACATATTTTGATTTCTTCATAGAAAAGTTCTCAACTTAAGATTACAATTGAGCCCAACATTTCTTTTGCTATGTAAGACATTTGTTAAGTGAATTTTGCCCCATTTTACGACTTTTCTTGCCACGATTAAGTGAATCACTGCAGTTGTTAAGTTAGTGAGATGGTTATTAAGTGAATCTGGCTTCTCCCTTATTTTGTTTGTCAGGTCTCAAAAAGTTATCACATGATCCCCACAACACTGCAGCCATCATAAATATGAGTCAGTTACCAAGTGTCTGAATTATGATCACATGACCGCAGAGGTGCTGCAGCGATCATAAGTGTGAAAAAGTCACTTTTTCACTATTGTTGTAACTTCAAACGGTCACTATAAACGAACTGTTGTAAGTCAAGGACTAGCTATACAAATGTGTAGAGCTCATCTCCAACTAACCTGCTTGTTTTTCACACTTGCTAAAAACAAGAGGAAAGAGCGTGGAGAATCTTCACAGAGCTGCAAAGCTTTTTATCATTTTTGAAGGCCTCAGGCTTTCAGTTCCCATAACAAAGTCATATGTCTCTTGGTCATGGTGCCAGGTTTTAATAACATCCTTGGCCTTTAAGGTGGGAACTTCTGCACAGGACCTAGCATTGGGTACTGTATTTCTGCTATCACTATGGCAGCTTGTAAGAGATTGAGATATCTAGCTTGGTATGTATCCTTGTTATGTTACACTTTTAAATCTATTTGCTCGAGTTATTAATACATAAGTATATAATATATAAATCTTGAAATCTCTTTAGTCACTGATGTGCTCATTGTATTTGGATCCAAAAAAACCAATTGCCTGGACAACTTACTATTGCCCTGACACTTGGCAAAATATAACTAGAATTATAGTATGGCCATACAATTCACAGGGTAGAGACAAATAGATAACTTGGGGATTGATGGAACCTAGGATGCTTAGTTGGAATAATAGATTTTTTTGTTTTAAACTTGTAATTTAAATGTATTTTAAATATATATTGCTTATGTCTTTTAAGGTTCCCTCAATGCTAAGTACCAGCCTGAACGCTGAAGCTTTGCAGTTTCTTCAAGGATATTTACAAGCTGCAAGTGTAACATTGCTCTGACATTTTTAATCTGAGTGGCAGAATTTCAGAGTTACATCAAAGACCACTGATATTGACTGTCTTCTAAACAAAGCTCGGACAAAATAAAAAACGAGTTGCTATTTCAGAAATACATCACAGAATTATCGCTTGATGCAGAAGCTGAATGATACCTTTGTTCATGTGTTCATAAGAAGGAAGTGATTTTCCTTTTCCCTGTTTGTTTTCAAAGGGAATAGTGTTAGAAGTTTATAATTTGGGATTGATTGCAATTTCACATATGCTGTGATTGGATAATGTTTTAAAATATACAGAATACTGGCTGCACACTCATGTTGTCACATATTCTTTTTTCCAGTTTATTGTCATTTGTATTTCTTTTGTGTCTTCTAAAATTTATCTAAATTGTGAATAAATAAGTTCTTGTTTAAAAAGTATTTGTCTAATAGTGTATGTGTAACTCAGTACCATGCCATAACCACACTTCAACTTGCTTTACCTAATGCTGTTCATAATGGAGGTTTTTAAAGAGCTCTTTCAGAGAATTCTACTTGTCTTTATTAAGGAAGACAGTAGTTTAATACCTTTACCTTTGAAGAATGTATTGCTGTAAAGTATCATTGAAAATAATTGCTTTGTATTATTTGCCATGTAAATGTTTCCTACTAAGCAACTTTACAGGTACTCCTTGATCATAATTGGGGCCAGAACTTCTATTACTAAGCAATGTGGTTATAAAGTGAGTCCTGCTGATTTTATTATCTTTTTGCCATGTTCATTAAGCGAATCATATGATTGTTAAGCAAATCTGGCTTCTGACTTTGCTTATCAGACTTGGGAAAATTGTAAATGGTGATCACATGACCCAAGAATGCTGCAATTGTCGTAATTATATATCTGTTGCCAAGCAACCAAATTTTGATATGATCACGGGGATGCTGCAACAGTTGTAAGTCACTTTTTTCAGTGCCTTCATAACTTTAAACAGTAGTTAAACGAATGGCTCTATTTGAGGAATACCTGTAGCTTAGTTTTCTTCAATTTAATGTTTGAATGCTAAATCTCAGTTTAGCGTGTATAAGTACCTTTGGAAGAACAGTTATCTTTCTAATTATGCCTAGATGTCTGCAAATCTAATGTAAATAAGGTTTGGAGTGAGAATGCATTTAAAAATGGTTGGAATTTGATGTATTGAGAAATGCTTTAAAACTTATGCTATAGAAAAACTATTTCTTGTGCCGCTTATCTAGTGAAAACTAAAATGCATGTTCCTACCTGAGTGTAAAATGTACTAGGAGTCTTGTTTGGGTTTTAGAGTTGTATGCAGCTTTAGACATTAATATGAAATGCAATTTATAGACCGGATGCTAGATCAGTGAAAAGGTTGAAGATACATAATCATGTTGATCTGTTCCTATCATAAAGCAGATTAAGTCAAACACACAATTATCAAAGTATTTCAGGATAAGTTATTTTCTTTAAATCAGAGGTCCACAATTGCATGGGTGTGTGTACATGCGCAGTTCACTTGCATATGCTCACACACCTGCCGATTGCACTGAACCATCCCCCATCTCTTCCCCCCCCCCCCCCCCCCCGGCCTGCTAAGCCAGAAAGGTTGGGACTGCTGCTTTAAATACATTCTTCAATGTAGCCTTTGTCAGCTGTTTTCCCCAATGTCCAGTTATGACAGAGTAATGATGGCCATCTGAAGTAAATTGAGATACTGTAGTGGTTAAGGTATTGACCTAGTTCTCCCACTTAAGCATGAAAAATAGGCTGGATGATTTTGGACCAGTTACTCTTAATAATTCACAGGATAATTGTAAGGGAAATAGGAAGGAATACAGGTAGTCCTTAAACAAACACGACTGAACTCAGAATTTTGATTATAAGTCATGGTTGTAAGTTGAGTCATTAACTCAACTAGATTCTATGACTCTTATGATGGTCATTAAGCAAGTCATATGGTTGTAGGTTTTAATCCAGCTTGTCCAATAGGCTTTTTTGTTGGAAGATAGCCCAAAAAAAATGCAAATCCCATGACCATTTGATGCTGTAACCAGTCATAAATGTGAGCTCATTGCCTAGTGTCCAAATTGTGGCATGTGATTGCATTTTTGACTACGGCATTTCTGTAAATGGCATTTACGCTTTGTTTTGCCACATATTCCTTGATAGCCACCAGATTGTCAGGCCCGTCTTTCACAGATTTAATTTTTCAAGAAGAGAAATGGATACATTGCAAAATAATGCATAAACCCCCTCTAGCATCATCTTTATTTATGAAAATGCTTCTGTTTCCCCTCAGACTCTGAGGAATTCTTAGAAAATAAAATGGCGTGTAAATGGAATTTGATATTTGAATGATGAACCTAATGTCTTATTCTAGCACAAACGAACATTTTGAGGCATGAAGGTAATAAGAATTATTGTTTTGTGCCATCCAAAGTCACCTCAGATGAGATGAGCAGCTGTATAAATTTGATTTATAAATAAATACTGTTTATATACATTAATATAGCTATATGATTTAGTTGGTTTTGGCTTTACAAGAAGTGTGAACCTCAGCCAAATTGAGAAATCACGATTAAACATCTTAACAATGTCTGAATTAGTAATTGTATGTCTAAATTCCAGCCAAAGTTGCAGAATGGTCATTTGAAAGCACCAGAAGCAATACCCCAAAGCTGGCATTTATGTGCTAAATCTAAATTAAATCTTTTGTAACATATTCCCAAACAAGGAGTGTATGTCCAACAAGAGCCCTTTTCAATTTGGTTGAAGCTTGAGTCTCCTTCCTAAATGCACGCTTTGATTTTTTTTAAAAAATAGGTACCTCCTTTCCTTCACAATTCTTTCCTGCCAAATTCAAGGAGGCAACGGGAAGGCTCCCCCTTTTACTTTGATATTTGATCATAAGGGTGGGGGGGGGTTAGACACTACAGATCTCATTGGTTGCCTAAAAGGAGATCTAGAATCTCAGCCAAAAATTCCACTGTAGGCAAAAGTGATTATTTCTGGAAGAAGAGCAGCGTTTTAGAATCGCGCTTCTCCAGGCGGCGCGCAAAGAAGCGCCCCGGCTTGGTTTATAACAGTTTGAACCAATGCTTGACATGAACAAATGGGGCTGAGAGTTGGCTGCAGTCTCTACCCCTGAACACTTGGGCTGCTTAGCGCTATTAACTTGCAGCGCTTCCCCTTTGCCACATAAGCATTTTTAACGATAGCTGGCTGCCCTCGGTCGACTTTCGTTAGCGCAGCACGCTTGAATCAACAGCTTTTGAATGCTTGAGGGGGGAACTACAAGACCCAGAATCCACTAGGGCTTACTTACCCAAGGAGAGAAGTAACTTGCTCCTTCCTAACAAATCTTTTTCAAGCTTATAAAGATTCTATTTATTTTCAGGGAACAAGAAAAAAAGGGATTTTACCCGATTTAAACTGAGTCAGGTCTAATTAAGGGGGGGAGTGGAAAATATTAGAGCGGTGTCTCTAATTCACCTCAAAGAGGATTTTGATGCTTGCTTCATTTCGCTCCAAAGGGGGGGAGGGGGAGAAGCGGTTTGCAACCCTCTGTAGCCGGGGTCTTCAAACTTGACAGCTTTAAAGACTTGTAGACTTCAACTCCCAGAATTCCTCCTCCAGTCATATTAGCTCAGAAATTCTGGGAGTTGAAGTCCACAAGTCTTAAACTTGCCAAGTTGGCAGATCCTTGCTCTGTAGGATTAGAGGAATAAAAGCCTAAATTCTAGAGCTGGATAACAAATCCAAGTGGAAGTTGGCTCCAAGGGATTTCATGGGCATGTGGCTTAGAGACATGACGGAAGAGTTTGCCGCTGCCTTCAACCAGAAAAACTTTTTTTTTCTTAAATTATTCAGTCCAAATATTACCCTGGGATTTCTTGGTTGTCTCCTATCTGAATACCAATTAGATGCGAACTTCTTCGCTTTCTCAAATCAAAACCTGAACCTGAAAAAACAATCAAATCCGACACAAAGCAGCCTGCCTCGTGTTTTTCAGTTCTCTAGTACTTTTTAAAATCAAGTGTTGCAGACAAAAGCGGAAAACTATATCCTCTTCTGTTTTATTATGGTTGGTCAGAATACATAATATAATGTATTATATTATTTAACTTCAGATCTTAGCTTTTATTTTCCCAGGACACCAAAGAAGCCTTTTAAAAAATGTAGAGCAAATGAATCTCTTTGTATTTAAAAGGACATTGTTTAGAGCAGGGGATTCTAATCTTGGCAACTTTAAGACTTGTGGACTTCAATTCCTTCTGGTCCACAAGTCTTAAAGTTGCTAAGGTTGGAGACCCGTGGTTTAGAGTAGCAAACCGAGCTCCTGCCAGATCCACGTTCGGCAAAAGCAGCCTCCTCTGTCCAGCTCCCTGTCCAGGGAGACTCCCAACCAAGAATGCTCTTCCGCCCGGCGTACAGCACCTGCAAGCCACGCCCTCTGCCGGCGAAGAATAAGAATAAGGAAGCATGTACGCAATGCACGCTGGGATATGTAGGACTTTAGGAAGCACGTGGCAGAAGATGTATATAGGGCAGGATGAAAGAAAGATGAAAGAAAGATCTCTGGAGGGAATGGAGCATGCTGGGAAGTATAGTTTTTTAAAAAAAAATTCTGAGGAAGCCGTGGGACACTGACAGACGGCAACGTGTTCTTGGTAGCTACCCTGGAGCATGCTGGGTGTGGTAGTCATCCGGGGGAGCGATCCGTGCGACAATGCAAAATTCTTCAAAATCCGGCCGCTAACTGGAACCACAGTATGCGTGGTGCTAGGCGGCGCTATAAATAGCTGCCAAGGCCACGGCTCCTCCTCTTTCTCTCTCTCTCTCCCCTTGTGTTGCCGTCACTTCCTTCCCGGCCGGAGCTGGCCCCGCTCATTCTCTTTAGTGTTTGCCCTGTGTCTGCTGCCGCTGCGACTCGCTCGCTTCCCTCCCCTTCCCCGGACCCCCCTTTCCTGGGAGCTACCAATGGACTGAGCCGCCCGATAGCCCGCCGTCAACACGAGCCGGCCCGGGAGCCGCAGCCCAGACCAACATCAGGTGAGGGGGGGAGAGAAAAGAAGAGGAGAGGGAGGGGGCGCACGACTGGGGGATGTGGGAGGGAGAGGCCTCGGCCGGGCCTGCGCCCAGGTTGGGGCCTAGCGGGACGGCCAGCCTCGGGCCACCGACGGGGAGCGGGTGGTGGGAGAAGGTCGGGCTTCTCTGAGGGGGCGGCAGTGGCAGAGGCGCTCTTGTGCTGCCGGCAGGTGGAAGACGCGAGGTTGACTGACAGGCACTCCTTTTCCTCCCCTCGCTGGAAGGAGCTAAAAGGGAGAATCCGCGGGAGATGCCTTCGGGGATAGTGGCTCGTGGCCTCTCGCTTCGGGCTCTTTCCCTGCCTTTTCGTCCTCCTCTCGCGGCCCCACGAGGTGGGGAAAACCTAGCGCCGCCGCTGTGGGAAAAGAGGCCGTGCACCGCGGGAGGTAGCGCAACTCTCTCCTCGGCATCCTAGTTGATCGATCGGTTTGGGTTAGAAGCCCCATCCTCGGGAGAAACAAAATGAGGCCTTGTTGTAACTTTATGTGAAGCCCAGTAACTCGTCTCTCTTGCACTATATACACTATGTACTATAGGTTTCTTTTCCTAGAGCTGTGCAGCGTTTTTATCTTTACGTGTAATATAGTTTTTTTGGCGATTGCCAGATTTCTGGACCTTTTCCTATTCGACGCAGGATAGAGAGGCTTCCTCTGCAGAATAGCTGCTCTAGTGTCTGTCTTCCCTTGGCACTGCAGCAATTGCAAAGTAGAAACTATTACTTGACCTTAAACAAATGGAAGGGGTTCCTTCCAGTGGAGAGTTGAATTTAGATGCTGTTCTACTCAAGTCACTGTTTTCCTTGGAGTGTATTTTGCAGCCTAGCATCTGAAAGCTGGCAGGGTTTTTATTCCTTTTAAAAAAAGGCTTTGTGTGCTTTCATTTGACATGCTGTAAGGTATTCAGCTCCTAATGGAAATAAAAGGTTTAAAGGTCTCCAAACTTGACAACTTTAAGACTTGTGGACTTCAACTCCCAGAATTCAGCTATGTGGCTGGAGAATTCTGGGAGTTGAAGTCCACAAGTCTTAAAAGTTGCCAAGTTTGGGGACCCCTGTTCTAGATGCTGTAGTCCTCATTTTAAAGTTTCACTTTAGAAGAACTAAGCATTTGCTAAATCCAGAACCACTTTTAAAAATCGAACTGGCTTTTGTAAGTGCATCGCTTGCTTTGGTTTTGCTAGAGTGGGTTGAGCTTCAGCCACACTTGGAGAAGAAGACAACCAAATCAGCAAGCTTTAGTTAGTTAGTTTCCATTCATTGATTTCTGTAGGCTTAGTAAGCATTCCAAAGGATAACTTTGCAACAGGGTATAGTAAAGAGTTCCAGTAGTAAAAATTCCATTGCAACTTGGAAGATAGAAAGACCTTTGTCTTACCCGAACACTTCTTTGCAGATGGAGAATCCACGAATCAGTCTCTGGGCAGAAAGGCATGTATCTACCCACATGTGGATTCTCCAATCGACGTGCTGGCGAATCTGGAAATACTTTATTTGTTCTTGGGGAATAATCAATCTATTCAACTAACATTTGAATAATTTGAAGTTTGGTAGGCTGGGGAATTAAAAAAACTTCAAAACAGCAGAGGCAAGCCTTTTCCAAATCACACCAAGAAAGCTACACATGTCTTCATAAGTCAGGCCCAATTCAAAATACGATTTTACTCTCAGTACTGTTTTTAACTTTTTGCATTGCCCTTACATGACAAACTGTCTTCTACCGGTACTGAAATGCGTATAACTAAGACAGCACAAATTTGACCAAAACTTGCATAAACTACTTTGTAGTCAAGAGACCATAGTCCAAGTGTCATGAATGGCATTGCATTTTGAAAAACTGATCAGATTTTGAATGTTATTAACAATATTCCAATCTTCTGCTAACCTTCCAGATTCCACTATTTTGTGACTGGTAGTTAAATAAATAATTTGGTTTTTTTACTAATTTATGAATCTGGTTCAGTTTTGTTGTAATAAGCTGTCCAGATTTGGTTTGGGGTAGTATATAAATGGAAATATTTCAATTTTGGATAGGTTTGAACTACATTGGACCGCATTATACCAAATTAAGCTATTAATTTAATAACCTAGGAAAATATGAAATCCTAGGCACTTTATATGGAATATAAGTTCTATTGAACTTCATATGTGTACAGTTGGGTTGTGAAAATTAACATTAATGAACTTCCCTAAGTAAATATACAATATTCTGGAATTATAAAGTTACATTGTTTAGATTTATCAAAAGCTGATTAGTAATAGTTTGTATATCACTTGATTAAACCACATGAATAATTGCTTACTGTATGAACTGTCTCTGTTGTAATTGATAAAGACTTATCTTAATGCATCCATTATGTTGTAAGCAGCCACTTCTTAAGCTCTTCGCTTTTTTCTGTTTTCATAAACTGTAATTGTAAACTATTTTTAGTTCTTGGTTTAGGATTCTTATGTTTTGGAGTAGCAGTTTTGGATGTCATGAAAATAATATAGTATTTGTTTGGGTATTAGAAAAAAGCAAAGGATTAAACAGATTTGATGCACTTGCACATAATTTGATAATATGCCAGTTGAAACAAAATATATGAACCTACTTATAAAACACATGAGAATATGATGGTTTTCAGGAAAGATTCTATAAATTAAAGTCAATGTGTGAATAATTGTCATTCTTAGTAACTTAACAGAACTATTTTTCAGTTACTTGAGAAAATTAAGTAGATTATGTACTAACTAAACTCATAGGGAACGAAGTGAAATAGTACTACATCTGCTAGATATTTCTATTTCTAATAAGGATGATAGTATGAGACAGGTGCACATTGCCTTTTCATGAGTTAATGCATATGTAATATGCCATACTTTCACTTGTTGTTGCAGCCCTTCTTGGAGTGTCACATCCCATTAATTGTTCAGCATCTGAGTTCAAATCTCTTATTTAAATTTATGCTTAATATATTTGCCAAATGTATGCCATGCGTGCAAATTCATTGGAAGAAATCAATGATACTAGGAATGGTTAGTGGAACAAGGGAGAAGCAAAGAAAACATTGGCTTGATAACATCATAACTAATGCAAAGATGAACATCCAACAATTGAAAGAAGCAGGGTAGCATGGAGAGCATTTACCTATAAAGTTGCCATGAATCAGACACAACTGAATGGTTGAAACAACGACAAAACCTGAGCTGTATTGATTTTCCTAGTTGCAAAAGTATCAATGTTCTTTACTCTACTTTGGCCCTTGAAATATCCAGAAATGGTTTCTGTTTATGCATATGTTGGTATTAAATAATGTAACTCAATAAAAAAATTATTTAAAATGCTAACACTTTCTGATATAAATCATGGAATTGGCAATGCCCCCAACTAGACTTCCTTTGCTACTTTTGAATTGGCCAATCAAATTGCTTTTGATTTCTAAGTGTATATATGTACTTTCTGTCTAGACCAGAGAGGATAAAATAAGACAGTTGAAGTTACTTATTACAACCATAGAATGTCATTCATCAAATATTTGACCACATACACATACTGAAATGAATGGGAATACACCCAAAATATTTATGTTTTCATTCATTTCACTTCTTTAAAATGACCATATTCATTTCTGTGCTTTAAAAAAGAAGACTCCTGTGGTGTCTGAAAGTATGCTCTTAACTTGCAACAAGAACTTGGCAAAACCACATGTAATGAAATGGCTGTAGATCATGTCTGCAGAGGGGAAAGGGCTCCCTGATCCATTAACAATAATAGTTGCCTGTGGGGGAATAGCTAGTGCACCAGTCAGGTGTTTGGTTGAGCTGAGATGACAGCATTGGTGCAGCCAGGAGATGCTCAGCAGGACACCTTTTGGTGCAGTGGCAGATCTTTTCCAGGGACAGTGATATTTTATACTTGAGTTTTTAAAAACACCAATGGGGTCTGTGTTGTTCAGGCTTACTTTAGATAGTCATTGTTAAAGAGTTATTAAATGTTGTAGAACTTCCTTATAGTTTACGTCTTTGTGAAGAAAGTACAGGTTGGATTCAGAGGACTACCTGAGAAATAGAGTAGGTGGAAGCTAATCTTCCTGCATTTCTTTTCTCTGCTGTTCCCCCAATGCTTGAATCATCAGGTAACTTTTATGTCATTGGGGAAAGGAGAGTAAAAGGAAGAGAAGAAAGCACTGGAAATAGGATGGAATCATTTTATGAATAGTCAGGAAATGGATCGAAGGAGATTACATTGTTGTTTTTGTCAAATGATGTATCTGTAAATTGCAACTTGATGTGTTCATCAAATTACTTTTTTTAATGGAGTTGCTAATTATTGTAGTCCTTTATATCTTAGTACTATTTTCTAATTATATTTCAATGTATTTCTTCCTCAAGTATTTTAATTCTCTGCCACTGTCATTATATATTTATACTTTATTGTGACTTGTTGCTGCCTTTTCATAAAACTTCTATCACAGTCTGTCGTACTATAATATATGGCTTATGTTTTTTAATATCTATAATACTTCAAGGTATTTAAATTTGGTTTAGTTTACTTCTCATATTGTTCAGAATTTCAGCAAGCAAAATTCTGACCAGTTTTCTCCATCTTCATCAACATGCTACAGGCATTAAAATGAAGGCGCACTTACACAATTATATTTTATATAGTAATAAAAATATGCATTAGTTTTAAAGGGTTATTGGCTAAATTCTTTTATTTTAGTCAATGGATGTCTGAATCCACTTCTTCTATCTTACAGAACAATAAACATATTACAATGAAAGAGTAGTTGATGTGAGGATTTACATATTTCCTTCTGTGATAAGTAATCTATTCATGAGCTAACTGATCATTAGTTTAGAAGCTAAAGGCAATTTACTAAGCAAGACAAATGTAAAATTTGTGTGTTGAAAAATTAGTAACATTTGAGCACATACACTCTCACTGGGTAAAATAACCTATTATGCATAGTTAAATATTACAAAAATGATTTTATTGTATATGAACTATTAATGTATACACTATTAATGTGTTAATGTATTAAAAAAGGGATCTTTATAGCAATTGTATAGAATAATTGTAAAAGGCATTCAGTTTTCCTTTAAGTGACTATAACATGCAGGGTAGTTCATAGTTATATGTATAAGTTATATAACTCATGTTATACATTGTGGTATATTTCAATTTTGACACAGAAGGAATCCATACCACATTTACATTGGCTAGTCTACTGCTGCACATTTAAGTCATATACCTATTCCTACACATGTTGCTGATTGCTTACCCTTCCAACATATTTTACCCAGCCTTAGTTAAATAAAATTGAAACATAAGAAATCAGAACACAATTCTTACAAGAGTAGATAGGAAGCTGTAGAACTCAGAATCAAAGTTTTCTAACCTAATTTCAGAAGAAATAAAGTCTGTGGATATTAAAGAATAATATGAACTTTAGAGATCATTGTGTGTCTAAATGCTGATTTATGCAGAATTAAAAATGAAATTTATAATTACTACTAAGAAGATACAGTTGATAAGTCAAAGCTGCCAAAAGCAAAAGCAAATCAAGTATATTTGCATGGCATATTTTTGCATGGGACAAAATACTGTGTTCTCTTTTTTAAAAATAGCTCCCTAATTCTAAAGAACAGGCATCAGATATTAAATAACTATCTCAAAAATATCGTATAATTGAATATGTCTTTGGAAGTATAATGGCTTATTTCAGATAATATCTGGAAAGAAATTAATATTTTATGAAATTGTATATTTTTCCATTGTTCCAGCTAATGTTAATGAATAAGGTAATGTAAATACTGTGCAACATTATTCTAAAGTAAAATGCCCTATGCTAAATAAATTAGTATGAAAATCATATAGAGCATATTTGTAACTGTCCTTTTCCTTTTAATATAGGCAATTTCCATCATATAAATATTCTCCTTGGAACTAACACCAAAAGTAAACTGTCCCAGGAACACCAAAAGGTATGGGAAACTTGTATTTGGTGTATATTAACGGCATATTAAATCCTTGCCAGTTCTAATAATTAAATACTGGTCAAAAGATAGTGTCACAATTTGGTTTGCTCTCAGTTGCGAAACTGATTCCCTGTCTGCAGAGTCTCCAGTGACACATGATTCCTTATTTATCACTTTATCCTTTTTTTGAAGCACCAGGCATATCTTTTTCCTAGATTTCTTTACAAGCTTTTTCTAGTTTGTATATTTACAGCAGTGCTTAAAAGTTTGTGACATGTTCATTGTTTCTTGTATAAATGACATAAACTATAATCTGTTGTCTACATACTGCAGGTCCTAAATATAGATACAGGTAGTCCTTGAATTATGACCACAGATGAGCCTTGAATTTTGGTCATGAGTCATTGTGCTTGTAAGTTAAATCACCATGTCAGTGGACTCAATTTTATGACCATTTCTATGATGGTTATTAACTGAGTACCATGTTTGTGAAGCAAATCACATAATAGCTAAGTGAATCATGTAATCACATAGTCATAAGTTTGGATCTAGTTTAATAGTTGTTTTTGCTAGAAAGCAAAACATGGCATTGCAGCAGTCATAATTTCAATGATGGGTTGTAAGTAACCTTTTTTTAATCCATTGTAAGTTTGGAAGGTCGTTAAGTGGCCAGTTGTAAATTGACGCCTGCCTGTAAGGAGATCTTAGTTAAATAATGAGTCAAAAACATTATACTTGCTTGTTGTGTGCTTTCTCCTTCCAATTCCCTTTGAGTTGCTTTATTGATAACATGGGTGGTAAATAAATGCTACCATGTATATCATTGTCATTCAATGTGTTCCTGATCGTGCTGTCATGAACACTTGACATTCGCAGATGCAAGAGTTTAATTCTTTACATACTACCCTAGGGTTCTTAGGGACCCCCCAAAGTATTACATGCCTTGCTCTTGGTGTGATCATGGTTGGTTTTACTCTCATAAGGAGAGTAAAAATGGCATTATATTGTCTTCATTTGTACATGATCTGCTTGACCTTTGCTTGATTTGAACTGGAAGAATCCAAATTCTTTGGAAATAGTTTTGTAATACTTTCCAACTTGGTGAGCATCTCTTTTTCTTCAAAAATCTCCTTTGTTCAAGCCATACATATCTGAGTGGTGAAAAATAAAATTTGATAGTAAATACCAGAATACTGTTCTCTAAATAAGATGGGACCCCCACACACTCACACATCTGATTGTCATTCCATTGATTTATTGAAGCAACTGGCACTAATTTCCAAATGAACTGGTAATCCTAGAGGTTCATATTCGTTTGCCGTTTAAAATATGTAGCTTTGATCATTTTCCTCAATAAATCAATGAATAAGTGTAACATTTTATTTAACTGAATTCTCTTTATCTAGTTTTAGTACTTGTATGGAGAGTAGATCATGTTTTAAGCAATGTTTATGCAGATACATTGACATTTCAAAATGATCCACAAATTTCTAAGCACCGCTGTACGTATTCATTATCTCTTCTCAGGTTTTTGGGTTTTTCTTGCTTTTCACATTCTTGTCAGCATAGTTGCATTTTGAATCTTGGACTTTCTGCTTTTCATGGAAATACTGCTTGGTAATAGCTATGGTGGGGGAGAACAGAATCTTTGCTGAAGGCTCACATCAATTTCACTATTCCAAGATCACTATCAACAATATATCCTTGTTCATATGTTGTTCATAATATTTTTCCTCCAAAACTATACAGTACAGACATTACTAATGAATATCAAGTTGTAAAGTTTTGCCAATATAAACAAACCTTTCTGCACCTAGAAAGCAGGAGAAGGCAAGAAAGAGTCGGGTACTGAAACTAACCTCCTTTTGGCCTCTCCTGACCGTCAGTACAGTTCTAAAATGTTCTATGTAATATAGATTACTGTAATTTGTAGAGCTTTACAATATATTATAAATAAACTAGGATGGTTTCTATTTCTGTCTCTTTATACTGCCTGAATGGTGGAATATTCTGAACATTTCAAATATAGATTATGAAGAACAGCCATTAATCAGTCTAATCTAATTAAGACTACCCTAGTATACTCAGCTGCTATATTACTCAGTGAAATACAATCTTAAAATAGTCTTAAAAGCCAGGAGATTGGGGGCATTTTTATGGATGCAAACTGAATCTATGTAGCCACAGACCTATAAGTCCCCAGGTTACTTAGTCTACATAGGTCTTTAAAGGTGGTGTCCACCTCTTTGAATTGGACCTGGAGCAGACTGGTAGCAAATGTAGCAACCAAAGCATAGATGAATTGTAAACAAATTTATTATCCCAAATTAACAGACAAGCCATCCCATTTTGGACTAGTTAAAGCTTTTGAAAAAGAACCATCTGCAGTGTGTCATATTAACCTATATGTAAGGTGAGAAGGGTATGAGTCACTATTCCAAGCCATCCTGACCCCATAAAGTCCACAATTGGCACATCAGGCAAAAATGGCAAAGGCATCCTGGCACAGAAGCTTTACGTTCAGGATAATCTCATTTGGGGAAGAGTGCAATCCCTATTAAGAGCCAGAGATGGAACAGGGATTGGACCACGTTGATCACTGACAAGAGCAACATTGATTCAATAATTTCATCTGAATTTGTTTTACCCATCCAGACCTAGCATGTTGGAGCCCATTACAGGTAGTCCTCGACTTACGACCACAATTAGGACCAGAGCTTCTTTTGCTAAGCAATGCAGCCATTAAGTGAGTTGTGCCTAATTTTATGACCTTTTTTGCCATGATCATTAAGCAAATCACAGTCGTTAAGGAAATCACAGTCATTAATGGATCCAGCTTTGCCATTGTCTTTTGCTTTTCTGAAGCCCCCAGGAAGGTTGTAGATGATGATCATGTGTCCCTAGGAATATGCAACCATCGTTAATACATGCCAGTTGCCAATCACCTGAATTTTGATCATGTGACTACGGGGACACTGCAGTGGACACAACTGCAAGAACCTGTCACAAGTCACTTTGTTCCAGCACTGTCCTTACTTTGAATAGTAAAATGAATGGTCCTAAGTTGAGGATCATCAGTATATTATCTGTCATATAGATGGCATTTCTAATATATATCATGGGGAGATGTGCAGTTTAAAGTAGAGTTATAAAACATTTGATATTCATATGAGACATTTAATAATATATTTCAGCCCTTGGAGGCCAATTTTACTGGTAAAAAAGCAAAGTTAAGTAATGTTGTTGAACTGTGTGTCTAATCTTGCTTCAATGACTTAAAAAAATTCCCATTATTTATGATGAATGCTTATTTATATTTCCAGATGTATTTGGGTTTTTTTCTCTCTAAACTTGTTGGAGGTGGCTGACAGCCCTTCCAGGTAAAGTAGACAGGAAACATAACCACATGAATTAATACGTTATTGTAAGGCTACATTAGCAGAATCTTGCAAGTTTAAAGACAGAGATTTCACCCCACTACTTTTACCTGCTTGATCCATTATGGCAGATCCTTCCTGAGAGGGTGTTTTGGGGGGGTAACCTTTAAACCACTGCCTCTATTGTCTGATTGTTTCCTAAGAAGCATCTCTTCCCTTCTTTATCCAAGGTCATTCATAATCTATTATACAAGTAACAGAATCGATGAATAATAACAACCATACAGGTAGACTTCGCTTAACAAGTATAATTGGGACCAGCAAATCTATCACTAAGTGTCACAGTAATTAAACAGGACATCATGTGGTTGTTAAGCAAGTCATCCTGGTTAAAGAGATGTGACTGCGACTTGCGATTTCATTGATGGCTTCATCATTGACTCAGTTTTGTCAGAAGCCATGTGTGTAGTGCCTAAATGGTGATTGCATAAATGCAAGATGTTGCAACAGTGGTAAACACATGCCAGTTGCAAAGCACCCAAATTTCAATTACATGGCCTTGGGGAATGCTGCCGCAATTGTAAGTGTGAGGACTGCTTGTAAAATTATTTTTCAGCTCTGTCATAACATTGAACAATCACTAAAAAGAAGTCATTAAGCAAGGATGCCTGTGTTTTTGAAGGAAGATTTTAAACCATTCCACATAGCAACTCATTCTCCTGTTTGCAACAAATCATTCTTATAATTTGGTCTATTTATTTTTGCAGGATTTCCCCCCCCCAACTCTCTCTCTCTTTTATATAAAAACTGGCTAGTCCAATCATCACAAATGTATTTTCCTGTTGTGGTCTGAAGAAAAAATAGTAAAGACTTTAACTAGTTTTGCCTGGTTTGCAGCCAAATATCAAGAGAAATATGTCCACTTGCACCTACGACTATAAGAAAATACATGCTATGCTTGTCATTGTGATTTTCTTTAACTTGGGATACTTGCTGTTATTTCTCTCATTTTTGCTACTGTGCTACTTTAAGTTGTTACAGCAAAAATGATACACAAATAAAAACAAGAAAATGAAATGAGAAATAGAGGTAGCTTGCAAATTACCTTGTGTTTGACACATCCATTCTAAATTTGGCATCAGTTGTGAAAGCTTGCAGAGTACTTGAAAATAAATAAATGTTATTAGCACTCAGCATTTGAGCAGAATTTACTAATATTTCCTAAAGCTGAAAATGGGTCAGCTTTATAGCTTTGAAGAAATATAGAAACTTTTCTGCTGAAACTTTTTTTTTAAGTAAATAAACCCAACTGTAATAGACATTAGAAATGCTTATTGTGACATTGGCTATAAAAATTGCCTACTGAAAAATGTTAACTATCCAAGAACTCATTACATATTTTTATGAATATTTTTGATCCCTAGCTGTAAATGAATTTAATGATTTATCCAGCAAGAATGGTTAGCTAAAAACTATAGGTTTGTTATTCCTTGTAACCAAAACGTGTTAATTCTTTTAAAGTGTTGACACCCCTCTCAACTGTGTATTTAATCAGAAAATAAGAAAAAGCATCTGACTGACATAAAATTTCATTTTTTTCTTTGTTCTCTAAAGGTACAAATTCAAGCACTTATACAGAAAAAAACTGCATTCAAGGCCAAGTTTACCTGCACTGATTAGGTTTCAATGGAAATAAATATGTCTCAAGTTCAAATTCAGAATCCAACTGCTACTCTTTCTAGCAGCCAAATACTAAGCAAGAACCAATCTCTCGCACAGCCTTTGAGTATTCCTTCTCCCACTAGTTCTTTGCCCTCTGAAAATGCGGGTAGACCTATTCAAAATTCCGCTTTACCTTCTGCATCTGTTACATCTACTAGTGTTGCTGCAGGTAAGTTTTAAAATATCTTTGACATATGTTGATAATTTTTGATATTAATCTTTAGTTTAAAACAGGGGTCCCCAACCCTCAGCCCATGGACTGGCAGCATGCCAGCAACTGGTCCATGTAAACAAGCAAAGCCGCATCTTCAGGATGTAAGCAGCATGCAAAACCACCACCCACCCACCCCACCCAAGCTGCAGAAAAACTCTCCAAGGTTGGGGTTGAGGGTCACTGGTTAAAACATTGGCTTTAAGTTATGTTTTTAATGGATTTTTTAAAAATAAATTATTATAAAAGAAGTATTGCATATGATTGAAATGTGTGAAAGTATTTGCAAAAGAAATGTAGTTAAACATTTTTCTAATTTCATTTTATAAATGTCTTCTATCTTTCACTATTTATCAGTAAGTCTGTTTTTTTTTTTTTTGGGTGCAGTGTCTTCTGCTCCAGTATGTAAAATATGCAAGAGTATTTGTTTAATGGCACTTTTTTAGGGCAATTGGTTTTTGATCCACATGTTGGTTCTATTAGCAACTGACTATTTTGTGTCTTACTTTTTAATGTTTTCTTTTCTTTAATGTTTTCTTTAAGCATTAAACCTGAGCAAAGCTTTTAAGGACAGATTAGTATCTAGAAGTCTGAATAATTTCCTCCTGCCCCAACCTGTTCTACTGCTCAGACTTCAATTGCTTGATTTAAGAGAAAGACTAGATATATTACTAACTTATTCCTGCAGCTCTCTTTAATCACTGTCACAATAAAGGCTATATATTCTAATACAGTGGTGTCAAACTCAAGACCTAGGGGCCAGATCCGGCCCGCTGGCCCACGGGGCCACCCTGGAAACAGCGAAGGACCACCCCATGGGGTATAGAAGGCCTCATGGACAGTCTCTTGCAGCACTCTGCCAGCCAAAATGGGTCACAGTTTGGCTGGCAGGGTGCTGCAGGAGGTGTCTGTCCTGTCTCTACCCCCCCGCCCATCCCCTCTGATCAGCCCGCAGAGGACAATTACAATGCTTATCTGGCCCTTGAAGAAATCCAGTTTGACACCACTGTGCTAAATCATGGTTTAGACTGAAAATATTAAGATCTGTACTTGTGCTTTATTAATTATTTTCAAATTTTAATCAAATATTTAGCTACACTAAGCAGGAATGTAATTGTTTTAATTTCAGCTTGCTACAGTGTGTGAACCTAGCCAATGTGGTTTGTAAAGCATAGCTTTAATCTCTTGTGAAAATCCAGCTAATTGTGTTTAATAAACAAACACATGTAACAATTTATTATTTACACAGATGTAAACAATCATTTGGCATTATGAAGAATCCATCCAAATTAAAGTCATGCTTAGGAAGAGCTGAATGCATCCATTATGTGCTAGTTTTTGAATATTGTACACACTAACTATGAGAGTGGTATTGCATAACATTGATTCTGTGTAGATAAAGTTTAATGCAATTAAAAAACCCTAGTATTATTGTTTCCAACTCTGGTAATTTTAAAAAGCAAGAAATAAAACCTTGATAAAATCCAGTCTTGCTATACATTACCAGCTTTCTTGCAATTAGAGCTGCAAATCAGGAAGCCGGTAAGCTGTTTCCTGTTATAAGATTCTAATCTCAGAATACTGTAGACTGGAGGACAAAAACATCATGCATTTATGACTTGAATCTCCTTGTTATTCTCTGAAATTTATGCTTTGGCTTAAATCCTAATTGGGATGAAATTAGATGACATAATAGTAATGCTCTACCTGGAGTGATGCGCAAAAATGTTGTCTCTTTAAAGGAAGTATTGGGATAGACTGAAAAATAAGAACTGAAATTTTGCAATTTTAAAAAAGTATTTAAAAATAATGCAGACAACAGTAAAGACAAGTGAATTCTTGGGGTGAGAGCAGCTCCAATGGCAGGTTTTACTAGTATGAATATGCCATTGTAATAATATTTCAATCAAATATAAATTACACAGCCTCTAATCATCAAATTAAGGCCGTAGATGCATAGCTGATTTTCTTGCCAAACAAATTAATTGTTATTTCTGTTGCCAGAATTTTTGCCAGAATAGCAATACTCACTGAGCTTAAATATTGCATTCAAGCTTAATTCTATCTTGACGTCTAATTTGTCTAGAGTGAATCATCAATTAACTTTTCAGTAGTTAAGGAAATCAAACGCAAGTGGCATTTGATAAATGTTTTAATAATTGAAGGCTCATGCAATATTCGACACATTTCATTTTCTTAAGTTTACATCATATCACTAAGGGGCCAGGCAGTTCTTTAGTTTTATTGGAGAGATTATTACAAACTGTACTAACACTTTATCTTACCTTTCAGTTTCTTCTAACATGGCAAACCCCAAAGAGAAAACACCCATGTGTCTTGTGAATGAGTTAGCCCGTTTCAACAAGATTCAGCCTGAATATAAGCTTTTGAGTGAGCAGGGTCCAGCTCACTCGAAGGTAAAATTGTTTGATGATCATGTATGTAGCAAAAGGGAGAAGGTCTCTTGGATAAAGAGGCTTTATGTGTATATGTGAAAGAGACATATAGAAAGTTTACGTATAATTGTGGTACAGCTATATTAGTTTGAGATCCTACGGGTTTTTTAAAAAAGTGATAGAAAATCACAACAGTAATTAATTCTACTACAAGCCCAGTTTAGTTTGTAAACACATCCCATTGCAATATATTAAGTCAAAACTGGAAATTATAAATCAAATTAAAATATAAACTATACATCAGAAAACTCAGATTTTGAATTGGCACAATTTCATGTGTAAAATTGTAATCCAAGAATGGTTTCCAGGTAATACATTGCAATGAGATGCTTTGAAAAATTAAACTGAACTTGTAATAGAATTAATTACTGTTGTAATTTTTCTATCACCTTTTTCAAAACCACCTAGTATCCCATGCTAAGATACATATAGTTTTTCTTCCTTTTTTAATGATATCTACCGCATTAACTGTTTTAGCTTAAAGTTTAACAGGGGCATATAGGCTGTGTTTAGAAAATGGTTATGAAATATTTTATAATATAACACATTTTGAATGGTGTATGTTATTTAACATAAATATGTTATTTTTATGTTTCTGATTTGTTTATCCACTTTTATTTCACGGTGTATCTTATTTTTTCTAGTATTTTGTGTTATTCCTATTTATAAACTTTTAACAAACATTTTTTTAAAAACAAAAACGGCTTCTACATTGATACAGCTCAATGAACAATGTGGACTTTTCTCAAAACCCAGTCACCTTAGGGTAAACTGTTACGCTTTGGCCTCATATGAAATTCTAGTAATAAAATAGAAATAAAGTGAATGAACACCAATATTACATATTGTAGTAACTGCAATGCTGTAGTATGTGCTAGTTATAATCTTTAAAGGTTGTAGGGCCTTTGATACCTTTAATGTTAAGTTTGTTTATTTAAATCTACTTAACAGAGCTTTTTCAGTGGCAGTTTCTGAAACTCTGGAAATTCCTAACGGTAGAAATTTGGGCAGCTGCTACTTCACAAAGGCTGCAAATTTAGTTTAAAGTGAGGATAAAGATCTGCTAGTTGGCTGGATTTTGTAAAGCTTTTATTTTTTTGTAGCTTTCTAAATTTCAAAGCCTATACAATTAACCTAACAAATATTTGAAAATATACAGTGCAAAACTGCATTATAGTTAGACCTTCCAAGGAGGATATCCAGAAAAATGGACCCCCTTGGTAACAGTAGAACTAATTTGAAATGTTGAGCTCATAGTTAAAAATAAAAGGATACCATGTGCCTTCTGTTTATTTTGTGCTTTTGAGTCAATTTTTAACTCCTGGTAACTGTTTGGATATCTCTGCAGTTTTCTTGGCAAAAATTTTTGGAAGTGGTTTGCCATTGCCTGCTTTCGACAGTGACAAAAAATGACAAACCTAAAAGTCTCCAGGTTTCTAGCCTGATGCCTTAACCACTATGCAAAACTAGCTTTAATGTTCCTTGTGTAATTACTGTTTTATAGTATTTCGCATTTTCATTGTAACTTTATACAACTTATCAACATAAAAACATTTCAAATACAATTAACTATAAATCTGTTACATGTTTCAGACAATCTTTCCACTTGTTTTTTCTTTATTTTGGTTATGCATAGTAGTACAAAATTGTATAAACAAAATACCTACTGAATTATTGTAGCATAACAAATGAGGTTAAATTAAAGATGTGGCCCTAACATACTTTGAGATGTTAGTTACAAAATAGATCCCAGATTGTGCATGTATTTAATAACTTTTTACCTTTCAAAAATAAAAGACAGTTGGGGAGATGAAACCCATAGACAAAAAAACAAGGTTTTTATTAAGAAGTAGATGGGATCTGTCCAGTTTTGCTAAGAAGCTTATACATACTCTATATAGCAATGCTAAGCTTTAGAGTTAAATTATCAGTGTGCTATACTAATGATATGTGGGTGTTACAACTTTTAGCCTTTATATTTGAACACCATGTACATATTATGTATTCATGACCAGGCAGAGAAAGTTCAAGCTTACTTTTCATTTCTAGGTATTTACAGTGCAGCTGACTCTTGGGGACCAGCATTGGGAAGCTGAAGGAACTAGTATTAAGAAAGCTCAACATGCAGCTGCTGCCAAAGCTTTGGACGGGACAAGATTTCCTAAACCTACAGCTCGCCCATCTCGCAATGAAGGAAAGAATCCAGGTACAGTATGAGCTGCTGCCATAAGAAAGGTAGAAATTTCAATGACATATAGATTATTGCCAGAACTTGAGAAGTTTGCCCTTTGCTTTTAAATTAAGGTATAATCTTGTGCTATATTGACTTTTTTTAAAAGAAAATAGACAGTATTCTTGACATTTTTTTTTCTTTTTTCTTTGCATTTTAGTATGACTTGGCTTAAAAGAAAAGAGATGTATGTGATAAATTAAAGTGTGGTAATTGCTATATAGAACTGACCTCATATTATGTGAAAATGAATTTCCTGTTTGACAGATGTAAATATTCAACTTTGGAAATTATCACATTGATTTTTCATTTACAAATATAAAATTCCATTAACAAGAATTCCTCTATCCATTGATTGATTTAGCATTTGACTCCAGAAGCAGATCACATATATTAATATTAGCCAATTTATTCTTTAAAAGAAAGACATATTTTTTTAAAAAAATACTGATTATGATAGACTATATTAAACTGAACATTTGGAATGATATAAATGATAGTTTTCCACATAGGTTTGCTAAACAGCAAGTACTACTAAATAAAAATAGTGTAGTATTCAAATGTATAACTTTCTACCACTGAATGATTCTGTATCTTACTTGATCCCATTTTGAAATGTAATCAAGGCAATATCTTTTTACAACAGAACAAAAATAATAGCAAACTTATTCATGACCTTTTAAGATTCACTGATAATTTTCAAGTCTGTTTAAATAGATAGAAACTCTTTCATATGAAAAAATAATGCCGAGACCTCTATTTGCCCAGACCCATTCTAGGTTGAGAGTTGCAAACCAATTTAGATTTATATATCAGTGTATGTGACTGTGCATGTTTAAATCACAACCAGCAAATATCAGAAACGTAAGAGTTTTAAGGGGAACATTTTGCTTGATTGAATAACCAGATTTTTTTTTAAGTCTAGCCCATTACTGCCAGAGTTATTAAGGTATATAGCATGATGTGTTCTTTTACTAACTTGAAAATTAGATTATTTATAGCGTGGCTTTGCCTGTTATGGTTGTTGTAATGCCAAGTTTAGAAGATGGTTGCAGAATTTGTTTTTCATAAATTGTCTTTGCTTTCCTTGAAATCACAAAGTAGTGTTTAAGAACATGAAGTAGCTGATCTTGAAAATTAGGCTAAGCTAAGGGATGTTGTGGGTTTTTCGGTTTCACATTTTAGGAATGTTGTGGGTTTTTCAGTTTCACGTTAAAGGAATTTTTAGTTTATCCTGCTGTTTTTATGTAAGTCAAACATACCTAATGCCCTTGTCTCCTATTTTTCCCACAACCATATACAAATAGACTACAGAATAGAATACTTTAGTACTGCACTGTTCAGCAACTCTTCAGTTACAGCAGTACTGAAAAAGGAACTTTATGACCCTTTCTCACATTTACGGCTGTCCCAGCATCTGTATGATCAATGATCATCACTTGTGCACTCCACAGCTGGTTTTCCAACAAGCAGAGTTAATGTGACATGTGACATTGTAAACACATTGTGCTCAAGTGATGTTTTGCTTAATGAATGTGTTACTTAACAACAGAGGTGCTGGTCTCAACTGTGGTCATTAAGTGAGGGCTACCTTTATATTCCTTTAACAATTGATTTTTGAAAGCCTCCTTAGATTTACAGGGCTGATTATATAATTTTTGGACGCTGACCCTAGGATAAAATTGTTTTTTTCCCTTCGGTTGTCCCTACACTGCAATTACAGGCCCATTAAAGCTGATCTATTTTCAATTAACTCTGCAGTTGTCTCCTTCCATATCTGGCTCCTTTTCTCTTTTCCTGTTTTGCTTTAAACAGTTTTGGGCTATAAAATAAGAAAAAATACTGTTTGAAGTACCCAGGAGAACATATTCTAGGAACACTGAACATTTTTGAATGTAAGCCTTCCTCCTGTTCATCCTTACTCTTAATTCTTTATCCTAAAATATTGCATATTGCTTGGTTACTATTGTTAATGCTTTGCTGTAAAGCTATTGTATAGATGGGCTTTTTAATGATTTGTCGCAAACTTCAGCCTTCAACTCTTGCTTTTTTTGGTAATTCTATAATTCTTTCACAATAGAACATTGGTATTTTATCAGGGCAAAATAATCCAGTGAGCCTCTCAATGTGGGTTTTTAAATCTTAGTTAGCAACTAGAGAACTTCATTTATATGCTCTGTTCTTGCTACAGTCTCATTTATTCCCAAGTGTCGTTTCCATTTGAGTTTTCAGAAATATGTACAAGGCTGCAGCAAAAGTTTGCCTAGGAAAACACTAATGTCCTTGGAAGAAGCCTACTTATTAGTCTTTAGGTTTATGTGGAATTGCGATTTGCAAACGTTGTCATAATATGTATACAAGAAATGGTTGGCTATTATGCCAAAGCTAAGTGCAAGCTAAAGGGGGCATGTATTTACACTCAGTCAAATGGAAAAAAAGCATTTGTGTTTGATCAAGCATACATAATGCAGATCTTCTTGGTAATATATAACTTTCAATATCTGCTGTATTTTTCCCCTGCCCATGCAGTTCAAGACTTTCTAATTAAATGCTTGTATTTGAATACTGTTTGCAAGTATCAGGTAACCTATATGCTATAGGAAGAATGTCTTCACATATCATTTCCATTAACACTTTTTAATTAAAACAAGTACCTTCCCTTAGCAAGTTTACATTAAGACTTGCAATATAGTTACTGTCTGTCATTTTACATAGAAATCTTGTTCTTCTCCCCCTACCCCCCAGATCTCCCTCAGATTAAGTGTTCTCAGCATTGCATGAAACTAAGAGTTTCACTTTTAACATTTGCTCTGTCTTTGTTTTAGATAGTGTAACCCCCACAGTGGAGCTGAATGCGCTTTGTATGAAACTGGGAAAGAAACCTATGTACAAGCCTATAGATCCTTACACAGAGATGAGATCCACCTACAACTACAATATGAGAGGCAGTGCTTATCCCCCACGGTAGGTTATACCTCAGCACTTTTATATAGTGAAATCCTGCATTATCCAAAATAGTGTTGCTTCTGAAGAATTTTTTTAAAAAAATATTTATTTTTATTACAAAATTTATTTGCTGCCCATCTCGTTTCAAAGTGATTGTGTTCCAGTGGTTCCAGAAACAGCAAGTTTTAAGTATGAATTAACCAAATACATACTTAATGTAAAGCTATTGAAATACACTCTGTTTCATACAATGAAGTCACTGGTAGAGCACTGTAATTTACCTTCACAAATTAATGGTGCAACCTTTCCAAGTATAAATATGATAATAGGTGAATGATTGAACTGACATAGTTTTTCCCCCTCCTTTTGGGATAGGAAATGCAAAATAAATAAATCTGAGAGCCAAACTATATTAAAGTAACAGAATATGGGTGGAAAAAGCTGCACTCTTTGTTATTTGTGAACAGTACTTAGTGGGCTAAGCATGTGTTATATTGTTGAACAGCGCCTCCTGCTTTGCAGTGTTCTGAAAAGAATAATATACCCTCTTCCCCCAGCATTGATGCTTGTCTCTTGTTGTCCTGGGCAATAGGCTTGCTCTCTCCAGTGAGAACTACTTAACACATTTAAAATCCTAAGCTTTTTAAAAATCATCTGTCCATCTGTTTACCAATTCAGAATATTGTCTCTTCTCCCTATTTATTCAGAGAAACTGTTTGATATTTTCCACTTTGTATCCGAATAAATGTTCCAGCAAAAATGCTAGGATTAAAAATGAATATTAAATAATTCAAATTAACAAGAGGGTGCTGGGCATTTATTAGTAAGTTTAATGTTGGTAAGTTTACATTGGTAAGTTTAATGTTTATAAAGCCACCCAGAGTTGTCTTGAAGCAAGATGGGCGGAAAACAAATAAACAAGTAAACAAAGAAAATGGATGCCCTGGCACTTCAACAAAATGATGTCTTTAGTGCCTTTCAGAAGGCCAGCAGGGTTGGAGCCAATCTAACCTCTGGTAGGGATGATGTTCCAAAGAGTGGATGCTCTGGGTCCTATCAGATGGCACTCTTTGACAGATGGGACCCGGGGAAAGGTGATCCTTTAGATGACTCAACCCCATTCCAAACTTTATATGTTGTTATAAGAAGCAAATTGTCAACCAGTGAATTGAACCCAGAAACAATCTGGCAACTAATGCAGTTACACAGCATGTTACACTAAATTTGATTGAGTCACGGGCAAGCCATTAGATGCCCACTTTTGTGGATGAAACACTTTTTTGTGAAATGTCTTTCTGCTAGATTGGCCTTTCTCTAGCTTTGGTAGCTAGTTACAGTCCTAAATGTTAGGTTTTAGTATGATTATTACCCATGGGTATTACAAGTGCTTCTTTTTTATCACATTATGAGCTCTGGAGCCAGGCAGTATAGTCTTTTTTTTCAGATTATAATTTCAGAAGTAGTTTTTTCCTTCATTGTGAGGATGGCTTGAAGGAGAATGTGGGGACAACAGGTTCTTGCAGCACATCTTCTCTTTACTATAGAAAACAAACCTACAAACTAAATTCAATATTGCATGCAAGTTTTGAAAGAATTATATGGATTTCACTCATATTTTTGGGGAATCAACTGGTTATACACCAAAATCAGACGGGGATTGTATTAAAGACATGAAGAAAATATGTTTGGGCTGTGTTCATGGTGCTTGTGTTACTGGCTTTATATGGAGACAATTCTGTAATTATACAATGTTGAACTAAGAATCCTCCAAAGGGGCAACCCTTGTCCAAATTGGTTGGGAATTCTTTGAGCTACCATTCTTTTATGCTTCTGAAGAGAACCAGTTTGGCTAATCTGATAAACAGTGTGTGCTGTAGTATGTCATTCAAATATGTCAAGGCCAACCATTGTGATTTGGTTCAGTATTGGCTTTTATTATAAGCTCTTAAACTTTATTTCCTGGCAGAGTAATTTCATGTGGACTGGAAATCTGAAATGTAACTCTTTCTCTTTTTAGGTACTTCTATCCATTTCCTGTAGGACCATGGCTCTATCAAGTAGAGCTTTCTATAGGGGGACAGCAGTTTCATGGGAAAGGTAGAACACGACAGGCTGCTAAGCATGATGCAGCTGCTAAAGCACTGAAAATCCTGCAAAACGAGCCCCTGCCTGAGAAACCAGAGGTAGTATGTCTGGAGCATTATCCAAGTCCATTCAAAGCTTTTGATTATGCTTTGAAGTTCGTTGAAAATAAGAGTGTTGTTCTATTTAAATTTGTGCAAACGCTGTGGCATTGATATTTGAAGACTTATATGCACTTTATTTTGGGGACATTGATCTTGTTCCTGTGGTGGCTTTCCCAGTTTAGCTATAGTGAATCCATCATGTACTTCTAGCTAATCAAAAATAAATCTGTTATTTGCTGTTACAGCATCTGAGAGACATATAAGCTGATTGCAGGAGAATCAACATGTCAACAAATAGAAATCATTTTACTATAGACATTTTACAATAAACAAAACTATAATTTTGTTTGCTTAAAATACTTTTAAGCTGCATGTTAGGGCTCGGTGGTCTTCCAAGGCAGCTTAAAGGATAAACGTAATACATTCAGTATGGATGTGTAATCCATTCTAGTGTGTAGCTAGTCAGGGAGAGTAATAATGAGAATTGATTATAAATTGGCAGGATAGGAAACACTGCTGGCTTAGCATGAATCTGTTTTTCAGTATTCGTAGGCTTTTACATTGCCCAGTGTTGAAACATTCTCTCTCGGTTTCTTGTAGCTTAGTGCCTGGATTTACACACTGTGTTAAGTTACATTTGTTTATTGTTTATTAAAAAAAATTGCAGTTTGATGAGTTCACTCAATAAAATCACATTTTGTTTATGAACTTCTGTGGCTAGCATATGATGCACTTTACCAAAACTTAGTAACAGTGAAACCAATACCTTACCAATTATCCTAATCAGTGGGTAACTAAATTACATTGATGGCAAAAAAGATGCGTAGTAATCCCATTCAATACAGTATGTTGGTAGGTTATAAAGCATTGCCGAAATAGGCTACTTTCTCGCAGGGAATATATTTAAGTAATACCATAGCAGCAAAGAATTCTATAGTTCTATTTCATGCAATGCTAGTCAAAAGTTATTAATAAGGTTGTCTCTTTTTTAATTGTCTGGTATGAATCCTCCTGTAACTATCAACATTTAAGCTGCACCACAAATTCCAATATTTATTTGAGCTCTATATTTTAGCTTACAGGAAAAAAATGTAATCCGTTTGCAGCAGAACTGAATTATTGGTACTATCCACATGCATTTGTGAAAGGCGATTGATGTATAATTGTTTAATTTGGTGTACTTTTAGAAGCTGCCTGTTTAGCCTAGTACTAGTTTTTAGAGAGATATTAATCTTCTTGTAGCATATAAAACGTGTTGTGGCACCTTGAAGTTTAACAACATTCATTTTTACATTAGTTTTGTGGATAATAGTACATTTCATCAGATGCATGAGTACTATCCTATATGAAAAGTGCACTTCATGGCCTATGATCTCTAGAAACTTATTTTTGTTAAGCTAAGGTACCACAGGACTTCTTATTATAGCTAGTAATGTGCTAGTTGATAGCAGTTCTACAGGTTCTTTGGTAGGGTGCTTGTCTAACATTGCTATCAAACTCCTCTAAACTCAAAAGATCAAAATCTGCGAACTTGTCACTTCTGTATTCAAAGCATCCTCTGTATGAAAAGCTATGCGTATACAGACTCTTTCTAAATAGCATCAATCCTACTTGTTTTTTCTTTTGTCTACCCACGTCATTATTGCCTTGTAGTAATATAATTCTAAAGAATTGCTGTTTGCTCTGGCTTTCTTGATGATCCCCTTCATCCTGTATGAAGCTATTTTGCATGAAACTAATTTGAAAGAGAGGAGGTTGTGCTTGTGATGTGTACCATTGCATTGCATGGCATAGCAATATTGTTTTGCTGCTGTAAGTGGAAGAGCATGTGTAGCATATAGCTGCTTGCTATGAGCAGCCTGAACAACGTGTTCAGGCTTCTGTGTTTGTATGATTTTAATTAGGCTTAAAGTCCTTTGATATATGAGCAGAAGCTTGCTTGATTTGATTTTAAGTGGACACCATAAAAATAGCTGATACAAAACATCTATTACCTTTGTGTCATAACCTGACTTTCTCTCATGATCTCTCTTATTCAGAATTGCTTGAACAAATAATTACTTTGTCAAGCATCTTATTTGCCGGTGTTATTGAAATATATACAAATATGCATGGATTTTCTTAAATGCCAGGTGATTAGCTTGCAATGGAAAATTTGTTCAGGAATTGAGAATAAAGAGAGTTCTGTCAAAGAAAATTCCTGGCTTTTAAAATGAAATATAGGATCTTTCTTGCCTATATATTTCTAATGGTTTCAGAGGGCAAAATCATTCTAATATAAAAGCTAGAACAAGGAGGAAAGCACATTCCATCAAAACTGACACAGCAAGTTTCTATGTATAAACAAACAGAAAGTCCCACATTCATGTACACTAATTTTATTACCTAGTTGGGTAATGAAACATCTGCAAATATACAGTAAAGCTCAGAAAGCACCAAGAATTCCACAGTTCAACCCTGAGGTAGTCAGTCAAATTGATCACTGTAGTCTGCATTGGAAAATTAGGTATTGATTTGAACTACCCATTTTTTAGAATTATCTTTGTGATAATATTTTCAAATGCAATGTAGCACATTGGACTATATTAATGAGATTTAATGTTGCCGGCTTGGACTGTAGCAAAGCTTGTACATTTAAAGTTAGGATGACATATACAATAAGTTTTTTATTTGCATAATTTTTTTTAAAATTTCTCTGAAACTTGGAAATGGAGTTTAAAAAAAAAGAAAGCTATGACCCAAATAAGCTAGTTTAGCCTCATGCTGATGAAAGAAATCTATTAATCTACTAATAAAGTCTACAGATTTCTAAAATAATTTGTTCACTGCCCAATAGCTTATACTATTTGAAAATTCTTCCTGAAGTTTACGCAAACATTCCCTTGTTGAATTTTGAACCTCTTGGTCCAAGTCCTTTCCTCTACTAAAAAAAACACAAATTAGTTCCATTTTGTGTAATACTTAAAAAATTTGAAGATGGCTATCAGTTCAAATTCTTGAGATGTGTGCAGAATTATGTGCCTTTAATTCTGCAAGATTTTCAACATGTTTAATTGTAAACTTGTTGCCAAATATGGAAACTTGTAAACTTTATATTGCGCCCAAATTTCAGCATTCTACGAATCTGATTTTTTTTTCTTTTCCTTATATTTTTAAAATAAGAGTGTGTGTTGGGTATAACTCAGCCTTCCATCCTTCTAAGGTGGGTAAAATGAGGATCCAGATTGTTGGGGACAATATGCTGACCTTGTAAATTGCTCAGAGAGTGTCGCAAAGCACTATGAAGCGGTATAGAAGTCTAAGTCAGGGGTTTTCAAACTTGACAGCTTTAAGATTTGTGGATTTCAACTCCCAAAATTCCTCCTCCAGTCAAATTAGCTCAGGATTTGCAGAGTTCTCGAATCTTTTGCATACTTTTTTTTTCTTAATATAGAATCAGCTAAAATTGAAAAAAAAAAATACTTGGCATTTTTCCAGGTTTCAGAAACCACATTGATTTTGCCCCAAATAGGGTTACTTTTAATATTTTAAGTATAGAATAAACAGTTGGAAAAGTTTCACAATTACAATAGAGAAAAGGAGTTTATGCCTTGCCTATTATAATAGTGTGTTCCTTTCTAAGTTGCATGCTTTAAATGCCCGTATTGCTATTAGTTTATAATATAATTGTAGGATAGGAGCGAAGGGCTAACGTTAGAACAACCCAGGTTCAGAGCTCCCCTTGGATACATAGCAATAATTGCATGGTTCCTCAGAAAGTAGCTGGGAAAGAGTAAAATGTACAGAAAAAAATCTTACTGGTCTTTCTTTACATAACATATGCTGAATTGTATTGTGCAACAATACAAATACAAGCAATACCTGCTGAAACTCTAAAGTTTCTTGCCTTTTTTTTACATGCTTACTGCAAGCTGTTGCATGTATACATCAAATATCCTTTCCTTGTATGTATTCCTGCATCTTTCAGAATATTCACAGATTTTTCAGACAATAAATTTTGGGCACTTCGCTTGCATGTTAGGTAGTCCTAGTGAGACATCCCTGAGCCTTCAATTTAATCTGCCTTTAAAGACATGCTTAACATTCCTATACTAACCCTCTACTGTGTGTAGTAGTCTTGTTGTTAGTGAGCTAGTATGACAGCTGTGCCTCTTCAATGTAATTGTTCTTCTCTTAGATAAATGGGAGAGAACCAGATGATGAAAATCTCAATAAATCTGAAATAAGCCAAGTGTTTGAGATTGCACTTAAAAGGAACTTGCCTGTGAATTTTGAGGTAGGTTTAGTTAATTGCTCTAAAAGCGGTTTTATTTTAGCATATTGAAGGCAGTAAAACATTTGACAGGGATAATAAATTTGGGTCAGATCTGACTGACCTTTGAAACTGTATTAGAGTATGTTTCTTTCCTGGGTCCAATAGTTAAATTGTTTTCCCTCTTAGTAGATTACAGGTATGATAATTAAAAGAAATAATATGCTGGCAGCAGCTAAATTATTCCATAAAGAATAGAATAGAATGAAAGATGCCACAAGTATCCTGTTCTAATACTTCATTGTGTATTAATAAAGTTCATTAAATTATAGGATATATAAATATATTAGCTCAAATTTAAAATTTAAAGATGAGCCAAAGATAATTTTCACTTGCATGTGGAATTCCTGATTTTTGCTGCAATCCTTAGAGTGTGTCCCACATTATTCCAGAAGTGTTTCCAAGTTTTTAGAAATAGCTAAGAAGGGACTGCAGTGTGACTGGGAGGGGGTGTCAAAGTGTGAGAGGGAAAAGTCAGAAATCTCTTTCGGCAAAGGGATGTCTATGAATGATTGCTGAATCTATTGGCTGTGTTGACACATAATGCCCAAAAGTAGTTTACTGTACTGTGGATCAACCACAACAGGCATTAAAGAAACCACAGTTTGAATTTCTATTTCTGACAGTGGAGATAGTAGACAAAAAAAAAGATGGGAAGCTTTGACTCATTTTGATTTCATGCACATCAGTAAACTATGTTTTAGTGTGATGTCCAAATGCTGCCATTGGATTGAACATTAGAATTTAAAGATCACAATTGTGGAGTGTATTGGCATGAGAGTTTTTTAAAGGTCACATATATTCATGTTTAAGAATGTACAGTACTGTATTTCTGATATTGTTTGCATGAAAAATAAAAGTATAAAAGTGTATCTGTTAGCAATAGCATATGATTCTTCATTGTGAATTAATATAAGGATATTTGTTTAATACTAATATGAAAGCATGCCCAAGTGTAGTTTTATTTTTTAAAAAAATCCTTAAAAATTTGTGCTGATCAAAATACTTGCATCGTAAAGGACTAATTTTATTACGATGACAGTAAGATAGCAAAAACCATGCTATTAAATGTGTAGATATTTATCTGTGTTTAGACTTTTAATCTGGAGGGATGCTATAATAAACAGGGAGGTTTTTAAAATTCAATTATATCCTGTTTATCAAGAATGCTGATTGATCGCCCCTTAATACTTCCCCCACAAATTTCAGTTTAGCTCATGTGAATGAAATTTGATACAACCATTGTACTTTACCATTTTTAATAAGTGTTTATCACGCTTTCACTCAGTTTTTACCTCTGAAACAGGTGACTCGGGAGAGTGGTCCTCCGCATATGAAGAGCTTTGTAACAAAGGTATCTGTGGGCGAGTTCATGGGTGAAGGTGAAGGCAAGAGCAAGAAGATTTCAAAAAAGAATGCAGCTATTGCAGTCCTAGAGGAGTTGAAGAAACTGCCTCCCCTTCCTACAGTTGAGAAAATGAAGCCACGAATCAAAAAGAAAACGAAAACAATAGTCAAGGTGAGAGAAAAATATAGCTATCCAAGGAAATTTCAGAGGTGAAGCAAAGGGACCTTGGCTTGCGTTATTGAATATTGTAACTCTCAGTTGCTGTTGTCATTGTGCCCAGGGGTGGGATCCGACAGGGTTAACTATTGTTTCGGTGATTTATGAGGTTCGATTCAGCACACTGCGTGCAGAGAACCAGCCTTTGAAAAAGGACTTTTTTCCTGCTTTTTAAACTGCAGCTGTGCCTTGTGCGGCAGCTGAAGTTGAAAAAGCAGGAAATAAAGGTTAGATAAGAACCCGGGCGGGTGGGTGGGCAAAAACATTAGCCTACATAGAACTGGTTCTATGTCTGCTGCTCTTCAGAGATACCGGTTCTACAGAGGTGGACAGAACTGGTAGAAACCCACCCCTGATTGTGCCACTTGATTTGCTATGTGTGCTTAACTACCTTCTGTAAGCCAAGTTCTCTAACTCTGTTTCAATGAGGGCTTGCTAAGTAAGCATTTGGCCTGCATGTTTAGCCTTATGCAGAAGTCGGTCATAAACGTGATGTGCTAAGTACATTTACTTGGTGCTTTCAAATTACCACGGTCTATAAAATCAAGAATAAAAAAGTACACCCATGATCCTTAAGAGTGTGTAATGTGAGTGTGCTGTGTTACAATTTTTCTTAACAGCTGTTAGCTGATGTCAGCTTTTTCTGTCCAAATTGCAGACGAGTCCTGAATACGGCCAGGGTATGAATCCTATTAGCCGACTGGCTCAAATACAACAAGCAAAGAAAGAGAAAGAGCCAGAGTATATGCTCATCACAGAGCGTGGGTTGCCAAGGCGCCGGGAGTTTGTTATGCAGGTTTGAACAATTTGACACTCTTCTTTTTTTTTGCATAAATTAATTCTAACAAATTCATTTATTCAGTTCATAAATGCTGTTAAATATTAATATTTTAGTTCATTTTTCTGTGCTAGCATCCAGCTGACCTTGTCTGGGCTCAAAATTAAGGAAGGTCAAGTCTGGTTAATATTCCAGTAGGGAATACTTTTTGTTGTTGTTGTTGTTGTTGTTATCTTTATTGTCAGAGTACATGTGAACAATGAGATTGGCTGAGTCTCCCGTCATGCACCCTCTGCCCCCGCAACACAACTCACAGTGAGGATAGAAGTCCCTAATCCACTCCTAATTAACTTACCTACTTGGTATCTGTACTTATAGAGATAGTATAGAACAGTATAGAGATTTTAAGAATCTAGACTTACTTGCAGCGTTGCAAAAAATTTCTAAGGGAGATCATAACATGGATTTGTCTGTGTATTTATCCTGCAGCAGATATAAATGAGATGAAGGCAGTTGGTGGGCTAATTTATCTTTTCATTTGACATGGTCTTCTGTCAGACTGTATTACATGAGTATGTTGCTAACGATCATCTGTGCTTCTGTTTTTTATAAAAAGATACAAGACCAGTTGGCATGGTGATTAAGAAACTGAACTGAGAGTGAAGTAACTTGAGTTCTAGTTCTGCTTTAAGCACTGAAGCCAACTGGGAAACTTTGGGCCAGTCTCTTTCAGACCTAGAAAAAAACCTCTTCTGTGTTGCCAGGAGTCAATACTAATTCAAAAGTGCAAAATCAAAACAAAATGAAAAAAACTTTGTTTTTTCTGTAATTCTAGGTGAAAGTTGGCATGCACACAGCTGAAGGAATGGGAACTAACAAAAAAGTAGCCAAACGCAATGCAGCTGAAAACATGCTGGAACTCTTAGGATTTAAAGTCCCCCAGCCACAGCCCCCAAAGCCAGCACTAAAGACAGAAGAAAAGGTAAGACAAGATTGATTGATTGATTGATTGATTGATTGATATTGCTATTTATGAAGTAATACCTAGATTTAATGAATACTCAACTCCAGCTAATTATAGGTGCTTTCCGTAATGAATAAATGTGTGTGTGTGTGTGTGTTAGGTTTTGAGCTGATAAATAATTAAATAAGGAAGACTAGGATAGATCTATTTCGAGCTGGTTAGCTCTCTTCAGCTAGCCATACCCTTACTTCTCGGAGTAGCACAAGGCCGAAGATACAAGCCTGAAGATGATGAATGAGACTTCATCGAAACGTTGCCTAGATACTTCTAATTCTACACAGGAGAAAACCCGAAGAACCAAGGATCCACATACAAATACCCGCGAAAACCTCAGAAAACATATATATATATATGTTTTCACATTTCACATTTGCTTTTCCAATATATATATATATATATATAGGAAAAGCAAATGTGAAATGACCAGGCTGAATTGTAAATGCATATTAAAACAAGACAGGAAGATTGTTATTTTGACTTATAGTCTCATCTTCTGCATTCAGGTTAATGCAATAATAAATCTGAATATATTTTCTGTTAGACACCAGTAAAAAAGCCAGGTGATGGAAGAAAAGTAACTTTTTTTGAACCTGGGTCTGAAGAAACATCTAGTAGTAAGTGACCTTAATTTTGTTTTACTTCTATAATAATTATATCAAGTCTATGATTAAAATAAAGAAATAAAGACTTATAGTAAATTGCTGATATAAAACAATTTAAAGCAAAATGTAAATATATTCTATAAATACTATAAATTTGAAAACATGAATCTAAGAAGATAAATATAAATGTTATTGTTTTCAAAAATAAGAGGTAGTACATTGGCTATTAAGTAGGTGCTTATGATTTGATGAATATACATTAGAATTACTTGTATGTGTGTTTATATAGTTTGTTATACTATTTGCTCTGCAACAGTTAAGAAAAATATAATCTCAAATAGAAACAGATTATTGGCAGCAGTGAAAGATAAATATTCTCAATGACATAAATGCAGAGATCAGATAGTTAAGTAGATATTAATCAGAAATCGGCAGTCTCTCAAACAAACATTTTTGATGGTTTTCCAGTTAATAATTCAGTCTCAAACTACAATACATACGGACAAGCTGTAAAATTGCTCCCACTGCCCAAGTGGGTCATAAAGCATAACTTAAAGTATGAAAATGAATCTGCATTCAGGTTCATTTTAAATCAAGTTGGTTTTTTGAAGAATATACTGAATTAATAGAGAATCCATTATAAATTTAAAAATTGAATTCTGTCCAATCTGATTTTAAAAATGGGGGATTGACAGATCACTTGCATTGTATGCAGAAAATGCGTTTTCCTTAATTTTGTAAGCTGCTTCTAGTCTTTTGAGAAGACCAGCATTGAAAATCATTCAAATGATATTAGCCCTGAACTATTCACTCTTGTTTTGGGAAAAATGGATTTGATTTGCAACATCTTTTCAGACTTTATATTCAATGATCTGCCAATTTTCAGGTAAGCAAATTTGCCTGTTAAATCTCCACTTTTGTATTCTGTCTCTTTATTAGGTAATAAAGAGGATGAGTTTAGGATGCCTTATCTCAGCCATCAGCAGCTTCCTGCTGGCATTCTTCCCATGGTCCCTGAGGTTGCACAGGCTGTAGGAGTCAATCAAGGACATCACACCAAAGAGTTCAGTAGAGCAGCCCCCAATCCTGCCAAGGCAACAGTGACAGCCATGATTGCAAGAGAGCTGTTATATGGTGGCACTTCTCCTACTGCTGAAACCATTTTAAAAAACAGTTCCTTGGGCCATGTTCCCCATGGGCCTCTCACGAGACCCTCTGAACAGTTGGATTACCTTTCTGGTGTTCAGGGAATCCAGGTAAACTAAAAGTGGATTATTTCAATGCGTCTCTGTAGGGTTGGGCTTGGTAGTTGAACAACTCATTTTGCAACAAACTGTTTTGGAAGAGGGTTTAGGTCAACCTTTGTATGTGAAGGTTTTTCTGAGTAATCTCAGCCTATAATCTCGATCAGGGGTCTCCAACCATGGCAACTTTAAGCCTGGAGTTGAAGTCCTCCAGGCTTAAAGTTGTCAAGGTTGGAGACCCCTGGCATAGATGTCTGTGGAAGCTATTATTCTTGTGCTACTTTATCTTGTTATATTTTATTTTGTTTATTTTGCTCTTATCTCTTTATCAACTCATTTTTCATCATTGCAGTTGATCAGCCTCCATCTATATTAGGATTATTGTAGCAAAGTCTTTCATAAAACTTTTCCAAGGAGACTTGTTAGTTGAGAGATTCTTGAATTTTTCTATTTATATCTTGAATTAGTTTGACATATCTAATTACCCAACCAGCTCCTGCTAATCTTCAGAAGATTACAGGGCAAGATTTCATTGTTAGGGTGTTCCTAATGTGGTACAAACTTTTAGTAGAAAGATAGAATTATAAAACTCATACTTTTATCCACATCATAACAGCTTGTAGACTGGGTCTTTAATACCATCACTACCAGTTATTTGAGATTCTCAGCTGTAAGAGAGGCTGGCAGTCTAGCATCATGGTTGCTATAAAACTCATACAACTTCCATATTGTCCTATTAAGATTTAATAAATTTAAAACACGCTTTTTACATGGATCAAACCTGTTGAGGTAGCTCAATCTTTACTGGGATTTTGCATGACAACTCACCAGATTTCTTAATTTTTTTAAAATTGCGTGCTTCTTGTTTCTAGGAGTACTAATTATTTTGCCACCATAACACACATCTCCTCCTGCAATGTCTTATTAGTTGTTATTAATTAAACTTCTCACCCCACCCCACCCCAACTTTTTGCCACTGTATTTGGATATAGGTTTTTGTTTAAAAGAAAAGCCAGCCGTTATTTTTCAGTATGACAGTACTTAATGTGCCTAAATTTCTTGAATTTCTGCTGGAAAAAAGATCAGGGACACTCAGTTGAAAATAATCATTTTTCCTTTGTAGGTGGAGTACAAAGATTTCCCCAAAAACAACAAGAATGAATTCGTGTCTCTTATAAATTGTTCCTCTCAGCCACCACTGATCAGTCATGGAATTGGAAAAGATGTTGAATCTTGCCATGATATGGTAAGAATACCATAAATACTTCTTGTACAATACCTCCCCTTTTCACACTGAGTTAGTAAAAAACAATTGTCACTTGCATTTATTTATCCTGCTTCTAAGAAAGGAGAAATTAGTATTGGACAGTTTAAACTAAAATAGATTTTTCTACAAGAATATACTTTCCAACTTTCAGTGGGAAAACTTAAGGATGTGTTAATTCTGTATCATCAGAGGAACTATTTTTATTTGCATTCCCAACAAATCCAATATCATTGTCTAATAAAATTCTAATTGAATATAGTAATAGTTGCTCTTCTTATATAATTAATTTTAATTAGTTATAATTAAAAATTTCCTATTTCAGGCTGCATTAAACATCTTAAAGTTGCTGTCTGAGTTGGACCAACAAAGTACAGAGATGCCAAGAACAGGAAATGGACCAATGTCTGTGTGAGTGAAAATATTTCCCATAATCCTGCAAAACCTGGACTGTTGATTTTTATTTACTATTTTAGGAATATTTTTGTGTCAATATTTGTCCTAGTGTATATATGTGAAGAGTCAAAAATAATGGAGGTTGGATATGAGAAATGTGTATTTGTTTAATTTTATAGCTTTAATATAGTTTTATATGTTTTAACTTTGATTGGAAGCCACCCTGAGTTAGTTGGAAGATGCGTGGCTATGTAAATATTAAAAATAAATAAATCTGTGTCCCAAATTGTAAAGGTAAAGGTTCCTGTCACACATATGTGCTAGTCATTTCCGGCTCTAGGGGGTAGTGCTCATCTCCGCTGCAAAGCCGAAGAGCCAGTGCTGTCTGAAGACGTCTCTCTGGTCATGTGGCCGGCATGACTAAACGCCGAAGGCGCATGGAACCAAAGTGGTCCCTATTTTTGTACATCAGCATTATTTATTCAATTAAGCAATTTACATGGCCACCCAGCTCATGGAACACAGCATACAACCCATCAACTAAAACAGTGTCACTGCTGTGGTCATACTTTGGATTACAGCAAAATATTCTGCCATTCATTTTTCTCTGAAGGTTTTGCTCTTGTCATTTAGCTACCCCCTTTGGATGAAGTAGATTATATTGCTTCATTGGAATAGGTTTTGCTTATCGGATGTTACTTAATTGTGTTGTTGGCAGTGCACTTAAAGCAAATGGACAAACATATAGCAGTAATTTGCTGTCTGAGAGAAAAGGTGGGTCTTACTATGAACTTGAAGAACTGAATCTTCTATAATTTAAAACATGGCTCTCTTCTAAAAAGTGGTATTGTTTTTTCCCCCACCCCAGATGCGTGAAGCAAGAAATGGAAAGTGACCCTCTCCTCAAACCGGCTAGCTCAAACACTTTGGGACAAACACTGGACACCACTGCCTAAACAGGCTTGACTGGACCCAAACCTGAAAGCACCAGAGAAAATCAAATGCTTCCTAATAATGTAACCTAACTGTTTTAGAGTGCTACAGTTGTTACAACCCACTGTAGTGTCTAAATCATAACCGTTGCTTTTCAAACAGTGATAAAATTTTTAGTTTCATTGCATTGTTTTGAATGACACTATAAATTTTTCATTTAAAAGTTTCTTAATTGTACCTAGAACTATAGCACAGTTTAGAAACTTGATTGTCTGACACACTTATCTATGAACTAACTTGGGAAGATCATATCCATGTATGTGTTAAGTTTTTTTTTGTTTTTAATGAAATTGTAAAAATAATTTCACTGGAAAAGGTGTGCCTACCATTTGACTATCGAAGAGTCAGTAAGGTGAACCTCGCCTAAATCTCAGTCAGTTGAAGAAATAATTATACATTTTAGAATTTTAAACTTTTATTTGATCACTTTGATTTCTAAAATATTTTTGATGGGTAGGGAAGAGGGAGGGAAACCTGAATGCAACAGAAACTTAAATGGTCGCTAATCTTTGTTTAAAAAAAAATGTTTAAAAAAAAGTGTGTGTGTCTGTATATAAAGGCACACCAACTCAGTACAATACAGGATATGATCTCAATGTAGTGCATATAAAGCTGCAGATTGATTTTCCTGAGTGCTTTATACTGTTTAATTACATCTCCATGTAGGGCTGAAAAAAATTACCTATGTTTATATATAAACTGTGTTGCTTTTGATGTTGTGTTTATTGCCCACAGCAATGTGGGTAATAAAGTTTTTGCATATGGTCCAGGTAAAGCACGATAGCATTGCAAGTTAAGTACTGCTTCAGTTCATTGTTTACGCTGGAATTTTTTCTCCCCATGGAATGTAAGTAAAACGTAGTGTTTGTCCAATAAATGGTAAATACTAAAAAAGAGGGGAAATTGTTTTTTATTAAACGGCAATTTCGTAGAACTTTCTTTTTTAACTGCAGCAGGTTTTGAATAATATAATGAGTGAAAATTTAAGACTAATAAGTTCATAACTGATTGGGAAGTCATTAAACAATTTACTCAAACACAAATACACTTTCCTAAAAATAATTCTCTTACAGAGGTAAACAGGAATGTCCTTCCAAAATATGAACGGAGTGGAAACCCTGAGATTGTTGCTTACTAGGGGTCATCTTGATTAACACTAAGACTAGGGGTATACAACTTTGGGGATGGGCAAGAAGCAGCATGCCAAACAATGGCTGAAGCCAAGACAAAAACTAAAAGTTACATGTTTTTGTTAAAATTAAATACAATTAATAAGGTGACTCCATTCTGCCTACTGATACTGGAACTGTGCGATGTTCCCTGAAGAAAAAAACAACTCCATAGGCCTTAATCTGCATAAATCCTTTCTGCATAAATCCTTTCTTAATCTGCATAAATCCTCCCCCTTCCAAATGAAGTCTGTTGTCTTCAGTTAAATTTTAGGTTAATATTTTGCAACACTGGCCCAGCTGGAAACTTGACTAACTGCAATAACAATATAATCTGTTGAACCTGTGAGTTACTGTAAAGTAGAGAAGCCCTACCATATATCATGCTAATAACAGCACATTCCCCTGGGAGTATTAAACAGTTCAGGTAGAAATCAGCGGGAGCAATACAAGTTAAGTATAATAAGTTGGTGTATCATTGTTTGATGCCATCCTTTTATTCACAGAGATTGAATAAAGAGTTGAAAGACTAGATACCACATTTGTAACTACTTTGCTTTTCTCAAACCCTTTCCAAGCAAAATGGATGCAATGGTTGAGTTACTTGATCTGAATCCATGCTGACTTCCTTCCTTCCTTCCTTCCTTCCTTCCTTCCTTCCTTCCTTCCTTCCTTCCTTCCTTCCTTCCTTCCTTCCTTCCTTCCCTCCCTCCCTCCCTCCCTCCCATCCATAGCTATCCATGTTCCAAACATCTATCCACAAAAATAATCCTGTGAAAAGGTTAAGCTGATAAAGGCTCAAAATCATCTAGTACCACCATTCATGAGGGTAAACTTGAATTTGAGTCTCCTTTTAGTCCCTCAATTTATCCACTACTTTGCTGGATATTGGATTAATGCTTTGGATCTTTACTACAGATGAGATCTTCAACTACACTTCCATGTCTCTAGTTAAGTAAGATACAAGTCTGGAAGATGCCCCTATTGTAGGGGTGTCAAAACTGGCGGCCAACGGGCCAGATGCATCTCATGCATGTGGCCCACGGGCCGGATGCATCTCATGCAGGCCATGCCCACCCCAGCTCCGTGAAGGGAAAAAACATGAAACATCACGTAACAGTAACAGTAACAGTAAGATCTCATCTGTAGTAAAGTAACGACGCAGTGAATTTGACACTCATGCCCTATTGGGAGGACAGTACAATCTATATTGGTTGGGATCTGCAAATATGAAAGCATAGCGTTATTACTTGCTTCCATAACCATGAAGAATTCTGCCTTTAATACAGACGTAGTAGAGTCCCAGCATCACTGATTTTTCTGGCTTTCAGTTCATGGTTGGTTAAGAGCTTCATGAAGTTCAATCACAGATTTTCTAGCACACCCTAAGGCCCCCTTTTTTAAAATTGATGAATATCTCGTACAATGCCTTGCAGGGTCTTCTAAGTGAAGATCTGTTGCTTAGGATGGACTACAGTCTGGGTCTCCCATCCTCATCCAACACTTTAACCCAGTGTTTCTCAAATCTCAGCAACTTTTAACATGTGCAAACTCCAGCTCCCAGAATTCCCCAGCCAACCTCAAAAGTTAAACGCTGCTTTAATCATTCATTTCAAAGCATGCTGCTTCCTACCCTGCTCCTTTGAGTGTTTCTCATTCAACTTTTTCTGGGGACTTAAGGAAGTGCTAGTTTTCATTACCTTTCTTAAAATGTTAAAAATCTTAAAAAGAATAAAGAGCTTCACATGAGCAGTGTTTGGGTTTTGTTTTTTTAAATGCTTATGTATTATAAGATTTTAATTTTTATGAGTACTTTGGTATGCAGTAGCAGGATTGTGATTGCTTTGACAACTAAACAAGATTTATACTGGGCTCACAGCCCATTAAACCTATTGCCCTTGAATTTATTTAATGACTTTCTCTATTGTATTTTCTTTTTGACTGTGCAAAAACAATAGGATAACCCTAACAATAAACGATACGCTATCCCATAAAGTCTGTGTTCCTTACTTAAGGTATGTTTTCTATTGAACTTCGAGAAATATTCTTGAGTAAACGAACGCGACTGAGCTTTCCACTCGTCTTAGGCAGAACAAGTCCTTACGTATTTGGCACGTTTTATCTAAACCGTGTTTGCCCCTTGCCATTCCAACGATTCACACCAATGCTGTATTTCAGCGTGATTAAACCACGCAGTATTACGCAATAGGAGCATCTACAAACCAAAGTTGCAAAGCAAAAGCGCTGCTCTAAAATTTAAATCCTTCAAGTGTAATTTGTCCCCTCCCATAACAACCAGCTACCTCTCAAAGAAAAGCACGGAAGTATTAACCATACACCAGGGCCTTTGAAAAACTACATTTCCCAAAATGCCTTGAGACAGACATGCGCACCAAGCTGCCCTAGTGTAGATATAAGGAAGCGACGCGGACGCACGCGTTCTTTTTGATGCTTCCTCGAAGGTAAGTAGATGAGGCGTCCGTGGAGTTTGGCAATCCGCCGCCATCTGCCACGTTCTTCGTTGTTCGGGAGATTTTACCTTGCCTCACCGATTTCCCCTCTCCCCTTTCTTTTTTTTCTCTCCCTAAAAATTACTTTACTTTAAGATTATGCAAAATGGATTTAGGAGTCTTCCCCCTGCATTGTTTTTTCACAGTGCTCTTCTTCCCAGGATGCGATCTTAAGCGCTTGAAGATTTAATTTGGTGCTCGTGATGACTTGAGACTTTTTTCCCCATCAGAGCGGAAGTGTTGAATTCTTTGCTATTAGCCAGAACTTGTCTGACTGCACCAATTGTACCGTGGGGAGTAAGAAGGGGGCTGGCTGGGAATTGATAACACTTTGCTTTTGCTAGGAGGTGGAATAATGCTTCTGTCTTGGATCTCTTCCTGTTTCAGGCAAGAAAAGAATTCAGTGAAGGATGTATGGTGAAAGCTCTTGCAAAACTCTCCAAGTTGAAAAATGTGGAATCACCTAGACTGCCATTATGGCGAACATTTTTTTAAAAAGGGACATGTGAGTTTCTGATGCTTATTATTTTTAGTTGGATGCAGAAACATGTTACCATCTTATAACAGTGAAGGGTGAATGATCCACATAGGAATTTTTGACTCCTGGCCACTGCCTGTACTCGGCCCTGCAGTTTTGATAAGCTGGCTGAGGAATTTTTGAGAATTGAAGTCCACGCATCTTATAAGTTGCCAAGATTGTGAAACACTGATGTGAAGAATGGCTCTAAACCATTCATTCAGTAGGTGGGTGGCATGGAGGCATGCACTGCCAAGTACTTTATAGATAATGTTAATTTTTACATTTTGGGTTGCTGAAATTTCCATAGGAATTCTTTTCAAAAGCAATCTGGAAAATAATGGTGGATAACCATTTTAATTAAAAAATAATTTAAGCTACCTGTAAATGGTTTCTTACCTGTCATTTCTTTGTGAAGGCTAGATTAACAAATGGGAAAACTTTGAAACAAGGAAATTGCAGTTATGGTTGCAAATACCCTGGGAATATTCCCTTCTTTAGTGTGCCTTTAGAGCTGATGTGTATGATGACTGAAGCTTTTTTCCCCATCAGAGCGATACTGTTGATCTTACTGTATTAGCCAGTCCTGTGTCTGATACATCAGCTGGGGTGTACCTGTTTATTCTACTCAAGACAGACCAGCCTATAATGTAACTAATGGGTCTTCTGTGCCATTTTAGGATTCAAAAGAATCAATGAAGAAATAATAGAATTCTTGCACTAGATGGATGAAAAAGAGGAGTCATGTAAACCTAAGAAAAATTGAGCGAGTTGTTTCAAGCGCGTCCAGTAAATATAGAGGTAAGAATGTCTTAAGTTATTATGTACTTATTAAAAGTAATCTCAGTATCCTGTTTCCTAAATGGAACATTCAGAAGGACTCTAAAATGTTACGTTTTCCTCCTGGGCAATCCTGTTCTGATTGGTGGTTTTCAAGACAATTTAGTTTTAGAACAACTTTCAAACTAGAATGGTTATGTTGACCTGCTCCTAGAGGAAATAGCATTTTGGAGTTCTTTGGAATTGAATGCTTTGCATTTCCCTATATAATGACTCTGCTGGAGACTGTACCATAGAATATCCTGGAGCAGCAAATTCTGCCTCTCCCAGGACCTTGGAAAATACAACTTTACAGATAAAGACTCTAAAATGTGCAGTATATGAATTATCTGGTCAACCTTGTTTTAAAGGTTTTGGAAAGGCTACATTACTTTTATTTGGGGGGGGGATTAAAGAATGACAGATATTAAAAGCTTAAAGTTGAAGTCAAATTCTTAAAACACTCAATTGGATGAATGCACTTTGAGAAAATGTGGGTGGAAAGAACTTGGAAGTTCTAGTTGATAACATTGGTTCATAAAGCTGACTTAAGGTGTACACATTTGTTGTAAATTGACTGAAAATGCATCATTATTCAACAGTTTATCTTAGTTCTCTATGCTGACAACTGTATCAGTGAATGGGGAAAGATACAAGCCATGGTTTGGTTGTGGCTTGTTTGAACTGTCCATTGTTTTGGCAATATGATGTATTCCAGATGCTTAGGCTTTTACTCATTAGCCACAGTCAGTATGGGCAGTACCTAGGAAGTTTCCCACTCATGATTTAAACTGCTTAGAGTTTGTGTAAGCTTGCACCTGGTAGGAACTGTTGGGCATTCTTTCATTTACTCAGAAGAAAAGCTTTCATTTACTCAGAAGAAAAAGTAAATTAATGAGCCTGGGGCTCATATGCTAAACTGTGGTGCAGTGTTGCATGTAAAATGACTTCAGTTATAAAATGAATTGTGCTACTTTGATCTAGGAGCTTGACTGCAGTTGCCAAATTTGTGTAGTTTTAAAAACTGCCATAGAACTTAATCAGACTGTGTAATTGAAAGAATCAAAAGATAATAGTTATTCTATGTGATTGTCTCCTATCAAGCGTGCTTGGAAGTCTTAAGACAAAGGGACTGCAAACATTTAGCTCAGTGGTACATGATGACTATTCCTTTTTTCCCCATCATATCGACTCTGCTGATCAAGCATGTGTTCTAGCCAAATAGCCTGATTCCACTGATGTTCAAGTCTTAATGTTGTACATTTTATATTTGAAGCCAGAAGCCAGATGCAAATCTTCATTCATGTAGCTTATTTTTCAGGAGAATGGTACTTGGCTTGAAGCAGTGGTGATGAAAGAAGCTGCATCACGTTTTTCTGGGATTGCTAATCTAAAAAGGTTTGTTTTACTTAGCATACAAATGTGTGGATTCCTACATTTTCTATAGAATTACTTCGGAACAGTATACATTGTATCTTTAAAGTATCCACTCATATCTCATTTGATACAAATAATGGTGCTTTTAGTGGTCCATAATAAATCAACTCTAGCACCACACATAACCTGGGCTGACATATTTTGTTATACTATCTTGTACTATCCTTAGTTTATCTTGATCTGTGAACAAACTGATGTGGATAATTCAACAAACTGATAGAACAAGCCATGCATATGGGAATTGGGCACTTAAGTTGCTGGTGGAAAATGTTTAGGGTTTTTATTCATTTCTGCTACCTTAAACTTATTCTGAACATTTTTTCTTTTTTAACAGATTCTCAACTGCCATGTGATGTTAACTAGCAGCGTGTTGACTGACTGGAAATTAATTTGAATTAAATGAAATTGATACTCAATAAATATGTTATCTGCACTATAACAACATTAAATGGTGCAAGTTTTCAATGGAGGACTCAGGTTTTTTTTCTCTGCTGAGGCAGGCTTTTAGTTCATACAATCAGAACTGGCCCCATATAAGCAGGGGCTGTAGTTTGTTGGGCTAGTTAACAAAGGATGTATCTTGGTAGAATAGTTTGTACTTTAGTATTCCTACTGTATGACATCAAGTAACAGAACCATGGAACAATTGAGTAAAAGTAGGCTGATATTTAAGCTATGATCCCACAGTTCTTACATTTGTTAGATATCTTTTTCATTCAAGAGCTCAAGACACCATACATAGTGCTTTCTCTCATTTCCCCCCAGTGTTGTAGATTGGACTGAGAATGATTGGCCCAGTCATCCACTGAGCTTCTGAAAAAAGTGAGCTAGAATCTGGATCTCTGGTGCCAGTTTAGCATCTGAATCTCTGATAAGATGAGCTCTTGGTTACACAATTGATAAAACACATAACTAGTAACAGAGAACTTTGCAGAAAACTTTCAGGAGGTTGAAATGACAGCATTTACATATCAAGCTGGAATGGTGTCCTGATATAGATCAATGATAGTCAAGGTTGGAAGATATATTTATTCCAATTTATATAGCTGCCCATCTAATAAATGACTATGGTCAGCTTACAGACAGATGTCAGTCTGCCCAGGTGCCTTGAGAAATTTTTTCTGCTAATGTATATGAGCCAGACTGCAACGTTATGCATGGCAGATACTCAAAGTATGGGCTATTTGTGTTCCTATTTGTGCTTTGCACTGGTCTGAGATGCTGCATTGGGTAATATTGCTGAGACAGTTGTAACCAGCCCTCTGGGTATGAGGAGGATTGGAGCTTAATTGCCATTCATGTTCACAAAGAAGCTGACAAAATAAGATCTGTTTCTACATACATGCATCCAATGGATACAGGTTTTTCCATGGACTGAGGGGCATGGTTTCATGTGCTGCCTGCATTCTGCAGATGGGGCTTCACTTGTTTGCGTGGCCTGGTTTCTGGCATGCTACATCCTGCTGTTGGTTGTGTGGGGAGGGGTTGGGGACCCCTGGATTACAGGATGAGCCAATCATTGCACTGAGTTAAATGTAGTCTTACTGAATGCAGTTAAATGCATCCTTAGTGAAGGAGCAAACTTCAGTTTCTACAATTCTGAAACAGCTGTATAATGATAGTCAATAGTATCATTAGCTTTCCCTTTATACAATTTAAATTTTATACCCTGCTTTTTGATGGGAAGAAGCGGTTTAATAATACAGTATACAAAAACCTACTGCACAGCAACACAACTTTTAATTTTCAGTTATCCAGAGACATCAAATTTGTGATCTAGGACATAAATACCCAATTGTCTTCTCTCTTGGCTTTTGGCTTTCTTATTCTTTGCAAATCCAGGGATCGTTTTCAAAGGAGAGTACTGTAACATTTATGGTGGGTTTTTGCTCCTTCAAGAGGGCTTTCTCGGGTTCAGAAAAAAGTTTTATATTACTGCACATTTCCACCACACTTCGTGCCTTTGGAAGAGTTTTGAAATCAGGTTAGACAGCTGAAAAGTTTCCTTCTCTCATAGCTGATGTTCACAGTTAACTACTGCTTTCAAAATTACCATCTTGCTTGTAAGTAGATGTTATTTAAATATATCCTAGAAAATTTAGATCCATAAGATTTCAGCCCTCTTAAGGTGTAAGTCACGATTGATCTGTCAACATTTACATAAATTGTTAAAGCTCGCCTAATGTGATATTTCTCAGCAATTTTTAAAATGTGTACTTCCAAGTCTCAGAATTCTGGGACTGGCTGGGATTTGAAATTAAAAAGTCATTTTTCCTTAGAAAAGGCTGGATTTAGAGTTAATTTACGACTTTGAAAATATCTGAAAAAGTTTTGAGTTTGCCTTTGGCTAAATTTGATTAATTACTGTATGATTCATTAAACTATAGCAAAAAAAGGTTGTAAAATTGGGTGTGTCTCACTTAACTGCCTTGCTTAGCAACATAAGTTCTTGACTACCTATAAAAATGCCTCTACTCTTAACGTGTGTACTTGGGGCATGGGATGTTGCTGTTTGTTCAGATGTGGGAACAAAGTCAATGATTCATGCATGTAGGTACTTTGTAGAGAAAATTTTTAAATAATTACATTCACAAGGATATATTTAAATAGATTTAGTTACATAAGTGTGTGCCTCTTGCATTAGACAGTTCAGTGTGGTTTCTTTTCTGTGGCTTTATCTTAAAGAGAAAAACAAACTTCTATCTTAGTTTGATATTGCCCCAATATGAATTATGCAGTTAAGATAAATCCTGAAGACCTGTATGCCTGCTTTTTACCTTTGTTTTGGCTTTGTATTTTTGTGTTAAGACTTCAGAGGGTGCTGTTTGCTCACTTTCTGCTCGGATGCAAAGAACATTTACATCAGACAGTTCACTATTTCACATGCATTTTGCTTTTTCATTTGAATGGGAGACATAATTAGTTTATTGATAACATATGTTTATGTTTTTACTTTCTATTAATGGAACACACCCATTTACTGCATGTCCTTTAAATCAGGGGTCTCCAAACTTGGCAAGTTTAAGACTTGTGGACTTCAACTCCCAAAATTCCTCAGCCAGCTTTGCTGAGACTTCAGCTCTGGGAGTTGAAGTCCACAAATCTTAAAAGTTGCCAAAGTTGGAGACCCCTGATTTAAATTGCAGCGTGAAAACTATTTTAGGTTTTAATGGATAATTCAGAGCTATTCCATCTCTGGAAGAGTTTTCTTTACAAGTACAAGGCGATTTTTAGAGTAGAATTCTTTATTGGCCAAGTGTGATTGGACACAAGGAATTTCTCTTGGTGCAAATGCTTTCAGTGTACATTTAAAAAAATACATTTGTCAAGAATCATAACGTACAACACTTAATGATAGTCATAGGGTACAGTAAGCAATCAAATACTGGGGAACAATCAATATAAATCGCAAGGATAAAAGCAGCAAAGTTCCAGTCACAAGTGGGAGGGCATGGGTGATAAGGAGTGATGAGGAGATAAATAGTAATAGTAATGCAGACTATAATAGTTGGACAGTGTTGAGAGAATTATTTGTTTAGCAAAGTGATGGTATTCGGGAAAAAACTCCTTGTGTCTAGCTGTTCTGGTATGCAGTGCTTTATAGCATTGTTTTGATGGAGTTGAAACAATTCATGTCTGGTATGTGAGGGGTCTATAAATATTTTCACATACAGGTCCTTGATTGAAGACAGGTTGGTATTGTTTTTTTTCTGCAGTCCTAATTATCTGTTGAAGTCTGTGTCTGTCTTGGGTTGCAGAACGAAACCAGACAGTTATAGAGATGCACATGACAGACTCAATAATTCCTCTGTAAAATTGATAATTCCTCTGTTGTTAAGGAAGGCAGTTAAGTGAGTCACACCCATGAATATATATTTGGGCTAGTGACCAGCTTTGGGGGTGAGGTATAGGGCTATGATACAAGTAGCATGCTTCCAGTAATTCAAAAAAGTGTGGTTCTTGACTCCCTAGTATGGATCGCATGTTGTCAAAGCCATAAAGATTAGTGGTTTTCTAAACCAGGCATATTTTGGAAAGGGGGGCATTTTACAGATTCAAACTCCATTCTTGTAAAAAATATCAACCTGCAACTGTCAACACACATACAAAAGAAAAAGAGCCTATATCATTGCAAAAGAGTTTGTCAGTGGTTCTTCCTTAAGAATGTTCATTGATTGTCATTAGCCCCTTTCCCCATTGGTCAGCAATCTAATGACAGAAAAGGAAGAGGAACTAAAGAGCCTCTTGATGAGAGTGAAAGGAGAATGCAAAAATTGGCCTGAAACTCAACATTAAAAAAGCTAAGAGCTTGGCATCCTGTCCCATTACTTCCTTGCAACTAGAAGGGAAAGAAATGATAGTGACCAATTTTATTTTCATGGGTGCCAAGATCCCTGCAGATGGTGACTGCAGCCATAAAATTAAAAACAACCTTATTGTCAAAATATGTATAGTGAAAATTATGGTTTTCTCAGTATTAATATATGGTTGTGAGACTTCGACCGCAGGGAAGTCTGAGCCCTGAAGAATTGATGCTTTTGAATTGTAGTTCTGGAAAAGATACTTAAGAGTCCCTTGGACTGCAAGATGATAAAAGGAGTCAATTGTAAAGGAAATCAGCCTTCTTTGGAAGGACATAGTGAAACTGAAGCTCAAGTATTTTGGCCACCAAATGAGAAGAGTGGAGTCTCATTGGGAAAGACCTTAATGTTGGAAAAGATTGAAGGCAAAAGGAGAAGGGGACAGCAGAAGATGAGATGTTAGTGTCATTGACACAATGAACATGAATTTGGGCAAACTCCAAAAGGCAGTGAAAAATGAGCCTGGCATGCTATGGGGTCATGAAGAGCCAGACATTTAGTAACTAAACAATTGGTCAACAGTAGGCATGACTTAGTTACTATAGCCTTAGTAATGAGTTTTGTAATAAAGGGGGCTTCCTTGTCTCACCCCTCTTCAGCACAGAGAACAAGATATGCAAACTTCTATTGGGTGGGTTTTGGTGATTTCGTGCACAAGTGGGTGGAGTTTAATTCTTCATGACGGCTTAGATTTTGTGTAAACATTCTCAAAATTGGGTAACCAGGTTTCAGTCACACTTTGTGCTCCCACATTCTAAACCTCCCATTGATTCTGGATTTAAATTGAGAGATAATAAAAAGTGTGAACTGAAGATCGAGGGTGGGGTGGGAATAATGTTGACTGTCTTCCAAATAATCCAATATCTCCACATTGTTTTTTTGCTGGTTTCTCCACTGACATCCATAGGAATACATGGATTCACTTAATGATCACAGTATTCACTAAATGACAAGATGATGATATAGGAACCTTGGGCTGAGATAGTGCCAGTCTTTGAACCCACCAAACATCCATCCAACTTCACCAGGAATAACTTCCCATTATACTTCAACTGTGTTTTCCTTGGGTCTCTTCATCATCTCTCCAAAGTCTCCACTTTTATACTTTTAATGCCTTTTAGGCGGAAAATTGGAGGACAAAAGTCACGAGGACACACTTGAAAGTCCTGCTGGCACAGGAATTCTGGAAGTCGAGATCTGCAAGTCATAACGGGGCTTAGTTCCCCAGCTCTCTTCTAGGGAGTCATGCCATTCAGCAAATTGCGGCCTCCTCCCTCACCCCATGGTAATCTTCATGTCAAGTTGCTTAGAAATTATTATTACTGAAACCTAAAGTGAGCAGGGGAGGAGAGCTCCTCTGGGTGAATTTCTTTGCTATGTTCACCGTAGATAACATAAAAAGCTGTTCAAATTTCTCGGTAGTACTATATTTATAAAGAGCTAAATAAAGGGAGATTTCTGAGTATGCGACAAAAAGCACGTTTCTCAAGTGTTTTTAATTGTGCGGGATTTCCTGCATTTGTTAGCATTTTTGAGAATGTCCAGCCTGTTTCCGTTCTGTTGCTGCTTTTCTGAGACTCTCCTTAATTGCACCTTTTCTACAAAGGGTGGTAGTGATAGAATTAAATAAGTTTGCTAAAGTTGTATAGCATCATTTATTTAATTTATATGCATACAAATATTACACACACACACACGTCTGTGTATACTAGAGGTGGTATTCAGCAGGTTCTGACCAGTTCTGGAGAACTGGTAGTGGAAATTTTGAGTAGTTTGGAGAACCGGCAAGTGCCACCTCTGACTGGCCCTGCCCCCATCTATTCTCTGCCCCCCGAGTCCCAGTTGATCGGCTGGGTCTTCCTTTGTTGCCTTGCACAGGAGAACGGAGCTGGAAAGCAGGTTAGTGGGGTGGGGTGGGGAGGGAATGGGGATTTTACAGTATCCTTCCCCTGGAGCGGGGTGAGAATGAAGATTTTGCAGTATCCTTCTCCTGCCACGACCACCAAGCCATGCCCACAGAACCAGTAGTAAAATTTTTTGAATTCCACTACTGGTGTATACATACACATATACAATCACTTTTGAGTCAGCATTGAATGCTGGTGACTGCCTGGACAACTCCCTGCAGTTTTCTTAGCAAGATTTCAGGAGTTTTCCCTTGCCTCCTTCCTACAGCTAAGAAAAAGTGACTGACCCAAGATCACCTATCTGGTTTTGTGCTTCAGGCAGAATTGGAATTCCTGGTTTCCCAGCTCCGTTCTCCTGTGCAGGGCTGATCCCTTAACAACAATACCAAATCATATTTCCATAGTTGCCCTATACTACATTGTGTTATTTTCCTGATCCTCGTGCAAATTCTAGAGGCAGAGGAGGTGGCCTGGAGCACCATGTTTTTTTTAAGGGCTATACAGAATTCGTTGCAGTCTACATAGACAGAAATCACGATATAATCAGTAAACAGAGGTCTTTTTGAAACCTTCTTGCCATTTCCATTATTCTTTGAGTGATCAATGTGGTTCTGCTTCTTCTGAATCTGGCTGATCTAAAATTTCTAAAAGCCATATTGGTTACCAATGGTCACTGATGAGGAATGCTGAGGATTATAAAATAAAAGAGACTGAAAGTAAAAGCAAGAGGTCAGATAGTCCAATGGCAGTTTGATAGCAGCTCCTTCAGTCATTTGCTTTTCTGCTGGGTCAGTGAAGTGAACACCTAATGAGCAGAATGAAAGGGATGTGTTTAATGAAGAACAAACCCAGGCTATTTTGTCTTCTTTTGTCACCGTGTCCCCTGCCAGCGTGCATATAATAAAGGGCAATATTATTGCACAGAATATGAAACCAAATCATTGTGCTCAGATAACATTGCCTGAATGTAGATGTTCCTTGCCCTACTCATGTCTAGCATTTCCCCCTTGTATAACCAAAGATTATACCCCAAAACTTTTAAAGTAATGGATCCCATGGGCAGCATGAAAGGTTCTTGGAAGCAAAGGAATATTTATGCCATGGTTGAAGTGTTATGACAAGGGAAGTTGTTAAAATGCCAGTGAAGGAGAAATGATCTGGGGCTAAGTTATTCCATGTTCAGAAGAAGTATTTATTTATTATATCCTCTCCATATGTTTGGGTGTCTTCCCAGCTGATGTCAAAGAAGTGTAATTCTGTTTATGTGTGTGATTTAGAAGAAGTGTAATTCTGTTTATATGTGTGATTTAGTACTTGTACTACCTGCCTCTTTCTATTGCAAACCATTTTGAAAAATTAGGATTCTGTTTAATCAGTTTTCCCAGTTGCAATGTATGACTGTGAAAGTTGGACCATAAGGAACGCTGAGCGCCAAATAATTGAGACTTTTGAACTATGGTGCTGGAGAAGACTCCTGCAAGTCCCTTGGATTGTAAGGCAATCAAATTGGTCAGTCCTAGAGGAGATTAACCAGTGGTGGGATTCAATTTTTTTTTTACTACCGGTTCTGTGGGTGTGGCTTGGTGGGCATGGCAGGGAGAGGATACCGTAAAATCTCCAGTCAGAGGTGGTATTTGCCGGTTCTCCAAACTACTTAAAATTTCCGCTACCGGTTCTCCAGAACTGGTCAGAACCTGCTGAATACCACCTCTGAGATCAACCCTGACTGCTCCTTAGAAGGCCAGATCCTGAAGTTGAAACTCAAATACTTTGGCTACCTAATGAAAAGGAAGGATTCACTGGAGAAGAGACGAATGCTGGGAACGATTGAGGGCAAAAGAAGAAGGGGATGGCAGAGAGTGAGGTGGCTGGATAGAGTCACTGAAGCAGTCTGCATGAGCTTAAATGGACTTTGGGGGATGGTAAAGGACAGGAAGGCCTGGAGGAACATTGTCCATGGGGTTGCGATGGGTTAGACAACAACTTCGCGACTAACAACAACAAATTTAATCAGCATTTAAAAGCTGTACCGTATTTCCACAATGAAAAGTTTCTTGAAGGGGAAATACAGAAAACTGGCTCAGAAAGATGAGAGCGAAATATCCTTTGACCATTTATTTATTTATTACGTTTACTCATCTCACTGATACCACCAATTCTTGGCAGCTTACAATATGATAAAAAGTAAAAAAAAAGGACTACAGAACCATTAAAATAAAAATAATTGAATAGAAAAGTGAATACTAAGATGATGGGAGGCCTGGAGGTGGGATCTTCTGTAACCAGTCAGCTACTCACAATGTAGAAGGCCTCTATTGGGGCCCCAGGCAAAGCCTGATTAAAAAATAGTGACATATTCCATATAGAAAAGGGGTACAATCGAGGCCTAAAGGTGGCATGAAGACCTAGGATCCATAGACCCTCCCTCCAAGTCCTAGGCCATGCACAAATAGACTTGATGAATAGAATAGAACAGAACAGAACAGAATAGAATGCTTTATTGGCCAGGTGTGATTGGACACACAAGGAATTTGTCTTGGTGTAAATACTCTCAGTATACATAAAGAAGGAACATTCGTTAAGAATCAAGAATCATAATGTACAACACTTAATGATAGTCATAGGGTACAATCAGCATCAAATCATACTAGGAAACAGAGGATACAAGCAACATAGTTACAGTCACAAGTGGGAGGGGATGAGTGATAAGGAGTGATGAGAAGATTAATAGTACCGTATTTTCCGGCGTATAAGACGACCGGGCGTATAAGACGACCCCTGATTTTTGGTTGACTTTTTTCAAAGTCATCTTATACACCAGAAAATACGGGTATTCAAAATTAAGCTGCAAGGATTTGTAAATGCTTCTCCTTCCTTCGCGCTCGCATCAGCCTTCCTCCTCCGGCCCCAGGGCGCTCGCATCAACCTTCCTTCGCGCTCGCATCAACCTTCCTCCTCCAGCCCCAGGGCGACTCTCTCGGTCTCTCTCCCACACACACGGAAGATGACCAGGCCTCCCGCGGAGCATGATGGGCCGACAGAGCAGCCGCCGTCTTCTCTTCGGGAAGGGGAGGAGCGTCTCCCGGCGACGCCCGTAATATTTTCTGGCGTATAAGACGACCCGGCGTATAAGACGACCCCGGATTTTAGGTTGTCTTTTTTTGGTTTCAAAAGTCGTCTTATACGCCGGAAAATACGGTAGTAGTAGTGTACACTTTGTAAATAGTTGAACAGCGTTGAGGGAATTATTGGTTTAGCAGAGTGATGGCTTTCGGGAAAAAACTGTTCTGTGTCTAGTTGTTCTGGTGAGCAGTGCTCTATAGCGTCATTTTGAAGGAAGGAGTTGAAACAGTTTATGTCCAGGATGTGAGGGGTCTGTAAATATTTTCACAGCCCTCTTTTTGATTCATGCAGTATATAGGTCTTTGATTAAAGCAGGTTGGTTGTAATTGTTTTTTCTGCAGTCCTAATTATCCTCTGAAATCTGTGTCTGTCCTGTTAGGTTGCAGAACCAAACCAGACAGTTATAGAGGTGCAGATGATAGACTCAATAATTCCTCTGTAGAACTGGATCCGCAGCTCCTTGGGCACTTTGAGCTTTCTGAGTTGGCGCTGAAAGAACATTCTTTGCTGTGCTTTTTTGATGACGTTTTTGATGTTAGGTGTCCATTTTAGGTCATGTGATATAGTAGAACCTAGAAATTTGAAGGTCTCTACGGTTGATACTGTGTTGTCTAGTATTGTAAGAGGTGGTAGTATGGGAGGATTTCTTCTAAAGTCTACCACCATTTCTACGGTTTTGAGTGTGTTCAGTTCCAGATTGTTCCGGTTACACCACGAGGCAAGTTGTATAACCTCCTGTCTGTATGCAGATTCATCATTGTCTCAAATGAGACCAATGACTGTTGTGTCATCAGCAAACTTCAGTATTTTAACAGATGGATCGTTTGAGATGCAGTCATTGGTATATAGGGAGAAGAGAAATGGAGATAGCATACAGCCTGGGGGGGAGCCCTGTGCTGATTGTACATATATCAGATGTGATTTCGCCTAGCTTCACCTGCTGCTTCCTGTCTGTTAGGAAGCTTATGATCCACTTACAAGTGTGTTCAGGTACTGCTAGTTGGTTTAGTTTACTTAGAAGAATGTCTGAAATAATGGTATTGAATGCTGAACCGAAGTCTACAAAGTCTACAAGTGACTGCTCAGAAGACAAACTGTGTCCAACCCACCACAACCCCATGCACAACAATCTCCACTGTCTCTAACCGGCACATGTTTATCCCCACCCCTCCTCTCCATTTCCCTTTACTAAATATGTAAATAAAAGTATTAGGCTTTTATTTAAACATGGGAAGTAGAGGTAGTATTCAACAGGTTGTGACCAGTTCTGGAGAACCAGTAGTGGAAATTTTGAGTAGTTTGGAGAACCGGCAAATGCCACCTCTGACTGGCCCTGCCCCCATCTATTCTCTGCCTCCCGAGTCCCAGCTTATTGGCTGGGTCTTCTTTTGTTGCCATGCACAGGAGAACAGAGCTGGAAAGCAGGTTAGTGAGGTGGGGAGAGAATGGGATTTTGCAGTATCCTTCCCCTGCCATGCCCACCAAGCAATGCCACACCCACAGAACTGGTAGTAAAAAAATTTGAACCCCACCACTGATGGGAAGGTCTTGTAGATGCTAAGGGAGGTCTCTGTGGAACTGATGGGAACCACGTTGGGGACAGTAAGAAAGGGACCTTCATTTGGTGGTGATGTAAGCAAACTTGTTCAGGTATTATTAGGTACTGTAGCTTCACTGAGAAAATTCTGGGGGGAGGGGCTGGCATGGTACGGTCCATGGGGTTGCAAAGAGTCAGACATGACTTAGCAACTGAACAACAAAAAGAGGTGGCTGCCCTGATCTCAGTAAGCATTGGCCCTTACTTCTTTCTTCTCAGCCTTGCTGGATCTCAAACAGAAAGGACGCTTCTGTCTTCAAGCCAGGTAAAGGTCATTCAATTTAGCCTTTGTCAATGAGCATGTTGGAAGCTCTCCTTCACATCTCTAGAAAACAAAGTCAAAGAGTTTTTAGTTGTTTTGGTTTTAGAAGAAGTTGAAGTTCCAGTGAATGAGACTGACAGAAATTGTAGGCCATCTGGAGGGCACTGGGCTTATGAAATATTTTATTTCCATTTTCATCTTCCTTCCGCACCAGACCATAAACTCCCTCATACTGTGAAACCACAGGCATTCTATGTTCCAGATCTTCAGTGTGAAGTTGAAGTAATTTGAAAACAAAACCAAAAATGAACGAGAATTAAAAATTCATATGGTATGGCAACTGTTCCTTATTTGTATAACCTAATACATTTTGGACAAGCTCAAACAACTGCAGACATTCTTGCATCATGCTGATGGTGTATTTCCGGGTAAGTTATTGCGTGAACATCTTGCCTGGAGCACCCCAACAATTCTGCTGGTGCAGCCAAGCAAAGAACAATTAACAATCGCAAATTCCATCAGCAGTGAAAGTGAGAATAATTGTTCCTTTCTATCACTCCCCAGCTGCCAGGATCTTCCAGCCAAATCATTTAACAAAAGACCCTGGAGTGAGAACCATTGGGAACTGGGTCAAAAGCAATTCCACCACTTTGCAGCATTCTTAATTAAGACAGAAAAAGACTTCTCAGCAGGGACTAGCACTAAAGTTTCCCATTGCCAGATGATCAGATTAAAGTGCTTGGTGAGGTATCAGCAAATAAGTATCTTTTTTTTAAAGTGAATGCCACTATCAAAGCTTGCTTGTAGCTCTTAGTAAACTGGGCTGATCTCCTTTCCTGTAACAAAATAAGATCTCTAATGTATTATTGGACAAAAACTGGGAGATATGGTCAGACTAAATCACATCTGCCAGAAAGTCTAGCCTCTTGAAAAAGCACCTTTGGGATAACCATGACCTGAAGACTGAGAATCTCCATAGACTGTCTCAGTTTTGCTTTAGGGACATGAAGGTAGCAACATTTCAGTGTCCAATTCTGATGCACTTTTGCAACTGATTAAAAAAAGATGTAAGTTTCATCTGCTTAGGCCTGAAAGGTGAGAAATTTGGTTTTTTAAAAATATTAAATGAGTTAATTGCATTAAGTATTATTTGCACTGTTAAAGAATAATCACTTGTTTAACTCCAACTGTTACAAAGGTACTTTTTTCAAAAAGCAACTGAACTTTCTTGGGTTCAGTTTCTTGGGAAAACATTTCACTTCACATCCAAAAAACTTCTTCAGTTCAAACTTCTGGGATGAAAAATGAGATGTTTTCAAAGAAGAAAAAAATAACTTAAGAAAGTCCAGTTGCCTTTTGGAAAAAGCATGATTTGGACAACCATTATCTGAATGATTGAGAATATCCATAGACATCCAACTCTTATACTTTTTATACCTATGTAAAAATGTACTAATTTGAATTATTATGTGTAATCTACAAGTATATTAAATGTGAAAATTGAGGCACCCTCTCCATACATAAGTTATAAAACAATCATCACAAACATTTATGTTCTAATAAATATTGTTCTCCAAGCTAAGCAAAACTCATTTTCTATGACATGCCTCTCTGACCTTCCAACTAATATGATTGAGCAGGACAATTACAGGATTCAACTGGATTTAATTAAGAAATCTCATCTTGTTCTTTTTGCAAAAGGTCTATGGATAATTCCTTTACCACATGCACTTACCCAAAAGGAAATATTATTGTGTGTTCTAGCTGCTAAGATTTGGGGTTCCCTGAAAGCTATTCATTTTTATTTATTGATTGCTTATTTAAGTCCAAATTCCTACCTATTTGAAAAGGTCTAAATAAAGAAGTTGCCTGAAGAATTATTTTGTTTTCCTCCCTTGTCTATATATCTGTATGTTGTATTAGTAAAGGTACATAGTTTTGAACTGTGATTCTCTTGAATTCTCAAACATGTTTTGGACAAAGAGTTATCCAACAAGTTTCAGTTACTGCTTTGTTGTATTCCATTTGTCTGCCCATTGAAAGAAGCCTATAAACTTTGAAACAAAAAAGAAAATAATAAAGTACAATAAACAATTTTAGACTGAATAATTTTATTTATTGAGTTGATTAATATATGTATATGATCATTTATCTTGTATACAAGTCTCTGGGCTACTATCAGTTCAAACAAAATAAAACACAACCCATAATTAAAAAATTGAGTAACATAAAATAGTTGCTGAGAATAATTACAACATCCCACAATACCACCAAGAAATAAATTATGGATTTTGTCAAATGATGGATACTAATAATAATAATTGAAGCACGCTTTCAAAATTTCAGTCAGCCCAATAACATTGAATGAGATGTGTTCACATTGGCAGCATAGACAATCCTGTCAGCTGCTTCACTCATCAACTTAACCAAAGTCTTTATGACTGATATAAAATGACATCTGCACAGCTCTGCCTTTGTATATAAGAAAATAATCAAGTGAGCACTAAAATTCTTTTACAGCACTGTCATAGGGCCTACAAAAGGTTAAAATTAACATTCAGAGAAAGGTTTTGATTTGTACGGGTCAGTGGGAAAAAACAATTTCTAGAATTTTAAATATATTATTAAAATAATATTTCCTCTTTTTAAATATAGACTGATAGAAGCTTCAGTTCAACAACAGAGGTAGCTGATTTACTTAATCAGATATGTCTTTAAAAATATTTGGCTGTTTTAATATTTGCTATATTCAATGATCAGTTGTTCAAACTCCAAGTCTTGTATAGACTATCAGAAAAGCTTGAATATGCTTCATTTGAACCATGAGTAACAACAACAAAAAAACTATAAGGAGATGCCAACAGGTTCCATACAGAAATTAAGACAATGGTGTACAGTCTTGCTGAGAAAATTACACTATGTACTAATTGCATGGTTTTGAAAGAGTATGTAAGAACAAATTATCTGATGGATAATATGGATAAGTATCTTTCTTCCCTTAACTTCCCTCAGGGCTCAATGTGATACCATTGGAAAGTCAATGAGAAAGTTATTGTTACTACTTTATCAATTTCTATAAAAACATCTCTTAGTGATTAACATGTCTTGGGGCAGGTTGTCATTAACATGCTGAATTTCCTGCCAGTTAGTTCATGACTGAATAAACTTGCCTTGGCCTGAAGATCACATGATGATTTGTAATATGTCCTCTGAGGATGGCATGGGTAAGGCGAGGTGAAAATGGATGCAATCAAAGCAGAAAGTTGGCACCTATAGATTAGAATAGAGGTGGTATTCAACAGGTTCTGACCAGTTCTGGAGAACCAGTAGCAGAAATTTTGAGTAGTTCAGAGAACCGGCAAATGCCACCTCTGACTGGAGATTTTGCAGTATCCTTCCCGCCATGCCCACCAAGCCACGCCCAGAGAACCGGTAGTAAAAAAAAATTAATCCCGCCACTGGACTAGAAAAAACATTATTTTGGAATACCATCCACTTTTCTCATAAAATGACCCCGAGTTCCTTTAATATTAAGTTTAATTTCAACTTCACTAGGGCTGATCTACATGACCAGCTTATACCAATTCAGGAATGGGCCACCAACCTATAAGGTTGCATCCAGTCCCTTTCTTTCTGCTAAGCACTGAGAATAGTCAGTGAGAATAGTCTTTTTGACTTGTGTAAGCTCTAACAATGCTCTCTAGTGTACATCATTTCAATATAGGCAAACACTGCTATTCAACTGACTTGCATTGCTCTGTCAGGAAAGGCCCACCCTTCTCTTCATCAGTTGCCAATCTCCAGATATATTTTTTTAATACGTTCACTGCAGTACAGTGAAAAATTGGGCTATTGTGCTGAGAACTGTGGAATAATGGTCCTGTTCTTTGCTGATGAAATACACTCGACTTACCACCATTTGTTTTAGCCACCTTTCAGAATTGCAACAGCATTGGAAAAAGTGACTTATGACCATCCTCACAATTCTGACTGTCGTAGCATCCCCATGGTCACCTAATCAAAATTCAGATGCTTGGCAACCGGTATGTATGTGTGGTGGCTGTAGCTTCCTGGGGTCATGTGATTGCCATTTGCAACCTTCCCAGCTGGCTTCAGACAAGCAAAGTCAATGGGGAAGGCCGGATTTGCTGAACAACCATATGACTCAGTTAACAATTGGAGTGATTCACTTAAGTATGACAAAAAGTTCGTAAAATCAGGTCTGATTCACCTAACAATTGCCTTGCTTAACAACATAAATTCTGGATGCAATTGTGATCATTAAGTTGAGGGCTACCTTCAGTTTAACACTGGGCCAAGTCCTCCCCCCGCCCCTGGTTTTAGGAATTCATTGATGAAGCAGTGAAAAAGTGAACAGTGGAACAGGGAACCGTGTCCCATTCTGTATTTTTTCTCATTTTCAGGGTATGTTTTAAGATGCAGTGATTTCAGTGAATTCTGTGAGGTTAACTTTTAAGTGCATCACGGAAGAATGCAGCCCAAGCATTTATAGGTAGTCCTTGAGTTACGATGCCGTTTAGGATCAGGGTTACTATTGCTAAGTGCTGAGGTTGTAAAGCACGAGTCATGTGACTACATTGCTGAACGACAGCAATGTCTTTCAACGGGCAGAGGCAGGAGTTCCAAGTAAGGAGTGCAGAGGATAGGAACAGAGGTGGTATTCAGCAGGTGCTGACCAGTTCTGGAGAACCAGTAGTGGAAATTTTGAGTAGTTCGGAGAACCGGCAAATATCACCTCTGACTGGCCCCGCCCCCATCTATTCTCTGCCTCCCGAGTCCCAGCTGATCAGCTGAGACTTCTTTGGTTGTCCTACACAGGAGAACGGAGCTGGAAAGCAGGTTAGTGGGGTGGGGAGGGAATGGAGATTTTGCAGTCTTGCCACACCCACCATGCCACGCCCACCAAGCCACACCATACCAAGCTACACCAGGCCCTCCAAGCCATACTCATAGAACCAGTAGTAAAAAAATTTGAATACCGCCACTGGATAGGAGGATATTGTGGGGGGCACGGGCTGCCACAGGCGGGCATTAGGTAGTGGGCTGGTGGGAGAGTCTTGAAGGTGTCAATGGAAGCCGTGGGACAGTATGGAGCGTAGGAGTGCAGTACGGAGTGTGGGCAGGTGGGTGCTGCTATGGAATATGAAAGCTTGAAAAACAGCAAGGGCAGCTTACTGGAGCAACTTGCGATCTTCCCTGCCGGCTTCCCTATTGACTTTGCTTCCAACATTTACCTTTGTAGATCCTATGAACAGATCTCTAAAAATGTATATGCTGAAGAAAAATGCACTGACATATCTTTTATGGCGGCTGTCCTTACCTTGGTGCCATCCAGACCCTTTGGATTTCAACCCCACAATTCCCACTTAGCCTCCAGTCTCTGAAAGGTTAATCTGAAGCTACTTTGAGGGCATATTCTGGTATAATGGATCAATCTGTACAATAATTGCTTATTTGTGAGTCGAAGATCCAATTGGGAACTGTCACTGCTGAGCTAATTGCATAGAACAACAGAGTCTGGCTTTTTTGTGCATTGAGACTGGGAAAAGGGGATAATTGGGTCAAACGGTTTTAAGATCTACTGGCTTAGTCAATGATGTAATTGATGGTGTAGTCTGGAGATGGCATCTGCCCAGTTGCTATTAATCCCTTAGGTTGCCATCAGGCCTGTCCTTTCCCTTTGTGACCATTTCAGGTGGGGGAATCACGATTAAGCAGAATTCTGCCACAATCAGTGGTGCATTAACCATTAAGCAGACTAAGCACGTTGTCATGCCCCTGGTGGAAACTGACTCTGAGGAAGAGGAGGAACAGCCAACAGGGAGTGGAAGTGGAGCTCCAGAGGTGATGGAGGAGGCTGGGGAAGGGCAGAGGCCGGCTGAGCAATCAGAGGAGGATCCAGGCACATCCCCTATCCATCCTAGGGCACACAGGAAGGAGAGGATCAGGGAAAAGCATGGTCTACTTGGGAGGAGAGGTCCATGATCCTCCTCATGGGTTGCAGCTGTAAACTCTGTATAAGAGTTTGGAACTGCGTGTTCACAGACACTGGAGTCAAATTAGTGCTTTCCTTGGATGAGGTTTATCTTTGTTGGCGTTCTTTCCATGGACTTCCATGTTTTTGGTTTCCTTTTGCTTCCTTATCTACTTTTTGAATTTAAACTGTGACTAATAAAAGAGCGAAGCTAAGTTGAAGGCATTACAAGACCTTGATTCATGTTTTAGTTTTTGTGTTATTTTTGAGATACTATGGGTCATCACACACATGCTTAGGGTACCTGGCCCAAAGGGAGCACCACAAAAACTTTTATGTAGCCTAAACTTGGCTTCGTTTGTATAGTATGTGCAAAGGAGGAGGGCACCAAGATTTGTCAGTGCTTAGTGCACCAGTAAGCCTTAATCCACCACTGCCCACAATGCAAAGTGTTGGCTACTTCTTATGCAGGCTCCTTCTGCATATGGGTTTATGAGCATTCAGTCCCTTAATCCCTGGTCACTTCTTGTTTGGATAACTGCAATGCACTCTACATGGGGCTACCCTTGAAGAATATTCAGAAGCTACAATTGATGCAAAATGCAGCAATGCAGACAGTTCTGGATAACTCTAAGGTGGTACAGTAACACCTCCTTCACCATGTGCCTTTTTATGCTCCTGTAACTAGTCAATCAGGCTAGTAGGGTGTGTGTGTGTGTGTAAACAGTCAAGCTAACAATCATAGTCCAAGGTTCGGGAAACCATCTTTTTTTCCTTGCATGGACACTAAAATGAGAGCCAGAGTTTTCACCATGCAATTGTGGCTGACTTTTTTTACTTGTTCCACATCCACTCACACCCATCTACACATGGATGCCCCTGCAGGCTAGTTTGAAACCCTGGGTTATTAGCACTTTTCAGGGAAACAGTCCCACATGCCATATCCTTCAGCACACCTGCCCGCCCCCAATCATCCGGTGCCCTCTCTTCCCACACCCAGAAGAGCAGTTGGAGCCTCTCCCAGTTGGAAGGGAAACAAAGCCTGGCAAAAACTCGGGTTGCATTCTTTAACTTCTCCAGCAAGAAAACTGTAAGATATACTCATCAGCCTCATTACTGAGCATAGGGCGCAGCAACCAGTGTCTGCAATTTTACACGAGCTCGCTTCTCTGCCAACCTTCCGAAATTAGAGGAAAGCTCTTTAATGTTGATCCCCTGGCTGGCAGCGTCCCAAGTCAAAAGAAAATCCCTTGCAAAGTTCGCTGCCTCCCTTGGCAAACATGCCTTACTTTGGAGTAAGAGCTTCCTTCCAGTCCAGCAGGTGACTGGAAGGCGTCGACCGACTCGATTCCTTTAAGCGCGCCTGAAGCTGAAACCACAGAAAAGGCAAAGGGTTGGAGTTAGATCATTAGAATATAGGCGGAATATAGGCGGGGATCCCTCCCGCCGCCTCGGGCAGGGCTCGTCCGCAGTGATCGCAGGCTAGTCAGGAGCTCGAACTCCAAAGATCAACTTTCTGCCCTTTTCTTGCGCGGATCCTCAACCGGGTGGGCGCAGCCGGTCCGCCAAGGTTGCGCAGGGAACTGGCTGGGGGCTGGGGGTGGCTCGGAGAAGCAACTGCCGGCGCCAGCCGAACTTTTCGGGGCTGCTGCTTTCAGATTTATTGGCCGAAACGCGCGGGAAATCCACTTCCACTGACACTAGCCTTCGGGCTTCCCTCAGCGCGGGGGCAGCGGCAACTTGGAAGGCATCGCCCTGGGGCGCTGCTTTTTTGGCGGGGCCGGGGCGCCCTCTCTTACGTCACCTGTGCCTCAAGGCGGGTTGCTCGCCGGCAGGAGGGGAGTGCTAGGCGCTGTACGGCCACCCGCGCCCCGATTATCTTCTCTCCGCCTTTCCTTTTCCAACCGGCCCGGCCAGCCATGCCAGGGACTTGCGGCTCCCGGAGCCTGGCGGCCGCGTTGCTCTTTTCCGCCCTGCTGGCCGCGGCGGGAGCGGCGGGCGGCTGTGCCGAGCTGGGACGCTGCTGTTCGGGCAGGAGCCTGGAGTGCGCGAGCGCCGGTTGGAGACCCGACGGATCCTACGGGCTCTGCTATTGCGACCAGGCTTGCCTTTCCACCCTGGATTGCTGCAGCGACTACCGACACTTCTGCCCAGGTGCGTCTCCCGGCGGCCCGGGGTGTGTGGGAGCGGGCGGGTGGGCGGGCACGGAGCGCGCCAGGTAAAGCGGGCCTGGAGGGCGATGGGCTGGTCCCCGCCTGCTTCTCCCTACGCTCTTTTTTCTTCGGAGGTCTTTCGTTCTCCGCTTCTCTCGCCCGCGCTACGGTAGCAGCTGCTGCGCCTTGGAGGCTCCACTGCTGCGAGTGGCCTGGCAACTATGCGAGTTAGATACAGATGAACAGAGTTGGAAGGGACCTTGTAGGTCATCTAGTCCAACCCTCCCCCCCCACCCCCAAGCAGACTCTACTACATCATTTCTGACAGATGGCAGTCCAGCCTCTTCTTGAAAGATTCCAGGAATGAATCTGCCACAACTTCTGAAGGCAACTTCTGTTCCATGGGTTGATTGCTCTCACTGTCAGAAAATTTCTAAGTTTGACCAGCTTGTCACTCCCAGAATCCGTGAGCAGCGGAGAAATCCAGGAACGGATTAATATCTATGTAATATGTAATAACTCAAGGTTAATCGCACCAAACGATTGCAGGAAATACGACTTCAGCAACAGAGTGGTCAATGTCTGGAATACTCTACCTGACTCTGTAGTTTCTTCCCCAAACCCCAAAAACTTTAGCCTTAGACTGTCTACTATTGACCTCACCCCTTTCCTAAGAGGTCTGTAGGGGGCATGCATAAGTGCACCAACGTGCCTACCGTCCCTGTCCTATTGTTTCTTTTTATTTCTCTTATATGCATCCATTTCATGTATTCATAACTATGTTTTTACTTATACCTATTATCTTGTAAGCAATTGACAAATAAAATAAATAAATAAATAAATGTCTGAAAAGACAGGATCAGGAGAGAATGACCTAGGAAAGTGAGCTTTTTTTGGTGTGGTTTTTATTTTACAATGTTAGATCCTCACGGTTGCCTTACAAATGGAGCAGCCGAGTGAAGATTGGGGCTGACTGGAGTAGGCAACAGCTTAGGCTTACAGAGATATTGCTTGTTTTGTCATGCTGCGCCATTGGCCCCTTGGTTAAAAATGGGAGATTTTCAGTTGTGCCTTCCAAGAGTGTTTAATACTCACCATGCCCATGGAGATGCTGCAACGGTCATAAGTGCAAGGACCACTTATTTTTTCAGTTGCATTGTAACTTTGGACAATCACTGAACAAAGGGTTGTAAGTTGAGGATTAATTGCACATCGCCAAAAAGCTTCAGGGGCTAATCTAGGCAGTTGTTAGGACCTAACTTTTACTGGAAGGCAATATGTAGACCTGGAAGTCACACACACACAGACCCATCTCTGCCGGCACGCAAGCTGTCACCCCACCTCAGTTCCACCTCTGCCTCCCGCCAGCCAGCTGATTTTCGGGTATCTGCTGCACATGCACAGGGGGGCAGGGTGCGGGAGACGCGTGTGCAAGCTCATTGGGGTGGGAGTAGGATGGGGGGGGGGTCACATGTATGCGCAGGGGCCAATGGTAACGCAGAGGGGTCAAGCGTGCGTATGCGGAAGAGCAGGAGGAATGCAGGGGGCTGCACGCGCATATGCAGGGGATCACACATGCATTGCATTATGGGTACAGGCACGTATGTGTGCGCAAGCGCACACTTTCGGCACACAACAACCAAAAGGTTAGCCATCACTGATATAGACATTCAAGCTTTTCCTGGAATTTTACCCCACAGATCTTCGCAGATGATGGCCAGTTAGAATGCATTTAGCTTTAAGAGCAATCTTGGTTTAACAGCAACTGGTGACAAGAAAGGTCATGAAATGGGACAAGTCTCACTTAACAACAGTCTTGCTTAGCAGTGGACATTTTTGGCTAAATTGTGGTCATAGGTCAAGGACTACCTGTATATTTTTTTTGCCTGTCTTTATACATTATAGGCAGTCCTCAACTTACAATAGTTTATTTAGGGACTGTTCAAAGTTTACAACAGCACTGAAAAAATGGGATCTATGACCGATGCAGCATCCCGTGGGCACTGGATTTGCATTGAGATGCTTGACAACTGATTCACATTTATGACGGTTGTAGAGCCCCTGGTGTCAGGATTCCAGCAATCGCTCTAATTAAATCATGCTTCTCGAGCCAAATGTCAAAAAACTTCAAAGGATTTATTAGAGGCGACATATTGGCACTGCCCTATATGAAGCCAACTCGGGCATATGTAATTTACAGTCATCTGTGACCCTGTTTCCCCCCCCCCCCCCGGATGTCTAATAAACCAGATTCTCCAATTGAGATTGAGCACCTTCAGAGGCTGGGTGTCATCATTCACGTTCTCCAATTAAATATATTTGTGGGCAAAAGCTCTGGTGTTTTAGTTACAATCTTTTAAAGATAAGAGTTGGAATATACTTTCGCTTACAAACTGTTGCACTGCTCTTCCAGATTTCCTTCCTTCCCCCCTTTTTTAATGGCAACTATTAAAACAGGCATAGGAAAGTTTTATGAGTTGACACCTGGCTCATATGATCCCCTTTTATGACCTTCTGATAAACAAAGTCAATGGGGAAACCAGATTCACTTAACAACCATGTTACTAATTTAACAACTACAGTGATTCCTTTTACAACTGTGGCAAGACAAGTCGTAAAACGGGGCAAAACTCACTTAACAAATTTCTCACTTAGCAACATAAATGTGACTTATTGTGATCATAAGTCAAGGATTACCTGTGTTTTATTTTTTCCATTGACATTAAAGTCTCTAGCTTCAAAGCGTTTGTCTCATTTTCTGGTGCCCTCCAGAAAAGTTTTGCAAGCTCCATTATCTCCAGCCCAGAAGGAAATGCTTAGCCTGAAAATAATTGTTGAAGCTGCTCTTTAGGAGAGCCTTCCAATCTGGTGCCTTGAAAATATACTGGGGATTCTGGAAGTCATAGGCATGGCCTATGTGGATAGTACTACAGGGTAGTAGTACATGGTAGGCCATGAGGGCTGGAATCTTGGTGCAAGATATAAAATCAAAGAAGCCTCAGGCTAGGCTTAATGCAGAATCTGGCTGTGTAATTTTCCTACTATAACTGCGCTCTCCTTCAATTCCTTGCAAGTTTATGAAAGTTTTTATGATAACAATGATTTATGTACCAACAGACCTATAAATGAATTAATCTCCCTGGTTCTTCCTTCCCACACTGGTTGTTTAATTTTTTATTACAACCATTGAACTCTATTTTTTGATAACCAATCAAGGGTTGATTTAAGTGTTGTAGTGTATCCTATAATACTGCCATCTTGTGGCTTTTATATAAATTTTATTTCAGTTTTCCACATTTTAAAAACATATATTTTTAGTGAACAGCACGATTCCAGGTTTCCACATTTACATACAAATATGACTATAATTATACATTTATCTTTCACATTCAACTTCATACCTTACCAATACTTTACATATTTTCTATTATATTTTTTCCAAATACTTTCCTCCTATTTAAATCACAAATAACTCTCATGTCTTCATAATCATTATACTTTTGTACTTTTATCTGTCAGATTTGCAATTTCATTGCACATTCTTATTTCATCATTCCACAAATTCTAATTTAATTCAAACATTTCGTGCTGCCATCTTGTGATGTTCTGTTGGTATAGCACAATCTTTGGAGTAGAATAAGATCAGTGACCTCAATGTTTCTTGTAAAGGTCAGTGGAATGCTTGTTTGCAAAGTAGTGTATGATCTTTACATTTGATTTCTCTCTCTCTCTCTCTCTAAAATTCTCTAAGCAAACTCACTTAAATTCTGTGTCATCTTGCTTTGCTAAAGATCAAAGTGATTTAACCCAGTTAAATCTCTACTTAGGTCTGCAACTTACAGACTTCTCAGCTAGCACTTTACTTTGGATTCAGCAGAAAAACTCAGATGAAGCTTTCTTTATAAAACTGTATACAGTGCATGCAAGCAGAGCCCTGGTTTATTGTACTGCAAGTTTTATTGACAGCCATAGCTGGCTGGGTTATCAGTGAAATGGAGTATAAAATGTCAGGGAAGGAACAAGGAGATCGAAGTTCTAGTTTAATCCCCAACCATAGATGCCAACTGATGACTTTGGTCCAGTTACTCCCTCTCTGTTGTAATCAGTATCAGGCTCTGAAACAAGCTAGCTGAAGAACAAAACCCTTCTGGCATCATGCACTGATACGCTTTGCTGAATTAGGTGAGCACCAAACAGGCTGACCCTGCAGCTAAGGGAGATATGCACTAAGAACAGCAACTCTGTCAGCCTCACAAAGTTGCTGTTGCTGGGAAGATAGAGGCAGGGCTGTGTGCGAAGCTTTAAACTCTTGCATGAAAGGTGGATAACTTAAAAAAAAAAAAAACACCCTGGTTTACAAATTTCAGTGACTGGATTTGTGCCATGCACTAAATTAAGACCAATTTTGGAGGGTTTCGAGAAGCAAATCAATTTTTGAACGTTAAAGTTGAAAATACAGAATAAAAAATCTTGCTGCTTGCTAGATAGCATTGGGTCCATTATTATAGCAGATAACAGATAATCAGAGTTGGAAGAGACCTTGTAGGTCATACAGTCCAATCCCCTGGTTGCATTAGCTTTTTTGGCTGCTGCTGCTTATGTTTCAGATTCACCTATTCACATGATTGTTGGGGGATAAATTGGAGGAAGGTGCACTGCTTTGAACTCAGAAAAGATGGGGTATCAATGTAATAAATATGAACATGGACTGCAGTGTTTCATCTTGTAGCTGGGAAATCACATTTATAAATATTCCCCCTGTAAATGAAACAACCTATTCTGTAGTCAGAGAATCAGCAGAACGGACACATTTAAAAAGTCTTTATAACTTGTGGATGTTTTTAATTGCAGTTCAGTCTATCAGCCTCAAGACTTGCCTCTAAAATTCTATCTAGATAACAGGCATCCTTGATCTATAGAACAGAACAGAACAGAATAGAATTCTTTATTGGCCAAATGTGATTGAACACACAAGGAATTTGTCTTGGTGCAAATGCTCTCAGTATACATAAAAGAAAAGATACATTCGTCAAGAGTCAAGAATCATAAGGTACAACACTTAATGATAGTCATAGGGTACAGTAAGCAATCAAATACAGGGGAACAGTCAACATAAATCGCAAGGATAAAAGCAGCAAAGTTCCAGTCATACAGTCACAAGTGGGACGGGATGGGTAATAAGGAGTGATGAGAAGATTAACAGTCATAGTAATGCAGACTTTGTAAATAGTTTATTTATTTATTTATTTATTTATTTATTTATTTGATTTATATACCGCCCCCCTCTCCCCGAAGGGACTCGGGGTGGTGAACAGCCAATAAGAACACATATACAAAGTACAATACACGAGACAGCATAATAATATTAAAATTTAAAAACTGAAATATAATATGGCTCTAATTAAAATGTAAAGCAAGTATTAAAAAAGATTAAAACCCGGTTAAAATTTAAAAACCCCTAGGCCAGTCCGGCCTGCCGAAATAAGTGCGTTTTGAACAGTGTTGAGGAAATTATTTGTTTAGCAGAGTGATGACATTTGGGAAAAAACTGTCTTGTGTCTAGCTGTTCTGGTGTGCAGTGCTCTATAGCATCGTTTTGAGGGAAGGAGTTGAAACAGTTTATGTCCAGGGTGTGAGGGGTCTGTAAATATTTTCACAGCCCTCTTTTTGATTCGTGCAGTATATAGGTCCTCGATTAAAGCAGATTGGTTGTAATTGTTTTTTCTGCAGTCCTAATTATCCTCTGAAGTCTGTGTCTGTCCTGTTGGGTTGTAGAACCAAACCAGTTATAGAGATGCAGATGATAGATTCAACAATTCTTCTGTAGAAGTGTATCAGCAGCTCCTTGGACAGTTTGAGCTTTCTGAGTTGGCGCAGAAAGAACATTCTTTCTTGTGCTTTTTTGATGACGTTTTTGATGTTAGGTGTCCATTTTAGGTCCTGTGATATGATAGAACCTAGAAATTTGAAGTATTTCATTGTGGTTAAACAAACTGCAGTTAGTAAATGAATCATGCATTTGTTAAGCAAATCTGTCTTCCCCCATTGACTTTGCTTGTCAAAAGCTGGCTGGGAAAGTTGCAAATGGCAGTCACATGTCCCAGGACACTGCAACCATTGTAAATATACTCCGGTTTGGCCAAGTGTCCAGATTTTGATCATATGACTGTGGGGATGCTACAGTGGTCATAAGGGCAAGGACTGGTTGTAAATCATCTTTTTCAGTGCCGTTGCAACTTTCAACCATTGCTAAATGGTTATAACTCGAGGATGACCTATAAACCACAATATGCTCAGATGCTTGTTTAGCAAGAACAATTTGAGATTCTCTTTCTGGGACAGGGGTGTCAAATTTGATTTAATTGACAGCCGCATCAGGGTTGTGTTTGACCCTGGGGACTGGGTAGACGTGGCCATTATGGGTGTGGCCAGCTCAATGTCATTCATGTCTGGGGTGTCTGTGGCGGCCTGAGCGCTCCGCTAGTGAAACGGAGCTTGGGTGGCTGCGATGGCCACCTTCACCCTCTGCCAGTGAAAATGGAGCTTGTGCAGCACTCCCGAGCTCCATTTTCACTGGCAGAGGGTTGCAGGAGGCCATCGCAGCCTCCCAAGCTCGATTTTGCTGGCAAAGGCACTGCGGGCCAGTCCTTAGCGGTTTCCAGGGTTCGACCCATGGGCCTTGAATTTGATACCCCTGTTCTGAGATGTTCCCCTGATACCACATAGAATGGATCTCCACTTTTAGAAGTAACGTCTTCTTCTTTCTGCAGAGGCCTCCTGCCTGGTCTCTGACTGGAGTGAATGGAGTGAGTGTGCGGAACGCTGCAAAGCAACCTACCGCCTCCGAAGGAGACATGTGACCCAGGAGCCCAAAAACGGGGGAGGAGCCTGCCCTGCTCTTGAAGAGAAAGCTGGCTGTTTGGAGTATTGGACTCAGCAAGGAACACTGTGCAAGGACTCCATTCGTAAGTAGGGGAAGGCAGTTCAAATCCTCCTTTAAGTAATTTTATGGCCGTTATTTTTATGTTGCATAACACTAAAGGTCAGTTTGAGAGATGGATCTGATCCCTCTAAGCACAGAGACTGCTTCAAATAACAGCTGGATGTTACATGGTCCATTTCTGTGAAGGAATAAGGAAGAAGAGATAGGCAGATTTGGGTTCTTACGTGACGTGGACTCAGTCAGTGCTGTAATTTCCCACTCTATAATTGCTTTAGTTGGAACATACCTTCCATAACGTTATTGCAAGACTTTCCCAGGTGCATAAAAAAATCAATATTAAATATAATTTTGCTCTCACTTTAGCATTTAGTTTCCAGCAAAGGGCAACTGTCTTTGAGATTAGCCCTGCAAGAATCAGCATAATTATTGTGAAAGGCCTCTATGATCAAGTAGAAAGAACCTCCAAGTAGATGGATCCTTTCCTACCAAGATTAGGAACAAATCGGGCAGAATCCAGTCAAGAGTTGTTGGGAATAGTGAAGCTGCTGCTCTGTACTAAGTACAATATCTTAAAAGGTTATTCACGCAAGAGTGATCAGACCAAGTATAGGACAAGGACAAAGAAAAAGAATGAAAAGAAAGGAGATACTGGCTGACTATCAGAAATACTGTATTAATGGTAAGAGCTGTTAAGCAGTGGAATGATTTATCTAGAGCAGCCCTGGTTTCTCTCCATTGGAAGTTTTCAAGGAGGTTAAATGATTACCTGCGGAAGATGATTCATTGCACTCTTGTGTGAAGAGAGGGAGGGGTTGGACGAGATGATTAATGGAACATTCTCACTCATACAATACATATTTTTATGATCTGTTCTAGCATTTTAGAAGGTACTGTATGCTGAGAAAGCTATGGCTGTTATATTGACACGAATTAATTAGCCAAAGTAGGAGTGGTATTGTACCCTTATGCCTATTTCATTGTAATCACAATGAAGCATCATTTCCATCGGCATTTGAACTTCATCTTATTTTCTTGTAACTTCCAGTTCTTTGATGAACCAAAGAACAGGCTGGACTTTAGATTTCTCAATTTTTGTGGAGTCCGTTGGGATCCATTAAACTCTTAAGGGATAAACCAATTTAACAGATCCACAATTCTTGTGGAGGGAGAAGGTTACTGCCTGTCTGATTTCTCCAGATAATGATTTATATAATAAGGATTCAGATCCATACTCGGTTTTGAAGCTTTACAACATCAATAGTATTTTCTGCAAGATATGTTGGGCCAATGGCATATGGTCAGGACAGAGCGCCTCTTCAGATGTTGATGGTTACATGCATCACAACTTTGTCTCTGCAGCTCAAGGCTGTTGGGAATGATAGCTCTGCAACAGCTGGAGGTGCAGAGGTGCCTCATCATAGGCATATGGAAATATTTGTATCAAGGCAGCTAAGAAACCTTGAATTGGTTTCTAAAGCAATGGTGGTATACCGGTTCGGACGAACTGGTAGTAAAAAATGTTATCGTTCAGCTGAACCGGTAGTAAAAACACAGCTACCGGGTCGGCCGAACCAGTATTTCTTTCTTTCTTTTTTCCCCCTCCCAACGATCAGCTGTTCCAATGATCAGCTGTGCCAGGATCTCCCTTGCTGTCTTACTGCTTCACCCAGGAGGCAAAAAGGGGCACGTGGGGGGGGGTGTGTGCTGCACTCCATTTTTTGCCTCCTGGGCCTCAGGGAAGCCTCCTGGGAGCAAAAACGGCCTCCCAGGAGGCTTCTCTGAGGCCCAGGAGGCAAAAAAATAATAATGGAGCACCGCTGACGGTGCTGCAAAAAAAAGGAAGAGCCATGCCTACCCAGTCACATGGCCGCGCCCACCTAGCCATGCCCACAGAACTGGTAGTAAAAATATTTGCATCCCACCCCTGTTCTAAAGTATCAGCGAATATGGAGATCTCCTAGAAAAACAGCCAGAAAATAGATAGGTGGTTGTACCTCTATATCAGCAGAATCCATGACATCTAACATAGGAAGAAGAGCAAATGGATCTCCTACTGAAGAATTTGGTGCAACTAAAAGCAGTGATGTTCCTTAGCTGGTCCAAATAGGCTAATTGTTTTTTTCTAGACTGTGTTAAAAGAGTTAATTAGTTACGGTGAACTATTTTTTTCCTTAAAAAAAACAAAACACGATTGAGGCCCAAACAAAAATTATATGGTGATCAATTCAAATGGATTGTATTTCTTCCTACCGAACTATGATGGATTATTAAAATAACTTCCTTCCATGCCAGAATGACAACAAATAGGCCTGTTCCAACAAGAAAGAAACGGGATGATGATTTCCCAATTCTGCGGTTGGTAAATAATAATTTGTGATCCAGAATTGTGGGAGAAAACGTGTCTTTGGTTTCCGCACTTGCAAACAACAACAAGGCATTAAACTCCATCAGCATTCCAGTCTTCGCTATTTTGCTAATGTAAATGAGTTTGAAGGTGCAGTTTTCACTGACTGTGGTTATTGTGGTTTTCCCCCCCCCTCCCCTTGATGTAATCAGTCCCAGCATTAATAACCACTGGAGGCTATGGGAAAGCAAGGAGAAAGCGTGCTGTACTCAGCGAGAGAGAAAGAGTTGGGTAAGTTCTGTATTTCGGCATTAAAAATCTATTGTTTTGCCTCCTTTAGTTGCACTGTCTTGCATGGTCAACAATAATACTGTAGTTAACAATCTCGACACTGAGAGAGACTTTATAGTCTTAAGAGAATGTCCCTAACTCTTAATTCTGCCCCCAGCAGATCTTGCCTTCTTGGTCCCCCCACTTTTACTACAGGTAGTCCTCCATTTACAACCAGTGACCATTCAGAGTTACAATGGATCTTCCCAGGATTACTTACGACCTAAATTTGAAGTTCCAACAGCTCCTCTGGTCAAGTGATCACAATTTTGGTGCTTGGCAACTGGCCCGCATTGATGGCTTTTTGCAACATCCTGCAATTAGGTGATTTGTGATCTTTTTGCCAGAAACCAGAGTTTAGTTTTTGTTTCTGGCAAAAACCCCCCATGGAGGACAGTGGATTTGCTTAATGACCACTGCATTCACTTAACAACCCTGGTGGTTCACATAACCACCACCGCCACAAAAAAGTCATAAAATTGTGCAGGTTCACATGTAACCTGCTTATTGCTTAACCAGTATGGCATAATTTTCATCATTATTAAAATTTAAATTAAAGAGCAGTACGGTGGTCTACAGGTGAAGACGCTCACCTCCCTCTTGGATGGTTGAGAGTTCAATCCTAGGCAGCAGCAGAAGTTTCTCTATCAGGGTGCAAAAAATACATATCTGCTGCAAACTCTGGGTAGGCTTCGGGAAGGGCATCCGGCCAGTAAACACTCAATTCCATTCAGTTTCCCTGACTCCACCCTGAAAAAAAGGGAATTATAGGGTTGCAATGATTTTTTTTTTTAAATTTAACCCTGCTTACTACGTATATAGGTATGTTACTGAAAATGGTTTTAGATCCCTGGCAACTGAAAAGAAGACTTTAAATATTCTTCCACAAGGAAGAATCACTTTATCATCTAATATTGATACAGGAAGCAGAGCTGGAAGTAAAGTGGTCCTTAGATTGTGTCATTGCAGGGTAAAGATGAATCAGCAGGATTACCTGGCACATGCACACAGAAGAAAAAATGATGGGGAAAGTATGCAAAAAAACTCTTTGGTCCATACTTTTTATATGAACAGTTTTTCTTCAAACATATGACTACACCTGCAGTCTAAAGCAGAAGCAGCTTTGCTGTTTGTGTGAATTTCTATAGGCCTATTACTGTATTACTATATGAATTACCGTACGCCTAAGATTGCAGCCCATTTTTCTTGTACTGAATTTCCAATGAGATTTACTGAAGAAAAGCACAAGAGTCCTGGGGATCAAATTCAAAACTTTTTCAGTCTTTCATTTTTTTTTTCTCACAAGGGCAACCAGCTACTACTAGGGCAAGGAGTTTCTCCTGTCAAGTTCATCAGTAACTGGAATAGCACAAAGCTAAATATGTCCTACTTTCCCGATAACTACATGAACATGTCCATGCAGTTTTTTTGACAACACTACAAATCTGTTCTGCCAATATCTTTTTTGAGGACATTTTTTTTCCCGAATTCCCAGTCGACTTTTCAATCCTACCCGTTTCCTGGCTTTATTTCCTCCAAGGGTTAACAACCTAATCTTGCTTAACTTCAGAGCCCAGATAAGGTTAGCTGGGTGAGATGTAGAGGCATTCTGGTTTCCAAATAGCCACTTCTTTGTCTTTGGCAGATATTGTGTTGAGTTCCAGCTCATGGCCATCACAAAAGGCTGCCTACATGGGAACAGTTCCTACACTCATTGGATGAAGTATCTCAGTGAAGGACATACAGTGTGTGTGGAATGTCAACATCCAGCCCTAAATCACAAAAGTCTACACTGCTCTGGGGATGGGAGCGGAGCTAAGAAGTAAGAATCAATTACATCTTTTACTTAGTGGGAAAATGTGTACTGGATCATTTTAAATTCATTTTACACTGCAAGAAAGAAATAATGTAAGAGTGAGATTGAAAAGTCCTAACTATTAGAGGGATTGTTATTGCACATGTCCTATGGTTCTCTGCTGGAGCTTCTGAAGATGCTATCACAAAAAAAGGTATTAAATTTGTTATGCTATAATATGGGCTTGTTCATACATGCAAAAGAAAAACCTGTTTAACCTACATTTGGTGACAGATTCCTTGGTCTTGACACCAATAAAGCAATGTATCTGAGTTGATATGAGAGGATATGATGAACAAGCCACGCCACCAGATCTTGCTTCAGTGGCTGGGCCATAAGTTGGGGAGGTCAAAAGGTCAAGTTGGGCAGAACCATGCAATCAAAGCTTCATTCTTTTTAGACATGTAAAAAAAAAACAATGGGGCTTTGATTGTGGCCACCATTTTGATTTCTTGAAACCTCTCCCCCATTGATACCCAAGATAGTAGCTACTAATAACATGTACTTGTGAATTAGATATGCCTCAAGAAGACAGCAAGGGAGCCAGGAGACATCAAAGGTCAACTGGGATGGCAGAGTGCAGGATGATGAGGTTGACCATGGATGAAACTGGGGTGGCTACAGCTTCCTAGGGCATGTCAAGACACCCTCAGAGCTGTAGGGTTCTGGATAAAGGCAGAGGGCAGATAGGTGAGTGGGAAGAGTTGGAGACAGACCCTAATCTTACTGAGGCTCAAGCTGGGAGAGACCAAGGCCAGTACTTGCATAGAACCTGTACTTCTCAGTTAACAATTGGGACAATTAGGATTGCAGTCGCTGCAGTCATGCAACATCTCACTTTAAGACCTCAATGCTTAGTGACATAAATTACTAGCACTACAGGGGACTCCCTGTTTCCTAACATAAACTGTTGCTGAGCTCTCATCTATAGTAGTTCATAATGTGCAGCAGTTAACTGCTTAATTCCCTCTTGACTTTCACTGCTAATGAACTTAAGTTGCCTTGTTTCAGGACTTGAAATACATTTTGCTTTATACATGAAATACGTTTATTAGAAGCAATAGATGTGCTTAGTACAAAACTAAAGCCTATCAAATACAGTTTATTTATTCGTATTAAACAAGAAGATTAAGCATTTTCTGCATGCATGTTTTCAGTACACAGCTGCAAAATTATTTCAATAGAGCCCAATAGCAGTACGTATAACCGTCAGCTGAAGCTATAAAAGATAGTAAAAATACAAATGAAAGTTAAAGCCTGATATAATTACGTTCTGCCCAGAAATAAATATATGCGATAAGGTGAAACTGAAAATGGAGAATTTCAGACTGCTAGGAGAAGGCCTCAAACTTCCATAAATGTATGATTGTCGTATTTCATTTGTTCTGTCTGGAGTTGACTTGCAAGGGTGAGCGAAACTTGCTTATCACAAAGAGAATTTTTTGTTAAGCTGAGGTTTTGGCCATACCAACTGGGAATTCTGGGAATTGTAATCTTACACATCTGAAAAGAACCAGGGTTGTTGCATGCATTTTGATAAAACAAATTAAGCAATGAATTAGAAAAATTGAAAACGGGCAAGAATGAAGAGACAACTCCACATGTATCTCTGTGTACTTTTGAAAGCAGAAATTAGAACAGTTATTTTAATAATGTGTACCAAACTAATTTTGCAAGCATCATTTGTTTCTTATTTGTTTCTTTTGTACAGTACTTCCTCCCTTGTTTTTGAAACGTTTATGTAAACCTGCTGGTACTTTTTCATGTATACAGATTAGAACTTTGTGCCAACTCTTTCTTGACAAACTAAAGTGTGATCCATACAATTTCTTTTCCCTGGCTTGAAGACGGACACTTACTGTTTATTGAGTTCATGGTTTCACAATGGACTCTCCATCTTGATGCCAGGCTGAGGCAGGATATGGCATGAAAGTAGTGTTTTAACTGGAAAAAGACCTCCTCTTATGCAGACAGTCTAGATTGCATGGAGAAGGAGTGTGTGTGTAAAGAACTGCTGGTTTTCAATTGGCCGACTGCAGGACTACCGTCTCCCATCTTGCTGAGCTCCTTGTCCCATGCCTGTGGTGATGGTCATTTTCCTTCTCCTTTATCTTTTCCTTTCTTTGGTGATTTTGTCAGAGCAAAATTAATGTTGTGGAAGATCAAATGGGGGTATTTCACAAGTTCACGATTCTCACCAGTAAGCTCTGGACAGCCTTAACATACAACCACCATTCCAGAGGTGGTATTCAGCAGGTTCTGACCGGTTCTGGACAACCGGTAGCGGAAATTTTGAGTAGTTCGGAGAACCGGCTCTGATACTGTAATATCTCCTCTGACTGGAGATTTTACAGTATCCTTCCCCTACCACGCCACCAAGCCATGCCCATAGAACCGCTAGTAAAAATTCTCTTCCACTATGCTAACCATAACCTTCCTTGCCTTCACTATCCCATTTTTTTCCGTGACTGTCTTGCTCACCACTAAGCACTTGGACCAACTATGGACCCTTCATATGTTTTTCTGTAGATTCCTTCTCATTATATATGCAGCTCCATACCTGGAGATCTTACATAGTAGAATGGAGGAGGGAGGGAGGGGAAAACAAAGGCCAAACTACTACTATAAGTAGTAGTTGCTTTAGAAAGGTAAGTGCTGAAATTTTTAGAACAAACCTTGGAACAATTTGGCTTCTGTCTCCTCTTCTGTTCTTGTCTTTTTATAGTTTGCGATATTTTATGGCAGCAACACTACTGGCCTAAATGTTGATTTTAAAACAATTTTTGATCATTTAAGGGTTCATGTGAGAAGCAGTTTTTCTCAATTAAACACCTATCTATTTTTAATTAGGGTGAAGTTCTCCCATCCTGGTCAATTTCTAATTATCTGAACAACTTTGAAAGAGAAACCTTAGATTTCCGAATTACTTCATTCCATTTAATGGTTTAATGTTCTTTGTTATTTGGACTTTTGTTTGCAATTGGAATCTCTGAAGAGTGTGGACTAATATCTCTTAGTCTAGATGTCTTCCAGGTGTGTGAATTTCAACTCCCAGAATTCTCAGTAACGGCTGTGCAGGTTGGGAATTCTAGGAATTGGAGATCATCAAAATCTGGAATGTGCAATGATTGGGGAAGATTGGAATATCCCCTTTCTTCTCACACTTCCTTTGTTCCTTGGATTCAGAGCCTTATACCAGGAATATACTATTTTATTTCCAGACTGAAGGTCATGGGCCTCTGACTACCCTATTGGGGATTATGTTTCATATAAGTCAGGAGAAAAAAATTAAATGTGATTCATTAAGTTAGACTGAATGCATTCATACATATTCAGTGAACTTGAGGACAGTTTTTGGAGTGTCTAAGGGCCACACAATTTTTTGAGTCACCCAGATGCAGACACAGAGGCACAGATTATGCCTGCCTGAATTATTCCCATGAGTTTTTATTTCTTTTTTCTATGAGACGAACAAACATTCAAGGTTCATTAATTTGTTGCTGTTTGGATACGTTCCTCTTCTTTTGCTCCCTAAAAATAAATAAACAAGAAAGTGTAATACTGTTGAACTACTACAGTTTCACCCCACCCTCCAGGGAAATAGTTTCTCAGTTCTGAAGCTGGCTTCATGGCTCTAGGATGTCAACTAGCTTAATTCGCATGCGAGTTATGGCTGCAATGTTTTGCTGAATCAGCGGAGCCATGTCTGGAATGCCTCCCGAGGTTTCATTTGGTGCAACTGGAGACACCTGTCAATATTCCTGTCTTCCTTGTTTCTTCCTGAAATAGACTTAGAGACATTGATCAAATCTACTAGGGGATATGGTAACATGAAGATCTCTCTGCCATGATCACTTGAGAAGATAGAACAGTTGAGAAGATAGAAAGGAGGGTGAGAGGAGAACACGCTCTGAAGATCATTCATCTATTCAAAGAATTCTGTGAAAGGATAGAATGGCTGTGAGATTTCCTCTTCCTTTTTAATGGCAAACTTAGGTGATGAATGGGAATAGGACTGGAGCCAAAAAAACCGATTGGAGAAACCCATGGTTTACAGAAATAAATATCCCTTCAGCATCACACAGATACTTCACATTTTTAGCGCCTTGGACAAATTAACTCTTAAGTTCATTTTGTGCCTGATCAATTTATTCAGTACATATGGGCTTAAGAAATTGATTCTAAAAACTGCAATCAATTTGTACACTATAGATCTTTGGGTACTTAAAACAGGCAGCCTTTAAAGTGAAGGAGTAAAATTTAGAGTGTTTTTTTTTTAATGAAATGCTACTGGAAGATTCAGGACTGATTAAGCAGTACTGAGATTTGCAAAAAGCATGTGTTAGAAAAGCCAGTGACTCTTGCTTGCAAAGATTAGCTGTTCCTTAGGATTTGCAGGAAGATATGGGAGTTATGGAATGCAGGTTTGCAACACATGTTCATGTGCATAGAGTTGGGAAAGAAGGAAGGAAGGAAATGCTTGTCTAGGAATAACCTGCCACCATCGCTGTCCAGATTTGCAACAGATTAAAAGCCATACTACCTTGATAAAGTAGGGTCAGAGAAAAATTAGTTTTGCATCCAAGATTTCTTCATCATATATTTCTGCAATTGAATCATAAAAGATTCTATGTTACTAGGAATATAAAGGATCTGATTCAGAATCCTTAACTTGTGAAAAGACAGACATGTACACCAGTGTTTTTTCATCCTTGGTAACTTTAAGAAGGGTGGACTTCAACTCCCAGAATTCTCCCATTAGCTATGCTGGCAGGGGAATTCTAGGAGTTGAAGTCCACCCATCTTAAAGTTGCCAAGGTTGACAAACATCAAGACGACTAAATGTCTATGGAGATTCTCAGTCATCCAGGTCACAGTTGTCCCAAAAGTGCTTTTTTTTCAAGAGGCAACTGGACTTTCTGGTTTTTCTTTGAAGATGTTTCACTTCTCATCCAAGAAGCTTCTTCAGCTCTGAAGAGAAACGCTTGGATGAGAAGTGAAACATCTACAAAGAAAAAATAGAAAGTCCAGTTGCCTCTTGAAAAAAAAATCACTTTTGGGATCAAGCCTACTCATTTCTGCTCTTGCTGGCAGTTGCTGTCTGGTATTCATGGTCCTTGTATCCTTCTGTCCTTGGAGAAATGAAAATATCACTTCATGGCATGCTTTGTTTTATCTTACAGGAATCAGCTACTGTATTGGCAGGCTGTGGGGAATCCGAGATGTAAAGGAACCTGGAAGAGGGTTCGACAGAGGGATACTTGCACTTGTCCTTCAGTTCACAGCTTCTTGTTCATTTGACTTTTCATATAATGCCACCGACATTGATTTTATCACTACTGTAGTCTTCATGTACAGAAATTCAGGGAATAGGATGCAACCTGCTGCATGGACTTTTCAACATTCTTCCAATGTCCGAAGCCCTACCTCTCACTCCCAATATCTTAGGTTTCAAAGTATATTGAATAGCAGCATTTAAAAAGGAACCACTGTAAGAGAGAGCCAGGATTGTAAGGTTTTGATCTGAAGGCAGACTCTGATGAATACGGATGGATAACCTTGTCAGTGCTCAGTCTGGATCATCCTCAAGGTGCACAATGCAGCTGCCTCTGAAATTTAAAATATTTCAAGTTGAGCTAGTCTTCACATATTGCTCACCAAGTTCTCTTTCTGAGTTTATCACTATCTGCCTAAGACAGCTGCAGTGAAGCTGGAGACAGTCAAAGAGGAGCAAACGTTATCTAATCTTTCTGCTCTATGTCCATCCTCGGACTTTTATAATCTCTTAAATCTTGTATCAAAGCCTGAGCTGAATTTTGGTAACATTTCTCAAAATTAGTACAGGATGGTTTATGTTATGTGCAGAAATAAAGCTCTCTGTGATACTTATCACAGGACTCAGCTTCCCAAGAATCTCCTTCCTTTATATTTCAAAAGTTTTTAGATTTTATGAGTGCTGCCAAGCTATGCTTGGAACTTTTAATGCCTGCTGTAATCATGGAAGCTGTAGATTGTTGGAAATGATTTCCAGGCATGTAATGTTTGGTTTCATGGACAGTCTCCTCTTTTATATTTAAATTGCAATAGCTGAATAAATGTATACTGTAATTCTAATATCCATATTTTCATACAATTTGCACCAGCAATAGATTTCAGGGTTTGTACTTTTATACAGAATTTCATAATTGTTCTGCATGTATTCAACTGAACCGACAATCTGAGCTAACCCTGTATATTTTAAAGTCATCTGCTTCATTTTTGTGAAACTGGAAAATATGCTGGTTGGTTTTTCATTCCTTAAGGTCTCCTTCCTTAAGTTTCTGCACAAAACAAAAAGCCAAAGAAATATTGGTAATTGGACAGTAATGATTGATGTGGCCCCTTGAAGGTTAATGGCAGCTTTAGGGAGGCAATTTATATTGGGAAAATTGCATACAAGAATGACTAATCTGTAGATGTACTTCTTCATAGTTTCTTCCACTGGGAAGCCCAATAGTGGATATTGTTGCTTAATGGATCCTTGTGTTTTGAATCTCTATGCTTCCTTGTGTCTTCCTTTGATTTTGATGAATAAGAAAATAAGGCATCTTTTGATTTGTCTGATCAAGATAGAATTCAGATGTCTCTGGACTAGCTTGGCTTTTCACTCATTGACATGGATGGATGCTCTAGGGTAGGGATGAGGCAATTAGCTGCAAATAAGTTGGATAACATGTTGAGATCTTTTTGGTTCTTTAAGAGGGGCTTAAGTTCCTCTTATAGCAATAGCACTTAGACTTATATACCACTTTACAGTGCTTTACAGCCCTCTCTAAGTGGTTTACAAAGTCAGCATATTGCCCCCAACAATTTGGATCCTCATTTTACCTACCTCGGATGGAAGGATGGAAAGCTGAGTCAACCTTGAACCTGGTGAGATTTGAACTGCCAAATTGCAGGCAACTGGCAGGCAGCAGAAGTAGCCTGCATTACTGCACTCTTACCACTGGGTCATCCTGGCATTATGAAAATAAGCTCCTTGGTGTCGTCACCCATGGCTGCAATATCTCTCAAAGGGCTCCAAGACAGAGCAACCTCCCTGAAATAAGTTATCCATTCCTGTCCAAAATTATGACAGTATCAGATTAAAGAGTTTAAGAAACTGGAAACCTGATTTTTTTTTTTGATGAAGTGCTTTATATAAACAACTGTATGTGCTGTTAGTAATATTTGAGTGGGATTATTTAATTAAAATGTAAATTATGGCTAGAATTCAATGATGATGATGATCACATTGCAGGCTTTTTGTTGGATTGAAATTTGTTGCCACTTTTCTCCAATTAAAATTGTTTCCTATATATACTCTGTGGCACTGTGGTTAGAATATAGTATTGCAAATTGACTCTGCCCACTGTCAAAAGTTTGATCCTGACTGGCTCAAGATAGACTCAGCTTTCCATCCTTCCAAGTTCAGTAAAATGAAGACTCAGATTGTTGGGAGCAATATGCTAACTTTGTAAACAGATAACAAATAACAAATAATCAGAGTTGGAAGGGTCCTTATAGATCATCTAGTCCAACCCCCCCACCCAAGCAGGAGACCTTACACCATTTCTGACAAATGGCAGTCCAATCTCTTCTTGAAAGTCTCTAGTGATGGCGCTCCCACAACTTCCGAGGGCAAGCTATTCCATTGGTTGATTGTTCTCACTGTCAGAAAGTTTCTCCTTATTTCCAGGTTAAATCTCTCCTTGTTCTGTTTCCATCCATTATTCTTTGCCTGGCCTACAGGTGCTTTAGAAAATAGCTTGACCCCTTCCTCTCTGAGGCAGCCCCTCAAATATTGGAAGACTGCTATTATGACTCCCCTGGTCCTTCTCTTCACTAGACTAGCCATGCCCAGTTCCTGTAACCATTCCTCATATGTTCTAGTCTCCAGTCCTCTAATCATCCTGGTTTCTCTTCTCTGTACTTTTTCTAGAGTCTCAACATATTTTTTATAATGTGGTGACCAAAACTGGATGCAGTACTCTAGGTGTGGTCTTACTACTTAGAGAGTAAACTGCTTAGTGCTATAAATCACTATGAAGTAGTATATAAATGTAAGTGCTATTGCTGTACACTAAATTGTGCCTTCCAAATTCAACCAGATAATTGTTTGAACAACATTGTGGTTGATTAGATTGAAAGTGCAGGAAAGAAGTGCAGGAAATGTAGCAGAGTGGCATGATTTATTTGCATAAATAATTTTTCAGAGTGGTGAAAGCTGATTGCATCTGCCAAATGGAAACCAAATACAAATAGATCTAAATGATCAGAATGTTCAAAACTGCTTACAAGTGGAAGCCACTGCATGTTTCAGTAATTTCTCCCCAATGGCAAATTAGAATCCAGGGATTACTAAAATAATTGAATATAAATTTAGTTCCTTTATTAAATCATGGTCACTGACTGGTCCTTGCATTTGTCTTCTAAGAGGAGATATATTTTCAAATCCAGTGTTGTCAGTTTTGAGAAACCAGGGTGGACAAGGACAAGAGATGCAATTAATCTCCAGAGCTTTTGTGTGCCTTGCTGTAGAAGCTGATGGGTAACCATAGCAACATTAGCAAGATTGTAATGTAGTTCCTTTCATTTTAAATTCTATCCAAACGAAATGCTTCTAAGTTGGAATAAGTATGTGATTATTGGAAAAATGCACAATAAACTTCACATTCCCAACCATCATCCCTTCATTCTAGTCAGAACCTAAGTTAAGGCTCTGAGGGAAAATCCCCAAGAGACTGCAAAGAAGTATTAGATCCATCATTCTCAGAAGTCACTCTTTCTGTTCTCCATTCTGGAGATTTTAAGTAGCCACAATTTCCAGTTTGACCAAGTAGACAGTATAAAAACACTAGATCCAATGTAACGCTATTGTAAGTGCTACTCAGACATTATATGAGACGAGTCCACATGTGATATCCAGTATAAAATATTGATTGACATCCAAGAGATAATAGCAAGATACTAAAGAGAGGTCCTTTACACATGCTGCTTACTGTTCACTTCTATCCTTTATGCCAATGACATTGTGAAATAGTGGGTTGGATAGTACATAAGGAAAATCTCGAGTCTATTTTGAGATCTAAGTATCAGATAGGGATGTTCAATTCTAGAAATTCCCATTCTATTCCAAACCAATGCTTGCCCCATATCTCTACTCCACATTAAGCTGGTGTTACACAAAATAATTGATAGACGGAATGGCAAGGTGAACACCTGCTTTTTTTCCAAAGAAGCCAGACTGGTATATTTATTAAGTCTGTAGGTATAATACATTATTATCCAATAGATATGACATACCAGCAGCCAGTGCTTAGGCTATTCAGTGGGCCATCTCTCCAAGTGTCATTACGACCAGGTTGGATTTACTCTGAATAAAGGGTACACATCTTATCATCTTTAGGCTACAGGGCAGGAATTGAATTCTATTGAGATCTGAACCAGGAAACATTGGGAACATTTTCTCTTTGCAATGTTGAAATCACAAATTGGAATTGTGTTATGAGCACATATACACGTAGCTATGAGGAGGTAATTTGTTAAAACAATTAGAATCAAGCTGTATATTATACGGGTAGTCTACTGGGAGATGTCCAACTCATCTAAAGGGCATTATGAACCATGGTGGCGCAGTGGTTAGAGTGCAGTACTGCAGGCTACTTCTGCTGACTGCCGGCTGACTGCAATTTGGCAGTTCAAATCTCACCAGGCTCCAGGTTGACTCAGCTTTCCATCCTTCTGAGGTGGGTAAAATGAGGACCCAGATTGTTGGGGAAAATATGCTGACTCTGAAAACCGCTTAGAGAGGGCTGTAAAGCACTGTAAAGCGCTATATAAGTCTAAGTGCTATTGCTATTAAATTGAAGTAGTGTGATAACTGTTTACTGTGGCATCTGAATAATGTCCAGCATCTGAAGAAGTTACCTAGTAATGAAACATCTGCAAGAAAACAACCAAGCTTAGAGAGCACCAAGAACCCCACAGTTCAACCTCGAGTTACAAATATTCTCTTCTATTAGAACTTTAACCATCAGCTATTGGATAGTCAGGATATGGAAAGAGCTGTTTGTTACAACGGAGCATATTTTTATGGATTGGAGTGCTTTTATGTGAGACTCTTCTGTTTATTTATGTCTGTGAAAATGGTTAATGTACAATGAAGCAGATTGGCAATATGAGATTCCAATAGCAGTTCTAGCAAATACAACGTTGATGTTATAATTTATCTTCTGGGTGGACATATTAGGCAAGAAGCCAGCAGAACAGAATCAGGCAATTGCAAATATTCTTGCTCAGTATTACCCTCCCTGTGAAAGTATTCTTTTGTGCTTGAAACAATAGATGTATACAACTAGGACTTCAAGGAACACCGCTGTGAAGAAATTTAACGCATGAAATTGACACTGCAGGGGAAAAGAGTCACCTCTATTCCATATGTCCCCAAATTCTTGAAATTGAGCAACTGACAAGAAAAGTGTGTGTAGATTTGGCTTATCTTAAAAGTGCTGCTGATCCTGAAGAACCAGGATAATTCTAGGTCTCTTTGCAGTCCATGAACCTACTAAAGATCATGTGCTTCAAAGTTACTCAATGTTTGAAAAATGAATGTTTTACAGTCCTTTCTGTGCAAACAACCTCCGTCTAGGGGGGTAGTTCCTAGCCTTCTCCGGATCTGCTTGGTGTGATTTCAGTGCTTTTCTCATGCAATTATCTCTGGAATAGGCAGAGTTCTTGTGCAATAGGAATTGTATCTGTTTATATTTCTTTTGTGTGCATGGAGTCTATATTGCAGATAGTGCAGTCCTGGTGAAATGCACAACAGAGGTACAACTAAACAGGACTATGTCATGCCTTTGAAGTTGCTGCCTCTGTGGCCCCACCCTTGCATGTAGGAGTCTGGTTTGGCTCTACCAATAATTTCAACCAAGCCTTTGCAGAAATTTATTAAAATTTCATTGATGAAAGTGAACTTCCTAGAACTCTGTAGAGAGCAAAGTGCTCAAGCAAGAGGTGTGTTTGCATATCAAGGGGCAAACTTCACCATTATCAAATTGACTCAGTTCTTTGGAAAGAGATCATTTGCTTTGCAAAATATACAAATAAGCTCCATAGATATAGGCATAAGCTTCAGAAGGCAATACAGACTGAATGTGCTATACTATAGAATAATGGAAATATAAAAAAGGAAAAATGTGCAGCTCAAAAACTGGTACTGCAATGAAATCTACTAAAAAGTTCCACAAGAGGGCAGCTCTCTTCTTTTAATACCAAGCCCATATAAGTAAATCCTGTTTTCTTTTACCATTTTAAAGTCTGGAGATCATAGATGGAAAGTTAATATTAAAATAAGAGATGGAAAGACTATCACAGAAGACACTTTTTTATCAGGGGTGGGATTCTACCAGTTTGCAGCTATTTGCTAGAACCGGTTGTTAACATTCTAAGCATTTCGGAGAACCGGTTGTTAGAAGAAATTATGGGCCTAATCCTGTAAGGAAGGCAGGAACGAAACATTCTGGTGTTGCTTACGGAAACTGCCTTTCCATTAACCCTTATTACATTCTTGGCAGGCCTAGACTTCCTGTCTCAGGAATTTGTCTGGAGTTTTCCCCCCCTTCTTTGCTGGTACTTTGTTTGTGTGGAGTGACCATTTAAAGTTACAATGGCACGGAAAAAAATGACTGATGACCATTTTTCACACTTACGACTGTTGCAGCATCCCCACAGTCATGAGAGGCGAGGCGAGGAGATGCGTGCCTCAATGTGAGTGATATAGAGTTGACCACACCAGCCAATAACAAGACCACCAAGCCATGTCCACCCACTCACATGACCACCAAGCCACACCTACCACCTAAACCACACCCACAGATCCAGTTGTTAAAAATTTTGAATCTCACCCCTGGGAGAGGACAACCAATGATCTTCTGGGCAATGACGTTGACCCTCTGGAGTGCTTTCCTATCTGCCACAGTGCAATTGGAAAACCATACAGAGGTGCAGTAATTTAAATACTCTCTATGGTGCAGCGGTAGAAGGTCACCAGCAGTTTTTCATTCAAAGTTATTGTTTTCTGAGAAGTCTCAGGTAGCATAACCTCTGCTGGGCCCTTTTGACCAGTGCTGCAATGTGAGCACCTCAGGTCAGGTCCTCTTTTATGGTAACACCCAGAAACTTAAAACTGGCCACTTGCTCCACTCGGTCTCCATTGATAAGCAAGGGCTAGATGTCTGATCTGTTCTTTCTATAGTCTACTCTTAAGGGCCTTTTGCCAGTGAGCCCTGAATTCTCATCAAGCAGAGCTCGTCCATCTGAATGGAAAACCATCCATTGACTGGAGAGCTGGGAAGGAACAGAATTTGTCCGTTGTTTGGGGGTCTCCCTTGTATCTGGAATCTAGTATTAGAGAAGGGTGATATGGCTTTAATTCCAGTAGATCTGTAGAGTGACCAGCCAACGTCTCGATTAATGATAGCGACTGCACTACTGCAAGGGATCTACCTCTAGAACCCGAGGGATGAAGGCATTCCTCGAGTTATAACCACTTTCCTTTGCGAAGGGAGGGAGTCCTTGTCATTGCCCCATCGGAGCCGGTTCGGAGGAGGGGGAGTTGGAAGTGGGATGCCCCACAGGGATGCCCCGTCTCCCTTGGGCTCTTTGGAGAGGCCAGAGGCTGAGGACGATGCTGTCCAGGTCCTCAGGCATTTGGGGAGATGGTCGACCAGATGGAGAGCTGCCTGCCCTCCAGATACAGGGGAGGATCGGCTGCTGACAGGTAGTGGTGCTGATAGGTAACAGATCCCCTCTGAGGATAATAGATGAACAGAGTTGGAAGGGACCCTGTAGGTCATCTCATCCAACCCCACACCCAAGCAGGAGACCCTACACCATTTCTGACAGATGGCAGTCCAGGCTCTTCTTGAAAGCTTCCAGTGATGAAGCTCCCATGACGTCAGGTGACAATTTCTGTTCCACCGGTTGATTGTTCCCATTTTCAGAAAACGTCCCCTTATTTCTAGGTTGAATCTCTCCCTGTTCAGTTTCCATCCATAATTCCTTGTCTGGCCTTTGGGTGCCTTGGAAAACAGTTTGACCCCCTCCTCTCTGTGGCAGCCCCTCAAATATTGGAAGACCACTGGTCCTTCTCATTACTAGGCTAGCCAAGCCCAGTTCCTGCAATCGTCTGTTCTATGTTTTAGCCTCCAGTCCTGGTTTCTCTGCGCTTTTTCTAGAGTCTCAACATCTATTTTATTGGCCAAATAAAGTGACCAAATAAAGGGACCAAAACCGGATGCAGTACTCTAGATGTGGTCTCACTAAGGCTTTATAGAGTGGCATTAGGACCTTTCTTGATCTTGATTGTATCCCTCTGTTAATGCACCTTAGGTTTGCACTGGCTTTTTTGGCTGCTGCCGCACACCGCTAGCTCATATTCAACTGGTTGTCCATTAAGACTTCAAGATCCCTCTCACAGTTACTGCTATTAAGCCTGGTTTCAGTAAAGTCTTAGACTTAGGCAAGAAAAACCAAAAGTGCCCATACAGACATGTTTTTTTTTCCTTTGCCTAAGTGTAAGACTTGACTTTTCTCTACATTGAATTTTATTTTGTTAGATAGGGTTAGAATTTTATTTTGTTAGATTTTGTAAGAGTGCTGTGAAAATATTTACAGACCCCTCACATCCTGGACATAAACTGTTTCAACTCCTTTCCTCAAAACAACGCTATAGAGCACTGCACACCAGAACAACTAGACACAAGAACAGTTTTTTCCCGAAAGCCATCACTCTGCTAAACAAATAATTCCCTCAACACTATTCAACTATTTACAAAGTGTACACTACTATTACTGTTAATCTTCTCATCACTCCTTATCACCCATCCCCTCCCACTTGTGACTATAACTTTGTTGCTTGTATCCTCTGTTTCCTAGTATGATTTGATGTTGATTGTACCCTATGACTATAATTAAGTGTTGTACATTATGATTCTTGATTCTTAACGAATGTTCCTTCTTTATGTATACTGAGAGTATTTACACCAAGACAAATTCCTTGTGTGTCCAATCACACTTGGCCAATAAAGTATTCTATTCTATTCTATTCTATTCTATTCTATTCTATTCTATTCTATTCTATTCTATTCTATTCTATAGGGCCCGGTGTTCAAGTCTGTCCAGATCCATGTGGATCCCGAGCCTATCATCTTGGGTGTTGGCTATTCCTGCCAGCTTAGTATCATCTGCAAATTTGATAAATTCCCTGTCTGTTCCCTCATCTAAATAGTTTGTGACTGCATCATCGTGGATGCCTTGACCTATGGGAACCCAGCCCTGGGTGTTGTCGGAATGATTGTTGTCCCACCTGCCAGATGATGCAATGGAGAAAGAGGCTCCTGGAGGAAACCCCATAGTTATAATGGCTTAAGCACACTTTATATCTTTATGTCATTGTCCAGAAGCTGCTAGCATCACTGGGATTTCCTTGAGTAATCAGGGAGACAAATGTCTCCTTCCAATGTTGTAGATCAAAAGGCAGAGAGACCATTTCTGTGCTCTCTCCATCAAGATCCAGATAACTGAGCTGCAGTTAAAAAGGAGAAGGGCATTGGCAATTACTCTGAGCTATCGGTCCAAGTGAAAGTCCAACGATGTGGTCACAGTGTTGATGTCCCCTATTATTTTTGATCTTCCAGGGCTGCAGCCCCAGACACAACCTGAAAGGTTCAGTCTCCGGTCTACCAATGGAGCAGCACCAGTGTTGGGGTCTCCCTTCTCAGAGGAAGATAGCCTTAATTGTTATCATCCAGGAATCATGAGCCTGCACTAATTAACACCTGGAGGCCATCAGATTAGGGGTTCTAATTGATAAGCAACAACTAAGAGAGACTCAACAGCATGAATTAACAGGTGGCAGACACCTGTCCAGTAATTGTCAGTTCTGTCCTATTTTTTTCAAATTTGATAACTGCAACCTCAGTGTAATGGTACATTTATTTAAGACACACTTATTGTTCCTTCATCTGAAGAAAGTGGTCACTACATAAGGAACAGTCAACTCAATCATGTGTCTTTTTAGGTATAATTCTTGGTAAATGGAATCGCATCCAATCCAATCGTGTTTATTACAGTCAAAGGGCAGAGACCAGAACAAATAAAAAATACTGAAGGAATATCCAGTTAAAAATTCTAGAATAGAATAATAAATAATAGATAAAATCTGTATTAAAATCACATATGTTCTAACTGCTTCTACTACCAATTGTTGATGTGCTTCTTCTTGTTTTCCTTCACATTCTGAATAGGGGTAATTTTCTCCTTCAGTTGGCTGCAGTGGCTTTTCTCAACATAGGAAGTATGATTTATTCGAGCAAGGTCATGCTGTAGACTGTACAGGTAGTTCTTAAGGTCTTAAGAAGTTTCCATACCTCTTCTAGGAATTTGTCAAAGGTTCTAAGGCAGCCTTCCCATGTTTGAGGAAGGCCACTTTGAAATTAATTTGCACAGGGCTTTCTGGAGTTCTGCCATGTGTTTCACCAAAGAATTCTTCTCTAGGCCTCACTGATAGATCGTTGAGGATGGAGGATTTGGGGAGAGAGGGAAGGAGGTGGGTGGAGGACTTGCTATCTTGTGTGCCAGGTGAGTCTGGCCAGAGTTGGATCTGGGAGCTGGAACAGAGCAACCGAATGGGATGAGCAATCGGGGTTCAAGCAGCCCGCAGGAGAGGTGAAGAGAGGAGAGCAGCCAGAAGCTGAAGGGGAGCCGAGGGGTCCCCAGGAGAGGCCTTGGGGGAGCAGAGAGCCCCGAGGCAGCAAGGCTGAGGGAGCAGGTGGCGGAATGGGAGGACAGGGCTGGGTGGAGGGTCTCGGGGGCAGGCAGATGCTCCTGCTGCTCCAGAGCCTCTTGGGGGGAGCAAGAGAAGGAAGAGGCCATGCCTAACATCTACCTGTCCTCTCCTTCTTTCCTGCTTTATATATGCCTACTTCTGAAAAGCTAAAAAACAAGCTAAAAGAGACTAGGAAGGATTCTGTGAGTGGATGTCCGAAAAGGAAACACAGCTCAAGACGATGGGAAGCCTTGAAAAATGAAGCCATTAAGGAGCCAACAAAAATAATACGATGTGAAAAAATTAAAGATACCATGTGATACCAGCATGTTTGCTCAAAGAGCCCTCTAACAAGTGGAGGGACAAAAAGGTCAAGAACAAAAAATGGAAAGAGGGGCACAGAACTAAAGTGGAATATCAGAAAGGAGACTGAATTTGCAAGGATGGAGTCAGGATAGCAAAAGCCCAGAATGGGCAAAGTCACTTCCAGCCCTATCAATCTATATTCTATCAAGCCTGACTACTTCACCACCCAGAGGCCAATGACCAACTCTAGTTGGCCTTGATGTCCTCCGTCTTCTCCCTTCTGTTGCTTCTCTCTTGCAGGCTCTGGAGTAGCAGGAATTTCTGCCTGCCCCCGAGACCCTCAACCCAGCCCTGTTTTCCAGCCCTGCCACCAGCTCCGTTAGTCTTGCTGCCTCCGAGGGTCTCTGCTGCCTCAAGGTGTCTCCTGCAGACGCCTTGGCTCCCAGTTTGGCTTCTAGCTGGTCTCCTCTCTTCTCCTCTCCTGTGGACTGCCTAGATCCCAACTGCTCGGGTCATTCGGCTGCTCGGTTTTGTCTCCCAGGACTGGCTCTGGCCAGATTCTCTGTTCTCCCCACAGCAGAGCCCACACCCTCATCTCCAATGCCTCTGGTCCTCAGGTGGCACTCCGAGGTTTGGAGCTGAGTCTCTGGGTGCATCTCGCAACCTCACCACTGCCATGGCCATCACCTCCACCCTTGCTCTTGGCTTGGATCCCTGGGATTCCTCAGTGCTCTGCGGACCTGATGCACTGTGGCTGGGAGGCTTTTCAGCTCAGCTGACAGTGCTGCAGTGACTGGTAAGGTTGGGGGTAAGGATGGGGCTTCACCTGGTAAGGGTGGGGCTCACCTGACTCCCCTGGCACACTAAGTGGCAAGTCAAGGGAAGGGAGGGAAAGAATTACTTTTCTTTTTCAAAAGGGCAAAAGGCCGCCATTCCTCCAATCCAGCTATGGGGAGAGAGAATGTCCCATGTGCCGGTCGCTTAGGGGTGCCAGTCATTTCTGAGGAAGTCCACTTGGCTGGTGACCTCTCTGTGGAAATCACTACCTTTCTCCAAACATCTGTTCTGCTGTTGTATTTCTTGGATCGCCATTCTGACGTAGTTCAATACTTCTCTGTTGTCCTTCACAGTTTTCTGCTGCTCTTCCATTGTGGAACCAAGTCCGGTCCTCCTGCTGCAGATTGTTGATGTGCTTCTTCTTGTTTTCCTTCACATTCTGAATTGGGGTAATTTTCTCCTTCAGTTGGCTGCAGGGGATTTTCTCAGCGTAGGAACTTTGGTTTATTTGAGCCAATTCATGATGTAGACTGTGCAGGTGGTTCTTATGTTCTTAAGAAGTTCCCATACCTCTTCTAGGACTTTGTCAAAGGTTCTAAGGCAGTCTTCCCATGTTTGAGGAAGGCCACTTGGAAATTAATTTGCACAGGGCTTTCTGGAGTTTTGCCATGTGTTTCACCAAAGAATTCTTCTCTAAGCTTCACTGATGGATCGTTGAGGATGGAGGATTTGGGGAGAGAGGGAAGGAGGTGGGTGGAGGACTTGCTACCTTGTGTGCCAGGTGAGTCTGGCCAGAGTTGGATCTGGGAACTGGAACAGAGCAACCGAATGGGATGAGCAATCGGGGTTCAAGCAGCCCGCAGGAGAGGTGAAGAAAGGAGAGCAGCCAGAAGCTGAAGGGGAGCCGAGGGGTCCCCAGGAGAGGCCTTGGGGGAGCAGAGAGCCCCGAGGCAGCAAGGCTGAGGGAGCAGGTGGCGGAATGGGAGGACAGGGCTGGGTGGAGGGTCTCAGGGGCAGGCAGATGCTCCTGCTGCTCCAGAGCCTCTCAGGGGGGAGCAAGAGAAGGAAGAGGCCATGCCTAACATCTACCTGTCCTCTCCTTCTTTCCTGCTTTATATATGCCTACTTCTGAAAAGCTAAACAACAAGCTAAAAGAGACTAGGAAGGATTCTGTGAGTGGATGTCCGAAAAGGAAACACAGCTCAAGACGATGGGAAGCCTTGAAAAATGAAACCATTAAGGAGCCAACAAAAATAATACGATGTGAAAAAATTAAAGATACCATGTGATACCAGCATGTTTGCGCAAAGAGCCCTCTGACAAGTGGAGGGACAAAAAGATCAAGAAGAAAAAATGGAAAGAGGGGCACAGAACTAAAGTGGAATAGAAGCAAGGAGACTGAATTTGCAAGGATGGAGTCAGGATAGCAAAAGCCCAGAATGGGCAAAGTCACTTCCAGCCCTATCAATCTATCTTCTATCAAGCCTGACTACTTCACCACCCAGAGGCCAATGACCAACTCTAGTTGGCCTTGATGTCCTCCATCTTCTCCCTTCTGTTGCTTCTCTCTTAAAGGCTCTGGAGTAGCAGGAATTTCTGCCAGCCCCCGAGAACCTCAACCCAGCCCTGTTTTCCAGCCCTGCCACCAGCTCCGTTAGTCTTGCTGCCTCCGAGGGTCTCTGCTGCCTCAAGGTGTCTCCTGCAGACCCCTTGGCTCCCAGTTCGGCTTCTAGCTGGTCTCCTCTCTTCTCCTCTCCTGTGGACTGCCTGAATCCCAACTGCTCGGGTCATTCGGCTGCTCGGTTTTGGCTCCCAGGACTGGCTCTGGCCAGATTCTCTGCTTTCACCACAGCAGAGCCCTCACCCTCGTCTCCAATGCCTTTGGTCCTCAGGTGGACTCTGAGGTTTGGAGTTGAGCCTGTGGGTGCATCTCGCAACCTCACCAATGCCATGGCCATCACCTCCACCCTTGCTCTTGGCTTGGATCCCTGGGATTCCTCAGTGCTCTGCGGACCAGATGCACTGTGGCTGGGAGGCTTTTCAGCTCAGCTTACAGTGCTGCAGTGACTGGTAAGGTTGGGGGTAAGGATTGGGCTTCACCTGGTAAGGGTGGGGCTCACCTGACTCCCCTGGCACACTAGGTGGCAAGTCAAGGGAAGGGAAGGAAAGAATTACTTTTCTTTTTCAAAAGGGCAAAAGGCCGCCATTCCTCCAATCCAGCTATGGGGAGAGAGAATGTCCCATGTGCCGGTCGCTTAGGGGTGCCAGTCATTTCTGAGGAAGTCCAGTTGGCTGGTGACCTCTCTGTGGAAATCACTGCCTTTCTCCAAACATCTTTTTTGCTGTTGTATTTCTTGGATCGCCATTCTGACGTAGTTCAATACTTCTCTGTTGTCCTTCACAGTTTTCTGCTGCTCTTCCATTGTGGAACCAAGTCCGGTCCTCCTGCTGCAGATTGTTGATGTGCTTTTCTTGTTTTCCTTCACATTCTGAATTTGGGTAATTTTCTCCTTCAGTTGGCTGCAGGGGCTTTTCTCAACATAGGAACTTTGGTTTATTTGAGCCAGTTCATGATGTAGACTGTGCAGGTGGTTCTTATGTTCTTAAGAAGTTTCCATACCTCTTCTAGGACTTTGTCAAAGGTTCTAAGGCAGTCTTCCCATGTTTGAGGAAGGCCACTTGGAAATTAATTTGCACAGGGCTTTCTGGAGTTCTGCCATGTGTTTCACCAAAGAATTCTTCTCTAGGCTTCACTGATGGATCGTTGAGGATGGAGGATTTGGGGAGAGAGGGAAGGAGGTGGGTGGAGGACTTGCTACCTTGTGTGCCAGGTGAGTCTGGCCAGAGTTGGATCTGGGAGCTGGAACAGAGCAACCGAATGGGATGAGCAATCGAGGTCCAAGCAGCCCGCAGGAGAGGTGAAGAGAGGAGAGCAGCCAGAAGCTGAAGGGGAGCCGAGGGGTCCCCAGGAGAGGCCTTGGGGGAGCAGAGAGCCCCGAGGCAGCAAGGCTGAGGGAGCAGGTGGCGGAATGGGAGGACAGGGCTGGGTGGAGGGTCTCGGGGGCAGGCAGATGCTCCTGCTGCTCCAGAGCCTCTCAGGGGGGAGCAAGAGAAGGAAGAGGCCATGCCTAACATCTACCTGTCCTCTCCTTCTTTCCTGCTTTATATATGCCTACTTCTGAAAATCTAAACAACAAGCTAAAAGAGACTAGGAAGAATTCTGCGAGTGGATGTCCGAAAAGGAAATACAGCTCAAGACGATGGGACGCCTTGAAAAATGAAGCCATTAAGGAGCCAACAAAAATAATACGATGTGAAAAAATTAAAGATACCATGTGATACCAGCATGTTTGTGCAAAGAGCCCTCTGACAAGTGGAGGGACAAAAAGGTCAAGAAGAAAAAATGGAAAGAGGGGCACAGAACTAAAGTGGAATAGAAGCAAGGAGACTGAATTTGCAAGGATGGAGTCAGGATAGCAAAAGCCCAGAATGGGCAAAGTCCCTTCCAGCCCTATCAATCTATGTTCTATCAAGCCTAAGACTACTTCACCACCCAGAGGCCAATGACCAACTCTAGTTGGCCTTGATGTCCTCCGTCTTCTCCCTTCTGTTGCTTCTCTCTTACAGGCTCTGGAGTAGCAGGAATTTCTGCCAGCCCCCGAGACCCTCAACCCAGCCCTGTTTTCCAGCCCTGCCACCAGCTCCGTTAGTCTTGCTGCCTCCGAGGGTCTCTGCTGCCTCAAGGTGTCTCCTGCAGACCCCTTGGCTCCCAGTTCGGCTTCTAGCTGGTCTCCTCTCTTCTCCTCTCCTGTGGACTGCCTGAATCCCAACTGCTCGGGTCATTCGGCTGCTCGGTTTTGGCTCCCAGGACTGGCTGTGGCCAGATTCTCTGCTTTCACCACAGCAGAGCCCTCACCCTCGTCTCCAATGCCTTTGGTCCTCAGGTGGACTCTGAGGTTTGGAGTTGAGCCTGTGGGTGCATCTCGCAACCTCACCAATGCCATGGCCATCACCTCCACCCTTGCTCTTGGCTTGGATCCCTGGGATTCCTCAGTGCTCTGCGGACCAGATGCACTGTGGCTGGGAGGCTTTTCAGCTCAGCTGACAGTGCTGCAGTGACTGGTAAGGTTGGGGGTAAGGATGGGGCTTCACCTGGTAAGGGTGGGGCTCACCTGACTCCCCTGGCACACTAGGTGGCAAGTCAAGGGAAGGGAAGGGAAGGAAAGAATTACTTTTCTTTTTCAAAAGGGCAAAAGGCCGCCATTCCTCCAATCCAGCTATGGGGAGAGAGAATGTCCCATGTGCCGGTCGCTTAGGGGTGCCAGTCATTTCTGAGGAAGTCCAGTTGGCTGGTGACCTCTCTGTGGAAATCACTGCCTTTCTCCAAACATCTTTTTTGCTGTTGTATTTCTTGGATCGCCATTCTGACGTAGTTCAATACTTCTCTGTTGTCCTTCACAGTTTTCTGCTGCTCTTCCATTGTGGAACCAAGTCCGGTCCTCCTGCTGCAGATTGTTGATGTGCTTTTCTTGTTTTCCTTCACATTCTGAATTTGGGTAATTTTCTCCTTCAGTTGGCTGCAGGGGCTTTTCTCAACATAGGAACTTTGGTTTATTTGAGCCAGTTCATGATGTAGACTGTGCAGGTGGTTCTTATGTTCTTAAGAAGTTTCCATACCTCTTCTAGGACTTTGTCAAAGGTTCTAAGGCAGTCTTCCCATGTTTGAGGAAGGCCACTTGGAAATTAATTTGCACAGGGCTTTCTGGAGTTCTGCCATGTGTTTCACCAAAGAATTCTTCTCTAGGCTTCACTGATGGATCGTTGAGGATGGAGGATTTGGGGAGAGAGGGAAGGAGGTGGGTGGAGGACTTGCTACCTTGTGTGCCAGGTGAGTCTGGCCAGAGTTGGATCTGGGAGCTGGAACAGAGCAACCGAATGGGATGAGCAATCGAGGTCCAAGCAGCCCGCAGGAGAGGTGAAGAGAGGAGAGCAGCCAGAAGCTGAAGGGGAGCCGAGGGGTCCCCAGGAGAGGCCTTGGGGGAGCAGAGAGCCCCGAGGCAGCAAGGCTGAGGGAGCAGGTGGCGGAATGGGAGGACAGGGCTGGGTGGAGGGTCTCGGGGGCAGGCAGATGCTCCTGCTGCTCCAGAGCCTCTCAGGGGGGAGCAAGAGAAGGAAGAGGCCATGCCTAACATCTACCTGTCCTCTCCTTCTTTCCTGCTTTATATATGCCTACTTCTGAAAATCTAAACAACAAGCTAAAAGAGACTAGGAAGAATTCTGTGAGTGGATGTCCGAAAAGGAAATACAGCTCAAGACGATGGGACGCCTTGAAAAATGAAGCCATTAAGGAGCCAACAAAAATAATACGATGTGAAAAAATTAAAGATACCATGTGATACCAGCATGTTTGTGCAAAGAGCCCTCTGACAAGTGGAGGGACAAAAAGGTCAAGAAGAAAAAATGGAAAGAGGGGCACAGAACTAAAGTGGAATACCAGAAAGGAGACTGAATTTGCAAGGATGGAGTCAGGATAGCAAAAGCCCAGAATGGGCAAAGTCCCTTCCAGCCCTATCAATCTATGTTCTATCAAGCCTAAGACTACTTCACCACCCAGAGGCCAATGACCAACTCTAGTTGGCCTTGATGTCCTCCGTCTTCTCCCTTCTGTTGCTTCTCTCTTACAGGCTCTGGAGTAGCAGGAATTTCTGCCAGCCCCCGAGACCCTCAACCCAGCCCTGTTTTCCAGCCCTGCCACCAGCTCCGTTAGTCTTGCTGCCTCCGAGGGTCTCTGCTGCCTCAAGGTGTCTCCTGCAGACCCCTTGGCTCCCAGTTCGGCTTCTAGCTGGTCTCCTCTCTTCTCCTCTCCTGTGGACTGCCTGAATCCCAACTGCTCGGGTCATTCGGCTGCTCGGTTTTGGCTCCCAGGACTGGCTGTGGCCAGATTCTCTGCTTTCACCACAGCAGAGCCCTCACCCTCGTCTCCAATGCCTTTGGTCCTCAGGTGGACTCTGAGGTTTGGAGTTGAGCCTGTGGGTGCATCTTGCAACCTCACCAATGCCATGGCCATCACCTCCACCCTTGCTCTTGGCTTGGATCCCTGGGATTCCTCAGTGCTCTGCGGACCAGATGCACTGTGGCTGGGAGGCTTTTCAGCTCAGCTGACAGTGCTGCAGTGACTGGTAAGGTTGGGGGTAAGGATGGGGCTTCACCTGGTAAGGGTGGGGCTCACCTGACTCCCCTGGCACACTAGGTGGCAAGTCAAGGGAAGGGAAGGGAAGGAAAGAATTACTTTTCTTTTTCAAAAGGGCAAAAGGCCGCCATTCCTCCAATCCAGCTATGGGGAGAGAGAATGTCCCATGTGCCGGTCGCTTAGGGGTGCCAGTCATTTCTGAGGAAGTCCAGTTGGCTGGTGACCTCTCTGTGGAAATCACTGCCTTTCTCCAAACATCTTTTTTGCTGTTGTATTTCTTGGATCGCCATTCTGACGTAGTTCAATACTTCTCTGTTGTCCTTCACAGTTTTCTGCTGCTCTTCCATTGTGGAACCAAGTCCGGTCCTCCTGCTGCAGATTGTTGATGTGCTTTTCTTGTTTTCCTTCACATTCTGAATTTGGGTAATTTTCTCCTTCAGTTGGCTGCAGGGGCTTTTCTCAACATAGGAACTTTGGTTTATTTGAGCCAGTTCATGATGTAGACTGTGCAGGTGGTTCTTATGTTCTTAAGAAGTTTCCATACCTCTTCTAGGACTTTGTCAAAGGTTCTAAGGCAGTCTTCCCATGTTTGAGGAAGGCCACTTGGAAATTAATTTGCACAGGGCTTTCTGGAGTTCTGCCATGTGTTTCACCAAATAATTCTTCTCTAGGCTTCACTGATGGATCGTTGAGGATGGAGGATTTGGGGAGAGAGGGAAGGAGGTGGGTGGAGGACTTGCTACCTTGTGTGCCAGGTGAGTCTGGCCAGAGTTGGATCTGGGAGCTGGAACAGAGCAACCGAATGGGATGAGCAATCGAGGTCCAAGCAGCCCGCAGGAGAGGTGAAGAGAGGAGAGCAGCCAGAAGCTGAAGGGGAGCCGAGGGGTCCCCAGGAGAGGCCTTGGGGGAGCAGAGAGCCCCGAGGCAGCAAGGCTGAGGGAGCAGGTGGCGGAATGGGAGGACAGGGCTGGGTGGAGGGTCTCGGGGGCAGGCAGATGCTCCTGCTGCTCCAGAGCCTCTCAGGGGGGAGCAAGAGAAGGAAGAGACCATGCCTAACATCTACCTGTCCTCTCCTTCTTTCCTGCTTTATATATGCCTACTTCTGAAAATCTAAACAACAAGCTAAAAGAGACTAGGAAGAATTCTGTGAGTGGATGTCCGAAAAGGAAATACAGCTCAAGACGATGGGACGCCTTGAAAAATGAAGCCATTAAGGAGCCAACAAAAATAATACGATGTGAAAAAATTAAAGATACCATGTGATATCAGCATGTTTGTGCAAAGAGCCCTCTGACAAGTGGAGGGACAAAAAGGTCAAGAAGAAAAAATGGAAAGAGGGGCACAGAACTAAAGTGGAATACCAGAAAGGAGACTGAATTTGCAAGGATGGAGTCAGGATAGCAAAAGCCCAGAATGGGCAAAGTCCCTTCCAGCCCTATCAATCTATGTTCTATCAAGCCTAAGACTACTTCACCACCCAGAGGCCAATGACCAACTCTAGTTGGCCTTGATGTCCTCTGTCTTCTCCCTTCTGTTGCTTCTCTCTTACAGGCTCTGGAATAGCAGGAATTTCTGCCAGCCCCCGAGACCCTCAACCCAGCCCTGTTTTCCAGCCCTGCCACCAGCTCCGTTAGTCTTGCTGCCTCCGAGGGTCTCTGCTGCCTCAAGGTGTCTCCTGCAGACCCCTTGGCTCCCAGTTCGGCTTCTAGCTGGTCTCCTCTCTTCTCCTCTCCTGTGGACTGCCTGAATCCCAACTGCTCGGGTCATTCGGCTGCTCGGTTTTGGCTCCCAGGACTGGCTGTGGCCAGATTCTCTGCTTTCACCACAGCAGAGCCCTCACCCTCGTCTCCAATGCCTTTGGTCCTCAGGTGGACTCTGAGGTTTGGAGTTGAGCCTGTGGGTGCATCTCGCAACCTCACCAATGCCATGGCCATCACCTCCACCCTTGCTCTTGGCTTGGATCCCTGGGATTCCTCAGTGCTCTGCGGACCAGATGCACTGTGGCTGGGAGGCTTTTCAGCTCAGCTGACAGTGCTGCAGTGACTGGTAAGGTTGGGGGTAAGGATGGGGCTTCACCTGGTAAGGGTGGGGCTCACCTGACTCCCCTGGCACACTAGGTGGCAAGTCAAGGGAAGGGAGGGAAAGAATTACTTTTCTTTTTCAAAAGGGCAAAAGGCCGCCATTCCTCCAATCCAGCTATGGGGAGAGAGAATGTCCCATGTGCCAGTCGCTTAGGGGTGCCAGTCATTTCTGAGGAAGTCCAGTTGGCTGGTGACCTCTCTGTGGAGATCTTCACTGCCTTTCTCCAACCATCTGTTCTGCTGCTGTAATACTTGGATCGCCATTCTGACATGGTTCAATCCTTCTCTGTTGTCCTTCATAGTTTTCTGTGGTTCTTCTATTGTGGACGAAGTCAGGTCCTCCTGCTGCAGATTATTGATATGCTTATTTTCCCTCACATTCAGAAGAGGGATGAGTTTCTCCTTCAGTTGGCCGGCTTATTTCAACATAGGAACTTTGGGTTATTTCAGCTAATTCATGCTGAAATTATGACTGTAGAGGTGCTTCTTACGTTTTTGAGAAGTTTCCAGACCTCTTCTAGGACTTTGTCAAAGGTTCTAAGGCAGCCTTTTCATGTTTGAGGAAGGCCACTTGGATAATGACTTGCACAGTTCTTTCTGGAGTTCTTCAATGTGTTTCATCAAAGATTTCTTCTCTGGGCCTAACTGATGGATTGTTGTGGTGGCATGGGGCAATCTTTCTCTTTTGCCAGGCACAGTTTTTGCAGTTTTTCTGTTGTGGTGTGAAGTTGATCTAATCTCTGCTTGAGACAATTGTGCTGCTCTTTCATCCGTTGTTCCTCTTTCTTGAATTCCTGGATCTGAAAGTCAAAGGAATCTCTCTTCTGCTTAATCTGGAGATGGGGACCATCACCGGTCTCTGAGAGATCCCAAGGATGTTCATTATAGGACCATTTCTTCACTCTTGTTGACCTGTTTAAAAAATGGAGAGACACGGTCACTTCCTCTCTCAGTTCAGGGGACATTTTGCTAACTGGCCTTAAATCCACAGATGCCTTCAAGTGGCCCAGTTTGAGAAACACTGACATAATCCATGAAAACGGATCTCCATTCAATCTATCCTGACTTCCCATTTGATTCCCATTTTATTCTGAAGGCATATCTCCCATCAAAATACTCCAAAGTAGTCAGAATCAACAATCGATCAATTCAGCCATCTCTGCACTGCTAGGCTGGTTCTGATAAGAGTGAAAAGTAGTGTCCATTCGAATTAGGTAAGGGGCCACCCCCTTCAAGGACTTACCAGTCCCATCCAAGGCATGAAAGCTTGGTGGGTCACCTTGAGACAATCCCTCGCTCTCAGCCTACCTCACCAGCTTGTTGTTGTGGGTTCGAAGGAGCCTTCACGGCCTTGAGCTATTTAGAGAAAGAATAAAGGTAGATAACAATCTAAATAATAATAATGAAAAATAAATAAATATGTCAAGCACAGGCCATGTGTGTTTGGGAAATAACTACATTGCACCAATAGAATCCCTTTTTAGATTAATTTCCCGAAATCATTGAGTCAGGTGACTTTCTAGCTTTGTGGGGTCTCAGTGCCTCTCCAACTGGGACATCCTGAAGCCAATTTTTTTTTCCTAGACTGCATCACCACCTGAACCAGCCAATTCCCCAGTTCTTCAGAAATGTACCTTTGCCATGATGCATCAGGTGTTTGGTCCCAGGTATAGAGGCTGCTGACACGGTAGTTATAGGCACGTCCGTTTTCTGGGGTTGAACCCACTTTTCTAATCTCACCCCCTTAGTTCTTCCTTAATGGGAACTGTCTCTTCTGCCAAGCCCGAACAAAGGAGACCCTCGCGATGCCCACCGTGCCATCCATCCAATCCACTCATTTCCAGGGATTTTGAGCAGAGCCTCCCAACTCTGTGGTCCAGACTCACCAAGGATTCTGGATGTTGCCATGGCAAACTCCAGCCAATGAGCTTAGGAGGGGCCTCTGATGTCACAAGCCAAGGGCTTTGATTGGTCTGGGCCTGAGAGTTTAAAAATAATCATCAACTGCCTGCCTTCACCTGGGGAGGCGGGGGCTGGCTTAATAATTGATTAGCTGGCTCTTAGTTTACTTTATTGTCGTTACACCTCATAGAATGAAATCAAACACTATCTTCAGTGCACATCACGACCATGAGCATGACCACGAAAATAAACACAAACACACATCCTTCACACTCCACACATTGAACCGAAAACCCTCGACACTGCACCAATGCTGCACTATACAGCAGAATTCAAAAGAGCTACTGCCCTGGGAAGAAGAGCTGTTCTTCAGCCTATTTGTCCTTTTTATTATTCTGTACCGTCTGCCAGATGGTAATAGTTCAAAAAAAGGGTTCCCAGGATGAGATGGATCTTTGGGAATGTTTTGAACTTTCTTAAGGCAGCGGGAGCTATAAAGCTCTTCCAAAGAGGGGAGAGGGGAGGGGTGGGATTCTACCAGTTTGCACCTATTCGCTAGAACCAGTTGTTAACATTCTAAGCAGTTTGGAGAACCGGTTGTTAGAAGAAATTACTGGCCTAATCCTGTAAGGAAGCAGGAAGGAAACATTCTGGGGTTGCTTACAGAAACAGCCTCTCTGTTAATCCTTATTACATTCTTGGCAGGCCTAGACTTCCTGTCTCAGGCACTTGTCTGGAGTTTTTTCCTCCTTCTTTGCTGGTCCTCCTGCTGCAGATTGTTGATGTGCTTCTTGTTTTCCTTCACATTCTGAATTGGGGTAATTTTCTCCTTCAGTTGGCTGCAGTGGCTTTTCTCAACATAGAAACTTTGGTTTATTTGAGCCAGTTCATGCTGTAGACTGTGCAGGTGGTTCTTATGTTCTTAAGAAGTTTCCAGACCTCTTCTAGGACTTTGTCAAAGGTTCTAAGGCAGCCTTTTCATGTTTGAGGAAGGCCACTTGGATAATGACTTGCACAGTTCTTTCTGGAGTTCTTCAATGTGTTTCATCAAAGATTTCTTCTCTGGGCCTAACTGATGTATTGTTGTGGTGGCATGGGGCAATCTTTCTCTTTTGCCAGGCACAGTTTTTGCAGTTTTTCTGTTGTGGTGTGAAGTTGATCTAATCTCTGCTTGAGACAATTGTGCTGCTCTTTCATCCGTTGTTCCTCTTTCTTGAATTCCTGGATCTGAAAGTCAAAGGAATCTCTCTTCTGCTTAATCTGGAGATGGGGACCATCACCGGTCTCTGAGAGATCCCAAGGATGTTCATTATAGGACCATTTCTTCACTCTTGTTGACCTGTTTGAAAAATGGAGAGACACGGTCACTTCCTCTCCTAGTTCAGGGGACATTTTGCTAACTGGCCTTAAATCCACAGATGCCTTCAAGTGGCCCAGTTTGAGAAACACTGACATAATCCATGAAAACGGATCTCCATTCAATCTATCCTGACTTCCCATTTGATTCCCATTTTATTCTGAAGGCATATCTCCCATCAAAATACTCCAAAGTAGTCAGAATCAACAATCGATCAATTCAGCCATCTCTGCACTGCTATGCTGGTTCTGATAAGAGTGAAAAGTAGTGTCCATTCGAATTAGGTAAGGGGCCACCCCCTTCAAGGACTTACCAGTCCCATCCAAGGCATGAAAGCTTGGTGGGTCACCTTGAGACAATCCCTCGCTCTCAGCCTACCTCACCAGCTTGTTGTTGTGGGTTCGAAGGAGCCTTCACGGCCTTGAGCTATTTAGAGAAAGAATAAAGGTAGATAACAATCTAAATAATAATAATGAAAAATAAATAAATATGTCAAGCACAGGCCATGTGTGTTTGGGAAATAACTACATTGCACCAATAGAATCCCTTTTTAGATTAATTTCCCGAAATCATTGAGTCAGATGACTTTCTAGCTTTGTGGGGTCTCAGTGCCTCTCCAACTGGGACATCCTGAAGCCAATTTTTTTTTCCTAGACTGCATCACCACCTGAACCAGCCAATTCCCCAGTTCTTCAGAAATGTACCTTTGCCATGATGCATCAGGTGTTTGGTCCCAGGTATAGAGGCTGCTGACACGGTAGTTATAGGCACGTCCGTTTTCTGGGGTTGAACCCACTTTTCTAATCTCACCCCCTTAGTTCTTCCTTAATGGGAACTGTCTCTTCTTTCTGCCAAGCCCGAACAAGGGAGACCCTCGCGATGCCCACCGTGCCATCCATCCAATCCACTCATTTCCAGGGATTTTGAGCAGAGCCTCCCAACCCTGTGGTCCAGACTCACCAAGGATTCTGGATGTTGCCATGGCAAACTCCAGCCAATGAGCTTAGGAGGGGCCTCTGATGTCACAAGCCAAGGGCTTTGATTGGTCTGGGCCTGAGAGTTTAAAAATAATCATCAACTGCCTGCCTTCACCTGGGGAGGCGGGGGCTGGCTTAATAATTGATTAGCTGGCTCTTAGTTTACTTTATTGTCGTTACACCTCATAGAATGAAATCAAACACTATCTTCAGTGCACATCACGACCATGAGCATGACCACGAAAATAAACACAAACACACATCCTTCACACTCCACACATTGAACCGAAAACCCTCGACACTGCACCAATGCTGCACTATACAGCAGAATTCAAAAGAGCTACTGCCCTGGGAAGAAGAGCTGTTCTTCAGCCTATTTGTCCTTTTTATTATTCTGTACCGTCTGCCAGATGGTAATAGTTCAAAAAAAGGGTTCCCAGGATGAGATGGATCTTTGGGAATGTTTTGAACTTTCTTAAGGCAGCGGGAGCTATAAAGCTCTTCCAAAGAGGGGAGAGGGCAGGGGTGGGATTCTACCAGTTTGCACCTATTCGCTAGAACCAGTTGTTAACATTCTAAGCAGTTTGGAGAACCGGTTGTTAGAAGAAATTACTGGCCTAATCCTGTAAGGAAGCAGGAAGGAAACATTCTGGGGTTGCTTACAGAAACAGCCTCTCTGTTAATCCTTATTACATTCTTGGCAGGCCTAGACTTCCTGTCTCAGGCACTTGTCTGGAGTTTTTTCCTCCTTCTTTGCTGGTCCTCCTGCTGCAGATTGTTGATGTGCTTCTTGTTTTCCTTCACATTCTGAATTGGGGTAATTTTCTCCTTCAGTTGGCTGCAGTGGCTTTTCTCAACATAGAAACTTTGGTTTATTTGAGCCAGTTCATGCTGTAGACTGTGCAGGTGGTTCTTATGTTCTTAAGAAGTTTCCAGACCTCTTCTAGGACTTTGTCAAAGGTTCTAAGGCAGCCTTTTCATGTTTGAGGAAGGCCACTTGGATAATGACTTGCACAGTTCTTTCTGGAGTTCTTCAATGTGTTTCATCAAAGATTTCTTCTCTGGGCCTAACTGATGTATTGTTGTGGTGACATGGGGCAATCTTTCTCTTTTGCCAGGCACAGTTTTTGCAGTTTTTCTGTTGTGGTGTGAAGTTGATCTAATCTCTGCTTGAGACAATTGTGCTGCTCTTTCATCCGTTGTTCCTCTTTCTTGAGTTCCTGGATCTGAAAGTCAAAGGAATCTCTCTTCTGCTTAATCTGGAGATGGGGACCATCACCGGTCTCTGAGAGATCCCAAGGATGTTCATTATAGGACCATTTCTTCACTCTTGTTGACCTGTTTGAAAAATGGAGAGACACGGTCACTTCCTCTCTCAGTTCAGGGGACATTTTGCTAACTGGCCTTAAATCCACAGATGCCTTCAAGTGGCCCAGTTTGAGAAACACTGACATAATCCATGAAAACGGATCTCCATTCAATCTATCCTGACTTCCCATTTGATTCCCATTTTATTCTGAAGGCATATCTCCCATCAAAATACTCCAAAGTAGTCAGAATCAACAATCGATCAATTCAGCCATCTCTGCACTGCTAGGCTGGTTCTGATAAGAGTGAAAAGTAGTGTCCATTCGAATTAGGTAAGGGGCCACCCCCTTCAAGGACTTACCAGTCCCATCCAAGGCATGAAAGCTTGGTGGGTCACCTTGAGACAATCCCTCGCTCTCAGCCTACCTCACCAGCTTGTTGTTGTGGGTTCAAAGGAGCCTTCACGGCCTTGAGCTATTTAGAGAAAGAATAAAGGTAGATAACAATCTAAATAATAATAATGAAAAATAAATAAATATGTCAAGCACAGGCCATGTGTGTTTGGGAAATAACAACATTGCACCAATAGAATCCCTTTTTAGATTAATTTCCCGAAATCATTGAGTCAGGTGACTTTCTAGCTTTGTGGGGTCTCAGTGCCTCTCCAACTGGGACATCCTGAAGCCAATTTTTTTTCCTAGACTGCATCACCACCTGAACCAGCCAATTCCCCAGTTCTTCAGAAATGTACCTTTGCCATGGTGCATCAGGTGTTTGGTCCCAGGTATAGAGGCTGCTGACACGGTAGTTATAGGCACGTCCGTTTTCTGGGGTTGAACCCACTTTTCTAATCTCACCCCCTTAGTTCTTCCTTAATGGGAACTGTCTCTTCTTTCTGCCAAGCCCGAACAAAGGAGACCCTCGCGATGCCCACCGTGCCATCCATCCAATCCACTCATTTCCAGGGATTTTGAGCAGAGCCTCCCAACCCTGTGGTCCAGACTCACCAAGGATTCTGGATGTTGCCATGGCAAACTCCAGCCAATGAGCTTAGGAGGGGCCTCTGATGTCACAAGCCAAGGGCTTTGATTGGTCTGGGCCTGAGAGTTTAAAAATAATCATCAACTGTCTGCCTTCACCTGGGGAGGCGGGGGCTGGCTTAATAATTGATTAGCTGGCTCTTAGTTTACTTTATTGTCGTTACACCTCATAGAATGAAATCAAACACTATCTTCAGTGCACATCACGACCATGAGCATGACCACGAAAATAAACACAAACACACATCCTTCACACTCCACACATTGAACCGAAAACCCTCGACACTGCACCAATGCTGCACTATACAGCAGAATTCAAAAGAGCTACTGCCCTGGGAAGAAGAGCTGTTCTTCAGCCTATTTGTCCTTTTTATTATTCTGTACCGTCTGCCAGATGGTAATAGTTCAAAAAAAGGGTTCCCAGGATGAGATGGATCTTTGGGAATGTTTTGAACTTTCTTAAGGCAGCGGGAGCTATAAAGCTCTTCCAAAGAGGGGAGAGGGCAGGGGTGGGATTCTACCAGTTTGCACCTATTCGCTAGAACCAGTTGTTAACATTCTAAGCAGTTTGGAGAACCGGTTGTTAGAAGAAATTACTGGCCTAATCCTGTAAGGAAGCAGGAAGGAAACATTCTGGGGTTGCTTACAGAAACAGCCTCTCTGTTAATCCTTATTACATTCTTGGCAGGCCTAGACTTCCTGTCTCAGGCACTTGTCTGGAGTTTTTTCCTCCTTCTTTGCTGGTCCTCCTGCTGCAGATTGTTGATGTGCTTCTTGTTTTCCTTCACATTCTGAATTGGGGTAATTTTCTCCTTCAGTTGGCTGCAGTGGCTTTTCTCAACATAGAAACTTTGGTTTATTTGAGCCAGTTCATGCTGTAGACTGTGCAGGTGGTTCTTATGTTCTTAAGAAGTTTCCAGACCTCTTCTAGGACTTTGTCAAAGGTTCTAAGGCAGCCTTTTCATGTTTGAGGAAGGCCACTTGGATAATGACTTGCACAGTTCTTTCTGGAGTTCTTCAATGTGTTTCATCAAAGATTTCTTCTCTGGGCCTTACTGATGTATTGTTGTGGTGGCATGGGGCAATCTTTCTCTTTTGCCAGGCACAGTTTTTGCAGTTTTTCTGTTGTGGTGTGAAGTTGATCTAATCTCTGCTTGAGACAATTGTGCTGCTCTTTCATCCGTTGTTCCTCTTTCTTGAATTCCTGGATCTGAAAGTCAAAGGAATCTCTCTTCTGCTTAATCTGGAGATGGGGACCATCACCGGTCTCTGAGAGATCCCAAGGATGTTCATTATAGGACCATTTCTTCACTCTTGTTGACCTGTTTGAAAAATGGAGAGACACGGTCACTTCCTCTCCTAGTTCAGGGGACATTTTGCTAACTGGCCTTAAATCCACAGATGCCTTCAAGTGGCCCAGTTTGAGAAACACTGACATAATCCATGAAAACGGATCTCCATTCAATCTATCCTGACTTCCCATTTGATTCCCATTTTATTCTGAAGGCATATCTCCCATCAAAATACTCCAAAGTAGTCAGAATCAACAATCGATCAATTCAGCCATCTCTGCACTGCTAGGCTGGTTCTGATAAGAGTGAAAAGTAGTGTCCATTCGAATTAGGTAAGGGGCCACCCCCTTCAAGGACTTACCAGTCCCATCCAAGGCATGAAAGCTTGGTGGGTCACCTTGAGACAATCCCTCGCTCTCAGCCTACCTCACCAGCTTGTTGTTGTGGGTTCGAAGGAGCCTTCACGGCCTTGAGCTATTTAGAGAAAGAATAAAGGTAGATAACAATCTAAATAATAATAATGAAAAATAAATAAATATGTCAAGCACAGGCCATGTGTGTTTGGGAAATAACAACATTGCACCAATAGAATCCCTTTTTAGATTAATTTCCCGAAATCATTGAGTCAGGTGACTTTCTAGCTTTGTGGGGTCTCAGTGCCTCTCCAACTGGGACATCCTGAAGCCAATTTTTTTTTCCTAGACTGCATCACCACCTGAACCAGCCAATTCCCCAGTTTTTCAGAAACGTACCTTTGCCATGGTGCATCAGGTGTTTGGTCCCAGGTATAGAGGCTGCTGACACGGTAGTTATAGGCACGTCCGTTTTCTGGGGTTGAACCCACTTTTCTAATCTCACCCCCTTAGTTTTTCCTTAATGGGAACTGTCTCTTCTTTCTGCCAAGCCCGAACAAGGGAGACCCTCGCGATGCCCACCGTGCCATCCATCCAATCCACTCATTTCCAGGGATTTTGAGCAGAGCCTCCCAACCCTGTGGTCCAGACTCACCAAGGATTCTGGATGTTGCCATGGCAAACTCCAGCCAATGAGCTTAGGAGGGGCCTCTGATGTCACAAGCCAAGGGCTTTGATTGGTCTGGGCCTGAGAGTTTAAAAATAATCATCAACTGTCTGCCTTCACCTGGGGAGGCGGGGGCTGGCTTAATAATTGATTAGCTGGCTCTTAGTTTACTTTATTGTCGTTACACCTCATAGAATGAAATCAAACACTATCTTCAGTGCACATCACGACCATGAGCATGACCACGAAAATAAACACAAACACACATCCTTCACACTCCACACATTGAACCGAAAACCCTCGACACTGCACCAATGCTGCACTATACAGCAGAATTCAAAAGAGCTACTGCCCTGGGAAGAAGAGCTGTTCTTCAGCCTATTTGTCCTTTTTATTATTCTGTACCGTCTGCCAGATGGTAATAGTTCAAAAAAAGGGTTCCCAGGATGAGATGGATCTTTGGGAATGTTTTGAACTTTCTTAAGGCAGCGGGAGCTATAAAGCTCTTCCAAAGAGGGGAGAGGGCAGGGGTGGGATTCTACCAGTTTGCATCTATTCGCTAGAACCAGTTGTTAACATTCTAAGCAGTTTGGAGAACCGGTTGTTAGAAGAAATTACTGGCCTAATCCTGTAAGGAAGCAGGAAGGAAACATTCTGGGGTTGCTTACAGAAACAGCCTCTCTGTTAATCCTTATTACATTCTTGGCAGGCCTAGACTTCCTGTCTCAGGCACTTGTCTGGAGTTTTTTCTTCCTTCTTTGCTGGTTCTCCTGCCGCAGATTGTTGATGTGCTTCTTGTTTTCCTTCACATTCTGAATTGGGGTAATTTTCTCCTTCAGTTGGCTGCAGTGGCTTTTCTCAACATAGAAACTTTGGTTTATTTGAGCCAGTTCATGCTGTAGACTGTACAGATGATTCTTATGTTCTTAAGAAGTTTTGAGACCTCTTCTAGGACTTTGTCAAAGGTTCTAAGGCTGTCTTCCCATGTTTGAGGTAGGCCACTTTAGATATTAATTTGCACAGGGCTTTCTGGAGTTCTGCCATGTGTTTCACCAAAGTATTCTTCTGTAGGCCTCACTGATGGATCGTTGAGGATGGAGGATTTATGGAGAGAGGGAAGGAGGTGGGTGGAGGACTTGCTACCTTGTGTGCCAGATGAGTCTGGCCAGAGTTGGATCTGGGAGCTGGAACAGAGCAACCGAATGTGATGAGCAATCGAGGTCCAAGCAGCCCGCAGCGAGGTGAAGAGAGGAGAGCAGCCAGGAGCTGAAGGGGAGCCAAGGGGTCCCCAGGAGAGGCCTTGGGGGAGCAGATAGCCCCGAGGCAGCAAGGCTGAGGGAGCAGGTGGCGGAATGGGAGGACAGGGCTGGGTGGAAGGTCTCAGGGCCAGGCAGATGCTCCTGCTACTCCAGACCCCCTCAGGGGGAAGCAAGAGAAGGAAGAGGCCATGCCTAACATCTACCTGTCCTCTCCTTCTTTCCTGCTTTATATATGACCACTTTTGAAAAGAAGTAAAAACAAACTTGCAATAACCGAAAAAGCTCTGATATGTAACTGTACTTTGTATTTGTAATGTGTTATGTATGTCAAATGCTTTACAAAGGTATTACGTAAAAATACTTCCAGTAAGTTAAAAATCCTAATATATGCCTATACTCTATGTTCCTTCTCTATTATATGGGTCCACTTTTGGAAAAACATTTTTGGTTAATAAAAACTCAGGTGACTTAACAAGCCCTAACAGATAGTTCAATTCTATACTTCTAATGTACTCTAATGGGCCCAGTTTGATTAAAAAAAAACCCCTCCTCTGGTCTGTGCATAAACTGAAACCCCAGAGTCTCCTCTTGCCCTGCAAAATAACTGGCAAATATCCCCTTCAATCTTTCTGGCTCTTACTCCAGGGGGAGCCCCCGACCAGACACACTTAATCCAGCACAGGGAACTTAACCGAGCAACAATAACAGTATAAGAAAGTTGGAAGGGACCTTGGTGGTCTTCTAGTCCTAGCGCTGCCAAGCAGCCTAATATTTTAGCCTTTAAGAGAACTGACTTCAACAAGCTAACAGAGATTAGGAAGGATTCTGTGAGTGGATGTCCGAAAAGGAAACACAGCTCAAGACGATGGGAAACTTTGAAAAATAAAGCCATTAAGGAGCCAACAAAAATAATACGATGTGAAAAAATTAAAGATACCATGTGATACCAGCATGTTTGCGCAAAGAGCCCTCTGACAAGTCGAGGGACAAAAAGATCAAGAAGAAAAAATGGAAAGAGGGGCACAGAACTAAAGTGGAATAGAAGCAAGGAGACTGAATTTGCAAGGATGGGGTGAGGATATCAAAGGCCCAGAATGGGCAAAGTCCCTTCCAGCCCTATCAACCTATGTTCTATCAAGCCTAAGACTACTTCACCACCCAGACACCAATGACCAACTCTAGTTGGCCGTGATGTTCTCTGTCTTCTCCCTTCTGTTGCTTCTCTCTTGCAGGCTCTGGAATAGCAGGAATTTCTGCCTGAATCCATGAAAACGGATCTCCATTCAATCTTTCCTGACTTCCCATTTGATTCCCATTTGATTCTGAAGGCATATGTCCCATCAAAACACTCCAAAGTAGTCAGAATCAACAATCGATCAATTCAGCCATCTCTGCACTGCTAGGCTGGTTCTGATAAGAGTGAAAAGTAGTGTTCATTCAAATTAGGTAAGGGCCTACCCTCTGCAAGGACTTACCAGTCCCATCCAAGGCATGAAAGCTTGGTTGGTCATCTTGAGACAATCCCTCGCTCTCAGGTGTAGCCTACCTCACCAGCTTGTTGTTGTGGGTTCGAAGGAGCCTTCACGGCCTTGAGCTATTTAGAGAAATTATAAAGGTAGATAACAATCTAAATAATAATAATGAAAAATAAATAAATACGTCAAGCACCAGGCCACTTATGTTTGGGAAGTAACTACATTGTGCCGATAGAATCCCTTTTTAGATTAATTTCCCAAAATCACTGAGTCAGATGACTTTCTAGCTTTGTGGGGTCTCAGTGCCTCTGCAACTGGGACATCCTGAAGCCAATTTTTTTTCCTAGATAGCATCACCCCTGAACCAGCCAATTCCCCAATTCTGCAGAAACGTACTTTTGCCATGGTGCATCAGGTGTTCAGTCCCAGGTATGGAGGCTGCTGACACGGTAGTTATAGGCACATCCTTGTTCTGGGGTTGAACCCCACTTTTCTAATCTCGCCCCCTTAGTTCTTTCTTAATGGGAACTGTCTCTTCTTTCTGCCATGCCCGAACAAGGGAGACCCTTGCAATGCCCACCATGCCATCCATCCAATCCACTCATTTTCAGGGATTTTGAGCAGAGCCTCCCAGCCCTGTGGTCCAGACTCACCAAGGATTCTGGATGTTGCCATGGCAAACTCCAGTCAATGAGCTTATGAGGGGCCTCTGATGTCACAAGCCAAGGGCTTTGATTGACCTGGGCCTGAGAGTTGAAAAATAATCACCAACTGTCTGCCTTCACCTGGGGAGGCGGGGGCTAGCTTAATAATTGATTAGTCGGTTCTTAGTTTACTTACTGTCATTGCACCTTGTACAACGAAATCAAACTCCATCTTCAGTGCACATCATGACCATGAACATGACCATAAAAATAAACACAAACACACCTTCACACTCCACACATTGAACCGAAAACCCCGGACACTGCACCAATACTGCACTATAGAACAGAATTCAAAAGTTACTGCCCTGGGACAGTAACTTCAGCCTATTTGTCCTTGTTTTTATTATTCTGTACCATCTGCCAGATGGTAATAGTTCAAAAAAAGGGTTCCCAGGATGAGATGGATCTTTGGGAATGTTTTGAACTTTCTTAAGGCAGTGGGAGTTATAAAGTTCTTCCAAAGAGGGGAGAGGGCAGGGGTGGGATTCTGCCAGTTCGCACCTATTTGCTAGAACCGGTTGTTAACATTCTAAGCAGTTTGGAGAACCGGTTGTTAGAAGGAATTACTGGCCTAATCCTGTAAGGAAGGCAGAAAGGAAACATTCTGGGGTTGCTTACAGAAACTGCCTCTCTGTTAACCCTTATTACATTCTTGGCAGGCCTATTTATTTATTTTATTTATTTAAATTTTTATATCGCCCCCGCTCCCAAAAATTTTAAAAATTTAAAATTTAAAAACCGAATTAAGTTAAAACCCCATGAATCGTTTACTGGGCCAGGCTGGCCTGTTGGAAAAACAAGGTCTTTACTGCGCGCCGGAAGGTCTGGATGTCGGTAATGGCCCGTATCTCCGGGGGCAGATCATTCCACAGGGAGGGGCCCCCACAGAGAAGGCCCGCACCCTCGGGGTCGCTAGCCGGCAACGATCAGGCGGCGGAACCCCGAGGCGGGCAACCCTGTGGGAGCGTACTGGGCGGCGGGAGGCTGTTGATGGCAGCAGGCAGTCCTGTAAGTACCCAGGCCCCAAGCCATGGAGCGCTTTAAATACAGTCAGTACCACCTCGAATTGGATCCGGAAGGCCACAGGAAGCCAGTGCAGCCTGCGGAGAAGTGGTGTTACATGGGAGTTCCGAGGGGCTCCCAAGGTCACCCGCGCGGCTGCATTCTGAACCAACTGCAGCCTCCGGACACTCTTCAAGGGGAGCCCCATATAGAGAGCATTGCAATAGTCCAAGCGGGAGATGACGAGGGCGGAGGTGACTGTGTGAAATGCGTCCAGATCCAGAAAGGGCCGCAACTGGTAAATCAGACGAATCTGACAAAAGGCCCCCCTGGCGACGGCTGTGATATGGTCTTCTAAAGACAGCCGTACATCCAGGAGGACACCCAGATTGCGAGCCTAGACTTCCTATCTCAGGAGCTTGTCTGGAGTTGTTTTCTCCTCCTTTGTTTGTACTTTGTTTGTGTGGAGTGACTATTTAAAGTTACAATTGCACTGAAAAAAATGACTGATGACCATTTTTCACCCTTACGACTGTTGCAGCATCCCCACAGTCATGAGAGGCCAGGCGAGGAGATGCGTGCCTCCATGTGAGTGATATAGAGTTGACCACACCCAGCCAATAACATGACCACCAAGCCATGTCCACCCAGTCACATGATCACCAAGCCACACCCACCACCTAAGCCACGCCCACAGAATTGGTTGTTAAAATTTTTGAATCCCACCCTGCTTTTTATCTACAAATGTTAAGAATCAAAATCCAACTCAACTAATAAATCCTTACCAGCTTTCCCAGCACTGTTATAATTTAGCTGGGTCTGAAATCACAATGGCAAGGGAAAGGAGGAAGACAGAAAGAGATAATAATTTATTTGAAAGAAAGAAAAATTCTCTTCTCAATCTGTTTCCACCCCTACCCCCCACCTCCATTTCCCTAGCTTCCATATTTCTGGAAATACACTCTGATAAAAAGGACTTAGAGCTGTGACAGTAAAGGTAGTGGATAAAAATAGTTCCTGTCTCTTTTTCCAAGTCTTTCCATCTTCAAACTGCAGTAGTTATTCTTTTTTAATGCAGATCAGAATTGCTTTATGCACGAATAAGATTGCTGGCTTTACTTATAGCCTTTTTTTTTTTAAAGGGATGTGAGCTTTCCCATGGCAACTGTGTGTCTCTTTTGCTATTGGTTATAATGGAAGAAGAGATGAAGCTGATAGCCTTGGTCCAAATATTTTATCAGGTGTGATAGACTTGTTTTCTAGCAGGGGGCTATATCTTGATATTTCTGGATCAAGAGGACCCATAATGTCTAAATATTTTGCTTTGTCTATAATGCAAGCAATAATTTGTGATAAACACTGCACCACTCAGAACATATTAATCAGTTTTTGACAACCAGGAGAAAATGCCACTCCTACCCAGCTGTTACTGATAATACAAAGTGAAGACATTCCAGTTCTTGTGAGACTACAGTTTAGCAAGATTGTCTCTGGCTTAACATCCTGAAGCATTTTAACTCAAATCCAAGGTATCCAAGAAATTTTCTCTCTCTCTCCCATCTGTCAGGGGCGCCTGAGATGGCCCAAGTGCTCTATCAGAAAATATGGGCTCCCGAGCTCCATTTTTGGCTGCAATGGTCTGCTGCAACCCTCTGCCAGCAAAAATGGAGCTCAGGAGGGCCCCGATTTCCCCTGGTACAGGCACTTCACTGTTTCCAGGGCGGCCGCTTGGGTCAGCTGTAAGCACCCCGCAGGCCAGATCTGGCCCCCGGGCCTTGAGTTTGACACCCCTGCTCTAAGGGAACAGATAAAAAGCACTTCCCCCCATCACTCCCAGCTTAAAAGGGCCTGCCAAATCTCCTGACCTTATCAAAAGAACCAAATTTTTAGGGCTCATCTGAAGGCAAGTAAGATGGGGGAAATATAAGAATCTCTAGAGGGATTATGCCCCAGATTATATCATGCTTTAAGAAATCATTTTGATTTAGGCAATATGCAAAGACAATAGCTGTTTCCCCAACATTCCAAATCACAAACTACTCATTTCAGCCTAGCTCAGTAGGTTGTATGAACACTTTTCTTGCGAGATTAGGCACATACATTATTGTCAGGGCTTTTTCACATAACTCAGTTTTAGTCTGTGGCAGCTGAATGGCATAGCCCAAAGACAACCATCATTACATGCTTGGGCAGGAACATGCCATCGTTCTCTTTACATTCAATTTTAAATGTGATGGCAGAATTGAAAAAGTGGATGACAACTAGCTGGCAGCAAACAGATATGGAAAAGGAGCTATTTGCAGCCATCTAACTAAGCTCAGATCTTATGGCCTTAACAATAGCTGCTGCAATCAGAAAAGAAAAAGAATAGTGATTCCTCATCTGCTTTGTTAGTGACAAAGCAGATAAGAGGTTGCCAGGGTTGATGTGGCCACTGTAATGGGTCTTCAGAAATGTGACTACAGGATTCTTTGGTCTGAAATGGCCCCAGCTTGATTTTGGATTCCTGGGCCTGATCTGTCCTTAGTTTGGTTTTGATATAACTGGTTAGTTGGCAACACTGACTGGAAGCAGCTGGTAGAAGACACCAGTCCTGGGTTTAACAGGACAATAATGTCTGGGTGATACTGAGCACCATGGCTTCCAAACTGCCAACTGAATCAAATGGATCAGCCTAGCTCACCAATACCACTTGTTCCACTTCTTTTGATTCTCTGTGTTCCATGAATTGCAATTACTGATGAGATAATTGCTTTATGTAACTTATAGCAAAGATTTTACTGCTTTCCTGATCTTCACTTTTTGTGCTGTATCGCCAAGAAAAGGAAGCTCCAATCTTGCATGCGGTCTTGTAGACGTGACTGATCTGGAGGACAAACATCAGATGACTGTTCATAGTGAAAGAGTTTAGATTGCACTGACCATGTGGCTAATGTGGCTGTGAGAAAGACCAACAGTTGGAGGATGGTGGTAGCTTCAATGTACTTTACGGTGCACTGAACATTTTCCAAAGAAAAAAGGCAATGAAATGCAATTAGTGATTCGGGAACCATCTTGTAAGGGTGTAAGTAGCAGCTGTTTTTTCATCTCCCTTCTGGTGTAACTTTCACAATGCTTAGTACCTGCTTGTTCCTTTTCTAGGACCTGCTGTTTTAGCTACCTTTAATTGACTACTAATTTTTTATTGTTTTGCTGTTTTTAAAAAACAAATACATATTTGTTTTTGTTGGACTTTCTCATTTTATTGCTTCATAGTTTTTTTTATGATTTTCCTTTTTAGCCCTGTAGCTTAATGCAAGGTAAAGACACCCTTGAGTCAAGTGTGACTCATGGTCTTTACAGGTACAGTTTTCTTGGCAAAGTTATGAAAGTCCTTTCTTCTTGGATTCTTTTTTACATTCAGTCTAACCAGCAAAAAGAACCAGCATAAGGATGCTATCCAACTTCCAAATTCAGCTAGGATCAGCTAGATTCTAATACCTGTTGAGGCTGATTGGTTTTCTGAGTGAATGATAGAACCAATTTTTGTGAGCAACCCCAGAGATAATTAAAGACCATCAAGCCACTAACCCCCATCCAATCAACCACTATTTCTTAGGCTTCTGCCAAGAATCTCACCCTATGAGATTGTTGCTATTGATTCCAAGATATTTCTGGCCCACCTCCACCTGCTTTTCTTGGCTTCCTATCCAAGAGTTGTGGTGGCACAGTGGTTAGAATGCAATACTGCAGGCTACTTCTGACTGCCGGCTGCCTGCAAATTGGCAGTTCGAATCTCACAGACTCAAGGTTGACTCAACCTTCTATCCTTCTGAAGTCGGTAAAATAAGAACCCAGATTGTTGGGGGCAATATCTTGACTTTGTATACCACTTAGAGAGGTTTGTAAAGCACTGTGAAGTGGTATATAAATCTAAGTGCTATTGCTATTGCTATCCTTTAAAGGGTGGGACACGGCTGCTTTAAAAATGTGCTGAAACTGTTTTAAATTGTTTTCTGATCTTTCTTTCAACTTTTCTTTTTTTGTTTCTTTTTTCTCTTTCACATTTATGTACGTGTTGTTCGTCTGTTTTAATTGTAAAATTAATAAAGTTTATTTAAAAAATAAAAAATAAAAATGTGCTCCACTTGATCACTTTGAATAACTTTCACATACTTGGTGACAGTGTTGTAAAGCTCAGTAAGCACAGAATTATTTATAATATAATCTAACCAATTTTAGAAGTTGAATTTCCCTTAGAGCCTGCTATTTTTCTATAAAATAGTGCTAAATCTCAAAGTATATTGAATAAGCTTTGCGTATAGTAAGTGTTACAAGAATACTCTATATTTCTTTTTGGAAAGTAATCACTATTTACCTATCAACTAAAGTAATTGTATTTGAAAAGTTAATTTGGCAAAAAAATTTAATTCAATATGGAAACACCATTTTGGGAGTGGAACTCTATATTAAAGCTTGTTGTATCTGGAATTTGGGTTTCTCTTAACATAAAGGTTTCATTGCTTTTGAGTATTTCTAGTTTAATGGAAAGAAGGACTAGGGGTGACATGATAGCAGTATTCCAACATCTCAGAGGCTGCCACAAAGAAGAGGGAGTCAAGCTATTCTCCAAAGCACCTGAGGGCAGGGCAAGAAGCAATGGGTGGAAACTAATCAAGGAGAGAAGCAAGCAAGAACTAAGAAGAAATTTCTTGACAGTTAGAACAATTAATCAGTAGAATAACTTGCCTCCAGAACGTATGAATGTTCCAACACTGGAAGTTTTAAAGAAGAGATTGGACAACCATTTGTCTGAAATAGTATTGGGTTTCCTACCTGAGCAGGGGGCTGGATTAGAAGACTTCCAAGGTCCCTTTCAACTCTGTTGTTATTATTTTATTGATTAATTATGTGTCATCAAGTGTATTCTTAGCAATCACAAAGATCTTCTCCATGATGATCTGTCCATTGCCTTCCAACCATGCACCTATCACCACCATAGATATACATTTTGCAGCTGTTCACCCTCTTCCTCTTTTTCCTGCCAGCATTACAGCCTTTCTCAGAGAGCTGAGTCCTTGCATTATGTATATGCTTTATGATCATTTGAACTTGGTCAAATATCTTTTCCAAGATCTTCATGGCTCTGAATACTTTCCTTACTGATGAGAATGTAATTGATCTTAAAAGGCAGAATTGATCTACCACTTCAATACTTTCATTGTCAATTCTAAAAAAGGTTTTATTGCTTGAACAAAAATTATTGTAATTCTTAATCTAATGCTATGATTTATGCTGCATTATTTGCATTTTAATAATGATTGGTAATTTTTTGAAAAAGTTGTAACGTATTCAGTTGCTTAAACTAATTAATGAAATATTGAATATTTTAACCTTGTTCTATGATGTTGGTTGATGATGGTGGATGTTGGTTTGGAGGTCTTCTAGTCCAATTCCCTGCCTCAGTGTGAGAATTCTCATACTGTTCTGGACCAATGGCTATCCAGACTTTTCTTGAACACCTCAGTGATGGAGCATCCACAACTTCAGGAGGTAGGCTGCTCCATTGCTTAATAGCTCTCACAGACAGGAAATTCTTCCTTCTTTAATTTTTGGATCTCTCACTGTAGAGTTCCAACCACTGGTTCATGTCCTATCCTCAGGTACTAGGAGAAATACCATAATTTTACTCCCTCTTCTCTATGACATTCCTTTATGTATCAGAAGACTGCTCTTGGGTCTCTTCCTACCCCTCTCTTTAGGGAGTAAATTGCAATTTTCTTATTTATTTTGTGCTTTATTCTTCCTTTTCTGACTCTTTCTCCTCTTTTGTGTGCCTTTTCTTCTTTTTCTTTTCCTCGTTCTCCTTTTCTTAAAAATGCTGAATTAAAAAAAAAAAACATTGTGGCACGGATTTGGGATTGCTAAGTTAAAGGTAAGCCCTTCCCTGTCCCATCAGTGCCTTTACATGGTACCAGTGAATGTATATAATTCTGCAGGTGATCATTGATTGAACGTTGTCAATTCTATAGCAATGTAGCCACTGATGTTTACCAAAGGTCTGTTTACTGCTAGAGCTTATACCTCATGGTGCTCATATAAGGCAAATCTCATAGAATCTAGGTGGTAATCATAGGCCTTCTTCTTTTTAGTCCTTTTCTTGCCAGAACTGAATGTTTGCCAAAATGCCTGTTAAAAGCTTCTCATCTTGTAAATGGCCTTCTGACAGCTTGTTTGCGTGACTTTTGGTTACCCAACCCATTTAGCTTATGTTCAGAAGTATTTCAGAAATGATAATCATTGGACATAGTTTACCACATTACTATGATTATGTACAGCTACTCATGGGAACACAAGATGTTGCTGTGGAGATGGCTGTGATATTTCAAGCAGAAGATTATGGCTTAGTGTGAGGAAAGGTTATTGAAAATGGACAAGGTTCCTCCCTCCTCCCCACTTTAATAAGCCAAGATTCTGTTACTCACTAAATATCATACTTGCCATAGAAGTTGCCATAAAGCAAGTTTATTCTCTCAGCTTTTCTCATCTGCCAAATTGACTGAAGATATGAGGCCAGGATTTCTCTGTCTGGAATGTGAAGGCCTTCTGAGCTGGTTAACGAGTCCTTGGAATAAACACAAGGCTGTGGTGAACCAAATGGAAGATTTTCATAGCTTTTTAAGATTATTTAGACAAAAATTGTCTGAACCATGGCTCTTTTGAACAAGATTGGCCTATCCATAGGTGGAATGAGATATTTGCCCTAAGTTGAAATTTACAGAATGGAAAAAATGGTGAAAAGTCATTCCTTGTTTCTTTTGAACCCATGATTTTCATTTCTCCACTATTTTTAGAGAGATACACATATACATATAGATATATAGACACAAATACTGTACATATCGGCACACAGATATAGATTCTGTACATATAGACCCTTCTGTTCTCCTAAACTGGTCTTCTGTTCTTAAGTATGATGAAGAATACTACCTATCACCAGGGCTGAAATAAGATTCACTTAGATCTTTGATAAATTTTTCTTATATGGAACTGGATTCCATCTTATTTCTTGCCTCAAATAACAGAAAGTATATATGACAAAATATATATATTAGCAACATAAACACACTCTGACTAGGGAGTCACTTTGCCACCCTGAAGTCTCCTCTGTACTAAGGTCAACATTTCTGCTTTTCAGAGTCAAGAAATTTGGTTTCTTGTGTGAAATTTTGATTTCTTATGTGCTTTGTGCTCGTTTACTTTATTATAATTATTTTGCCTTGTAGCCTTTCATACTAATAATTGTGCATCATGAATTACTGGAAGGAATGTGCAGCAGAATGCCAGAGCTAATGGACTCAAGATGTATCCATGTTTATAGCCATTCTTATTTCAATTGCACCAATTTTTCATTCCCCCCCACCTTAAGTCTGCAAGTCATATATTTAAAACTGAGATGGAGCTAATGCTATCCGATTGAAAGCTCTGTAAGACGTTTCCTTGATCTAAAACTGCAAATGACTCTCATGTGTAGCCTTTTCAGATTTGATTTCACTTTTTTTTATTGTGGAATTAGGATTATTTCCCTGATAAAATGAGATGCAAAATGTTTTGTTTATTTTTCCATTTCTCTCAGTGGCTTTCTATTACCTTTCTATGTAGGATCAGGTTAACTTTACTTGATGAACATATCATAAGAAACAATTCTTCCAAAACCCTTTTCATGCTTTTTATACAAATAAAAGCCTGCATGGTATTTTTTGCCATACTATATATGGTAAGGATAAGATGATTTATTTATTTTATTTATTTATTTGATTTGTCAATCACTTATAAGATAATAGGTATAGATATAAACATGAGTATGAATACAGGAAATAGGTACGAATAAATGGGGACAATAGGATAGGAATGGTAGGCATGATGGTGCACTTATGCACGTCCTTACAGACCTCTTAGGAATGGGGTGAGATCAATAGTGGATAGTTTGAGGTTAAAGGAGTGGGGGTTAGAGGATGTAACAACAGAGTCAGGTAGTGCATTCCAGGCATTGACCACTCTGTTGCTGAAATCATACTTTCTACAATCAAGTTTGGAGTGGTTTGCATTGAGTTTGTATCTGTTGTGTGCTCTTGTATTGTTGCGGTTGAAGCTGAAACAGTCATTGACTGATAGGACATTGTAGCAGATAATTTTGTGTACTACGGTTAAGTCCAACTGTAGGTGGCATAGTTCAAGGCTGTCTAAGCCCAAAATTTCAAGCCTGGTAATGTAGGGTATTCTGTATGATCTAAAGTCAAAAGTGATTCCCAGGGGGTACAACTATGTAGTTTGTGGACAGGTCTTTCCACTTCCCAGCCTATCCCTTATGCATTGATATTTCCTATGCTTTCCTGTTCAAGTCCTAATCCTGCCCAGCCTCTGAGACCAAAGACAGTCAGTAGTCAGGTGAGACAAACTGCTACCAGAAGATAGTGTAAGGGAGATACACATGCACACAACATAGACACTGAGAAGCCTATGTTTGTTTTATTTGCAAGGACTCTCTTTCTTGTGCTTCTGTGTGTTTATGTGTATATGTGTGTGTGTGTATGCATGTCTTGGTGTGTTTGGGTCTTTTCCCGTGTAAGATTGAGAGTATCTTGGCAACGTTTTGATGAAATCTCACTCACCATCTTCAGACTGGTGCTTGTGCGAACAAAGCGTGATCTGGGTTGCTGTCTCCCTATTTATATTGGTGGGGAGGTTGGCTGTATTGTCATTTCTTGATTGGTTGATGGAGTTGATGTTTGCAGATTTCTTAAGAACATGTGTGGCTGAGGTATTGGCTGTGTGTCTATCAGCCTCCTGTGTTGTAACGACTTGGGTAATGGGCTGTGTGATGACCTTCTGAGTTCTATTGTTGTGACATCCTGGGTCTTGTGTTGTAATCTCCTGGCTTGTTGGCTGTGTTGCAACGTCCTGAGGTTTTGTGATGTAATCTCCTGAGTTCCATGATGTGATATCCTGAGCGGGTGGCTGTGATGTAACGTTCCGGGTTTTGGTTTGGCTCCAAGTTTGAGGCCTGGCTATGTGTTCATGGCATGTGTCAGTTTGCTTGGTTTGGGGGTCAGGGTGTGTGGCAGCTGGTGATGCAGCCATGGTCTAGTTTCTGGAAGTGGTTGCCTTTCATCTATGGAGTGGGTTTGGGTTTGAGTCTGGTGACTCACATCATCCGTGCACAGAAATTTCTCAAACATCTAAGGGATTTCTGTGCAATCATGCACACCAGTCACACACATTGTTTGTATTCCCATCCACACAATTAGACTCATAGCTGATTACTGGTTATTGTGCCTCTCTGCTTATCTTCATCTAAATTGTACCCTATAGCGTTATATCCAAAATGTTTCTTGCAAACTGTTTAGCTCTTTGCAATCAGTCAGCCTATTCTTTACAATATTGGAGAAGTTTGGTCAATGACTGTTTGTAAAAATACTTGAGAGTCAGTTAAACAACATCTGTTTATTTATAATAGCTATAGCATTTATATTGCTTTCTTTACTTTTCCTAGTGCAAAATCTAATCTCCCTGTTAACTCCAGCTTCTGGTCCTTCTGAGTTTTCCCATAGAAGGTAATGAAATCCTCTTCTGCCTTTCATTGATTAGCATCCTTTGTTATAATAGGTTAATAAAAATTAAATATTTACATTTTATTGTTCGAAGTCCTTCCTTCCCCTTATTTCAGAATATGCCCATTATTTACTGTGCCTATTTGATTAGGGTTTTGGGAAGGAGACATCAGCTGTACAGGTTTGCACTATTCCTGGTGGCTCCTGTTTAAACTCCTCCCATCATTTAGGATCTTGATTCTGCAAGGCTATAAGAGTTGAACATCAGGATCTTAAGAAAGGGTCAAACTAGGCAGAGTTTTCCTTCAGGATTCTAATTGCAAAGGACACCCAGTACTGGAGTAGATGGTCTAAATCCTTATGGTTTGGGAGGTTTGAGCAATGATCTGGATTTTATTTTTGCTAGCTTGATATGAAATGGTTTTCAATTGTTTTTTTTATTATGTGAGCATGCTTAGACAACAAAAAGCACCTTTGGGACAACCAAGACCTGGATGACTGAGAATCTCTATAGATCTTTAGCTATCCAATTTGGGATGAACACCCTTTGAATGGTGTGGGAGTAAGAATTGCAGACTAGAGGAACCAGGAGCACTACTCAGTTGATCCTGAGGACACAGATAAACCTCCAAGAGCTTCAACGACCCTCTAAAAAGATACAAATCACCAGCTGTCTGCAAGGAGTATAAATCCTTCCGCTCTCCACTATCCTGTCAGAGCTGAAGAAGCTTTTTGGATAAGAAGCGAAATGTCTTCAAAGAAAAAACAAGGAAATCCAGTTGCCTCCTGAAAAAGCACCTTTGGGATGCATAGACAACCTTGGCTGATTTTGAAAAGCCAAGCAAAGTTGGACTTATTACTCATTAGTATACTTGGATGGAAGATTGTCAGAGAATCTCAGGATTGTAGGTTTGACTGTGAAATTGGAAAAAAAAACATATCCTGGGAGAATGCAAACACTGTCCATACCATTGTCAAGAAAACTACATGGTTATACAAATCTGCAGAAAAGAGGAGGAAAGGGAGGAAAGGAAAGTGAAAAAGCACGTATTCACCTCTTATCTTCTTGTCTGTGATACTATAATACCAATAGAGAATGTAGAACTTGTGTTATGATGCAACAATGCAAATTTTAACTTTATGGTGTCATCCTTCTTGGAGCCAAGACTTTACTTTGATTTACCTGTATTGATATAATCATATTTAGAAATTGTCCACCTCCCTCACAGAGCAACACTTAATTAAACCTTAATTAAAGTAAACCTTGTTTAGAATACTTAATCTTAGTCCATTAAATAGAGGTGATTTTTGCTAGGGGAAAAATAGAAATTAAATAAAAACAAATAATGAAAATGGCATTCAGAAGAGAAGTTGCCAAACAAATGGAGTGTTAGCAAGAAATGTAGTTAAAAAATACTGGGGGGGATCCTGTAGAATGCAGTGGGAATGCTGATCAGATGCTAGAAGTAGCCAAAACAGGATGAAATTGGAGAAAAAACAAAAGGGCTGCTTAACAGTATGAACAGTATGATCAATCGCAAGGGTGGAATTCAAATTTTTAACAACTGGTTCTGTGGGCATGGCTTAGGTGGTGGGCGTGGCTTGGTGGTCATATGACTGGGTGGACATGGCTTGGTGGTCATGTTATTGGCTGGGTGTGGCCAACTCAATATCACTCGCATCGAGGCACGCATCTCATCACCTGTCATCTCATGACTGTGGGGATGCTGCAACAGTTGTAAGTGTGAAAAATGGTCATAAGTCACTTTTTTCAGTGCCATTATAACTTTGAATGGTCACTCCACCAGCAAAGGAGGAGAAAAAATCCAGAGATGTTCCTGAGACAGGAAGTCTAGTCCTGCTAAGAATGTAATAAGGGTTAACGGAGAGGCAGTTTCTGTAAGCAACACCAGAATGTTTCCTTCCTGCCTTCCTTACAGGATTAGGCCAGTGATTTCTTCTAACAACCGGTTCTCTGAACTGCTTAGAATGTTAACAACCGGTGCTAGCGAATAGGTGCGAACTGGTAGAATTCCACCCCTGATCAACTGTTTACTGAGGGAGACAGTTCAAGCAGAAGCAGGATAAATCTCTCAGCCATACTTTCAAATTCTTGCACAACGTAGGGGTTGGAACCCAAATGGCTCCATTAAAAGGAAGCTGTCTCTGTGAAAATGTCATAAATTAAAGGATAAGTCTCTCCCTTTCTCCTTCTCTCCCCCCCTCTCTTGTGTTGATGCCTTAAATGGCACAACTGAATGTTGCGTTTGCATCTGCTGCACAGGTCAGTTACGAAAGCTTCTTATTATATACATACAGCAAACCATCCAACCTGCCACTGAATGTTTTATAGTCATAGTAGGTATCCAAAAACTTATATTTTCTCTCTCTGAAATCAATGTAGTCATACTGTTATAGAAGTTGGCCTGGCTTTATCCTTTTCAGACAAATTACTTGATAATGACTTATGAAAGCCAAAAAAGTGTCCTTGTATGGAAATTAATTGTCACAGGCTGGCTTAAGACAAAAGGAATCAACTTGAGAAGGTGACCTTCCTAGTGAATAAATGTGTGTATGGATGTCTGTGCGTGTGTGCATGCATTTGTGTGTTTGTATATGAGACAGAAAAACAACAAACTGTTTCAGAAGCATATGGTATTTTGAGTTACCTGTCAGGCTACATCATAATGTGATTCACAAAGGAAGGTGCATAAACTCAAGCATTCCTACGAATGAAAGCAAATATACATGGATAATGTTGCAGGATCCCATCTGGGCTGGTCAGATATTTCATCTTCCAAACTTTTGGACTTGTGCTGGAGGATGGGCTCCAGCAGAATCCAAAAGCTCTCGAGGATTCTGCTTTGTAACTGGAATTTATGGATTATCATTAGGTGTGAAATAAGCTACTGAGCCTCACTCAACAATCCATGATTAAGTAAATGCATCGAAGTAATGAAATAGATGGGGAAGGCAAAAGAATCCTGAAATCTAATATAATTGTGAATATATTGGCTTGGATATTTGATATGCAGTTAGAAAAGTGCATGCATGGTGTGAAAACAACATCCAACAATGCAATACTATGAATATTTAGTGGGAACGAAGTGACACAGAAACAATACAGCAGTGCTTATTCCCAAATTAGTATCTTTAGGAATGCAGCCCCATTGAATTTATTTTACCAACATACAGTGGAGCAATAAATTTATTGTAGGATAATGTTGCTGCAGACTACATTTGGGATTTGGAAGGATTCCAATTTGCTGTCATGTAGTATTGAAATGTTATTTCTTCATCCAGATTGTAGGTAGTCTATTTCTAGCAGTCCTGATTTGAAAAATGTTTTCCCATGATCCAGAATTAACAGGGTCTCTTTTCCTTCTCCTTTTCTAGAAATGTCAGAACTATAGCTAACTGTAAAAAAAATAAAATTAGAGGAACTATAAAACAAAAATAGACACGATTAATTCACCTTTAAAAAGCTTAAAAAAAGAGTAATTAGTATTATGGTGGGTCTGAGACAACTTCGGGTTTTTTAAGATGTCATATTTACATTTTATGTAACTTTATCATTTTTATATTACTCTATAAACTGCTTAGAGAGGGCTGTAAAGCAATGTGAAGCAGTATATAACTGCTATTGCTATTACTTTTCCTAAATCAGGCAGACTCCAAATTTTTTGGATAATCCCTTATCTCACATAGGTGCTGTAGCTCAAAATGCCTGGATAATGCTGAATTATGAGAGGTGCCATTCAAAATGGCAATGACTTGCTGAGTTTTCAGGCAGACATACTTTTCAATCTTACTTGGCCCTTCTAAAAAGAGAATGGAAAAAGTCTCTTATGTAGAATATCAGCCTAGTTGATGAGTTAAGTCTCTTAAGTCCCTCTCTGTACTGTCCATGTTCTTGCACTGAATAAGGTAAAGATAAAGATTCCCCTCACACATATGTGCTAGTCGTTTCTGGCTCTAGGGGGCGGTGCTAATCTCCATTACAAAGCTGAAGAGCCAACGCTGTCCAAAGACATCTCTGTGGTCATGTGGCCGGCATGACTAAACACCGAAGGCGCACGGAACACTGTTACCTTCCCACCAAAGTGGGAAGCATTTTTATATGCTTTTGAACTGCTAGGTTGGCAGAAGCTGGGACAAGTAACGGGAGCTCACTCTGTTACGCGGTGCTAGGGATTCGAACCACCGAACTGCTGACCTTTCTGATCAACAAGCTCTGCATCTTAGCCACTGAGCCACCGCTGGTCAGCACAAAATGAAAAAGTGTCATGCCCCTGGTGGAGACTGACTCTGAGGGAGAGGAGGAACAGCTAACGGGGGTGGAAGAGTGGCTCTGGAGGTTGTGGAGGAGGCTGGGGAAGGGCAGAGGCCAGCTGAGCAGTCAGAGGAGGACCCAGGCCCATTCCCTATCCATCCTAGGGCACGCAGGGAGGAGAAGATCAGGGAGAAATGTGTTCTACTCGGGAGGAGAGGGCCTTGATCTTCTTCATGGGCTGCAGGTGTGAGAACTGCATAAGAGTTTGAACCTGCGTTCTGGCAAACTCTGGAGACAAAGCGTGTTTTATTTTGGTTTGAGGTTACTTGGTTGGTATTGTGGAGCGACGGAATAACTCAGGCAGAGACCAGGTCAAGGCTAAAAGCTTAACTCTTTATTACAAGTAAAGAGGGTTACCGCTACTGCCGCGCTAACATGGCAGCCAGCTGGAGCGGCAACAGCTGATGCCGTTTGACAGCCGCCTTTTATAGCCGGCTGTCAAACGGCTCAGCCAATGGGAGAGGTCCGTGCTTCCCGCTTGAAGCACGGACCTGAGTGAAGACTCAGTCCATACACAACACTCCTCCCTCCCAGTGAGGAGCATGCGTAGTCCTTCAGATACGTCGGACGCCTGCGAATTCGTCCGGATCTTCTAGGCTCCGTCAAAGATGGCGCTGGGTTGCTGTCTGGAGCTCTCTGCGTGTCTCCAGGCGATGGAGAGGCTGCTGGACTGTCTGGAGTCGGGTCTGCACCTTGGTCAGCTTCCACATCTGGTAGGTAGTCGTCCCCGGTGGGTTGGCAACTGGTTTCGTCGAATGGTGTGGTTGCTTCTGCATGGGGCCCGTCTAGATGACCTCTGGGTGCAGTGCTCCAACGCTTCCTCAGGTGGTCCACGTGACGCCGCCAGGTCCGCCCATCAGCTAACTGGACTCTGTAAGACTTGGGACCAGTTACTGCTATCACAAGCCCTGGTAACCATAGTGGTTGCCCAGTGAAATTTCTGACAAATACCTTGTCATTAACCAGGAACCCTCTGTCTTGGCTGTTTGACCCAAGGGGAAGCAAAGGGGCATAATTTGGGTGCAGCCTATCCAAGGTGGTCCTCAGCCGGCGTCCCATTAATATTTCGGCTGGTGACTTGTTAGTAGAGGCACAGGGTGTAGTGTGTTGGCTCAATAAGTATTGGGCCAGCCTGTCATGCCAGTTAGAGGGACCCAATTTTTGTAACACCTCTTTAGCAGATCTAACTGCCCTCTCAGCCAGCCCGTTGCTGGCAGGATGGAAAGGGGCTACTAGTATGTGCCTGATGCCCAAACTTGCTAAAAACATCTCAAACTCACAGGAGGTGAATTGGGGGCCATTGTCAGACACGACAGAATCAGGAAGGCCATGTGTGGCGAATATCCTAGTCAGTGCTTTGCTGACCGCCTCTGTAGTGGTGGAGTGCATTAAAGTTAATTCCACCCATTTTGAATATGAATCTACTACCACCAGGAAAGTGCGCCCATGGAAAGGGCCTGCTAAGTCTATGTGTATCCTGGACCAGGGGTTACTTGCTTCCTCCCAGGTCCTAGGGGTGGTTGCTGGTGGTAATGCCCTGGAGGCCTGGCATGCTTGGCAAGAATTTACCCAATTAGAGATTTGGGCATCCATGCCTGGCCACCATACGTAGCTGCGGGCGAGGGCCTTCATTCTCACAATCCCTGGGTGGCCCTCATGCAAAACCTTCAGTATTGAGGTTTGTAATTTGTGGGGAATGACTACTCTGGTTCCCCATAGCAAACAGCCTTGCAAGGAGGAAAGTTCCTGCTGGCGTAATTTGTAGGGTAGGAAGTCTGAAGGATAAGGGGCCGTAGGCCACCCCCTCCCTACCCAGTCCAGGACTTGGGATATTACCTGGTCCTTGGCCGAATGGGCAGCGATGTCAGCAGCAGTGACTGGAAGCTTGAGATCGTCGATAAGAAAGACTGTGGTTGCAGGTGCTGGGTCCACGACTGGCATTGGCAGGGGACAGCGGCTGAGTGCATCAGCATGGGAAAGGCTTTTCCCGGATCGATGGATTAGAGTGTAGGAATACGCAGCCAGGAAAACCGTCCATCTGGTCATCCTTGGGGACAAAATCTGGGGAGTCTGTTTAGAGCCGGATAAAATGCCTAGCAGTGGCTTGTGATCAGTTATCAGTTCGAAATGGTGCCCGTAGAGGAATTCATGGAACTTCTTCACTGAAGCCACTGCAGCCAAGGCCTCCTTGTCAATCTGGCTGTAGTTGCGTTCAGTGGAAGATAGTGTCCTTGAAAAGAAAGCTATAGGTGCTTCTGCACCATTGGGCAGTCTGTGGCTCAGGACAGCCCCGATTCCGAATGGAGAAGCATCGGCTGCTAGAATGAGTGGTAAGTCTTTATTGAATTGGATTAAGACGGCCTTTGAAGTTAACAATGACTTGACTTGTTTGAAAGCAATAGTTTCCCTTGGTCCCCAGTGCCATGGCGAATGCTTGTCTAAAAGTCTATGAAGTGGCTCAGCAACAGAAGCTTTATGGGGCAGGAACGATGCATAGAAATTCAAGAGGCCCAGGAAAGCTTGAAGCTCAGTTTTGTTTGTAGGAGTAGGCGCATCGTGAATGGCCTTAACTTTTGACTCAGTTGGGTGAATACCCTTTGCATCAATTTTGTAACCTAAGAATTCCACTTGTGGAGTGGCTATGGTGCATTTTTCCCTTTTTAGCTTGAGACCAGATTGTCTGAAACGGTCAAGTACACTTCTGACCCTTTGTAGTAATTGCTGTTGGTTGGTGGCAGATACTAGAATATCATCAAAGTAAGGCACAACGCCTGGTAACCCTTGCAGTATTCGTTCCATAAGGGATTGGAAAATTCCAGGGGCCACACTAACTCCGAATTGTAGACGTGTGCATTTGAAAGCCCCTCTGTGGGTTACTATTGTTTGCAGTTCAGCAGTTTCGTCGTCAACAGGAAACTGCTGATACGCCTGGGACATGTCCAACTTTGCAAAAATGGACCCAGGCTCAAGGGAATGGAGTAAATGTTGTACCACAGGGACTGGGTACGCACTAACTTGTAAATATCTGTTTATTGATGACTTGTAGTCCGAGCAGATCCTCAAGTGTCCATCCTTTTTTAATGGAGTTACTATGGGGGTCTCCCACTTTGAGAAGTCAGTTGGTTGCAGTATGCCCTGTTTGATTAATTTGTCAAGTTCCTTGTCTAGTTGAGGACGAATTGCAAAAGGAACTCTGCGGGGCTTCAAACGAATTGGAACTGCCTGGGAGTCTACCCTGAAGGATATTGGGGTTCCCACGTAGCAGCCTAGGCCCTCACTGAATACGTCTGCATAGTCCCTGAACAGGGAGTCAACTTCTGAATTGTTAATGGCGTGGATTCCCCCTATGTGGAGGCCCAGGGCTGGGAACCAATCTAGTCCCAATAGGCTTGGGAGGACACCATCCACTATCACTAGAGGCAAGTGACCCTTAAACCCTTGAAAATGGACTAGGAACTTGCCTTTTCCGATGACAGGGATGGTTCTGCTTTGGTAGTCCCGAAGTGTTAGGTTGCAGGCTGGAATTTTCTGTCTTGACATTCTGGGGAGTAGCTTCTTTAAGGTGTCCCATGAGATGATGGACAATGCAGAGCCGGTGTCAACCTCCATCTTGCAGGGTCTACCTTCTATAGAAACAGTGACACTAATTTTGTTAGATTTATTAATTTTTTGAATTTTAAACTGATAGCAAGTGAAACAGTCCTCAATTTGCCTGGGGTATTGAATGAGCTTCTGTGGTCTTTGTGGCTGGCTGAAGGTTTTTCCTGACTGACAAATTTTTGCCAGATGGCCTTTCTTTTGACACCTTAAACATATGGCATTCCTGAATCTGCAGGATGCTCTGAGGTGATTTCCCCCACAGCTTAAGCATAATGTTTGTAACTGTGGGGTTTGACTTATACCTTGCCTGAACTCTTTTTGATTTGCATTGGGCTGTCTGAGGCGGTTTACCTCAGTAGCCTCTTCTGGGCCAGTTTCTGAGGAGGCTTCCTCAAAATATACTGTAGGATTTTCTAGTCTGCTGGGTTTTCCCTGAATTTCAGCTGCTGAGAGTGCTGACAGCTCAGCAGCCTGGGATTCCTCTATGGCTTGCTTAAGAGTTAGATCCCCTCTGGCTAATAAACGTCTTTGTAACTTTGGGTCTCTAACGCCACAAATCAGCTGATCGAGCAGCATATTGTCCAGGTAATCTCTGAACCCACAATGCAGGGCAGTTGTTCTCAGTGCTGCCATATAATCATTAATTGTTTCCCCCTCTGTTTGGATGCGCCTTCTGAAAGCATGGCGCCTAGCAATCCTGGAAGGCTTTGGGGAGTAGTGATTTGAAAGAATTTCCTGCAGTTCCTCCCAGGGAATAGTCTTTATAGATCTAGGGGCCAGTAAAGCTGATGCTGTGTCAAAAACCGTGGCTCCGCAAAAACTTAGGAAGTAAGACTTCTTCCTATGTTCAGAAATTTCTGACAGGTCTAAAGCATCAAGAAAACAGTCAAACCGGTTCTTGTATGACTCCCACGTCTCAGCAGCCGGTCTGAAGGGCGGGAATGCCGGATTCGCAGTCATCTTCTGTCAGCAGTGAAGTTTCTCCTCAGGCAAGTTAGAGACGGCACTTCGCGGTTAGAGTCTGCAACTCTGTAGAGATTTCAGCTCTAGGTAGTGATTTCGCTCCTTTAATTCTCTCCCTTGCCTGGCTTGCCTTTATTTGTATCCCATCCTCGTCGCCAGTGTTGTGGAGCGACGGAATAACTCAGACAGAGACCAGGTCAAGGCTAAAAGCTTAACTCTTTATTACAAGTAAAGAGGGTTACCGCTACTGCCGCGCTAACACGGCAGCCAGCTGGAGCGGCAACAGCTTTTTAAATTCACCTCTATCTGCTCATTAAATTCAGACTGTATTGCTTTCTTTTGAAGACTATTTTTGTGCATGTTTTATTTCCAACTGAGAATTATTGAACAGTGTGGCCAAGTTGGAGGCATTAAAGGACATTTATTTACGTTTTGGATTTTGTTACGTTTGTGTTGCATTCTGGGTCATCACAAAAAGTAGTTTCTACAACAGATAGACCAAAACTGGATGTTTCAAAATGTGTAAAACAGTGCACCCTTTTTGCGCATCACCTACAACCAGGAGTGTGTGTGTGTGGACTGTGGAAACTCTGAATTCTGGGGAATTCAATTTTCATGGGCTGGCTCAGGAATTCTGGGAGTTGAAGTCTATGGGTTGTAAAGTTGCCATAGTTGCCTGCCCCTGAGCTAAAACATGCTTTGTATTGAGATTTTGACTGAAGCATTTAAATGATAGACCAATCAGAGCAAAGCAGAAGAGAAATCAGCTGGATAGAGGGTGAAAGTGGGAAGATTGATAAACGTTAATTTTTTTATCATGGCATAATGAGGTACATAGGAAAAGCTGGTCAGCACAAAGAATAACCTGTATATCTTGGAGTAAAATAAGGCACCAGCCTTACTTAATTTGTGCTCTTACAAAGCACTGGACCTCCCAGCTGGCATAGCTATAATCATGCTAGCAAGATAGAATAGAAATTATATCTCATACATCTGGAGGATTTTATAGTACAGAAATCTGGTCTAATCTATATTTTGTTTACAAAAGTAATTTTGTCTTTTATTCCTAATAAGAACATTAGAAACTCTCTTATATAAGTGATCCTATTTGTCTCTCTAACTCCATGTTGTCTACTCTGATTGGTGTCAGCTCTTCAAGGTCATGATTTGTTGCCACCACTTCCTAAATAATCCACTCATGGAAATGGAGATACCAGGAATTAACTTTTTATTTGCCATTCACTTGTGATCAATTCAGAAAAGTCTGCATTTTTAGGATGATATGAATCCAAACCCTTTTAGGATGATATGAATCCAAACCCTATTAGATAAGGCTACAGCTTCTGGAGAACCGGGAAATAAGTTAGGATGGGAAGTAGCTAAACAATTTTGGGAAAGTGGTTTTAGCACAATTGCAGGGCACAACCTATTGTTGACTTCTAATTCTGAGATATAACTTCAAAAAGAATTATGATAATTAAAGTTAGCTTCTGTTCCATAAAATTGTTTTGCTATTTCAGAACATAAGTTAAAAATCTGAAAGGCTTTCACTGCACATAACATTTTGAATTATACCCATCCATATTTCCTGTTCACATTTCTCATTCTATAGATTCAAATAAGAGCAACATTCTGATAACAGATTCTGAAATCCGACTCAAATCACATTGCCTCCTCCTTCAAATTTTGTGCTAGATGGCATTTCCTAATAAATTTCAAATTCCCAGCAGAATTTGCAAGTATATTATTAGTCTCATTTCTGTCTTATTTTAAATATTGCAATTTTTTCACCCAAACAAATATCCCTTTATTGACAATGTATCTTTTTTCACATTGTCATTTCTTGCTTCCAGGAAACTTGTATTTTTCATTGTGGTTGTGAATATCAAAATGCAACCTGACAGATAATCCGAATGAATCTGTTGCCCTTGCTTCTCTTAACCATCTGTCTATTATATGACAGAAACTCAAGCCAAGTGGCTGACATGTGCTAAGAAGAAAATTAAATTGTCTTACCAACACTGAATTGACCCTGATTCTGTGCCATCTGATGTAGCTTACTTATGAGATTTTTTTTCAATAAGAGGATTTTAAAAAAGCAGAGAACATTATTTGAACAAAAAATTGAAATGTCTGTAAGACCTTAATTTGGTGGAGGTTTTTAGTACCTCCATGGAAAATGAAAAAAGGCTATTTTTTCCAATGAAAATTAGATAGACCATAATTAATTCAGGCAGTATTAGGAAATTCAGTTTCCCTTGGTTTTTTTCGTATCTGTGGAAATCTGGCATGATGGTTTTCTTTATCATATTTGCAGATCTATCTAAGCTCAGATTTGTATCCTGGTACATATTTTTTTGTGTATTCTTACAAAATTTACCTAATGTATAATACTACTTTTAGCAAATTTTCCATAATACATAGCATAGTTTTATACATTATTTTCATGAGTCCCATCCATTTCTCATACTTTTAAAAATTATTGTTATGCAAAATTGAGAGATTTACACAAACTACATAGTCACTGAGTTTTTTTATGTGTTTAAAATGCATTGTTGGATATCTTTGAATTCAAATACATAGTAAATGAACTCCCCTCCACCAAACATAGTGGTAGGTGGAGTTGTGATTCACAGTTCATCAGAAAGAGAAAATGCATCTTCAAAGCCAGAGACAAAACAGCTCATAACAAGTGCACAACTGCCATATACCAACTTAAAAATAAAAATGCATGTGTAGTCAGTAATACAGGTAGTCGTCAACTTACCACCACAGTTGAGCCCAAAATTTCTGTTGCTAAGTAAGACAGTTGTTAAGTGAGTTTTGCCTCATTTTATGACCTTTCCTGCCACAGTTGTTAAGTGAAGCACTGCAGTTGTTAAGCTAGTAACATAGATGTAAAGTGAATCTGGCTTCCCCATTGACTTTGCTTGTCAGAAGATCACAAAAAGTAATCACATAACTCTGAGACATTGCAACTGTTTGCCCACCAACCCATTTGTCCATAGGCAAAACTGATCCATAGCAAACCATTGATTTGCTTAATGACCAGGCTTAGCAACTGCTGCAAGGAAACCTCATAAAATCCGGTCAGTCACAGGGGTGACCCAATTTGCAACTATCGCAAATTACAACCATGATGGGCAAGCTCAATTATGATTGTAATGTGAGGACTGTCTATACTAGAAACAAAAGAAAAGGCCAAGCACTTTTTCCAAGGAGCCCTTGCACCCTCTGGATGTCCTTCGGGGAATCTGTATCTGTTGTTAATGCAGAAGTACAAAGCCTTGATAACTTGCTTCAGTTCCCCCATCTGTTTTAAACCCTTTGAAGTTGGTAGAAAAATACATTGAACAGAGTAGTTGGCAGGAGATAATATTTACCTGAAAGGATTTGAATTTGCCTTCATAAAATAAGAAACGTGTAGGTAAGAAAAAAAGCAAAAAAGTAGGAAGTTTATGGAAGAAACTAGCATAGTTTCCCTCAAAGTTAGGTAACTATTATTGTGGAATGGTGACTTTCTTAACAATAAGGAGCCATTTTTACCCAGAGTCCAGTGTGTTAAAGAATAACTAGAGGTGGCTACAATTAGAATTAGGTCCTAGAACACTGCCTTGGGGGACACCACTAATTGACAGGTACAGAATTTGATAGGACATTCTCAATTTTGATCATTTGTTGTCTGTTTGACAGGAATGCTTCTATCCAGTTATGCAGTTGTCCAGAGATACCATAAGATTTTAGTTTTAGGAATAGTTTATCGTGTACCACTGAATCAAAGGCTTTACAGAAGTCTATGTAAATTGCGTCTATTATTTTGCCCTGATCAAGTTGTGTAGTCCATATGTTTTTGCAGTATAAGAGTTGCAGATTACATAATAATTTTTTTCTGAAACCAAATTGTTTATTAGAGAGTAGGTTGTTTGTCTCTAAGTGGAGGATAATGGATTGGTTAATAATTGATTCCATGACTTTACAGGTGACACAGCATAAGGAGAATGGTCTGTAATTTTCAACTAGGCTAACTAACCCTTTTTGAAGATGGGGATGACCGTGGCTTGTGACCATAGGTTAGGCAAGGAGCTGGTCCTGAAAGACCATCCTCTAACCCCCACTCCTTTAACCTCAAACTAATCACTATTGACCTCACCCCATTCCTAAAAGGTCTGTAAGAGGCATGCATAAGTGCACAATCATGTCTACAGTCCCTGTCCTATTGTCCCTATTTATTTGTACCTATTTCCTGTACTCTTACTCATGTTTATACTTATACCTATTATCTTGTAAGCAATTGACAAATCAAATAAATTAAATAAAATAAAATATATAAATAGTTAGGCCAGTTTCAGGGTTGACAGAGAGAACACCAGTTGCCATGAGAGACTTGCCTTTTCAAAAATGGCTGCTGTGTATTATGAGCAAAATTTTATCAATCTGTATTCTGAAAGCCCACAATATTTTAACCTATTCATTTCTGACTACTTTTTCAATTATATATTCCCCCAATTTTTTGTTACTGCCACATGATAATTTTTACAGATGTTCCAATGAATCATTCTGGTGACTGTGCTACATTGTTGTTTATAATTAGTTTGTGTGGCTGGTTGTACTTTCACAAGCTGAGTATATGAGCTATTGTTTCTCCTGCTTCTTTGCTAATCTTCATTTTGAATCACTGGATGATTTCTCAGTTCTGGTTTTGAAGACATTAATTTGAAAAGCTTGCTCTTGCACAGACAAAAATCAAGCCTTCAGCTTTTTATACGTTAGCCATTAACAAGTTTTATCTTTATTCACTTTCCCCGTGATCTTTTGTAGAAAGTGTACTAAGCCATGGGTTGTTTTTACTGTAATCCAGTGAAAAGCCAAGGTGAAAAATTTCACACATTGACAACATTTACAAGCAATGTTTACATAGTTTGCAGTTCACCAAATTATCCACAAAGAAACCACATGATTAGTGTGATGTCTAAACCCAATGCATTTAACTCGATAACTGAATTAATCCATTTTCTGAATTTAATACATTAAATGATAAACTAACAAAAAAGTCTGGATACAAACAACTTGTTACAGCACGAGAAGTAAAGCAAACCTCCCAGTAAAACTGTGGGAATCTTAATTCTAACAAAGTGTCCAGATTTTATAAAAGCTGCTACTTGGTTTTTATTTAACCAAGTTAAGTCTCTGAATTCAGAATATTTGGCTAAATGTAAAGGGAGCAATGGTGAGAGAGTGAAGGTTAATTAAGACAATTAATTTTAAACAAGATTCGAGGCATGTAGATATCATTGCTATAATTGCTGTGATAATAAGGAAGCATCAGATATGCTCCTTACCTTGATCTTTACATACACCCATTACCGTTGCACAGTTCTGCTAATACCATACATCAATTGTTGCTCAGAAATTATAAAACAAGGCATTTGGCAGGCTGGGCACAATCAGGCACAGTTAATTAGGTTTTCCTCCAAAAGAAATGGCTCAGTATAATAATCTATCCAAAGTGTCATGGGAACTACAATTTTGCACTGCAACGGAAAGTGAGTTAAAAAGAAAACTGGTGTATATACCATTTAAATGATGAAAAAAGGCAATATGTGCTGTTTCCCTTGTGAAGCAGTAAAGACTGTTTTCAAAGAAAAAAAACATAAGGCCCATTCTGTAACAAATTTATGTTTCTAGCCTTTCAGAAATATACATAGAGGTATGGGTGATTTGATGTCAGAATGGAAGAATTGCTCAGTGATTGGTCCATCTTCAAATGTAGAATACAAAATAACAGAGTTGGAAGGGACCTTGGAGGTCTTCTAGTCCAATCCCTTGCTCAAGCAGGAGACCTTATACCACTTCAGACAATTGGATGTCCAATTTCTTCTTAAAAACCTCCAATGATGAAGCACCCACAATTCCTGAAGGCAAACCTTTCCACTTGTTAATTGTTCTAATTAGGCGGGAAATTTCTCTTATTTCTGGTTGGTTCTCTCCTTGATTATTTTCCATCCATTGCTTTTTGTCCTGCCTTCAGGTGCTTTGGACTGGAGAATAGGTTGACCGTGGAAGACAGGTTGACCCTACAAGAAGAAAAAGGTTTTGCCCTCAGGTACAATGTAGATATTCCGTTTTGTATATTTTCTGGCCTGCTTGGAAAGAGATGGTGAGATGGTTAGTTCTTAAATTCAGAATGATGGGGATAGGAGAAAATTGGAAACTGGGGGAGATTGCTCTATACATTTTAGAGCAATGGAATCTGGACTGCAAAAAACTGGAGACTTGGCTGTTTCTGTCTCTACCAATTATTAAGCCATATTTTTATAGCTCAGATTGGAAAGCCCTAATACATCAGAATAGAATAGAATAGAATAGAATAGAATAGAATAGAATAGAATACTTTATTGGCCAAATGTGATTGGACACACAAGGAATTTGTCTTGGTGTAAATACTCTCAATATACATAAGGAAAAGATACATTTGTTAAGAATCAAGAATCATAATGTATAACACTTAATGATAGTCATAGAGTACAATCAACAGTCAAATCATACTAGGAAACAGTCAATATAAATTGTAAGGATACAAGGGACAAAGTTACAGTCATACAGTCACAAGTGGGAGGGGATGGGTGATAAGGAGTGATGAGAAGATTAGTAGTAATAGTAGTGCAGACTTTGTAATAGTTGAACAGTGTTGAGGAAATTATTTGTTTAGTAGAGTGATGGCGTTCGGGAAAAAACTGTTCTTGTGTCTAGTTGTTCTGGTATGCAGTGTTCTATAGCGTCGTTTTGAGGGAAGGAGTTGAAACAGTTTATGTCCAGGATGAGGGGTCTGTGAATATTTTCACAGCCCTCTTTTTTACTCATGCAGTATACAGGTCCTCGATGGAAGGCTGGTTGGTAGTAATTGTTATTATTCCAGTTTGTAAAACTTCTTGCAAGAAGCTGAGCCCCAATAAGCATGACTTTGACAGCAACAAACACAATACATGGTGGGGGGGGGGAGGGTAATAAAATCTCCCCTCCTGTAAACTTCTTTCCTTGACACCAAGAATGCTGAAACACAGAAAGATGCTAATCTCTCATTTGGTGCAAAGGGAATTACTTGAAGCTCTGAATTAAGCAAAAGCTTCTCTATCCAACCCTTTCAAACTTAATTCCCATCTAAAGAGAAATATTTCATGTCACTTCATTTTCTTCTCATTTCTTTGAGGCTAAAGTTTGTGGTTCAAGTTTGTGTTTGAATTTAGAATATTAGATTGCATCATTCACTTTATCTCAATAAATCAAGAAGTTTATACAGTGGTACCTTGTTGCTTGATGGCTTCAGAATTCATCACATTTAGTATTTAACAAAACACCTAGAGAAGAAGATGCAATCAAAAAAAATATTAGATTGTGCAGAAATAGACAGACTGACATTAAAGATAAAAGGTAAAGAAGATACAGAGTATTTCCAAACATGGGACTTGTTTTACAAATGGTTGAATAATAGAGGTAGAAATTAGGAGTTAGAAAGTGTTATTATGTAAGCAAATTGACCAGACAATACACTGTTCATAAAGCACTTGTGTATGTGAAATGAAAATGTATAAATAAACTGTTAGAAATTGGTATTTAACAGAATAACAGAGAAGACCTTGGAGGTCTTCTAATCCAACCCCCTGCTTAAGCAGGAAACCCTATACCATTCCTGACAAATGGTTATCCGATCCCTTCTTAAAAACTTCCAGTGTTGGAGCATTCACAACTTCTGGAGGCAAGTTATTCCACTGATTAATTGTTCTGTCAGGAAATATCTCCTTACTTCTAGGTTGCTTTTCTCCTTGACACATTTTGAATCAAAAATCTTGTCTCAGTATTCATCTTTCTTCCGGTTCTCAACAAGTAAGGTAGAATATGCTGGCATTGGCTGCCTACTACTTCTGGCCAAAATAAAGGCTCACATTTTTAGTATTCATTGCGCCTTCTAAAACGAATCCCAGACAAATACTGAAGTACCCCTGTATCTCAATGTTAACTGGTGTTATTACTTTGCTATCAAGCAAAACAAACTGGCAAATGGAATATCAGATTTCCACCCACCTACACACCGTGGTTCAGATGAAGCAATGGTTATTTACCCCTTTCTATAAACCTCAATGGAATCCCTTCCCATTTCTTCTCTGAATGACTTATTGTAATAGACAAATTATAGATTTGCTTCTTCTCAGCATTGAAGACTTTTGACCCAAGGATGAATTATGTTATGCCCATGTATTCTTAATTGGGGGACGCAAAAAATTAATGCTATTTTTATGAGAACAATATGATTCCACATTCAACCACTGTTGAATGATGTTAAAATCATGGCTGAAATTACAGGTATTCAGGGAAATCCATCCCGATTTACACAGGCAGAATATATTATGTGCTCACACACAATTGAACTACTTCCCTCAAAAAACAATTAAGTATGACTCTGAAATACCCACAAGGGCTGAGGGAGATGAGAGAACTAGCAGAAGTGGCCAAATTGACTTGCCTGATTAGAGAAAGGCAATTACATTTCTTAGCAACTGGAAACCCCTTACAGACTTTTTGCTGAAAAAAAGAAAAACAATTAACTTGTGATTTATGGTTGTGATGATTTCAAAAGGTAGATTATGGAAAGAAGAAAATTATCTTGCAAACTTAGAGAGAGAGAAAGAGACGGTAAAACATACATATGGGCTGTGAAAAGGATTGAAAACAGCTTCTCTATATTTTTTCTTTTCTTTCTTAGCACCCTTTTCATTTATTTATTACTTTATTCTCTTTACCCTTTGTATCATTTTTATTCTCTCAAAATTCTTCAATAACAAGTGTATGAGTTTGAGGTAAAAAATCAGTGTGGTGGAGAAATACAATTAAGACTGAAAGAGCTAGGTTCAAATTTCCTTACAGCCAAGCAGTCACTTGCCTCTCAGTCTAATATACCTCAAATAATTATTGTGAAGACAAAATGGTTAAGGAGAGAACAATATATGTTGTCTGCAAATATATAAATTGGGTAATAATAACACCAACAACACTATCGATTTATGCGCACAAATGATTGTTATACGATAAGCACCACAAACAGCTGTTATTGAATTATATATTTTTAATGTTTTTAATGTAATAAAATGCAATAAAGTTTACTTTTTAAAAAAACAATATCGATTTATGGGTTTGGATCTCCAATTACTGTTATCCATTAGAAAGTTCCTCACTTGATGGAAATTACCAAATGACTACTATGTGTGATCTCATCCCAAAATGTGGAAACATATTCAGATGTAGGATTAATTTGGTGTCATATTTATCTCATTAAAATGCCATTTCAAATGATTGGTTTTTTTTTCTTTTTTGCAACTTGTCCTTGCTTCCTGTATCAGCAAGCATTCTTAAAATAAGTGACAGCTTTAAAACCAGTATGTCAAAACAACACAATTAAGACAGCAAAATTCTGGAACGATCATCTTTAATCAGTCAAAAATGATTCATATCTAACTTGGTTGGTATTGCATTTCTAAGAGTTACCCATTAAGGTAGATTATGAGGGGTTTTTTTTCCAGTGGTTGAGTAATCTGATTTAATACCTGGCATTTAATTTAAAAACATTGGATAGAACAGTAGAAAGAATATTTTGGCATTCTGTTTCAATGATTCTTGGATCGAGGGTCTCAATATTTTGGGAATCATAATAAGTATATAGAAAAGTTGGTAGAGTTTGTTATAAAACTAGGTAAACATTAAAGACAGAACCATATGCATACTGCTTTTATATATGTTAATACTGTGTGGCTTGAAAAGTAGGATTGGAGAATATTAGGATATTTGGATCTCTCCCTCTCCCTCTCCCTCTCCCTCTCCCTCTCCCTCTCCCTCCCTCCCTCCCTCCCTCCCTCTCTCTCTTCCTTCAAATCAGTTGACTCCTGGCCACTGCCTGGATAAGTCCATGAAGTTTTCTTGGTGAGATTTCAGAAATGCTTTATCATTGCCTTCTTCCTAGGGCTGAAAGAATGGGATTGGTCCAACTTCACCCTGCTGGCTGAATTTAAGGCAGAAGAAGACTCACGGTCTCCTGGTTTCTAGCCAGGTGGCTCAAACCACTACATCAAACTAGCTCTCAGGATATGGATTACTGTCTTATTAAGTAATTGTAGGTTGATGGAAAATCCATGCCTGCCTGCTACCTCATAACTTCTGCCTTTAGAAAAACAAACAAACAAGCAACTCAGCTGCTCCACTCAGTTCAAGGTGGATCAGTTCAGTGATGGGAATGCATCCACTTCAATGGTTGAGGGCAAGTACAGGTAGTCCTTGACTTACAACAGTGAAATGTAACATTTGAAGTTACGGCATCAAAAAAAGTGACTTATGACTATTTTTCACACTTATGACCGTTGCAGCATCTGCAGGGTCACGTGACTTACATGGATGCTTGACAACTGATTCACATTTAGGATGGTTGCCATATCCCAAGTAATCACCCTTTGTGACCTTCTGAAAAATAAAGTCAGTGAAGAAACCAGATTCACTTAGCCATGGCATTACTAAATTTATCAACTGTAATGATTCACTTAACAAATATGTCAAGAAGAGTTGTAAAATGATTGCAAAACTTACTTAATGAATTTCTCACTTAGCAACATAAATGTTGGGCTCAATTGTGGTTGAACTACCTGTATTCAGAACGATGAAGGATGACTAGATTTCCTTGAAAATCTCCCCAATGAAACCACTTCATTGTCCTTCCCATTATTATCATTTTCACTTCCAGTTAGGTTTCTGAGATGTTAAAGGGATACAAATTATAAAAACATTCATTTCTGGCTACTTTTGGTGGTAATAAATCAGCCTACTTTGCTAAGCCAAACATGGTACTTGCTCACTACTCAGAGAGTTGGATTGGCCGTAGTATTGCTACATTGGCTACAATCTCGGTTCATACATTTGATATTTTTAATGATCTTACTTTACTTACTTTATTGATTAGGCCTTGGGACATATCAAAGTTTAATGATCTTAAAATAGAAAGACCTATCATCGGGTATTTGTTGATAATCAGGCATTCATTTATCCACTATAATATCAAACAGGTTAGTTTTACAAAAAGGTAAAATTCAATTAATGAATCTGGCCTATCATCTTCATCCTTCCTGGCTTCTATGATCCACATGCTGATTCTTTTTCAGATTGCTGTAATGTGTTTTATGGAATATTTACTTTATAATTAAAGGAAACTGTAATGATATGTGGGAATGACCTTAAGAAAGAGGAGAAAGACCAGCCTATTAGGTAAGAGGCAGCTTATCAAGAAGCAATGTGATCATGGCAAATGGTTCAGAATGAAGCCTTTCCTTCCTTCCTTCCTTCCTTCCTTCCTTCCTTCCTTCCTTCCTTCCTTCCTTCCTTCCTTCATGTAGGGTGGAAGAGATGTACTTTCACACTGGAAAGTTTGATGTCAGCTTTGTGAGGTAGTATGGACAAGAAGCATACTCTGAAGTACTAACTTTATTGCAAGATTACATTAACAGAATCTTGCAAGCCTGAAAGTATATCTTTCCCTCCTTGTCTTTACAGTCCATTAACATAGTCAGCAGGTAAATACAACCAGTACATCCAATTTAGTGTAACCGCTGGAAATGGCTCACCACTACAACTGTATCCTAAATCATAGTGACAGAGCAGTGTCTTTAGGGTCTTTCTAAAGTCGGAAGGTTAGCTTGTAATCTAACTTCTGGGAAAATAATTTTCCAAAAGATATCACAGTAGAAAGGGTTTTTCTCCTGAGTATCATCATTCCTTACTAGAGGGAACCCACAACATGCCTTTTCTAGTCAGATTGAATGGGATAGGTAGATATAATTGGGGAGAATTTTTCCCATAAGCAGCAGAGGAATGTTCCATTAAACATTTTAGCACTCTTTAGCTAGCATTGATTCATACTAAGAGTCAGCTACAGAGATAATTGTTGTTTGGAAGACCATTTAAAAAAGATTGCTTTGGCTTGGGGGTGTATCAGCTGCTTAGGTTCTTATGCCCAGAAAGAATTATTCAGCTGGTGGTTTCCATTATCTATGAATGAGTTTATTCTCTCTCTATTGCATTTCAGAGGTCTGTCTTTTAGTCCCGAGGATGCATATCATTCTGTCAGGCATTATTAACCTTTTGTTCCAGGTGCTTTTCTTGGCAGGCATTCTATTTGCTGGAGCTACAGTTACGTCGAGGAGAATTATCAAGTACTTAGAAAAACGCCATTGAGTTGCTTTATGTTGTAAAATTAAATCGAAAGGTTTGCTGTTCTGCAGCATGACTGGTTTCCAAGCCTAGAAGAACAAATGTGATGTTCAGAGATGCTCTGAGAAGCCAATCTCTGTTGGAATCATGGAAGAAATGGAAGAAAATCCATTTATTATCACTTACATGTAACACTAGAAGTGTTATATGTAAATGATAATAAATGGATTTTCTTCCATTAAAAATATGTAATTGCAGACAGTCCTTGACTTGGACGCTAATGTAGCCTGCCCATTATGGTCTTAAAGCAGATCATATGACTGACCCAATTTTATGACCTTTTTTGTGACAATTGTTAAATGAATGCTATAGTTGTTAAGTAAACATTGGGGTGTGGTTTGCCTAACAATAGTGGTAAAAGTGGTCCTAAAATTGAGTCTCATCATTTGATGACTTGTTTAAGGATGGCATTGTTTAGTGACCAAAATTCCCATTCCAACTGTGGATATATGTTGAGGATTACCTGCATGTTATATCATCCTATCATCCCATCCCCTCTCTCTCTGATATAATATGCTACAGAATGACAAAAACTAGTACTATTGCTTACAAATTGTTGATAGGGATTTTCAATATATATATAACTAGTGAATAGATCATATTATAATTGAAAAGGATTAGAGTCAAGCCATTCATCACTTTCTCAAAAATATATTTTGTAGAATTATATATGTGTGCAAATTCAATTTAATAGATAGTTGACATTCTATTAATCTTTTCCAGAATGATTACACTTTCCTTTCCACTTCTATACAGAAGTTGTTTTTTATTTGAGTCACTTTCTACTGTTTCATTCCTTGGCATCTAAAGTTAAGACAAGTAACATAAATGCTATGATTATTTCTGATCGGACTTCTGTGAAGTTATTTCATATTAATGTGAATCTATCTTTTAAACTGTCCTGGCAATATCTTTGTTGAATGATGAAGGTTATATTAAACAGAAGGTAGGTTTTTCTTTTTAAATTAACAGGAACTTGATTATATCGTGTTTCTGAAATGAGGTACTACAACAAAAGTATTTGTTCAAGGTCACAGTATTGCATAGGTTTCTTACATAAAGTAGAAATAATTTATTGCAGTAAAAAATTAAAATAAGTGTTAAAAAAATGTTAAGTTTTAGATTCTTTTCCACTACTTCAGTGATCAAATTATCTAAAAACAGTAAAATGATTTTTGGTTACTATCTTTACATCAAATACTTTCTCTTAAAAACTGTATTTTAAATATTTATTATTTATATAATCACACCCAACTTTATTAAATTTTATAAATAGCCCATTTATATTTATATAGTATGAATATATATATATATTTATAATCTATAATTATTATTATATAGTTAGTACTCCTTCTTCCTCCCATTTTCTTCACAACAACCCTGTGGTGTGAGTTAGACTGAGACAGAATGATTAGCGCAAAGTCACCCAGCTGGCTAAGGTAGTATAGGAAGTCTTCTCCCCCTCCTAGAAGAATGAAATATTTTGGGATATATTAAAAAGGCAAGATAAAATATTTCCCCTAAAGGAGAAAGAAAAAATCTTAAGGGAGACAGAAACCAGCCCCAGTTTCCCTTCCCCAAGCAGAAACAGAGGAGGCCAGCTTTTAGAAATGATAAAAATGATTAAAAAAAAAAAGAATGGTAGAAATGCATTTGATACTCCATTCAGAAAGACTGGGTCAAGACAGAAACTCAGATAAGCAACAAACAAAAGGTTGACAAAATTAGTTCAGATGAACAGCTAGGATTTGCACTTCCTCTTTTGCCTATACAGCCAGCTATAGAGACCCCTAGATAACACCTGCCTGCATGACCCCAATAGGAATCCAGAAGGTATAAAAACCCACCCACTCTAAACTTTATTTTGTCAGCTGTCCCTGAATCACATGTGGTTGATGGTTCTGCTTCATCAATAAAGGGAACTTTTCTTTCCAATTAGCCTCCAGCCTCCATTTTATCTCCAGTGCCTTTCTCCCAGCTTGAACCTGGACCTGGATATTTCTTCCAACAGTATTATTGTAAGATACCTAGAGACGTTTTTTGGAACTGAGAAGCACAACAATGGCATGAACAAATGAATACATAAATTAATAAGTAGATGAAATAAACAAATGCCATTTCCATTCTGGTATCCCACAGCCTATAATATCTGAACTGCAATTCTCATTTTTCAAATTTTCACACTTCACTTGTGAAACAGGTGGATTTTCCCACTGCTTTTAGTGTTGGAAGTTTTTCATGAGAGAAAGTCTCAGTATGGTAAAGCCTGGCTCCTTCCACTTCAGTTTGTTAAGAAAATATCACACAAACTTCCTAAAGTCTGAATGCTGATTTCCAGAACTTGACGTTCTTTTAAAAGCATCTGGAAAGAGTGGGAATTAGGCAGAGGGATAAACTAATAAACTTTGGTTTATGTGTTTATGTAATCAAAGCCCACACCCTTTTAAACATGCTTCCTACAGGCATAGTTGCCAGATGAAAAAGTGTCTTTATTCTGTCATCCATGAAAGTGATGTGGTGGCCTAAGTGGTGAAGATGCTCACTTCCCAGTCAGAAGATTGAGAGTTCGATCCTAGGTGGAGGCAGATATTTCTCTCTTAGGATGCAAAGAAAACAATTATCTGTTGTGAACTGCATGTGGCATCAGGAAGGGCATCCAGCCAGTAAATGCTCAACTCTATCCAGTTGCCCCGACTCTACCCTGAATTAAGGGATTACAGGGCATACTGTCACCCAGTATATTAATATTCTTAGCTTCTCCTCCTCTTAATATTTAAGAGATAAAAGAAGCCATGAAGATCAGCAGAGGCATTGGCTGCAGAAAAAGAGACATAAAAAAGAGATTTTAAAAAAATCTTTTTTTAAAAGAGATTTTTAAAAAATCATAAAAATAAGCTGATTCAGCTTTCTTTCATAATTGTGTATTATAAAGCTATGAGACATACAATTGAGAAAATGAACTTTGCTCTAATAGGAAAAAATGTAAACAGAAGGGACAATTCAAGGCTAGGTTGAATATTAGCCACACTCCTGCATTTACATTTTTATTGATGCAACTTACCCTTGCATTATCTTTCTGGCAGCCATGCTGCACTCCTGGCTGATAGTCAGCTTGTGATCAACTATCATCTCGAGATCCCTTTCATAAGTGCTAAGTCAAAGCCAAATATTCTCCATCCTGTACCTTATACATTTGGTTTCTTTCTTCTGAAAGCAAACTTTGCATTTGCTTCCATAAATTTCATTTTGCTACTCTGAGATAATTTCTCTAACCTATCGTGAACGTTCTAAATTTTATTAGAGTAATGCTACTTGCCTTCTGATTTTTAGCATTCACTATCTCTTCCAAGGGCTGAGTACAGGAAGGAACTAACTTGGGTGAGGGTTTCTCAGAGACTGCTCAGTCTGAAAAGGTAGCATGTGTGCCTTTTTGTGACTTCTGATAACTGAATGGACAATGGTGTTTTTTGGTAATATTTTCACAGAAGTGGCTTACCAGTTCCTTCTTCCCAGGGCTGAGAGAGAGTGATTGGTTCAAAGTCATCAAGCTGGCTTCATGTCAAAGGCAGGATTAGAGCTCATGGTCTTCTGGTTTCTAGACTGATGTCTTTAACCGCTACAGATAGTTCTTGACTTATGGCCATTGGTTTAACAAAGATTTCAAGTTATGTTGGTCATAAAAAAGGGACTTACGACCCATCCTCAAAATTACAACTATTGCATCATTCCTGTGGCCAGTGGTGCATTTCAAATATTTTTACCACCGGTTCGGTGGGCGTGGCTTGGTGCGGGCACTTTGCATGCGGGCACACACTTTGCAGGCACGCGCACCAAACACACACTTTGTGCAAGCGCAGAGGCTTTCTGACTCACTTCCTGCAAGCTTGCACTCTCCCTGTCACTTCAGCAGCTGCCGCACAGCAATCTGCTTGCCGCGCAAAGCAGCTGCGCTTCAAAAGCAGGACATAAAGGTCAGTAGGGGAGCATGGGCAGGCAGGTGGGCCCAACAGCAGAGTGTCAGAGAGAAACAGTTCGTTCTCCGCTGTTCATCGGCGGTACCGGCTCGGCAGAAGTGGGCCGAACCGGTAGATTATCACCACTGCCTGTGGTCCTTCTGATTAGGTGCTTTGCAATCAGCTTTCACTTATGACAGTTGTAGCACTTTGCTATCATATTACTATGATTTCTGACCTTCTCAGCCAGCTTCTGACAAACAAAGTTGATTGGGCAACTCAGGTGATTTTTTTTTTAAACAACCATAATAAAAACCATTAAAATCACATCCAGTCAAGGGATGATGTGATGAATGATTACATTGCTTAATGTTATCCTACTAATGCTGGCAAAAGCACAAATGTGTTTCTCCAACTATACAGAGATTATACACAAACCTATAAAATAGAGATTCATTTCACCATATAGATTTTTTGATTGACTGACAAACTAGAAAAAGTAACAGCAGCAACAACAACAATATGCATCCTAATGGCAGGCATCATTTTTGACTGCTGTAATTCTGAATACATCCCTGCCTGCTGGTAGCCATCTTATTGCTTACTAACTTAAGATGTGTCATGTAATAGAGGACAGATGGCAGAGGAAGGGAACTGTGGGAGGAGAACCTAATTAGAGGACACCAACGACACTGGCTTATGGTGTGAAGAAGTACATTATACCCAAGGTTACGTTCAGGAAATGAGAAGGCTTGACCTTAATTCTTGAGGTGGGAACTAATAATATTACACCCTCTGTCAAGCATGGTGGCATCATTAAGGCTTATTTTGAATTTTTCTTTTAAGAGAGATTTTAAAAATGAGTTAACTGTTTGTATAATACAGAATCTTTTCTGATTCTGTCTGGATTATTTTGAATGAATGAATGAATCAATGAATGAATTAATGAATGAATCAATGAATGAATTCTTTATTGGCCAAATATGATTAGACACACAAGAAATTTATCTTGGTGCATATGCTCTCAGTGTACATAAAAAGAAAAGATACATTCATCAAGAATCACAATGTACAACACTTAATATAGTCATAGGGTACAATAAGCAATCAAATCATATTAGGAAACAGTCAATATAAATTGTAAGGATACAAGCAACAAAGTTACAGTCATACAGTCACTTTTCCCTTCTTAACATTACTGGGATTGTTTATGACTGAGAATAGAAGTCAGCAAAGTGATAATATCTTTGCTATGTTGAATTAAAACAGCCAACACAGTCATTGTCCAGTTCTTAAAAGTTTTAGTACGACATAGCTCATTACCTTTTCAACAAAAAGTTTAAAAAGTGTTTTCTAGTGTGTTCAACCAAACTCTGATTTCCAGCAATATAAGTTACTATTACTATTTTCTGGGATAATAAAGGATTGAGTTTGACCTTTTTGACTTCATAAATTTGTAGAGTAGTATGATATCCATGTTCAGTCTTTTTGTCTCATACTTCTCCCCCCTCATTCTCATTTTTAACTCTTCTTGTGCATTCTTGAGTATTCTGTCATGGCCCAGAACTCAGACACTGAGTCTAGGTTTGAATTTGAATAAATTGCTCCAGTAGAACCTGTTGAATGTGAGCCTTAGGAGACACAAAGCTAAGTATCACCCCAGGCTAATCAAAAACAGTTACTATCTGAACAGCTGGAGCAGTCAGCTGGTGATGATGTAAGGCCTCCCAACCCTTACACTGGGCGAATAAAGTAAAGAGCAGAGCAAAAATGTTCTTTGAGACTTCTTGCCAACAAGGGAGTAAATCCCTTGATTAACATCAGCTGGCTGAGGCCTAATTTAAGAGGCAGCCCTATCCTTTGATCCGTCATCGGAATCAATTGTCTGATCTTTGGCTCTTGCATGATGTTTCTGTGGATTCTGCTTGTGAAATTCTGATTTCTGACTCATCTGACTTGGATCTTAGAACTCTGGACTAAATTTTGACTATTCTTGTGCTCCTGTTGAAAGCAAAACCATTCAGGTGAGCTTCTTTCAGAGATTCTCTTTTGGTTTGCATTCCTTGCCTGCTGTTTATGTCCTTGACCTTGAGTAAACTGCTAATTTCCATAGCAACTATGTGTGAATGTACAATCAAAACCAGAAACTAGACATATTCTATTAGAATATTCATTCTAGAATTCATGCTCTGTTAGGATTCTTGTCATTATTCAAACTGGAGTCTTTGCTGTGTTTAGCTTGCATTAGACTTTAGTTTATTCCCTCATCACCCATTTTGAGGGATTGGATAATGGCACGCCATCTAGAGAAGATAATGTCTATCTTGATATACTGCCAAAGAGTTCCAGCAAGCCACATCTTAAGCAAGTCACTTTCAGGCTTCAAAAGAGAAAACAATATTTTAAGACTCCACTTTCTCAGAGCATAACAACTAATATCTTAATGCTTCTAATTTATAGCAGTATTTGGCAGTCTAAATCATGCCAGGAAAGAGGCCTCTAATGGAAACCCCAATAATGGAAATTAGTTTTTATAAAATACTGTCCATTTTTACTTTTAATTAGATTAAACTTTGTCTTAACAGTTATTCTTAACTGTCATATTTAGAAGGTTTGAAATAGAAATCTATCCTAACAGCTGCCTTGTTTTGTCAGCTAACATCTACATCTGGCCTATGGCCATGGCCTTTTTTTTTTTTTGCAATCTCTGGGTACATTCCAGGAACACCTGAAACTATCTTTCCATTATAGCTGCTGGAAAGTCCTCCCCTTTGTTATTTGCTTTGTTCATACCATCAACAGCTGAAGAAATTGACAGACTATTTCAGTTCTGCTAGGCATTTGCTTCTAAAAGCAAGACTATGATCTGGATCTGCAGCTGATCCTACATCCTAAGTAAGGTCCCATCAGTCATGCCAGTCCTGAGTCTCCCTCTTTACTTTTTCTTCCCCCAGCCCAGCTTACAAAGCCATAATGGGCAGTTAGGTCTAGATGCCAAAGCAACCACAATTTGGAATTATGTGACTGTACTGTAATTCCTCATATAATCAAGGCTACGGTTTTTCCAGTTGCAATGTATGGCTGTGAAAGTTGGACCATAAGGAAGGCTGAGCGTCAAAGAATTGAGGCCTTTGAACTATGGTGCTGGAGAAGACTCCTGTGAGTCCCTTGGATGGCAAGGCGATCAAACCAGTCAGTTCTAGAGATCAACCTTGACTGCTCTTTAGAAGGCCAGACCTGAAGATGAAACTTAAATACTTTGGCCACCTAATGAGAAGGAAGGACTCACTGGAGAAGAGCCTAATGCTGGGAAAGATTGAGGGCAAAAGAAGAAAGGGACAACAGAGAATGAGGTGGCTGGATGGAGTCACTGAAGCAGTAGGCTCCAAAAGATGGTAGAGGATAGGAAGGCCTGGAGGAACGTTGTCCATGGGGTCACAATGGGTCAGACACAACTTTGCAACTAACAACAACTGTAATTCCTTCTGTGGTCTTCAAGGAACATTGAGGCAAGATCAAAGATGTTAGTCACAAATATTCATTGGTGTTTAACATTCCACTGGTGACTTGGGATTGTCCTAATAGAATGTACTCGGAAAACCTTCTCCACCCCTTTCCCAAGCATAAGGCTAATGTATAAATTCTATGCAATTCTTTGCAGTAAGTAAAGTCTTTAATTCACTCCAAGTGACTCTTCCACTGATTGGATAGTTCATCCAATTAGGAAAAAAAGAACCATTGTGAAATGTCTCAGAGTTTTGGAGGAGCAATAGTGGTGGCAATACCTGGTGGTCCAATACAATTGTAAAAAGGATAGTGGTTTTCGCTGAGCTTCCTTGGGGAAGTTATGTCTGCACTATTTGCTGGCTTGCCATGGCTATTTTGCCAGGTATCAATATAAAGTAGCTGAGCATGGTTTTGCTTCATGGATCACTTGCCAAAGCAGAAGCCCCCATTCTTATTCATCTTGCTGATCAGCCAACTTCCACTTGTATTCCCATCATTTCTCTTCACATTTTGTCCCATTGACTTCAACAATGGGAGTCTCTTGAGTTCATCTCACTGGGGTCTCTTGAGAAGCAGGATATCTTTATGTAAAGAGCTCTTTAATTCTTGGATATAGCAATAGCACATAGACTTATATACTGCTTCACAGTGCTTTTATAGCTCTCTCTAAGTGATTTACAGAATCAGCATATTGCCCTCAACAATCTGGCTCCTCATTTTGGAAGGATGGAAGGCTGAGTCAACCTTGAGTCTGGTGAGATTTGAACTGCCAAATTGCAGGCAGAAATAGCCCGCAGTACTGCAATCACTGTGCCACCATGGCTCATGACCCTAATCTCTTCCCAGGAAAAGCTATGCTTGGTAAATATTAGACGCAAGAAACCAGAAAGACACTGAGAGCTGCTAAGAGAAGAATATTTATTTAGGTAAGCCTTCTGAGGCCTGGGGAGGGGCCTGCCCTCCATCATTTCCTCTTCTTCAAGAAGTCCAGGCTAGCCAGTCTCTTAACTCTTCCCCCTGTAGATTCCATCATATTAAGCTAGATTTCATACTCAATGGCCTATCTATTAAGGGATTTCTAAAGCAGGTAGGACCAGCAAGTGCTAATTTAGATGAGATCTAGGTCAGTGGTCGCCAACCAGTGGGCCGGGGACCACTGTTGGTCCACGAGAAAATTTTGGTGGTTCGCAGAGAAATGTCACCCCCAAAGCACCCCCTAAAGCATTAATCCAGGCTGCGTGGGAATACAAGGCTGCACCGCCCACATGGCCCACGGGAACACAAGGCTTGCATCACTTGCATTGCAAACAACACAAGGTCACTGGGCTGCTTCTTTCCACTTCTTTCTTCTGCTTTTGGCTGCACACAAGGAAAGCAGCAAAAGTCTTTCTTTCTCTCCTACAAACTCCACCAGAAATGAGTCTTTGGGACCCTGCAAGGTATCCCGCTCCAAGAGGCTGCACCGGTGTGACAAGTCTCAAAAGATTAATTTCTGGCAGAGTTTGGGGAAGAGAAAGAAAGACTTCTGCTGCTTCTGCTGCTTTCCTTGCATGAAGCCAAAAGTCTTTCTCTCTCCCACAAGAAATGGTATCCTGTGATACCAAATAAAGAATGATTGATCAGTAGAATTTCCTTGCAGACTTTTTTGGGGATTTTCTCAGGATCTCTGCTGCTTTCTGCAGAGACCCTGGGAAAATGTCAGCAAGCCACCGTCAGTTAAATTCATATTAGTGGTCCACGGGATTTAAAAGTATGATTTTGGTGGTCCCTGAGGTCCAAAAGGGACCTCTGGTCTAGGTACACATAATCCTCAACTTACATCAGCTCATTTATAGTGATCATTCAAAGTTACAATGATACTGGCTTATGACTGTGGCCGCATCCCCAAGGTCATGTGATCAAAATTCTGTGGCCTGGCAACTGATTCATATTTATGACGGTGGCAGTGGTTCAGAGTCATGTGATCACCTTTTGCAACCTTCTGACAAGCAAAGTCAATGGGGAAGCCAGATTAATTTAACAACCATGTTACTAATTTAACAACTGCAGTGATTCAGTGATTCAACTTTGGCAAGAAGGGAATAAAATGGAGCAAAATTCACTTAAATGTTTCACTTAGCAACAGAAATGTTGGGCTCAATTGTGGTCGTAAATCAAGGATTGACTGTACATAGGTGCAATATATTATAAAGACTATCAACAATTAGCTTGAGGAGCATGGTTTTAAAAACCAGGGGGAACTTTTGTGACTAAATGCTTAGTAATTGGTAAAGTGCTCTCATGAATGGTTTGACCATTAAAGCTTTGATATGGATTCTTTTTATATATGGTAGTATTGATAACTCATTAAAATATCAGAGTTGATTAAGTGAATAAATGGGAGCAATTTATTACTTTGCTAAGTCCGCATTAGCATATGTCTAAAATAAGTATATGAATAGTAGGAGCATCCTATTTAATTGCAGACTTTGAAATTGCTTAAATCTAGGTAGCTTACTGATTAAAGAGTACAGTTTGAACTTTTGATGTCTTTTTTAAGTTATCCTAGCTCAAAGATGTATTTGTTGTTTATTAGATTTGGAGGTTACTTGATTCCAAAACAAATCTGGGTAGTTTATAGTTTGAAAACAGAAAAATGACAGACTATGAAACATCTGGACAAAAGGCATCCCCCCCAATAAATAACATCCTTCCTAAACCACTGACAAGATCCAACAAACCTTGGGAGAATTATTTTAAAGACTTCTACAATGTAATTTAGGATAAATTGTATATTTTTGCTATCTGCAAAAATTTTAAATAGAGGTAGTCTCTTGGGAACTATTCCTATGTTTTTTTAGATTTTTAATTCTGCTTTTTGTTATTTTTTATAAATAAGTCAAGATGACAAACGTACAGTATCTAATTTTCCTCCCCCCTCCTATTTTCTCTACAAGAACAGTCCTGTGAGGTTGTATGGGACTGAGAGAGAGTGACTGGCCCAAAGTCCCCAAACCAGCTTTCATGTCTAAGTGGGACTAGAATTCATACTCTCCTGGTTTCCAGCTGGGTGCATTTTCCACCAGATATCCCCCTTGCCCCAAGTTTTTCTTTTTAATAAAACATATACATTTCTCAATGCTCTTTGAGGAAAATATGATGCATTCTTTTCTCAGAAATAGTACGTGCACATAGGGAAAAATGAATCCAATTGATTCCAAAGAAATTCAATTTCCTTATTTTTCTGAGAGACACTATCAAGAAAATCTTCTCTTTTGTCCTGGAAGAATAATTAGAATTAATCAAGAGTTTCAGTGCTCAGAAGAGTTTTTTAATATATAAAGCAATAGTAATAACACTTAGAGTTACATACCACTTTCACGGTGCTTTACAGCCCTCTGTAAGCGGTTTACAGAGCCAGCATATTGCCCCCCACAATCTGCGTCCTCATTTTACCCACCTCGGAAAGATGGAAGATTGAGTCAACCTTGAGCCGGTCAAGATCAAAAGAATCAAACTCCTGGCAGCGTGAGCTAAGTTAGCCTGCAATACTGCATTCTGACCACTGTGCCACACTAAATTATGGGAAATATGAAGCCATGCATTGCTGACCTGTCCAAGTACATTCTGACTTGAGCTGCACATAGATGCAGCTGTCCATAACAACTCTGTTCCCACAGTAAGAAAGACCATTTCAGCTCCAATTATTATTATTCTATTCTCTTGGAACAATCTCGTTAGGATTTAAGAGCAGTGTGAATGCCAATGGTGATGGGAAGATATATTAACAGTGTCTAGAGTCTGAATATGTAATAATAGCATTTAAGAAGTTAAAGGAGGCCACATGCTGGAACCTTCAATTGTTTCTATACAGAAAATAGCACTTATTCCAGTGGTGGGATTAAATTCTTTTTACTACCAGTTCTGTGGGCGTGGCTTGGTGGGCATGGCAGACGAAGGATACTGTAAAATCTCCAGTCAGAGGTAGTATTTGCTGGTTCTCTGAACTAGTCAAAATTTCTGCTACCGGTTCTCCAGAACTGGTCAGAACCTGCTGAATACCACCTCTAACTTAGTCTTATATACTGCTCCATACTGCTTTACAGCACTCTCTGGGTGGTTTTCATTGCCAGTTTATTTTCCCAACAATCTGGGACCTCATGTTTCATGCCTTTGATTCAGTGGTACACGACAAACCACTCCTAAAACTAAGGTCTTATGATATATCTGAATACCTGCATAACTGGATAGAAGCATTCCTGTCAAACAGGCAACAAATGGTCAAAATTGGGAGTGTCCTATCAAATCCTGTACTTGTCAACAGTGGTGTCCCCCAAGACAGTGTTCTAGGACCAACTCTCTTCATACTCTATATTAATGATCTCTGTGATTATATTAAGAGCAACTGCGTTCTTTTCGCTGATGATGTAAAGCTATTCAACACCACTGACAATGCTGCTACCCTTCAAAAAGACCTCGACTATGTGTCAGAATGGTCAAACAAATGGCAACTTCAGATCTCAACAAGTAAATGCTCTGTCTTGCATATTGGCAAAAAAAAATCAAAAAATAAAATACAAGCTGAATAGTCAAGACCTTGTTGATGACAAAAACTTTGTCAAGGACCTTGGAGTACTCATCTCAAATGATCTAAGCACTAGAGCCCACTGTAACTACATAGCCAAAAAGGCATTAAGAGTTTTTAACCTAATTCTGCAAAGCTTTTTCTCCAGTAATATCACTCTACTAACTAGAGCATATAAAACATTTGCTAGACCAATACTTGAATATAGCTCATCAGTCTGGAACCCGCATTACATATCTGATATTAATACAATTGAGAAAGTCCAGAAATATTTTATGAGAAGAATCCTCCACTCCTCTACTCGTAGCAGAATACCTTTTGCCACCAGACTTGAAATTTTAGACCTAGACAATCTAGAACTATGCCGCCTTCGGTTCGATCTAAGTATAGTATATAAAATTATATATTGCAATGTCCTACCTATCAATGAATACTTCAGCTTTAACCAAAACAATACAAGGGCACAAAATAGATATAAACTAAAGATAAACCGCACCAAACTTGCTTGCAGGAAATATGACTTCAGCAACAGAGTAGTCAATGTCTGGAATACTCTACCTGACTCTGTGGTTTCTTCCCCCAACCCCAAAATCTTCAACAACTATTGACCTCACCCCTTTCCTAAGAGGTCTGTAGGGGGCATCATAAGCGCACCAAAACGTGCTTACCGTCCCTGTCCTATTGTTTCTTTTTTTTCTTATTCGTATTCATTTCATGTATTTATAACCATGTTTATACTTATACCTGTTATCTAATAATTGTTTGACAAATAATAAATAAATAAATAAATAAATAAATAAATAAATAAATGTTATCGACTTGGAAGGATGGAAGGCTGAGTCAACCTTGAGCCAGTCAGGATCAAACTCCAGACCGTGGGCAGAGTTAGCCTGCAATTCTGCAGCCTAACCACTGTGCCACCACAGCTCAGTCAATACAAATATATGTGCACGGGTTTTTAAGAAATACAGCCAATCCACTGCATAGAAATGGACAGTTGCTTAAATATCAGTGTCTAATTTTAGGATTTAGAGCCATCTGTCCTACTCTAAGCTTATTAGCCTTAAGGCTTAGTTTGGGAATTTGGGAACTAAAAATATTTTTATCACTGCAGATAGGATTGAACTATGTGGCATCCTTATTATCAGGAATCTTTCTTGTAAAAGTAGCTTGGTTTTCTAGAGAGATGCCTATCTAAGAAGGACTAAAATTACTTCTCCACAATTAAATGATTGTTATGGAGTAAATTGACTTTTCAGTGCATTAAAAAGCTGAAATTTGCATCCTGGTTGTTGGATGAAATCAGAGAAGCATCATTAAAGTGAGAAAACAACAGCAAAAGGCTAGGAAGTTGACTATTCATTTCTCAAAAGGCAGCAACAGAAGCTTACTAATTACTTAGAAATGATAGCAGAGGCAAGGAAATGTAACTGAAACATACTTTTTATTAACTGATATTGTATGGCTTGGTATTGTAGCACATGAAAAAAGCTGCTAACTAACTCCCAGCAGTTTAAGCCAGAATGGCTATTATAAGGTGAGTGAATTATAATCCACTCCAATTATAATCCAATTCCAGCAACATCTGGAAAATCACAGCTTTTCTATCTCTGTTTTAGCAGATTGAAGTTTTCTCATTGATTCCATGGATTCTGACCAGCATATATGCACACATATGCACATATTTATTGGGTAGTATCAGTGACTGAGAATCTCTAGGATTAATTTCAGCAGCACAGTTAAATTCACATGGTGGGGACAATGACATCACATTCAAATTTGACTTTTTGAAATGTTTAAATCTATCTGTCTGTCTGTCCGTCCGTGTATCCATCCATCCATTATCTACACACACACACACACACACACACACACACAAAATCTGGATAAATACATAATTGTATACTGTATTATACCTTGTACAAAATAGTCATTTAATATAAAAGGCAGTGCATTTCTATAGTTGTGCCATTTTAACAGAATGATTAATGGTAATGACCAGATCTTGCCCCTTAAAAATGTATTATAGTTACAATTCTTATAATGCAATAATACTTTTTCTTTAAAGCATCATGATAGCCTAAAAGGGATATAGAGCTACAATGCTATGCCTTTAGACTAATCACTTCTTCTGTAGACAACAGGAATCCCATGTGGAAAACTGAAGGAAGAATAGCTACCTATGCCTCCATGAGATTTAAAAAAAAAGATATAAATCCAACAAATAAACATTAAAAGGGTTTAAGGTTACCACATTAATAGCTTGCAAGCCAAGTCCTATTTCAGATGCATGTTAGTCATTCCAAAGCAAGATGTCTTTTATGAATGAAATGTTCTCAGGAAGGGAACCATGATTGCCTTAGGAAGAACATGTTGGTGAACACACAAGATAAACTTCACCTATTTAACAAATATGGCACACAGATATTAGGTTATTAGAACTTTTCCTCTGGGTTCCCTTTTAACACTTGTATGTTTATTCCAAATGCTGTAAAATGTTTTGCAAATTCAATTGCTTTGTGTATCTTAAAATATGGTCAGAATTGGTTTGCCACTTGATGAGAACATGTTAATATTTTGTGCTTACTTCATGTACTGCAATATTTTCTTAAGCAGTTTCAGAGATAGATGATCTTACATTATTCGGATTAGAAATAATACAAGGTGAATAAAGCTCCTTTAGTTCATTTTCAATAAAGTGGATAAAAGCTCATAAAAGCTATACAGGCATGCAATTTTAATTTAGAAGTGTAATGGCTGCTTTGTACATATAAGAATTGTTCTTTTGTGTGGATATGCCATTCTTTTGTCTGAAGAGAAAAGAAAGCTATTTGACAAGGAAGACCGAACACTTCTAGAGAAATGAAGTGAAGAAAGGTCTGTTACTCATACAGTTTTACTTATGCCAATCCAGATGGTGAAGTATTCCAAGTCCTAACATCCTCAACACTGATATTGTAACCTTCTGGAATGCCATGAACTGCTCAATTCTGCTCTGTCAGCTGGACTAAGAAGTTATGCCAATTGTAATCTCACATAGAAATAGTTCTCAACTTACAACAGCTCATTTAGTGACCATTCAAAGTACTGAAAAAAGTGAGAATTTTTCATAAAGTTACCACCTTTACATCATCCCCATGATCATGTGATCAAAACTTTAGATGCCTAGCAACAGGTTCATATTTATGACCATTACTGTGTCCCGGGGTCATGTCCCGGGGTGCTTTTGCGACCTTCTGACAAGCGAAGTCAATGGGGAAGCCAGATTCACTTAACAACTGTGTTACTAATTTATCAACTGTAGTGACTCACTTTAACAACTGTGACAAGAAAGGTCGTAAAACCGGGCAAAACTCACTTGACAAATGTCTCACTTAACCACAGAAATTTTGGGCTCAATTGTGGTGGCAAGTTGAGGACTACCTGTACTGTTTACCTCACTCTATCAACCCTCGTTGAGAAATTGATGAACATGGTTTTTCTTGTTATTTCATTATTTAATTCGACAACCCCAGAAAGTAGAATAGAATGAGCTGGAAGGGACCTTGAGGTCTTCTAGTCTAGCCCCCTGCTCAAGCAGGAGAACCTATAGTGTTTCAGATAAGTGACTGTCTAGTCTCTTCTTAAAAACATCCAGTGATGGAGCGCCTGCAATTTCTGAAGGCAAGCTGTTCCACTAGTTGATTGTTGCTTCTCTCTATGATTAGTTTCCAACCATTGTTTCTTGTCCTGCCCTCTGGGTGCTTTGGATAATCATTTGACCCCATTTTCTTTGAGGCAAATATTCAAATATTGGAATATTGCTATTGTCACCCCTAATTCTTCTTTTTTTTTTTAGACTAGCCAAACCCAAATCCTGCAGCTATTTGCGCAACTGCTATTTTCATATGTTTTAGTCTCCAGGCCTGTCAAAACTGCCATGGTGGTGCAGTGGTTAGAATGCAATACTGCAGGCTCCTTTTGCTGACTGCCAACTGACTGCAATTTGGCAGTTCAAATCTCACCAGGCTCAAGGTTGACTTAGTCTTCCATTCTTCCGAGGTGGGTAAAATGAGAACTCAAATTGTTGGGGACAATATGCTGACTCTGTAAATCACTTAGAGAGGGCTGTAAAGACTGTGAAGTGGTATATAAATCTAAGTGCTATTGCTATCATTTTAGATGCTCATCTATTAACTTTTTCCAAACTCTCAACATCTTTTTTGTAGTATGGTGACCAAAATTGATTGGTTGATAAATTGAAATTATATCTTAGTAATAACAAAGGGTAAATAATATTATATAGCATTATTAAAATCTATTAAATGCATTGTTGGTGTTGCGTTTAATATAACCAGAAGAGTCTTTTAGCACTATTGAATGGGTAGACCCCAAGCATCCCCTTATATACTGTAACCTATAGCCATTGTGTGGACAATGCCTATAAATCAAAGGCATGTTGAACTGTATATTCTCTTAGGCTAATATCTTAATAACTCTAGCCAATTGGGTGCCACTGGAGAATCTCATAGGGTACAGGGCACAGACAACTCTCTATTCTTGTTGCCCTTCACACTTATGCGTACTTTGAACATAAGGGGGTTATATCTTTCCTAAATTGGGAAAATTGCTCGGTGAACGGCTTAAGAAGATTACATTTCTTGCATAATATTTTTATATTCAAACTATCAATGTGCTTATCTAATAATGTGATGGAAATAAAATTCTGAGTTTCTATGGGAAAGAGTAGAAAAAAAAACCTAGGGGACATTCATTTGTTTAAATGATAGCCTACGTTCATATTTATATACTTGTTTATGGTTTTTAAAGTTTGGTATTCAAAAGCATACTTTTTGTAGCTGTTGTTTTGAGCCACTGAGCCAGGGCAAGTCACCTTTGGAATAATTAAATGTATGTAGAAACAAATGTGCATTGGAAAATAAATATGACATGAACCCGTGTTCATTTTAATAATCATATTTTTTATTTCTGTCATCTGAAGGGAGGGTCCATTGCTTTAAAATCTGTAGACATTTTAGACATTATTTTACAAGACAATACAATTTTTGAATGTCACACAAGGATCACAGTTTCATAGCACTACATGCATATAAAGACAATTTTTAAAAGTTTCTTTTCTTTTTTTTACAGAAACAACAGGAGAGGTCAATAAACTTCATCAAGTAAAGTTTAAATTAAAGTTACCAAAAATAAATATTTAAAAAGTAATACTCTAAGTGCACTAGTATATGGCTAATGATATCCTATTTCCTCCCACACACATGGGAGTTGTTAATGCTCAAAGATTTTAAACTCTTTTGATGCATTGCCATTTGAGAGGATGGGCTACAACTATAAAGAATCTGTATACAATTTAGCAGACTGGTTTGTACAAGTCCAGCCTTAGAAATTCCTGACTTCTTTTCTGCAATTTGCTGAAATGTCCCAGTATGTACTTCTGTTTCTGCTTTTCCCTTACAATTTGGAACTACCCTTGGGGCACATTTTTAAAAATTGTTCATTGGACAATTGTTTTTAAATATACTAGAAGGCTGAAATAATCACATTGGCTTTCTATAAAAGAAGATCAAAGTTGCAAAACAATATAAGCCAGGGGCCCCCAACCCATGAGTCGCGGCCCACTACTGGACCATGGCCTATTTGCAACCGGGCCATGTGAGTGGATAGCTGGGGCTATGCAAATGCTCTTGACCCCACTTGCACGAGTGTCGCAGGCGCTTCAGACCACACTTGTGTGAGCATCCCAAGCACTCTTGGTCCCTGGGCTCTTCAGACCACACTTGTGTGAGCATCCCAAGCACTCTTGGTCCCAGTTGCGCAATGGGTGCTAACACTTGTGCATGTGCCTGCCCCTCCCACAAAACTACACCCTTTCCCCCCCCCTCCCCCCTTGCTCTGGGCCGCCAACCTGGAAAAGTTGGGGCATTCTGGTATAAGCCATTCAACTACTAGCTTTTCTGATTCTGCTTCGCTAAGGGAGGAAGGTTGAGGAGGTTTAACAAAAGATCCTGCAATCCTGAAAGTAAGACCATTATGCCACCGAGGAACTGAAACTAAACCCAACTTCTTAGTACTTGTGCAAATGATACAACCTGCCTGCCCATGGAATTGTCTTATGCTTGAGCCAACTTGTGACTGAGCTACAGTAAAGCTGTGCAAAGGTGCAGAAGTTCCCAAGGGTGTCATCATAGATTCCTGTTGCTTTGTCAATCACACACTTTCGTTATCAGGGACTGGCCCGTATCTGCACAAGGATCCCAGGTCAAAAATATCCATGTAACCTCAGCCAGGCCAGATAACAAAAGTTTGTGTTTTCAAGGCAACACATATTACTGTATTTGCCCCTGGCACTGAAACATTCTGAATGGGCCAGAGTTTTAGGTACATTAGGTCAAATTCATTGTGTAGTAGGAGAGCTGAGCATCCCTATGAATATAGAAAGATGTTCCTGTACCAAACAGGAATGTTGCAGTCCCATTACCTCCTTATATATATATTTATATATGTACGTAAAAGATGGATGTAGCCATCCATCTTAAGTAACTCGGGGCAGCTCATAACACTTGGCTTTGGGAGAAAAGATCTCATTTGTAGAAAATGCGTATTCATGATAGAACCTGCAGCTCTGTCCAACAGAGGAAGGGTTAAAGTTTATTCATAACCTCAACCCAGGCTGAACCACATATTCATATTTAAAAAATCCTGCCTTGTAGAACTAGCTTTATGATTGGCAACATGTGTAATAATTAGTCATAGGCCTCTGGTAATTAGTAGGTGCTTCTGATTTTCTTTTAATAAGGTGCCCATTGTGACACAGTCATGATTATACCCCACTCAGACTGTTCATAGTTTACAATTTAATAATAACAATGTCTCAACAAGTGTGTACATACACAGAGAAAGATACAGTGGTACTTGGGTACTCATCATTAATAGGTTTTGGGAGATGCAATGAGTACCAAAAATGATGAGTACCAAACATATTTTTTCCATAAGGAATAATGTGAGTCACAAGGCAGATGACACTGACACTTTCTAGCTTGTGCATTGAGTACCAAACCAACAATGAGTACCAGCACAAAATTATGACCGGCCTTCCCACTTACAACTGTTGAAACATCCCCAAGATCACATGCTTAAAATTTTGATGCTTGACAACTGGCATGTATTTATGACATTTGCAGTGTCCATGATTCATGTGATCACCTTTTGTAACTTTCCCAGCTGGCTTCCAACAGCAAAATTAATGGGGGAAGCTGGATTTGCATAATGACCACATGAGGCACTTAACAACTGCTGTGAGTTGCTTAATAACCATTGCAAAAAAATATAGTAAAATTGGCTGAAACTTAATAACTGTCTTGTTTAGCAATGAAAATTCTGGTTCAAATTGTGGTTGTTAAGTTAAGGGCCATCTCAGTCCTTGCACATTGTGCAAATAACATGGAAAGAGAAGTGTCTGTGGGGAACATTCATGAAAATAAATGCAGGGAGATTTGGAACACAAAGCATATTTAAAATTATGTTGTAGCAGTGGCAGCCAATTTAGATTATTTTAAAAGGGGATAGGCATGTTCATGGAGAATCAGACTTTCAACAGCTACTAATTCTGATAGCAACTTTTCCAACTAACCATTTTATTAAAAGGGTGTATCTCTTGATTTCCCCCCCCCCCACCACCACAATCTAACATGGCCCTCTTCCCACAGTGATGGCTGTACAACGTCTCATGATTTCTAAGTAGTAGCATGTCTTAAATTCCAACATCTAGAAGTAACAGGACTATTGAGCTTGTTAATGCACCCAGTTCTACTCTTCTTGTCATCTTTTATCATCTTTTATCATCTTTGCTCCTGTTCTCCTCCAAGAAGCAGAGAAATTGAAATTATCGGATAAGTGGGACCATCTTTTGTAAGTCCTATGTTTTACTGTATAGGTGTTTCTCAACCTTGGCAACTTTAACATATGTGGACTTCAGTTCCCAAAATTGGAATTGTTAGCTAGAGAATTCTGGAAGTTGAAATCCATATATTTTAATGTTGCCAAAGTTGAGAAACACTGGTATAGATGTTGGAAGGAAATTTTCAAGATAGTTGCAATGGATTTATATGAAGAAACAAGTAAAGCATATGTGGCAAGGTTAAAGAGTATTAATTCTTATTATAATTCCATCCACTTTTCATCATTCCCAAATACCATGACAAGCTTTATGTTTTCTTCTAGATGCTGGTGCAGTGCAGCATGACCATTTGTGATGATCTTATCTTAAATTCTACATGTACAAAATTAAGCTTCCCATAGCAGCAAAGAATGATTATATCTATTTTTTAACTTTTATGCTAGCAGTACAAGACTTCAAAAATTTAATTAAAGCCAGTTGAAAACTATTTACAACTGTCTTATTATTCTATGGATGGTTAAGTCTGCATTTCTAATGCAATCTGGTGTGTTCATAAAGCCAACCTTGAAAAAGGAACTTAAAAAATAGAAATAAGGTCAGAAACAAATGATATGAATTTTGATTGGAAAATAGTGTGCCCATCTATGTCCCAGTCGGTATATAGAACACAGAGACCTGTCCAGTTTCTGTGTTCTCTTGATCTTTTTCTAACCTACTGCTGTATCACTTTTTCTAAAATCAAGGAGCAGGATTCCCAAACTTTCTGGACTCGATAGTCATCTGCTTGTACATTACGTATGGGATTCATACTATACCATTCCAGACAAGTAGCTTAATTTAGGGCATTGCATTTCCTTGTACATCTGCTGATTTTAAGGGCTCCTGCAATGCATTCAAACAAGGAAATTAAATTTAGCTATTGGGCCTTTCTAGAGGAAACTGATGGGAGAGGTTGCATCTGTGGAACTCTTCCTCCTCTTATAAGTTCAACAGGGTCTCTATACCATTCCCATTCCATTCCATTGTCTGGAATGGTATAGGGCAGGGATGTCAAACTTGTGTCATCACAGCGTCATCACATGATATATCATGACTTTTTCCCCCTTTGCTAACCCAGGCGTAGGGATGGCCAGCGCGTGACACATCTGGACCATGGGCAGTGAGTTTGACAGCCCTGGCATAGGGTATCCTACCTGTGCAAGTGATTGGACTAGAAAACTTCCCTTCCAATGCTGTTATTCTGTGGTTAACAATGCTTTAGCAATGGAAAAAAGCCAAAATACAGTGAGCCCAGTGGGTTAAGAACAAATCTGAGAATTCACCCTCTGCCATATACAGTGCATATACAGTAGCCGTGTCCCACAATGAACATTACGGTTGTTGCTTTATTCAGCAACTCTATTAACAATATGGTTTGGGTGCTTTGGAAGATAATCCAACTGACCAAATATCACACCAAGCATATCAAGTCAAGAAAATGTGACTTTAGTGCCAGCCACTTGAGCCTGAAATACCCTGCTACGAATCATAAGTTAGTACCAATTATTGTCCTATCAAGACATATATACACAATAATAGGTACATAGAGTATCAATGCATTACATTTTAAACAAAACAAAACAGAATACCATTTTGCTTAGAAATATTGTAACTTGTTAGCTGGATAGGGAAGAAAGTGCTTCCATTTTTAGCAACAGCAGCTAAGGAAACACATCACACTGGATTACAGGCAGCATGTTAGGTGCAGGAAAAATGCATTTGCTTTGGGTCTATGTAGTTTTCAGAGAGGAAACCTATATCCCATGGGGCTCATCTTTTGCTCCTTCTGCAGCAACTGATTCTTCTTTTTTTTTTTTTTGAAAGTGGATATTCATCCAACTGGCTACATTACTCTTCATTTTCCTGAAATGTGCTTAGAAAAGGCACTGAGAAATCAATCACACTCACAATTACAGTTGTTTTTTCTCATAGAAAAGCAAAAGCAAGAAGAGAGAACATCGCCTGCCAATAACTGCAAAGTCTGCAGCCATTCCTTCAGTCCACAGAACTAAAAGGTTGGTTTCAGCTCTGTAAAAAGCAGGTAAAAGCTGGCAAGAGGCATTAGGCCATACTGTTGGAGAAACAGTAAGTCATTTTCTTCTTTATTTGATACAGGATGCACAATTAAATACATAGTTGAACAAACTGCAAGCGATTATGTAATGTTCCCCTCTCCCTGTTATTCAAATCGATTGGATTAAGGAAAGCCTAGCAACCTCTTGCCATACCAATTATTCTTTCCAAGAAAATATATTCTACTTTTGCAGCACTCTTCCCAGCTATTAAGCTAGATTTTCTTTTTTTGCCCATCTCCTCACCTTCATAGCTAGGAGATGCGAAGTTCTAAAGGCTTATACTTTGTTAGTTGCATCATTTCCAGGGCTATCAAGAATATCCAGCAGTTCCTGGAACCTCAAGCGTCCTAATACATTCTATCAGTAATGCCTGTTTGGTACTCAGTTTTAATCCCCACCTCAAATAGTTGAAGAGGCTGAATTTAGCTGCCATTTTAATTTTCCCACAATGCTACCACTCTGAGGCATTGTGGGAAATTAAAAAATGTAGCTTAGAAAGGATTGCCACCTTAGTTTCTAGGAATTCCCAAGAACAACACTTTATCAAGGCAGAATGAAAACTCTAATGGCAGCTATGTTCAACCATACTTTGCTGAGGTGAATTCATCAGGAAGCCATTGAGAAGGTTCACCAGAGAGCTGTTGGCCAAGATCCCACTGAATCCTAATGTTTCCAATCATTTCATTTGAAAAGCCATATATATAAAATGCTATAACAATAACATTGGGGGTATTAAATCAGAATCTTAGACTTACATTTCATCTTTTTCAAGCTGGTATATATTATTTTTCTCTGTGTTATTCTGACAGCAATCATGTTAGGCAAATTAGTCTGGGAGAGAGTGATTGTTCTCATATTACTGAATGATTAAAAGTTTGCAACCACCCCAATTCTAAGTACGTAAAAGCTCTCAGCCTAACAATAATAGTTTGACATTCTACAATTTTTTAAGTAGTATGCTACAGGAGACTTCTGCTTGTATTTTTTTAAAACTCTAAGCTTGAAAATCTTAGTACGAGCTCTACCACAATGAATATTTGTTCTTTTTTTTTTTATTTCTTCTCTCCTCCTACCAATGGAAATCAACCTGGGCGGGATTAGCAATAGAGTTGACTATGAGCTATCATTTAAAAGCTTATGTAAAGTTGTGCTATGGTTTTTCAAAGTCCTGGATTTTTCCCCATCATGAATACAGACTTCAGTTCAATTCATGAACACAGACTTTGGATTTCAAATGCATTTCAGTGCAGAACACACTTCCCAGTGTTTACATGTCTGCTCATGTTCTGTATATACAGCTTAACTTTCAGTTAGACACAGGAGCATAATTCACTGAGTTCCCAGCGCAAGCTGCACAGAAATGAATGGCGGGTATGTGCAAGAGCACCACTGTGATTTGTGCCATTCCCAGTGATTCAGTGGGGCTTGCCTTGGACATACGCACTTCATCATTGGAGACAAAACAAGAATAGATTACCCTTTCACAAACACCAAGAAATGCAGTTTTAGTTCACCCCTATCAGGAATCCCTCGGACTTTGTCAATTCATACTCAAAGATACACATTTTGTGATATTTTTGAAACATCTGTCAAAAACGACCCAATACATGGCTAAATACATGAAAGATTTGTTTCTCATTTGCCAATGCAAGGCAAAAAAGAGGGCCGGGGATTTTTGGGTACAAGGAGAGTTGCACCAGTTGATTATGTTTAGATTTGTTTTTAAATACGGTTATTGATTGTCCTCCATGCTTCCAATGTATATTTTTGAACTGAGATAATTGCTAGATAATTTCTCTAAATGGTTATTTTTACATGCGCTTGCTTTCTTGGTAGGAAAAAAATGTTAATTTCTTTGAAAGGTTTCTACACGAAGAATCTGTTTTAAAATATATCACACAAAGCTTTCTATTGATTCATACTTTGAAATAAAAATATTTTCCCTGATTCTTTTTTTTTCAAATTTATTTATTTACTTTTATTTACCATTTGTGCTGATGATGGACATGACACAAAACCTGTAACATGAACTAGTGAGCTAGTGAGGGGATTTGGGCTGTACAAGACTAGCTTGCTTCTTTTTATTCTAGTTGGTGTAGAACTTAAGCATCAATAGAAAAAAAAAAAAGACAAGCTTGGAATCCCAAGGTACAAAAAGGAGATAACTAAGGAACATGAAGAGGAGTATTAAAATTTTTGATATTTAATAAAGAGACCAAAAAGCTCCACATATCATGCTTCCATAGAGCAGTTTTGTATAATCTGCCAACCCATGCTGGATGGAAATCTTGGATGTTGCAGCTTCTATACCTGGAGGCAAATAGTTGGGGAAGTTTATTTAATAATATATCTTACATTAAATCATATATGTATGAATATATCTGAGTTTATTTTAATTTTATTGACTGCTTATTTCCTCTTTAAAGCAGAGGCTTTATGATTGGTGTCCTTTGTCTGTTTTATTTCAGAATATGTCTGCCTTCCCCAGCCTGATGCTTATCAGGTATGTTGGAATCGTAAGGCCCACAATTCTCCGATAGTGGCTAGTGGAGATGTATATCCTAACAGATCAGCAGGCTACAATTGAGGTATCTTACGTCTAGATTAACATCTCTCAACCCCAGCAACTTTCAGACCTGTGGACTTCAACTCCCAGAATTCTCCAGCCAGCATGCATTAATCTAGACTCATTTTCTATGTCAAGCCACACAGTTTGGCAAATTCTGAATATTAATGAAGTTTAAAATATCCCTCAATTTCACAGTACTGTTGCTAAAGTAATTCCTTTTTGTCCTTACAATAATAACATCTAGTGTTGAGGCTGAAACACATTGTCAACCAGTAAGCCCAGTGAGTTACTGGGACTTAGCAGTTGCATTAAAGACCATCTCTGCAATATTGTGTGCAAAATTTATTTGGTGCATTATTATTTTGAATGACAATTCAGAGCTCCCACATATTTTTATATTAATTATAGTATCTTGAATTCACCCTATAGATAACTATCTGTAACTTTCCAGAATGCTGTTTTCTTGGGGGTTTTTTTTTGTAAGCGTATGTCCCTTTGCATGGAATGAACACTTTTACTGGCTAACATTGTTCAGTTTACTTTACTGGCAATTTGAATGAATAGATACAGTAATATTGGAAGGGCTTCCTTGGTAACTGGATAATTGAGCAATTGTGAGAAACGTGCAGAATCATGTGCAAAGGATTGTTACAACCCATAACAGTTTTTAAGATAAACATGTGCTTATTGCTTTTGTCTGTGCATGGTGTGTGCATTAGAAGTGAAAGGACAGTACAGCTCGAATTGACAAGAATTACATTCAAGACCAACAGCTATTTGACACCAGGAAAAAATACTGCTTTGACAAGTGACGGGTAGTTGTTTTCATGGATGCAGTGCATTATTTACAGAGATCCATTTCAGTTTGCCAAGTCCTGTTACTTGTAATGTAATTACTCATGATAGATAAGTGCAGTGCACTCTACTTATAATGTCCCCAAACTGTGAAAATCTGGTACAAAATCTTTTTTTCCACCAGGGCCTACCTTCTTACCTTCCTTTTTAATAAACAGTTTATATTAAAAAGTTTTTCTATCTACTGACACGGGTAATCAAGTTGAATGCATCTTTTTCTCAGGGAATGAAATAGAAAAAAAAGAAAAGATGCTTTACTTCTTCCAATACTTTTTTGAATTAGGCTGTTCTGAGCTTCAGGCCACATTGACTTTGAGTTACCCTTTCATATGTGCTCCATGGTCAATGCAGAAGGCCCATGAATTAAAGTGCTAGACCCCCATATCACCTTTCCCCTGCAAATGAGTGCACTATTCTACAAAAAGAAGTCAAGCTTTCAAAGATTTTATAGGTGTGCATGTATCTTAATATTACACTACATTACAGTAACAAAGGACAAACATTATGTGTTATCATCACAGTTATCGTGCAGCTTGTTACCAGGTGGGTAACAAATCACAGATGTGACGAGGCACAAATAAGGAGAGTGTTTGTTTTTAAAGTGCTTGTGTTTTAAAAATACATTCTCTGCTCTTCTTGATTCCACCTTTGTCACAACATTAACATAAAGTGCTTTGTAATACCAGCAAAACGAAAGGAAATAGTAGGAATTATAAATCCAAGCTGGTGTAGCTGTTTGTGTTTTTGTCAGAAACGACCTGTTTCAAAATAAAATGGAAATATGTTAAGTTCATGGCCTTTATTCTCTTGCTATTTATAACCTCCTTCCTACTGTTAAATTCCAGAAGTGCCTATCTTGATGTATACCACTCCAGATGGCAGGAGGATTATTCCTTGGAAATAACTTTTTTTTGCATATTTATGTATTTATAACTTGCATATTTTTGCATTCTACATTATTTAAGTGCAAAATGTGATAGAAATAAACTTGTTGCTTAGTGAACAGGTTGGGTGTAACTCACTTCCCCTCCCCTCTTAATGATGTGCAAATAATTCAGGGAGAAGAAATGGAATATCTTTCCAATATTACTTAATTTCTTTTGTGCTGGAATTGTTCTCAAAGCTAATATGGATTCTTGGTTCAGGCTGCCATTTCTGGCTTTTGTTGTTGTTTTGCTGCTGTTCTTTAATTTCCCAACTGTTGAGGTTTGGGTGATACCTTCCAAGGATACCTTTCTCCAACACACAAAAGATTAGATCCACCTGGTTTATTTATTTTCAAGAATACATAAAAACATCCATTCATAAAAAAGTATGAAAATCTCTTTTTTAAACATCTTACCATATTTAAGTTTGAAAACTATCTTCCTAATTCCAAGTTAAAAACTACATCCCTGATCTCGGATTTTAGTATGACTTTTTAGCAGAGTCAGTTTTTTTTTTAACATATAACTTTGAAGGGATATTTTAGGTTTAGTACAAGTGGTGCAACTCACCCTGCTGATTTTTTTTAAAATAAAAAAATAGATTTTAATGCATCTAGAAATACAGAGAGAAATGTTTAAAAGTTTATTTCTCAATTCACTGCATTTGTGATTTAATAAGCCTACTTGAGCCCTGTTCGTCTTCAGACCTTGTATTCATCAGAGGAAAAGGCATGGATGGGGATGTTTGGAATAGTTACCTTTAAGCATAAAGTGTTGCGTTTCTGATCACATCTACCATTTGTTCCAGTATTTGACTATAGATGTCTAGATCACTTTAAGATGACAATGCAATTCAGATACTGGTATTGCCATAAAAGAGGTCTATGTGTTAAAGGAGTGAATGAATGGAAGAATTGGTCACATTGACTTCTGTAAAGGAAGTTGGAAGGTGATTAATTTATGACCAAGAGGTGCACAAACTTCATCTTACTTAATGACTGTCGTGTGGTTGGAGTTGGAATTTGGAGTAGATTCAGAGGAGGTATTATCCTTAATCCCATTTCAAGACATCCTTCTGATTTTTACAAAACAGGTGGCTTGATCAGTCAAAAGTTCATGCCATGCAGAATCTTTTCTTTGTGTGGTTGGGTGCAAAGGCATTCCTGTCAGTTGTTAGCCAACATTCTGCAGTTTTGATCAGATATTTTGATCATGTTTGTTAATATGTCCTCCTCCACCACCACCTGGTAATATGTGAACCTCAGGTGAAATATGGTTATCTAATTTGATAGTTTCCTGGTTACCATGGGTTCTTCCAGTGATATTTTCCATGGAATAAAGGCAATTTTGCCCTAAAAGCTTGGGTGTAGAGGACAAAGCAGCAGTTGCTAAGCGGTCCTTCTCTGTTTTACAAACATTATCTCGTTGCTTTATATAGCCTCTTTGAGAAATGCTATATTTGGGGCTAGTATGTCCTGAAGAGGCTTTTGGAGGACTTGAGTCATAGAGCAACTGACCTTCATCATCTGTGTCAGCATCAATAAATTTATGAATGCCAGCATCATGGAAGTTAAGAACAATTGGTGCCTGCTTCTCAGGTGACTTTGTAGGGGTTCTAGCACTTGCAGTCGTATAAACAGAAGTTTCTGGACTCATCAGAGACCGATCAGAATACCCAGAACTATCTGTGGCAGCACCTGTAGCTCCCCTGTTCTTGATGGTATCAGGGTATATTCTAAGGACATTTGAAGCTGCTGACCCTACAGCATCCTCTTCCATAAAATTAACTTTCAGAGACCTCAGTTTTAGAGGGTTAATAAGTTTTATTGAACTTTTGGGGCTCTCTATGAAAAAGGTAGAGCAATGGCCACTTTCCAGATTTGGTTTTATTTCCATGAATTTGGACCCACTTCCTTCCAGTCTATATGGGTCGTGAAGGGGAAGTTTTCCACCTTTGCTGGTCAGTGTCGTCAGTGGGCTATGAGAATATCTCCCAGCTTCGGGAAATTCAGTCATGCAGCTTATGTAACTGTCAATGCTCGACATGCTTCGCATGTCAATTATTCCATCTGCCCGAGTAGTCAACAAAGGGACCATTGGGCCAGGAATGGCCTCCATTTCTAGTTCTTCTTTTTGCTTGCTGGGTTGAGCTGTCTCCTTTAAATTGAGGTTTGGCTGTGACTGAGCTTTAGTCATTTTGTTGTACATGTCTTCCAGTTGCTGAACATTCAGATGCTGAGGGCTGGAGGAAGACCTAGCTTTTTCAGGTGACCCTTGATCCTTTGTCTCCAAGGATTTATTGGAGCTAGTTTCAGAGATTGATCTTTTGGCCCATTTCCATTTGCTTGGGGATAAATGATTGTCCTGAACTTTATCCTTTTTTCCTGCATTTTCTCCTTTCTTTTCAACAACGATGTCCATCAATTCTATACTACGTGCAAAAGCATCCTTCATGTTCATGGACACGATGCTTCCGTTCCTTTTGGCTCTTTCAAGGGCTTCCCTACGCTTAATGGCTTTTTCCTGCCTCTTCTGTTCTTTGTAGAACTCTGAAAAGTTATTTACAATGATTGGGATTGGAAGGGCAATCACTAAGACTCCAGCAATACAGCATAAGCCACCAACAATCTTACCTAAAAGAGTCTTAGGGTAGATATCTCCGTAACCAACGGTTGTCATGGTTATTGTTGCCCACCAGAACGATGCTGGTATGCTCTTGAATTTTGTATCTTCCTCATCTTTTTCTGCGAAAAACACTAAGCTTGAAAAGATCATAATGCCCATGGCCAAAAACAAAATAAGTAATCCAAGTTCATTGTAGCTTCTCCTCAATGTAAACCCCAGAGATTGCAAACCAGTTGAATGCCTGGCCAACTTTAGAATACGGAGTATCCTCATGATACGAAATATCTGGACAACCCTCCGGACATTTTGGAATTGAAGTACACTTTTGTTGGATTCTGTGAGGAAAATGGTGACATAATAGGGCAAGATCGCTAACAAGTCAATGGCGTTCAGGGGCCCTTTGAAAAATTTCCATTTCTTAGGAGAAGAGAGGAAACGCAAGAGATATTCCATTGTAAACCATGCGATGCACACCGCCTCTACGTGGGCTAGCTGAGGGTTATCTGTAGGATTTCCATACTCATCTGTATCCTGAAGCTCAGGAAGAGTGTTTAGAGACAAGGCAATTGTAGAGAGCACAATGAACATGATGGAAATAATGGCCAAAATCTGCAAAAGAAAGAAGAAAAGTAGTCAGTACCACAAAGAAATCACAAGGCATTTGCTATGATTTTTAAAAGAAAAAAAATGGCTTCATACAAATCGATGAAGGAAGGATGAGTCCATGAAATATGGTAAGAAGCCTGGGAAGGCCTGTCTTTTCATCCAGCATTAGGACCAGAGGTGGCATTCAGCAGGTTCTGACCAGTTCTGGAGAACCAGTAGTGGAAATTTTGAGTAGTTCAGAGAACCAGCAAATACCACTTCTGACTGGAGATTTTACAGTATCTTTCCCCTACCACTCCCACCAAGCCATGTCCACGGAACCGGTAGTAAAAAAAATTGAATCTCACCACTGATTAGGACCAATGTGAAATCAAACACAGGGCCCAAAGCAAATAATCAAGGTTTACTGCAGTGCTTCTTAAACTGTTGATGGAACTCTTTAGAATCAGATTCAGAATAGAGCTGGAAGGGACCTTGGAGGTCTTCTAGTCCAGCCCCCTGCTCAAGCAGGAGATCCTATGTCATTTCAAAGAAGTGACTGTCCAGTCTCTTCTAACTCCCTCTAAAGAATATTGAGACTTCTCCCAATGAAGATATTTATATATCTCAGAAAGGCAGGAGAGACTACAGGTAGTCTTCAACTTACAACAGTTCATTTAGTGACCATACAAGTATACAATGGCACTGAAAAAAATGACTTAAGACCACTTTTCACACTTATCTGAAGCATCCCCATGGTCATGGGATTTACATTTGGATGCTTGACAACCGGTTTATATTAATGACTGTTGCAGTGTCCAAGGGACATGTGATCACCTTTTGCAAATTTCTGGCAAGCAAAGTCAATGGGGAAACCAGATTCACTTAACAATCGTGTTACTAATTTAATAACTGCAATGATTCACTTAACAAATCTGGCAAGTCAAGTCGTAAAGAGGGGCAAAACTCACTTAACCAATTCTCACTTAGCAATATAAATTCTGGGCTCAATTGTGATCGTAAGTCGAGGACTACTTGCAATGCATAAGTAACAGAGGATGTTAAGTATACATATTCATAGACAAAGGATCTCAAGTTACTATAGGTAATGCGGTTCAGGTTATTTCCTGCATCTTTTCCTTTGGAAATCAAAAGGGAGAAATAAAGCAATAAAAGATGAAAACATCTCACATAAATCAAGAAGAGGGGGCACTTGTGAACACCAGGTGTCAAGAGAAAGATAATTTCCCATTGCATATCAGTGGAACTGTTCTAATAAAGTAACAAACTTTGGCCTTATATCTCTGTATGCCAACTTGGTTTAATCAATCCCATTCATCTAAGAACTGATTTTCCCCATACCAGGATGTTAGTGGAACCCAGTATGTATGTTCTTGTGTTGTAAGTTAGTGGAACAGACCCTTGGTCATTGTATAATGACATTTTGGAATAGTATTTTGGGGTTTATATATTGTTTTTTTTTTGTATTGGTTATTAGCCATCCATTACTTATTTAAGGACAGCCATATAAATTTCTAAATAAATAAATAAACAAACCAAATAGTTGTACTGACTTCTAGAATCTCTTTCAGCTCCATAGTTCTTGATTCCCAGGCCTTCTTACATCTAAGTATCAATCATGCCTTATCTTGCCTAGCTTTTGAAATGAGAAAACGTTAAGTGCCTGTTGAATAAGCAGCTACATCTGTATTTTTTTTTTTGCTTAGGGGCAGCTCAGTTTACTTTAAAAGGCATGACAGCATATTTTCATGACATTAAAGTCTAAAAAGTACTTTTTCTTACAACAAGCCAAGTTTGCTTCAAAGGTGAATGGTATGCACGACACCAATGCCTTATTATACAGTCACTGCCTATGTTTCTCTCCAGGGATTTATACTCCACTCAAATGGCTTACATCCTTCAAAAATACTAGGAACAGATAATAAAACTGTAATGTGTGATGTAAAATATCAGCCACCTAATAAAACAGCAATACAAAATAATATACGAAGCACAATCAAAGCACAATGCTAAGAACCAGCACATTATACATCATCTGCTTGATCAGATAAAAGCTGGATGGAACAATTTTTCATCAAACAGTGGAATTAAGCAAGAGTGAAAGAGGACAACTCATTTCATAATCTGGGAAGGATTATGAAGGAAAAAAGGAAAAAAAAACGACCCAGGAAAGGATAGACCAATCAATACCTGGGAAAATAATGGAAAAAATAATAAAGCAAGAGATATGCCAACATCTAGAAACAAGTAAACTAATGACTAACAGTCTGCACAGGTTTGTTAAAAACAGATCATGCCAAACCAATCTTATTTCATTCTTCAACATAGTGACTAAATTAGTAGACCAGCGAAATATTGTGGATATAATATATTTAGATTTCAGCAGGGCATTCAACAAAATAGACTACAATCTACTTCTTAGTAAGCTAGAAAAAAAGTGGAATAGATAGCACCACCACTAGATGGACTCGCAACTGGCTGACAAACCGTACTCAACGAGTAGTCCTTAATGGGTCTAAGTCTACATGGAGGAAAGTAAGCAGTGGGGTGCCACAAGATTCTGCCCAGTACTCTTCAATATCTTCATTAACGACTTAGATGAGGGAATAGAAGGGGAACTTACCAAATTTGCAGATGATACTAAGCTTGCAGGAATAGCTAACACCCAAGAAGATAGGCTCAAGATCCAGATGGATCTTGACAGACTAGAACACTGGGCCATATCTAACAAAATGAAATATAATGTGGAGAAAAGTAAAGTCCTACACTTAGGCAAGAAAAACCAAAAATACACATATAGACTGGGTGAAACCAGGCTCAATAGCAGTAACTGTGAGAGGGATCTTGGAGTCTTATTGGACAACCAGCTAAATAAGAGCCAGCAGTGTGCAGCCGCCGCCGCCAAAAAAGTTGACACAATCCTAAATTGCATTAACAGAGGGATACAATCAAGATCAAGTGAGGTACTAATACCACTCTATAAAGCCTTAGTAAGACTACACCGAGAGTACTGCATCCAGTTTTGGTCACCACATTATAAAAATAAGGTGACCAACTTTTTTACAATGAGAAAGAGGACAGAAATAAATTGAAGAAAAAAAAACAAAGCCACTTTTGCGTGGCACACTCTCTCAAAACAATTCTCCTGTGTGGAGCGCAGGCGTCTCATAATCGCGTCTCGCCGCACTGTACCGAGCCTTGACGAATTGTCATGTCAAATACAAATACGTCACATCACACACAATGGATCGACTCAGCATTGATCAAATACGGAAATTTACAGATTAGTCTTCAAATATCAAAAAGGAGGACATGTAGGAGGGCGCTTTTTGAGCGAGGACAGAACTTACAAAAGAACTGTCCTCCTTAAAGGAGGATGGTTGGTCACCTTAATAAAAAAGATGTTGAGACTCTAGAAAAAGTGCAGAGAAGAGCAACCAGGATGATTAGGGGACCGGAGGCTAAAACATATGAAGAACGGTTACAGGAACTGGGCATGGCTAGTCTAGTGAAGAGAAGGACCGGGAAGACATGATAGCAGTCTTCCAATATTTGAGGGGCTGCTACAAAGAGGAAGGGGTCCAGCTATGCTTCAAAGCACCTGTAGGCCAGACAAGGAATAATGGATGGAAACTGAACAAGGAGAGATTTAACCTGGAAATAAGGAGAAACTTTCTGACAGTGAAAACAATTTGTTCAGTATGACCACCAAGAACATCCTTTCCCTTGTCCAGAATAAGTATGCATTATGAATACCATCATATTGTAAATAATCATATTGTCTTTCATCCTTAGACTCTCTGGTGAGTTGGGAGTTGTTTTATAAGTTCTAATTATAAGATATGGAGAGAAAACATGTAATAGTCAGGAGGTGAAAATGGCTGCAGAAATCTCATTAGGAAGAGCGAGTCTCTTCCCTATTACTCATCCAGTGAATGTTTACTCTTTTTAAAACTCTGAAATAGGGTTTATAATTTGCAGCTTCTGTAGGATAATGAGATTGGGAATGTGTGCATGTGTCTGTGCTTGTGAGTTTCAGTGTGGCAAAAAAAAAAAATCTATACTAGTATGACTGAGTTCAAACTCACAGGAAGCAGATGGGAGGAAATGGCTTCATTATTTATTTATTTAAATTTATTATAGATTCATGGTTTAGTAGATCCTGGGCACCTTTCAGCAAATGGGCTTTCTTATTTTTAGAGACAATTTAAATTAATTATTATGAATGCAATGAATATTAATAGTTTGACGTATATATATTAGCAGGAGGTCTGGTTTCCGATGCAGTTTCAAAGTCCAGGTTGACAAGATGGGATGCTTGATCATTGCACAGGATTTTTCTTTATCCTTATTTTTTTTTCCCTGTCTACTTTCTCTTCTTAGAGGGAAATCATTTTAAATTTGGCTCTCTTCTGAAGACTAAATATAGTTAAGTATCAATAGAAGCCTCTTAAATGATCAAACACTGAATGCACTAAATCCACGATAATATTACAGAGGATGATTTAAAGCATTCCAGGGTTTTTGCCTTTACACTGGTTCAGCAGCACTGTCGATATTGTTAAAGTAACTCTGTATTGTCAAGATCACTCTTATTACATGTGTGCAAACTATGTTTAGGATCTTTCCCTATTATGCTGTTGTTGGCCAAATTTTGTTATGCTTCATCTGTCTAAATGCAGCATGGATTTGTAGTTTAACCTCAGATAATTTTTCTAATCCATTGCAAAAAAAAAAAAAATTGGCTCTTATCAGCACTTCTGTTTTGGAATATAATATGGAGACAAGCAGATTCTGGAAACACAAAGTAACAGCTGGTTTTAGGAAAACTCTCCACATTTAATTAACTTAAGCCTTGTAAATCAAGATGTCTCACATTTAATTTTGGGACTTTGGGACAATCAGCGTTAAAGAGATTGGGAGCACTAAACATTTTTCTAAGTAAAGGCTATTGATTGTATGAATCAAACACACATTTCTTCTGACTTTTTCCATTACAAGCATCTTTTTCCCTCTAGGTCACAAGACCTAGAGGAAAACTGCTCTTAAGTCAGCCGTATAGGAAGATGAATATTCTTTTCTATCCTTTTTCCTATGGGTGTTACAACAGAGCATCAAATTGATTCCGACACTTCACTGATGAACTCAAGATGTGCTCCTTCTCCAATTTCTTCCCATAACAATCGTGCAAAGTTGGTTGGGCTGAGAGAAAGTGAGTGAACTGATCATCTGTGACTGAAGGTGAAAAAAATCTGGGTCTTTTCAGTTTCAGTTCAACATTTTAGCCATTATATCTGACTTAGACTTATTAGAACAACAGAGTTGGAAGGGACCTTGGAGGTCTTCTAGTCCAACCCCCTGCTTAGGCAAGAAACCCTACACTATTTCAAACAAATGGTTATCTAATCTCTTCTTAAAAACTTCCAGTGTTGGAGCATTTATAACTTCTGGAGGTAAGTTGTTCCACTGATTAATTGTTTTAACTGTCAGGAAATTTCTTCTTAATTCTAGGTTGCTTCTCTCCTTAATTAGTTTTATATCGGGGGAAATTACCAATAGGATATTCTGTCAAAGATACTGAAATAAGTTGACCTGGAATTAGTTGCGTCCGTAAAAAGGCAACAATATCACATAAAGTGTATGAAGATAGCATCATTTGTTGCTGGAATTATGTACTAGTTGTGTCCTGCTGTCTGATACCAATAGAAGTTGAGACATTAGCATAATCAAACAATCATATTATTTGCTCCCCTTATCCCCAAATGCCCAGGTTTAAAATAATTATGTGTCTTTATATGGGTAGAAGCTTTTCTTCAATTGGAGTACACAACAGCAGCAGCCAAATGCATGGCAATGCCAATTTTACCCCCCCCCAACTCATACAGTGCAAGCACATTCTTTCATCCCCGCTCTCTTACCCCTACTCCATAATTTAAGTTTCCTTATTTCCTTGAGACACTTTTCCTCTTAAACAGCCCCCACACAATGACATGAAAACTTCACTGCAATTCTGTCCCCTTTTGAAATACTGTGTTCACAGAATCAAACCAGACCATTGGCTATTGCAGTGGTTGCTAACCTTTTGGGGCTCCTGTGCCAAAAACTGCATGTGCGCTTGCACACTCACTCTTACGTGCGAGCACCCAGAAGGCAATTTGTACCCCCTCACATCCCCTATGCATGCACACGCAATCCCCCTCCCCCCTTACCTGCACTGCACCTCACAGCTGATTTTGGGCCGGTTTGAGGCCTTTTTCGTCCTCCCAAAGGCTTGAGGAAGGCTTCTGCAGGTTTCTACAAGCTTTGTAGGCTGAAATCTAGCCCTATTTCATCACTTCCTGTTTTTCTGAAAATCCCGGAAGTGAAGAAACGGGGCTAGATTTTGGCCTACAAAGCTTGTAGAACCTCGAGAAGCCTTCCTCAAGCCTTTGGGAGGACGAAAATCAGCTGTGAGGTGTGCACATGCGCAGTGAGGTAAGTTTGCCTGCAGCTCATGTGCCGGCACAAATGGGTCTGCGTGCCACCTGTGGGGACCATGAAATTTGTACCCACCCACCTATGCCCGAAACATAAGAACTGCATAGTGTGCCACAGCAAGGGTGATGATTTAAAACACAAATGAAGAGGTATTATTCGTTGTTCACTTGGGCTCTGTCATTACTTACTGTTACTTCTTGCCTAAGTTCCAGCCTCCAGGAACTTATCAGAGATGGTGTGCTGTGAAGAAGATTCAATTGCTCATAGCAAGGCTGCACATGGCAAAGTGATTCATAGAAAAGGGTTCTGTTGCTTTTATAATCACAGAACTAAAAAGTAGCACTTCTAAGGGACTGCTTCAGTACTGTACATAAGGTATTTCTCCATCTCTTTCCTTACAAAATGTTACGTACAAAATGTGGTGTTTGGTGCTTTTCAGTTTGGTTCAATCAGCCAGATGTCAGGAGAACATGTATTTTCTCAAGACGATTGTAATACTCAATGAAATCAAAAGGTTGGATAACAGAAGGATACATTTGTCAATAATTTGCTTATGTGCAGTTAACAAAAAGGTTTAAAATAGATAAAATATTTTATGGTTTTAAACAAAATAAAACCGAGTTCGAAATAGAACTATATACTAATGATGAACATGTAAAGCCCTACATTTAGGCAAAAAAAAAAGTACCCATATAGACTGGGTGAAACCAGGCTCAATAGCAGTAACTGTGAGAGGGATCTTGGAGTCTTAGTGGACAACCAGCTACTGTAAATATAAGCCAGCAGCAGCCAAAAAAGCTAATGCAATCCTAAGTTATATTAACAGAGGGATACAATTAAGATCAAGGGAAGTACTGATACCACTCTATAAAGCCTTAATAAGATCACACCTAGAGTACTGCATCCAGGTTTGTTCACCACATTATAAAAAAGATGTTGAGGCTCTAGAAAAAGTACAGAGAAGAGCAACCAGGATGATTAGGGGACTGGAGGCTAAAACATATGAAGAACTGTTACAGGAACTGGCCATGGCTAGTCTAATGAAGAGAAGGACCAGGGGAGACATGATAGCAGTCTTCCAATATTTGAGGGGCTGCCACAGAGAGGAAGGGGTCAATCTATTTTCTAAAGCGGTTGTAGGCCAGACAAGGAATAATGGATGGAAACTGAACAAGGAGAGATTTAACCTGGAAATAAAGAGAAACTTTCTGACAGTGAGAACAATCAACCAATGGAACAGCTTGCCCTCGGAAGTTGTGGGAGCGCCTTTCAAGAAGAGATTGGACTGCCATTTGTCAGAAATGGTGTAGGGTTTCCCGCTTGGGTGGTGGGTTGGATTAGATCACCTACAAGGTCCCTTCCAACTCTGATTATCTGTTATCTGTTATGTTATTGCTTAAATGTTGCTGCTGAAACTGAAATAATCCATGATAAAATGGGCTAAGACATTGGGCTAGAATATATCAATTGACCAATAGGAAAATATGAAGTTGAAACAACATACCATTATGCATTATGTTCTAGTCTGAGAATTTTTATAAAATGATTTGTCATAGAATCATAGAGTTGGAAGGGACTTTGGAGATCTTCTAGTCTAAATATTATTGATATTTGTCACCAGAGAAATAGTCTAGAGCATGGGTGTCAAACTCAGAGGATCACGATGCCATCACATGACATATTGTAATGTTTTTTTACCTTTGCAGAGCTGGGGTGGGGATGGCCTGTGCATTATGCATTTGGCCCGTGGGCCACCAGTTTGTCACCTCTGGTCTAGAGCAGGGGTCTCCAACCTTGGCAACTTTAAGACTTGTGGACTTCAACTCCCAGAATTCCTCAGGCAGTCTACAAGTCATAAAATTGCCAAGGTTGGAGACCCCTGCTTTAGAAGGTATAAATGGCATTTCGGATGTTTGCTGGAAATGAGAACAACATGTAAAAAAGCTTAAAAATTGGGTACAAATTTGCGCATTAATTCATAAGTTTTTAAAGGTGAAAGTATAATTGAAATCAGGGACTTTTACTTTGGGATTAATAAACAGACAACTAGAAAAAAGTCATGGAATATTTTTTTTTTTACACTGTATATGACAATTGCATCAACACTATTATATGCTCAAAAGTGAAAAGGTTCAACATTCTCCACAATGGAGGAATGATTGATGAAGAGGATGGAACTTGAGATGGCTAAATTAACTTCTTTGATTAGAGAAAAAACAATATCTATCTTTATGGCTGACTGGAAAATCTATATAGACTTTTTGCATAAAACAGAAAATGTATTTGTGATTTGTGGTTTTGATGATTAGAAAAAAAACCGAATAAGTGAAAAGAAAGAGCTTTTCTTTTGTAATCATAGAGTAAGATATACTTTTGCAAGTATGCTTATATTTGCTTCAAATAAAATCAGAAGCTTCTTCATTCCATTTCTCTCTTTCTGCCCTTTTGCTTTTTTCTTTATTGCTTTTACAGTACTCTTTGTGTTAGTTTTTATGTTCTTTGTAAATCTTTCAATAAAAATTGTTTTAAAAATTATTACTATTTTTAAGCCAGACATCCAAATGGAAGAAGCCTTAAAATAGAAGATTCATTTGACAGCCGTTCAAATAGGGGACACTTTTAAAAAGAAAATTGTCCTTCGTAAAAGGCAGCACTGACCTCACTATTCCTTTTTTCCCCAACATGGAAAATACTGATACTTCAGAACTATCTTCAACCCATTAGTTCAACTTCTGGCCCTACTTTCAGACAGCAGCTGAGTAAAACGCTGGTGTTTATAGTTGCTTTTTGCACATTTGAAACTGCTATCTTGTTCACAGTACATTCTTTCATGGATTTTCAAAAGTTTGGTATTCCAAATCCTTACTATTTTCTTTGCATTTTCCAATGTCCTTTCTTGTTTATACATACTTTTCCCAAGAACATTGCACAATTCTAAGCGCAGAACTGAAAAGGATGTTGAACTAAGATCTATACTTTAGATAAAATATTTCATTGTATCACTCTGAAGTAGTCCTGCCTGCCTGCCTGCATGCCTGCCTGCCTGCCTATCTATCTATCTATCTATCTATCTATCTATCTATCTATCTATCTATCTATCTATCTATCTATCTATCTATCTATCTATCTATCTATCTATCTATCTATCTATCTATCTATCATCTATTTACAAGACAATTATTAGCTTCTGTCAAAACATTTAAAAGTGAGTGACTAAGTGGTCTTTGCTGGGGGCTTTCTAATAACATTGCATGATTGGATTGGTTTAACAGCAGTGGTACAAATATTGTGATCAGTGGCTGTATCCCTATGTAGTATTGCTCCAGGACATCATGGGAAATATAAATTGGCAGATGCTTGAGGTTGGGCAAAACAATGCCCTTGGAGAAAATATATGCAAAGGTCAAAGGAAGGCATCACAATTGATGGATTATGCCAAAGTACTGGGACCCACCTTGCAGCTCTTCAAGCATTCCTTGGTATTGATGATATATGGATAATATAAAATTAAATATCACCTTAGTTCTTTCTTTGCTGCAGAAATTAACTTAGTCTATTAAATTTTACTGTGGTCCAAATTTTATGCTGGTTGGTTAGAATTGTTTTCATAAGCATACTCCTACCTTTTCTTTATACGCATACTATACAATTAATTCAATTCTAATCAGTAAACCAGTTTGGGGTACCAATTCTATTGACGGCTTTAAAATTCAGCTATCATCTATCAGGTAGAAGCTGAGAGAGTGATTTCTAAGAGAGTGACACTTCTCTCAGGCATTAGAACCATCTAGTCCCGTGATGGTGAACCTATGCCACGCGTGCCGGAAGTAGCATGCAGAGCCATCTCTCTGGGTATGCCAGCCATCATCTGTTGGTCTTCCAGGTTCTGGAGTGCCAGCTGGTCTTCACATGCACCGGAGTGCCAGAAACCAGAAGAGAGCTCCTGGCATGCACATGCACACTGGCCACCTGGTCTTCCAGTTTTTAATGCGCATGCATGCCCAAAGACCAGCTGGCTGGTGCACACATTAGAAACCAGCTGGCCATCTGGTCTTCCGGTTTCTAACGTACATGCACGTTTGAAGACCAGCTGATGGCACAGGCATGTGCATTAGAAACCGGCCAGCCAGTTGGTCTTCAAGTGCACCTGTGCATTAGAAGCTGGAAGACCAGGTGGCTGGCACACATGCTCGGTGCCTTTTTGGTGTGCATGTGCTCCCGTTTCAGCATCTCTCTCAGCCCTAGGAAGGAGGTGATAGCAAAGTACTTTTGAAAAACCTTGCATGAAGACTTCAGGGACTTATCCTGGCAGTTGTCAGGAGTCAAGACTGACTTAAAGACTCACCGCAGACACAGACACACACACAGACACACACACACAGGGAGAGGGGGAGGGACAGAGTGAAAAAGAAGGGATTTTTACTTCAGCAAAAGATGCATCCAAGTTTGGAAGAAATGTCCAAACTGTCAAATATCCCAATTATTAAAGTAGTGTAAAATCTTCACTTTTTAAAATCCAACGAAAGAGTGCAGTCAGTGACAATCAATATATGATAAAACAACTAAAAATACCAAAAATATAGTCTCATATGAGAAGACTGTAATCAAGTAAGATTCCTGCTATCCTCATTTATTCACTAAGAAATTCAGAATGCAGGTTGGATCTTACACATTCTGCCAGTAGTCTCCCACCGACCGGTGCGCTCCCACAGAGAGGGTCTCCTTCGGGTCCCGATGGCATCTATGTGCCGCCTGGTGACCCCAAGGAATAGGGCCTTCTCCGTGGGGGCACCCATCCTTTGGAATGGGCTGCCCCCAGGGCAACGGACAACCACTGACCTGAAGGCGTTCAGATGTGATCTGAAAACCTGGCTCTTTGAGCAGGCCGGCCTGGGCTGACTTCAAATGGGATTTTAAATGAGGGGTTTTAGAACTGATTTTGGCTGGGGTATGGTAATTTTAGCTCATTTTTAATCAGGGGTTTTAACTTTTTTAACGGCAGCCCATAATTTAATCTCTTTTAATTTTGTAATCTGTAATTTATAATATATTTTAGTTGGCTGTTCACCGCTCTGAGTCCTTCGGGAGAAGGGCGGTATACAAAACTATTTAATAAATAAATAAATAAATAAATAAATAAATAAATAAATAAATAAAAAATAAACAAATACACATTCTCGTTCGCTCTCTTTCTCCAGTGTTATGTGTGTATGATCTGAGCTTGCATAGAGAAGGGTAAAGCAGCTTTAGTGGTACTTGTGAAATGCTAGCCAAAGACTGGTATTGTCCTTACCATTACTAGGGAATGCTACGCATTGTACAATTAGCACCATAGGCAATTGCTTCTAACCACAATGATTCAAACATGATGAAGTGCTGTCACGACAAAGCTTTGCCAATTTGTACTTGGGTCACAGCATCACAAACAGGCATAAAAAAATACAATCTATTCTGCTGCCCTCCCTTTCCTCTTTGATTTCCCTGCATATAGAGGGCTGAATACAACTAAATGATTTTTTTTCAGATACAATAGGACCCTGGCAAGCACTAAGAAAAATACCCATGGGAATATTTGTTAGCAAACTTCACTATCTCAGATTTGAGCCTCCTAATTTCAAAGTCGAATTGTTAACCATGTTGAATCACTCTAAAAATATTAATTATAGAAACTGACTTATTGGAGGATCAAGTGATGGTACAACTTAAAGCGATAAATAAAATTGTGCCTATTACTGTTCTACTGTTGTCCTGGCAACCTCCAAAACTCATCTAACCTTTACCACATTTAATGCTTGTTCACTACAGATTAATTCCACTGGTTCCCAAAATCACAATCAGGAAACAAATTCTGAAATGACTGCATGCATTTGATTTAAAAAGTGCTCTGACTTCGTGAGATAATAAAAACTAAGCTGGCCTTCCCCCGCCCCCCAAGACAGCTATATAAACTCTTGCTCCATTCCCAAATATTCCCCTACTTACTACAATGTAATAGTTTGCTCCATTGCATTTTGATGTTGAATGGCAATTATCAGTGAAAGAGGCAAGATGAATGAATAAGCAGAGAAACTACAATGGTAAACAAACTCTCTTGTAGCCAGAAGTAAGCCTGACGACAAGGGAATCTTCAAAGCTGTCAGTTTTTCTTGGTCTTTGCGTATCTCTCCTTCTATGCCAAGTTGCAAAATCTTCTTAACAAGCACAACAACATGCCAGCAGGGGTCTCTTTGTGACTGAGTGGCAGTGAAACCTATGCTTTACTGCACTGCAGTCAACATCACTATAACTGCCATTCACTCACAAAAGGGCAGAATATGCACACACTCTCTCCTTCTTCCATTATTGTTAAATGCAATCTCCTTTCAGATATCAACAGGATTATAAGCAAGGGCTCACTGTCACCGGAAAGATTCTAGAAAGTCTTAACATTAATTCAGATGTTGCTGTTAGGATTAGTAGCTTTCCTGTCTAGTGACAGGCTCACTGTGTTTTGACTTTCATGTTGCATTCTTGATTTTGCTGACCTCCTGCCAGATGATAAATTTGGAGACATTAGATCCTTTGCCCATCCTGCTTTAGGTCATTATGATTGATTCTAATGAAGACATCCAGTTTTGAATTTTGTAAACTTATAAGAAAACTTACAAATTTTGAGAGGGGCAGCTTCACAAATCCCATCCATCCATCTATCAATCATACTTCACGGAATCAGAGTTGGAAGATGCCTAAAAAGCATTATGACATACCTCCTGCACACTGCAGGATTCAAATCATCCCAATAGATAGATGATTCTCCATTATGTTTGAAAACCCCCTGTGAAGGGAAAGAAATCACTTCATGCAGTAACCTGTTCCACTGAGTAATAGCTTTTATTGTCAGGATGTTCTTCCTAAGGACTAATCTGTTTTACATTCTTCATTGCATTCCTTCTAGTTTCACCTTGTGAGCATGTGAGAGAGAATAAATTTTAACTTTTAACAACACCGGTATGACTACCCTTCAGATATCTAAAGACAGATATCTGAAGAATTATGTCCTTCTCAATCATCTCAAGACAGCTATTGTGTCCTTCTCAACCATCTCTTCTGAGACTTAGGTCTTTTAACCATTCCATGTATGACCTGCTTTCCAATCCTTTCACCATCTTGACAGCTCTTCTCTAGACTTGCTCCAGTTTATCAATGTCTTTTTTTAAAGGTGCGCTGAACTGTTTCCAATACTCCCAGTGATACTTGGTGAAGGCAGGGTAGAGCAGGATAATTACTTCCAGTGATCTGGACTTTATTCCTCATGATTCTTCTAAAAGTTGCCACTATAAAAGCGGGGGTGGGATTCTACCAGTTCTGTCCACTTCTGTAGAACCAGTTGCTATGAAAAGCAGCAAACAGAGAGCATACATAGAACCGGTTTTATGTCTGCTGCTGTTTTGGCACACCCGCCCACACGGGCTCTTATCTGACCTTTATTTCCTGCATTTTCAACTGCAACTGCTTTGCGCAACACAGCTGCAGTTGAAAAAGCAGGGAAAAAGTGCTTTTTCAACCGCTGCGCACTTGCACGCAGTGCTGCTCAGCTGTCCGGGCAGCTCAGTAGGTCATAAATTGCACTCGCACGACTCCAGTTTTCTATAAAACAAAGGAACACCAGAGTTCTGTGGACACATTTGGAATGTTAATGCTATAATTTCTTAAAGAAAAAAATAAATAAGTATAATGATCATTTACTGACAACAGCAGTAGCTGCTGATAAAAGGATCTTTTTTTCTTTTTCAAAACCTTTCAAATTATGAAAATAATTTCAGCTGAGATCCTTCATCAATCTTCTTCAACTCCCAATAGTTTCAAATAGGCTGGTAAAGGATTATCTAAATGATGCAGAGTAATAATAGATTTAGCAGAGGAAATGTGCTACTAACACTATATTTCCCCCATTCACCACTTATCCATGGTGGAGTACTTGAGAATTTCATTCAGAAGCATTTTTCAGCAAACCGATTCATATCTCATGGACTAATATAGGTGTCCTTTAATTTTCCATTTATCTCCAAATTTGCTTCATACTCCTCCAAACAGATTTGTCTAACTAGGTTGCAAACATGTTCCAAGTTAGATTCAACTGCATCTACATTTGCTTACTTTGTGGAAGAAGGAGAAACCAGAGGAAAATAGATATAATAAAAAGGGGGGCGATATATGAAGTGGATTTATAAATAGAAGGTGACATTGGACAGACCTACTGGGGTGTTGCATCCCATCAGTGTAATGACTGCTTCTAGCATTGAATACATGACTCACACTTTAACCTTAACCCTTGTTTAAAATTAGTGATACTATCAAGTTAGCTGTTAGGAAAAGGCACATATTATTTATACAAACTGGGATTAATAAAGTTTTGGGATCGTTGCATTCCAGAATCACAAAATTGATTAGATTGTGTTTTCTACTAAGATGAGATCATAGAAGGACCTATAAGGTGACAAGAAGTGGAGGATGACATCAGATCTCTGCTTCCTTCAAGCAATTACTGTTGTCAATATTTCAAACATACAAAAATGGAAAATAACATTTGAAAGCCATGCATGTTTATTAGCATAAAATGGGACTAACAAAGCAAATCAGCTAGTTGGCATGCAAATGAAATGGTATTGGTTGCTAAGAATATGTATTTTTTACAGCTATTGCAAAACTTATGATCATGATATTCCTATACCATCTCCTGCTTATGAACATTAATGAAGTACACATTTCACATCACACTGTGAGTACAATAGAACAGACGTTCCATTGCACTGCCTTTTATGTCCATATTCATCTCACACATAAAAAAAAATTCAATGTGCATCATTCTATGAACTAACAAGTTCATAATGTGATGTTCCACTTGCTATGCATTCAGCATAAAATATCTGTAAACAGCCATTATCAGTTGCTTAGGGATAGGCATTTTTGTAGACAAACATTAGCACATGTGTGGTGCCAGTGATACAGTCCATTTCATAGCTATGTCTATGAAGGCATGAGAGAATCATATTCACATTCACAAGTTATGTCTTGAGCTATTTTTAAGTTTCCATTCCATCCATGCACAAAACATTTTTATGATAAACTAGGCATCCCTTATCTCAATGTTTATAATTATAATATGAGAAAAGTGAGCCAATTTGCCTAGGTTACCGTTTTTTTAAATTATGAGGTTCTTCAGTGCAGAGAAACTTCCTTCAGGGGAAACCAACATTAGATCAATTCTAGCAGCCACTATGAACCAGTGCTAGCAATTTAAAAATAATTAGTATTCCAGACATATTTGCTGTTATGGTCTTTATGACAATGAAGTTATAGAGAAACATTCCCTAATTCTCCCAAACTAGGAGTCTATAATTGTAAAAAACATCGACCATCATAGTTTTTCGTTTGCTACATACAGCAGGAAACAGCAAGCGACTATTTCCGGCCTTTGTTAGTGCTGGACGCGTAACATGATCTCTGCCCCGAGACACGTGGCCCCATGCCACGGCCAAGGGCGAGTGGGGCAGGGTTGCACTGTGGCTTTGTATCGTAATGGGCTCTAGGAGCAGGAGGGGACCCCATCTTCCCCATTGTGAAACACATTAAATTTCACTGTGCTGTGTAAGGCGCTGCAAGAGCAGTGGACAGGCCATGGAGGTGGCAACAGCAGTGGTATCAGCTGCTTATCTCCACAGCAGTGGGATGGAAGGAGATGCGGCTCCGGAGCTGCAGGTTGCCGATCCCTGATCTAGGTTGACACTACTTGGATGACCCATGCTTCATATGGTTTGCCATTGTTATCTTCTGAAATGTTTGCTCAACTTCACAGTCTAGCCTAGAACTGTAAGACTTTCAGTGATCTCCAGTGTAGATCTGATCTATTAGCTACAGAATCCAGAAAAGCCAACCCTAATTTTACTTAATATAAGGTAGGAACTCGACAGTGTACAATGTCATGTGAAGCAAGTGTACTGGGTTAATTAATAAATTAAAAGCATACTGGGTTAAATTAGCTAACTATGAACTATCAAGTCTTACTAAAAACGGTGTGGTATATATATCCAAAGCTGTGTGCTCTTTGTTTAGCTGTGTATCAAGTAACAGCTTGATATGGGAATTGAACTATGAGCTGCTTCCTACATATATCAGCATCACTTGATTTCTCTTAGCCTGATAGCCTTGTTTTAATAACTTGGTTTCTTAAAGCATGCCCTGAAAATAATGCCATTAGAGGTGATAAAACTCTTTGTGTGTTATTTCACTCATGCATCAAATGTGAGGCATAGAGTAAACACAGAGGTCCCTAAAGACGGGCAAATGGACTATTCTCAACTTGAACCCATGTGAATTTTACAAGTAGCTTATTTTTTTTCTCAAAAGAGCAATCTTAATCGTTGTGCTGCTTTCCCTTCCTCCCTTTTTCTGCCTGGAGTAAGAATTTCAAATTATCTAAATGTAAAGAAGAAATCTAAAGATGGGGGCACACAAATGCCAGCATTTTTGGTTAAATTATATACCCTTTAAAATCATAGTGTGCAAAAAGGAAATACTGAAAACTGATGGGTCTTAATTACAGCATTGCCAGTGGGCGATACAGTAATAGTATTGTAGGGTGCTCAAAAGTCTGAATTTTAAGGTCAGCATTAGATCATGCACACTTTGAACACATCCTTTTGAAATTTGCCTCTGTTTGTTTAGGTTTATTTTGGGCATTTGGAAAAATGCAGGACCCAATTTTGATATCCCACAGCCTCGCACAAAAATTGGAAATCTTCCACAACTTGTGCAGAGATATTCTATTCTAGCTGCTTTTTCTTCTTCCATTTTGAATACCTTTCCATTTCTAGTAGCTTGTGCTAAGCCCAAAGAAATGAAAATGAATGCTGATTTTTTTACCACCATTGCTTCTGATTTATGATAATTCACCATAGTCAACTCGCCAATGGCCACTTGCCATGGCCAATTCACTGCAGTACAACTTGCTGCAGGACATTAATATCAAACAAAGTGGAATAGAATCATTGAAGAAAGGATGCAAAAGGAGGGACAGAAAGAAATGTGAGTGGCAAAAATTAAAATATTTTAAAATTTATTTTAAATAAAATAGAATTTTGGCAAGTTGATCTCAGCAAATTGTCCCATGGTGAGTTGGCCATGGCAAGTTGTCCCATTTCGATCTCTGGAGGTTATGAAGACTGTTAGCAACCTGTAGAGCAGTTATATGCTGACACCTCATTCATAAAGCACTGTCTTCTAGCAGCCAATCTCTATTAGAGTTAATTGCCACATGAATGGGAAAGGATGTAAAAATACAGAGAAAAAAGTAGATCTCTATCCTATTGGAGGAAGGAAATAGTGTGATGAAGCAGCGGTAAATTAAAATGCACTGGGATATTATTTCAAAAAAGTCTGTGTGTCTCATTATAGATTGTCCTGCCAACTTAGCAGTTCAAAAGCATGTAAATGTGAGTAGATAAATAGGTATCATTTTGGGGGTTTGCTAACAGTGCTCCATGATGTCATGCTAGCCATATCACTATAGAAATTTCCTTGGACAGCATTGGAGATGAGCACTGCCCCTGTATAGTCGTCAAGAATAGTGGGATAAAATCTGCAGGGACTCCTTTACTTTTACTTTGTCTCATTACAAATTGATGCAGATATGGTGGTATTAACTATCATGGCTTCCTCAAGGAATTCTAGGATGTACATTTATTTATAGCAGCCTTTCCCAGCCCTACAGATACCTTGGGACTGCAACTTCCCAAATCCCCCGAATGTTCATCGGAGTTGCCATTGAAACATATTGGGGTAGGAAACTAGATTGGGAGAGGCCAAAATTAGAGCACTATTTCACCCATACATTTCTTAGGGTTCCCCGAGAGAAGAGCAGCTCATTTAACAGCAATTTTTCTGGTTTATCTATAGGATGCTTAATGTTATTTTTATTAACTTCATTATATCACAGTGTGTAATTATATTACATTGTATAATATATTAAATTGATTACAATGAAGTATATCTCTAAATTACCTTGAATTAAACTTTAGAGAGAAAAAGAATCAGAAAACATTGCACAGCTGGTTTTCACTTTATTGCTTTTAATTACCCTGAGATCTGGGATAACGATAATATAAATATGAATTCTAAGATTTATTCCTTGTATGTGCCTGACTTAATCTCAAGAGCCAAGATAGGATAACCAAGTTAAAAAGAAAGGCTAACTTGCAATGTAAATATTTTCCAGATGTGATGCTTGGGGCAGAGAGGGAACAATTAAATAAAAGTGAAAGATGTGTGTTTGTGTATGGGTGTGTATAGTTAATAGATTATAACCCTAGGCATATGGTCTTCCCATGGGCCCATAATTTTTCTCTTGGGTCTTCTAAATCAAAAGAAGACTATTCTCTACCTGACTGTACTGGTGTTTCAAATGGATTTATTAGAGTCTTATATTAATACCTGACCTTAGATGAAAAAGAGGAAAAAAACAGAAACCTGTAGTGCTTTCAACAGATTCCATTCCAAGCTTCTTCAGTTTGATGACCCTTCATTATGATTAGGCATGTGGAAACATGCAGTCACGGCACCTGGAGGGTTCCAGATTGGGGAAGGCTGAGTCATTGCTTTATAAATAGTATCAATAAGAGACAAATAGTATAGCACAGTATTTGCAAGCTTGGAAGCTTGACTGAATTTAAGTACAAGATTGCAGCTCTAATCCGTACATGGGCAAAAGTGAACGTCTTGGAACAAGCTTTAGAGCAATCAAACAAACAGAACTTGAGTTACTCCTCCAGCTATTGTAGCTCCTTGATGACTTGATTACTGGTAACATTGTGAGATATATAATACTTTGGATGGCACACAACTGGTTCCCATGCTTCCTCACTAGGGTTAATAAAGAGGGCTGTGATATAATTGGAACCCTCATGAGCTAATGGAAGATGCTTGTTGTATTGGTTGGCAAGAGAAACTGTAAAGTGAATGATTCATAGCTTCCTCATACTGGGATTGCTTTCTGGAGCAAGGTTGGTGGGTACGAAAGTCATTCACACTAAAGGATGGATGAGAAAAAGTAATTCCACCAAATGCTGCATTGACGTATTCCAAAGAGACTTGAAAATCACATGTTGGCTGAAATCTGGGTACTTCTGATTTGATTTTTTAATCTTTTTTTTTGCAATCACCTGGCAACTCTGGAGTGGGTTAGAGTCAGGGATCACAAAATCATCATCACCATCAAAATATATTTTTACAAATGAATATGTGTTATAAATTGGATTCAAAAATGTATGTTTTCTGGAAAGGAGAAAATGATTATGGGCTGTTGGTTTGATATTTGACTTATATTCAAATACATTTCAAGAAAACTATTGTGCTAGGAAAATATGATTTCAGAAATCACTGTTATGAGAAAAAGTTCATCCCTAAATCCATACTTTGGGGGAAAGATCATTTTAGGAGATTTCAATCAAGCAAATTTAAGGAAAGAGCTCCCAAAATATTTCCAGCATGTAAATTGTCCCACCAGACACAAAAATACTTTAGACCACTGCTACACAACAGTAAAAGATGCTTATAGGTCTTTACCACGAGCAGCTGTGGGACACTCTGACCACTGCATGATTCACCTTGTTCCCACCTACAGACAAAGACTTAAAACCATTAAACCAACAATTAAATCAGTGAGGACTTGGTCAGATGAGGCAAAGCTGAAACTCCAAGCCTGCCTTGATTGCACTGATTGGAATGTTTTTGAAGATGCCTCTGTAGACCTAAATAAGCTCACAGATACTAAAACATCATATGTTAGCTTCTGCGAAGACTTATGTGTACAAGGAACTTGAAAATATACAGCAACAATAAACCTTGGTTCACAGCTAAACTTAAGCAGCTACATCGTTCCAAAGAGGAAGTTTACAGAAAAGGTGACAGAATGCTATACAACCAGGCCAGAAACATATTAACAAGAGAGATCAGAGCAGCAAAAAGAAGTTACTCTGAAAAATTAAAGAACCAATTCTCAACAAATGAACCAGCAAATATGTGGAAAACTCTTAAAAACATCACTGGCTTCAGCAAACCTCCTTCCCAAGCAACAACTAGCAGATGACCTGAATGTGTTCTACTGCAGGTTTGAAAAGAAACTACAGCCATCTATCTCCACAACACACATCTCAAACACACTAACAATAGACAAGCCTCTTACAACTGGCCCCAAGCCATTGGGCTCAAAACCTCTGGTGATCACAGAAAAAGAAGTGCAACGTCTATTACACAGACAAAAGCCAGGAAAAGCACCAGGGCCAGACAAGATAACTCCTTCTTGCTTAAAAATCTGTGCTGAGCAATTGGCCCTCATCTTCACCCGAATCTTCAATAGATCACTAGAGATGTGCTATGTTCCTTCCTGCTTCAAACGTTCTACCATCATCCCAGTGCCAAAGAAGCCCTCCATCAAGGAACTGAATGACTACAGATCAGTTGCTCTAACATCTGTAGTTATGAAAATCTTTGAAAGGCTTGTGCTGTCCCACCTGAAAGCCATCACGGATCCGCTGTTAGATCCCATGCAGTTTGCATACCGAGCAAATAGATCGACAGATGATGCTGTTAACATGGCTCTGCACTACATCCTACAACACCTCGAATCTCCAAATACCTATGCAAGGGTTCTCTTTGTAGAGTTCAGTTCAGCATTCAATACCATCATTCCAGACACTCTTCTAAGTAAACTAAACCAACTAGCAGTACCTGAACACACTTGTAAGTGGATCATAAGCTTCCTAAAAGACAGGAAGCAGCAGGTGAAGCTAGGCAAAATCACATCCAATATCTGTACAATCAGCACAGGGCCCCCCCAAGGCTGTGTGCTATCTCCACTTCTCTTCTCCCTATATACCAATAACTGCATCTCAAATGATCCATCTGTTAAAATACTAAAGTTTGCTGATGACACAACAGTCATTGGTCTCATTCGAGACAACGATGAATCTACATACAGACAGGAAGTTATACAACTTGCCTCGTGGTGTAACCAGAACAATATGGAACTGAACACACTCAAAACCATAGAAATGGTGGTAGACTTTAGAAGAAAACCTCCCATACTACCACCTCTTACAATACTAGACAACACAGTATCAACCGTAGAGACCTTCAAATTTCTAGGTTCTACTATATCACATGACCTAAAATGGACACGTAACATCAAAAATGTCATCAAAAAAGCACAACAAAGAATGTTCTTTCTGCGCCAACTCAGAAAGCTCAAAGTGTCCAAGGAGCTGCTGATCCAGCTCTACAGAGGAATTATTGAGTCTATCATCTGCACCTCTATAACTGTCTGGTTTGGTTCTGCAACCCAACAGGACAGACACAGATTTCAGAGGATAATTAGGACTGCAGAAAAAACAATTACCACCCACCTGCCTTCAACCGAGGACCTGTATACTGCACGAGTCAAAAAGAGGGCTGTGAAAATATTTACAGACCCCTCACATCCTGGACATAAACTGTTTCAACTCCTTCCCTCAAAACGACGCTATAGAGCACTGCTCACCAGAACAACTAGACACAAGAACAGTTTTTTCCTGAAAGCCATCACTCTGCTAAACAAATAATTCCCTCAACACTGTTCAACTATTTACAAAGTGTACACTACTATTATTGTTAATCTTCTCATCACTCCTTATCACCCATCCCCTCCCACTTGTGACTGTAACTTTGTTGCTTGTATCCTCTGTTTCTTAGTATGATTTGATGTTGATTGTACCCTATGACTATCATTAAGTGTTGTACATTATGATTCTTGATTCTTAACGAATGTTCCTTCTTTATGTATACTGAGAGTATTTACACCAAGACAAATTCCTTGTGTGTCCAATCACACTTGGCCAATAAAGTATTCTATTCTATTCTATTCTATTCTATTCTATTCTATTCTACAACTTTTGGTGAACTGTCATGTGAATTTTTGTGCAGTTTTTTGAAATGGAAGAAAACCAAGAAAATAAACCATTTTGGTTTAACACACAACTCTGCTTCTCTTTTTAAAGTAGATTTACTCAGCTGGCAATGAAAGGTATTAATAAACCAGATTATGAGAGTTAGGGATAAAACTGTAGGAAAAGAAAATAAATAACTACTTGTGCAAATGAACACTCAAAGGACGTTATAGTTCCACTCTGTAGGTTAATCCAAAAATATCTGTGTGGGAAAAGCATGTCTGATTACTACTGATGCAAAATTCTTTTTTGAGTCCTTCTCACAATATCATACAGCAGACCAGCCGGACGGGGGTGGGGGCAGGCAAGCATGGGTGCACAGCTCAATTTGTATGAGCTACTTGCACGAGTGGGGATCTGTGTGTGCACATGCTTGCCTGCCACGTCCGTGGTCCGGTTCTGAAGGGCTCAAGGCCTGCTAATGGGCTGCAGCCCAGGGTTAGGGACCTCTATCATACAGCATTAGTAAACTAGTCACGGCTATGTTGGCAATGTAGCATTGCTCATATAATAAAATTAAAAACTATATATAAAATAGAATATTACAGTATTCTTCAAAGTCATGAAGGAATGGCTCAAAGAAAGTTAAAATCTATTTATCAATTTAAGAATAGAAGATTGAGAATAATGGATCAAAGTTGCAGGAAGTTTCCCCCCTGCCAATAGTTTGAGTTTTTTCTCCAATGATTCCAATGGATTGTTAGAAAAAAGTTCCTAGCCTAAGCTTTATGAGCCATTTCATTTAGCCCCATTCAGGGATAACCAAGATAAGGCTAAAGAGAAAATACTAGTTATTTCTGCTAGGGAGCCACACAATAATTTAAGGGCTTTTAGCATGCTGAATAAGATTACACAGAATAAATACGCATGCATAGCTGAATTATAAATTGTTGGAGAATCAACTACCATGTATTTGGTATTGTTTCTAAATCTTTATTGCTCTTATAGACTTTCAAGCTGCAGTTTGCAGTTTCAAGATGCAAATCCTAATTGACCAGTTGTCATCTTGTTAACAAACTGTGTGAAAGATTGGTTCTTTATGATGTGTCAAAATAATATCAACTTGAAGCATCAAGTTGAAAGACGAATCACTGGACGAAAAGGGACTTTTAATTTGAATGCATTGTGTTAAATGAGTTGTGCATGGTTAATTTCATGTTTGATATTCCTGGTAAATCTGTGGTTTGGGCTAACATGAATTATTTTTTACATCACGCAAGTTTCATTCCAATCTATGCATAGTTCTGTAAAAAATATTCCTCCTTGCAAATGTTAAGACTTCTTTTATGTATTTTAGCTTTTATATAAAAGCTTTTGAAGCTTTTATATACCTTAGCTTTTGAGATTCATGGGGACTCTATTGATATATGAAGACCATCTGAGTGAATTAATAATCCCAGAGTTTGGTGATTATGCCATAAAAAGTTGCCCGTGTGTGATGTGCCAATGTAAACAAAAAGAAACAAAAAGCTCTATCCCCCAGCTCAATCAACTTAATTAAAAGGGCTAAATAACTAAATTCACTTGGTTGACTATTTCATTAAGTAATCCAGGCTAATTAGGCCTTTCTCCTTCCTATATAAATCTCACAAAAACTGTCTACTCTAATTACAGTGATGGTCTCACCACCAGATTCTAGATCTAGAGGCATATCATATTGCTAAAAATAAATTTCTGAAGATCTTAAAAACTGAGTCCTATCAGATCCTCTCCTAATTTCTGACACTGGTCTCTAAATGAAATATCTAACCTTTTGGTTTGGGAGATTTTGATTTGCTTGCCCTCCAGTAAAGTTCAGAGGTTCATGACCTCCAATGTTAATGCCAATTCATCTCAAGTAATTTGGGCAATTACATTTTAAATCTTGTATTTATCTCCGAGCAGACTTGAGATCCAGAGAGTGAGATTTCCATTACCTGCATGGTTGGCATGGTCAGATCATGCCTAATCCAGTTGTGACTGGTAACTTACCTGTTGTCAACTCATAAAATATTCCTATGCCTGTTTTAATAGTTGCCATAAAAAAGGGGGGAGGGGAGGAAGGAAACCTGGAAGAGCCATGCAGCAGTTTGAAACCAAAAGTACATTCTAACGCTTATCTTTAAAAGATTGTAACTAAACTACCAGAGCTTTTGTCCGCAAATATATTTAATTGGAGAAAGTGAATGATGACACCCAACCTATGAACATGCTTAATTGGAGAATCTGAGTTATGAGACACCCAGGGGGAGAGGGGAAACAGGGTCACAGGTGACTGTAAATTACGTATGCCAGAGTTGGTTTCATAGAGGGCAGTGACAATATGTTGCCTCTAATAAATCCTTTGAAGTTGGTTGAAGTTTGGCTTGAGAATCATGATTTAATTAGGGCGATTGCTGGAATTCTGACACCTGTGACTTAGGTGAGATTCTAGCTGGCCCACTAGATGAATCCAAAGATGCCGAACATATCCAACTAGTTCAACTAAAAGGAACTTGGGGAATTTCCAAATTCCCTGGTAGCCTGTTCTATTCAGGGCAGACAGGTGCCATGTTTGATAATGAAAGCAATTACCCAGAGAGATAGAGTTGCTCAGGCAGAGGTTTGAAATGATTTAATTTGGATTCTTGCATTGAGCAGAGGTTTGGACTGTGGCTTAAATGGCCCATTTGAACTCAACAGTTCCATTATTCTGAGTAACTCTGTTTGATAATGGTTTAAGCAAAGTCTTAAAATGTCTTACTTAGGGTTCTATAAATATGACAATATCATGTATATTCCTAAGGTTAATGTTTAGGAATTTCATTTTTCAAATAAGGAACATTTCTCAGTAGCATTAAAATAGAGGGGAATCTCTTCTTAGAGTTGAATATATGCATTGTTATATATAGTAAATAAAACAACTTTATTTTCCTACTGTGTAAAGGGCCACTTAAGAGGACTTCCGGGCTTACTCATCTGTATATAGAAATAGTAATCTTATTAGGCTTATCCTAAAAATGCCCTTTGTACAGCAGTGAAATGAACTTTGTGAAGGACAGTGGCAACTTAATTAAGCCCTTGACCATATCTGTTTGCAGCTCCATCTTCAGAAAGCAAGGGAACATAAAGCAGAATCTAGGAAAAGATTAATTTCCCATTTTTTGCTTCTCTCAATTTCCCATTTTTTTCTCCCAAATCTTGTTTTTGTTTGTTTGCTTTTTAGCTTAATTAAGAAATCTGAACTACACAAATGTCTATAAGATATTTTAAGACATTCTCCAAATATATACATTTTCTGCAGAACACTGGGCCTCATGCTTATATTTTGCAAAATTGTTCCTAACAAATGCATTATTAATTATACTTTTCTCCAAGATAGATAATTTCTCTGTGATACAAATATTTTCACACAATTCTTTAAAAAACACCGATCTGAAGAATTATGTTAAAGTATTTGAGATGTACAGTATAAATGATGATTGATAATTGTATGCATAGAAAATGGTATTTCCCCCATCCCTCTGCACTAACCTCAGGAATTAGTCTCAGGCTAGATCCAGCTACCATGTATTTACAATCAAATAACTAAAATTCACAAACCAGAGCAGGGTAATATGGAATTTGAGCATCATTATTTTTAGCTGTCATGGTAATCAGGACAGAGAATGTGTAGCAAAAATGAAAAGAGAGAGAATGAAAAAAACACAACAAGAAGAAAGATAGACTTTTAATTCCTTTCTTTTTCTACCTCTTAGTCTGTCCATGAAAGTTTTTCGGCCTCGGTGTAGTGTGATATGACTCATTAATGCATGTGTGGGTGTATAAGAGAGAGAGAGATATGGAGGGAGGGAAGAGTGTTGGCATTTTGGAATAATCCAGGAAGAAATGAAAGAAACATCAAAAATAGAGGTTTTGCCAGTGTTAATTCTGTGGATATTTTCTGTCTTAAAAAGTGTCTGTATGAATTCACTCATGCTTTGTGTAAATGAAAAGATCTATTACACAGGTGTCAAATTCACAGTGTCATGTTGCCATCACATGACGTTTTGCAACATTTTTCCCATTTGTGGAGCTGTAGTGGACGTGGCCTGTGTATGACACATCTGCCTGCAGGCTGCCAATTTTACATCCCTGATTTATTACAACATTAGTGTAAGTCTCCAGTACTTCTCCATTCAAGGCAGGATGTATAGCCTAGAACCAGGGATGGGATTCTACAGGTTCATACCTATTCGCTAGAACTGGTTGTTAACATTCTAAGCAGTTCGGAGAACTGGTTGTTAGAAGAAATTACTGGCCTAATCCTGTAAGGAAGGCAGGAAGAAAATATTCTGGTGTTGCTTACAGAAACTGCCTCTTCATTAACCCTTATTACATTCTTGGCAGGACTGGACTTCCTGTCTCAGGAACTTCTCTGGAGTTTTTTTCCACTCCGTTGCTGGTACTTTGCTTGTGTGGAGTGACCATTCAAAGTTATAGTGGCACTGAAAAAAGTGACTTATGACCATTTTTCACACTTAATGACTGTTGCAGCATCCCCACGGTCATGAGAGGCCAGACGAGGAGATGCATGCCTCGATGTGAGTGATGTTGAGTTGGCCACACCCAGCCAGTCACATGACCACCAAGCCATGCCCATCAACTAAGCCATACCCACAGAACCGGTTGTTAAAAAATTTGAATCCCACCTCTGTCTAGAACTATGTTCAGTCTGTTAGTAATTTTTCTGTCCCATGCCCCCACTTCCCAACAATGAGTAACCACTCAACCACTCAACCAAAGGTGACCACTTTTGCATTTGGACAACTGAGTTATTTTAAGCAGCCAAACAAGTGCTTTTAGCCTTGGAGAGGCTTAAGGCACCCATTGTGTCCCTTGAAATCTCAAACCAACCTTAAACTTCTCATACAAACTCTGATATGGTCTTTGACCCAACAAGAGTTGTTCTCAATGGAAACTAACTAGAAAATTCACTGGAAGAATAGAAGATTGAGATTTAGATCATACATCCAGAGAAAGAACGTTCTCTTCCACTACACACTTCTGCAAAGGATTTCATCTGCCACCAACACAAGCTTCTCTGAAACCTTTGGAAAGCTTGCTGTTTGAGCCTCTGTACAGAGTACAGAGAGAAAAACAGAGAGTTGCTGATCTCACTTTTACAGTAGGGTATGCCTGATTTTTGAAAGTTATTCTTTCCCTTTCAAGTCCTGCAGCCTAATCTACATTTCTGAATTCCCAAGAGAGGACTGAACAGGTTGGAACTGCAGGTGGCATAACAGTTTTTTTCTATTCACTGATTGGAGCATAGTATTAAACTTTTATTGAGTACCTTCATTCATACGCTGGCAGCCTCCTAAACCTATATTGCTGATTGCTTTTATTTCTACTTTGCCAAAGGCTACCAGCAGTTCCATATGTCCAGGTCTTTAATTTTACCTGTGTGTTTCTAGAAAAGCAGACACACATTTCTTGTGACATTTTTATGAGAAAAAACATATGCCATGGAAATTCCTAGGAGATCATCTGGAAACAGCTCTGGGTATTGCTATGCATTATTTAAATTTCCAAAGGATGAACACTGCAATTATCAGAGATACTAATCAAAGTTCTGCCTGACTAGCCAGTTTTGTACTGTCTCCAAAAGGTATGCAGCATTATTATACTCATGAAGACAATGAATACTTTTGCCTATCCATGTTTGGAAATAACAGCGTGCTACAAAATACCCCTCAAAAAACCCCAGGTGGTAACCTTTCCCAACTCTGTATTTAGCAGATGTACAGGAACTTCAACCTCACAATTCCAGAACACTGTGGCCAAAGATCTACAGTGGGAGTACAACTTACGTCTGCTCAAGGGGCTATACCAGCCTTGAGGAGGCATACCAAGAGCCACATTTTAAAAGCGGACTGTGTTGGGATCTATTCTGAGGAGAGGTCAAGAAATTTAGATTAAATTAAGAGACTGTTAATCCTCTACTTAATGTCTGGTATGATTTTTTAAAAAAACAGCTGTATTTCCTATGACATTATTAAAATTATGGCCTGCCAAAAATTTGGGCTTCTGGTATCATCAAAATGCAAATACAAGTAGTCCTCAACTTACAACTTGACTTACAACAGTTCATTTAGTGACTGTTCAAAGTTACAATGGCACTAAAAAAATGCCTTTCTTGGATTGATAAATTGGATTTGAATACGAGTTATGGAACTTGAGTTATCAGGAGGGCAATAGATGGGTCTAAGATGGTTCAGTAAAGAATGAAGGAATAAAGCAGAGATCTTAGCATCAAAGATGGGAAATGAAAAATCTAGTCAACTCAAATAGATGAGGGAATGGTTCACACAACATTCTAAGGCATAAAAATAAACCAAGATTAAAGCAAACCAAGTTTAAATATGTTCATCAGGTGTAGTTAGTAGGTGTTTAAATGACATGGTTAAGTGGATTTCAAGTTAGGTTATATGCAGGCAAATGGAGGTGTGTATGTGTTTGTGCTATACTTAAAGCAGTTTTGGCTACATCTACAGATCCACATCTACCAACAGATGCATGTATAGAATTCTTCTACAATCATTGCAGTTTGGTATAATAAATAGAAGAATGCAAAATATACTTCGTTTGGCCTTGACCAGCCAGTAAGCCAGATATTATTAACCGTACACAATTGAATCATAAGCTTTTGTGCTAGAATCTGCATTACAGTATTTGCTTTATTTATATAACTGTAACTGTCAGAAAAGGTGATTGAAAACAGTGCTGTTCTTAATAATGACCAGCAGCAACAACAGTTTCCTTTGCATATATAAAATCACTTCTATCCTTGTGAACTTCACTCCAATGGGGTAAGCAAAATGGTCTATTTGCCATGAAAAACAATGGAAAAAAACCTACCACTTTTTCAGTTTTCAGTTTGCTCCTGACAAATAAAGGAATTTGATTTTCAGCACATCCACCTATCTGAATTTGTACAGCATGAATAAACAAATTAAGTAAATCCTTATTCTCCAATAATTTACACACATTTGACATATATCTTGAGTGTTCAGCGAGTTTGGGTATTATTCATCTGATATTAGTTTGTTATAGGATGGCTTCACTAATAAGGAATATACACTAGTTTATTTTTGTGACTTGAACCCACTGCCTCTGGTTTGCAGCAAATACTTAAATGCAGTAGGTGCAATGAAAATGTACAAACCATATAATTATCAACCAGCTTTGTGAATGTTAAAGCCATGCTTAATGGTGATGTTCATTGACCAATTCAACTTGCAGCCCTCAGATTTTTCTCTTGTCTGCTAATGTTCATATAACTGCTGCTATCAGGCCAGATATATCCTGTGTTGTAAGAAGATTCTTTTTGTATTCATTTCCTGACTGCAGTGCCTTAAATCTGAGACTGGAGTTCAGAACCATGAAATCATGGACAGCATATCTCTGGGTAACAGCCTGTATTTGTAACTGGTACTCAATATAACGATGGCATTTAGCTCCAAGCGTTGCAAGCTACTAAGAAGCATTTTGCTCCTGGGGTTAGGCAGAATGCCAAGTGCTGGCTTTGACCATAAAAACTGGCACAGCTCTACCAGACAGCTTAGGGGCACCTGTTATTTTTTTTTACAGGAAGATAAATGAATGGGCAAAATCAGAGACAGAAGGAGAGCAACAGCAGCAGGCTTTTTCATTGCTATTGGGAAACTTCCATTTTCCCTCTCACCTTATCAGGTTATAGCTGTGATGAAGTAGGTTGCTAAGCAGTTTCTGGATGGATTTTATCTTTGCTGACTGCTGCTAGCTGGGATTAGTACTTCCTACATTAATGCCAAAGTCCTACCCACTTAGTCAATGTGAATCGTTGTAAAAAAAACACCAGATATTACAAAATGGCACAAATCACAAATAATCTCCTCCCATAAGCAAACATGGGCTTCTGATCAATGTAGGAAACAAGCATGAAAGAAATTTGTCTATGGAGATTCTCAGCTATCATAGTTGTCCCAAAGGTGATTTTTCAAGAGGCAACTGGACTTCCTGGTTTTTCTCTGAAGAAGTTTCGCTTCTCATCCAAGAAGCTTATTCAGCTCCGGCTGGATGGGAAGGATTTATACTCCTTTAAGACAACTGGTGATTTGCATTCTTTTAAAACAGGGGTGTCAAACACAAGGCCCAATGGCCAAATCTGGCCTATGATATGGTCAGTGTCAGGGCTCTGACAATCCACCCCCATTCAAATCATGAGTCTCTAGCCACATCTCTCAGAGTTTAAAAAAATAATTTATTAGAAGCAAACATGCCGGCGTTACCTGGGTGCAGTTGACTCTGAGACACATCATTCATCTCACCCTTGACTCTGGTCTTCCCCCGCCCCCAGATGTATATTCTCCAATGGAACACATCCATAGCCAAGAGTCATCAATCATACTCTCCAGTAATAATATTGCGTGCCTAGCAATTATCTATAAAAATATTTAAGGTATGCATTACATCCCCCACTCCCTTTCTGCTAACAACTCTAAAAGACCAAAGAAATATTTTTGAGTTGACAGTCGGATACAGTCCACAGGGCTGTCCTGGAAAATGTAAGGGGCCGGCTCATGTCACTTTGGCCCGGTCTACCCAATGCAAACAGGAAACATGCCAGCAATTTTGGGAATGGTGTCAAAGCTGGCCACACCCACCCAGTTGGCCATGCCCACCCAACCACCCAACCCCACCCCCCTGAGGTCAACCACAGCCCTGATGTGGCTCTCAATGAAATTGAGTTTGACATCCCTGTTTGAGAGTTGGAATTTTATCTGTGTCCTCAGGGTCACCTGAATAATGTAAATGGGTATGGAGCCTTCTTGGAACTGCTGAAAGGACTGTGTTGTATGCTGGAGATAGATGATGTTGTATTCCTCCCCCCCCATTTGTTGAGAGGGGCTGTTCAATTTTGACATAGATGACCTCTTTGACCCCTCTTTCAAACCAGCAGTCCTCTCTGTCCAAAATGTGGACTTTGAAACAAATTATTTATTTCCAATTTTTCCTCCATAGATAGTTGTTTAGCAACTAAAAATCTCAAGTTCATTATGATAATTATCCATAAATTATGCCATGTCTGTTTTTCTCCTAGGAGCTATCACAAAACAATAGTAAGGACAATACTTTTGATAATGAAATGTAAAACATCAGTCTCTCGGAAGCAGATAGACTGTTTCAAGTCTATCCTGTCAAAACATTCTTTCTGTTGTTGAAGAATTATCCTGAGAGTTAAGAAGAATAGAGAAACCAAATTCAGTGTCAGTCAAGAATATATTACATGGACTAGAATTATGGTTGACAAAGACTGGAAGTTGATTAATAAGACAATTTTTTATTTTCTTTCAGGCTTGAATAAATACTGATTAGGAGAAAGGCAGTATGGATTAAAATGTAGTCAACATAATTTAAAAAGGATTGATATCTCTTCATGACTGAGTGTTGGTTTCTAAAATATATCTCAGACATCAAACTAACAATTGGCTGAAAGGTTTATTTGATAGTTTATTCATAATCCTAGCATGGATAATTTAGATATCTTCAGAAAGGTATATACAGCATATCTATGGAGATTACCATTTAAATATAGAAAACTGATTAAAATTTTTGTTTTAAAGTACAGTGTAATTGAAAAGAGAAGATTTAAATGGAACATGCTATATAGATGCATAGAAAAAAAAAGAATAAAATCAAAATCTTTCCTCTATGTTTCTTTTTCAGTTTGTCCTGCTGGGGAAAATAGCCTGATAATATAGCAATAGCACTTACTGCTTCAAAGTGCTTTACAGCACTCTCTGGGTGATTTACAATGTCAGCACATTGCCACCAACAATCTGGGTCCTCATATTACTGACCTGGGAAGTATGGAAGGCTGAATCAACCTTGAACCAGTCAAGATCGAACTCCAGACTGTGGGCAGAGTTAGCCTGCAATACTGGATTCTAACCACTATGCCACTACAGCACCATGGAATAATATAGAATTACCTATAAATCTAGGCAAACAAGACATTTTCTAAAAAGGAACAAGACATTTTCTAGGAAGAATTGGGTATTGATAGTACAATGAATCTTCCCATACCTCACATACCTCCTAATCTAATAAGAGAGGACTAGGCACATCATAGTTAAAGCCCATCTACAGTTATGAAGACTTCTCTGAGCATCTTTGCTTGATCATTCTCTCTGAGCCTTCTGATAGGGTTGTTGTTATGGGATTACAATGAAAGAAATGCTCTAGATAAACTGCTATGAGTTCCTAGAGCAAGGGTATCAAACTCAAGGCCTGGGGGCCAGATCCAGCCTGCGGGGTGCTTAGATCTGGCCTGCGGACCTGCCCTGGAAACAATGAAGAACCAGCCCACACTGCCTCTGCCAGAGAAAAGGGAGCTCAGGAGGGCTGCGCTTGGCCTTCCTGGGCTCCATTTTGTGCCACCATGGCCTCCTGAAACCCTCTGCTAGCAAAAACAGAGCTCCATTTTTGCTGGTAGAGGGCTGCAGGAGGCTGTCATGGCTGAAAATGGAGCCGTGAGGGCCATTGTGGCTGAAAACAGAGCCATGAGTGACATCAAGCTGGCCACACCCACCCTGGCCATGCCCCCCGCCCCCCCTGAGGTCAAACACAACCCTGATGCAGCCCTCAATGAAATTGAGTTAGACACTCCCGTCTTAGAGGAAAGGCAAGATAGAAGTCAATCAAATAAACAAATACAAAAGAACAACAACCTATGAGCCAAAAGTTATCCTTCTTCCATATTTGCCATTTATATTTTACCACAATATATCCTGTTTTAGTCCTAAATTAGAGATTGCAATTTGTCATGCAAAGTCTGGTGCATCCTTGATGGAATAGACAGAACCTGCCTTTTGGTCAGAGCAGGGTTTTTAAAACTCAACAACTTTAAGATGCGTAGCTGTCCACTCCCAGAATTCCAAAGGATGTCACAAGAACAAATTAGAAGTAAACCAGGGAAGCCAAAATGCACATCTTCATTTCCACATTATATTATTTTTCAAAATATAATTTACTGGCCTAAAAGAAACTGTGCTTTATTCATGGCCTTGTTTACATGCTCTACCTACTATGACCAAAAACACAAGGAAAATATTATTGTTCAGTGTGATGTAAACATCCAGCCTCAAGGATTATTTTAAAAAACCACCATGCAATTAAATAGATGCCTTCAATCTCTTAACTAAATTAGTACAAGAATATTTCACCAGAGAAGCTGACTCAGTTTTTATTCATTTATGTAATTTTCTGTGATGGGAAGAAGGATCAGGATCAGTTTTCAATGCAGAGGGTGGATTAGAATCTGGATTATCTTGTTCCAATCTAATACCTTCACCACTACACCACACTGGCTGCTTATGTACTTATATCGAGATGTTGCATCTGCCATCTTTTCAAATTTAACCTATCTCTTTGGACCCATTGGCCAGGCTGATAATGTTGCCAAGCAGTGGTGTGATTCTACCAGTTCGCACCAGTAGTTGTAGTGATCATTTGGCCCCACCCACCCACCCCCGCCCTAGTCTGTCCTTTATTTCTGTGTTTTGCCGCTCAGCTGATTTGCATGGCACAGTGGATTGCCACACCTCAGTTGTTTTACTCACCAGGGCTGCAGTAGAAAATAAGTATTAGAGCTGAATCGCTGAGTTTTCAAATGCTGCGCACTCACTCACCGAACCGGTTGTTACACTAGTTGAATCTACTCCTGTTGCCAAGGTATGTCCAACACACAGCAGGTGACATATAGTCCTGGACAAATACAGGTAGTTATGTGACCGCGCAAGGTAATTTAATTATAATAAAAATGTTAAAAAAATAAAGGAAGATTATTATTTATATCCATTAACTATATTATATATTTACTGTATATGCAGCCCAAGAGAATTCACTCAATGTGGCACAGGCAATCCAAAAGGTTGGACTTGCCTGGTGTTGGCTCAAACTTTGGGTTCAAACATAAGATGAGCTTGAGGGTTGAATGTGTTGGCTATCTGATATCAGCATTCCTATTTAACCAGATTCATGAAGCTCATAACCCATGGACATGGGAATGACATCCCTGCACCATAATGCCTGGTATTTAAGGTATTTGACTTTGATTCTGGAGGTCACAGATAACCATCAAGAGTATCAGCCATTGACAGTTAATCCTTAATGAATTTCTCATTTCTAAATTGGTGCCCATCACATCTGATGGCAGCACATTCCACAGTTGATTTATACATGAAATACAATTATTGTATTTTATTGGTATTAAATGTTCCCATCATTGGTATGAACGCTGCAGAAGAGGGAAAATGATGATTTTTCAAAACTAAAGATTATTGTGAAGTTTGGAAATTGCTCAACCACAGACATCTACCCAATATACCTAATCTCTTATTAAGCTGTTCCCCTTTCTCATTTATAAATGTCAAATTTTGAGTCACTCTATAGTTAAAATAATATTGCTTGAAGAAAACATTGATAAATCAGATGACTAAATAGCCAACAGCAGGATTTTCTTAGTGAGACTGTGATACTGGCAGCCATCCAAGTTATTTTTGGCCATCAGGCAAGGTATAGAAAACAGCTGGATGGTGTCTTCCTCTCTGCACGAAGATGATGAACTGTATGCAACTGCCTTTATTAAATGGATATAAAATAATTGGCAAGAGAAAACAAGGCATTCCCTGAATGCTAAGTTTATGAAATCAATTGTGCCTAGACATTCTGCCTCTGGCTAGGTGGCAGGGTTCAAATGGCAGAAGAACTGCAATTGGAATTAATGTGCATTATATTATCTGCTGCTATTGCATTTCTCTGAGTTGTCCTTAAATAGCTTTAGTCTGAAACCACTGACATTTTTATTTACCAACTAATAATTCAATAGTTGCTGAGTTTGGCGGCATCACCTGCTTCTAGAAAGTTCAGGAAACAAGCTTTCTTGCTAGCCAGGAATTCAGAATGTTGTGTTTTGGAATCTGCTGGTAAGAACATTATTGTTATTATTTTGATAAAAAATAGAGATAGCGCTTCTCCTTCAAAAGCATACAAAATTGAATGAATGAATGAATAATAAATAAACAAAGGTCTCTTTTTTTCTGGGCAGCAAAACATTGAACTGCCTTCCTTAATCTTCTGCAATGCCTATTAGACACCAGGTCCCACAAGGTATATATTTCCTACAAGATCAATCAGCCCCATAGCCTTCCAAAATGAGTTTGTGTATGTGGAGGCAGCAGTAGCCAAATAATCAGGAATGGGGCTGCGTAGACCATACCATTTAACCAAAGTGGCAGCCAATCCTAACTTCACTAACTATGGACTTGAATCCAACATAAACTATAATTAAAAGTTCAATGTACCCCTGGGCTTAATAAACCAAATCTACCCCAAAGAAATATCATCTATGATGTACGTCAAGATACAATTATAGGATTTTATTTATTTTGTGTGTAGGATAAATATTTATGAAATAAATGAAACAAGTCCTGTGAAAAAGGACTTGTTTTATTTATTTGGTAGATATGATAACTACACACAAAATACCAGCATAAAAATTAATGGCCTCCTCTTTCAATCCATTCAATTAGAAGCATAACTAGAACTAGTGTTGCAACTATTCCATTAAGCAAGCAGGAGTGATTTGAGCCAACTCTGCCCTATATTAATCTAATAAACTTTGGCTATGCTCACGATGAAGTTCCACCACACATTATGCCTACTACTTTAAAGACATTTCTGAGGATCTTTATTAAAAAAAAAACATTAGTGCCTATTAATTTAAAAAAAAAAATGGTGAGAAAAGCATTCTTAAAGTTCCTGGGCTCTACCAATCCACAGTCAGAGGCATAATAGTAATTCTTCTAAAGAATGACTATCCTGTCAAAATCACTCCAAGAATACCACCTCAAATCATCAAGGAAAATTGTCACAAAAAAACCTGGAACACCCTCCAGGCTTCTGCAGGCCTCTCTTGTCCCGGCTAAAGTCAGTGTTCATAATTTTATCAGTAAAAAACTAGGCAAAAAGGGAATTCATGGGAGAATAAAGAAGCAGAAGACATTGTTCATAAGAGAGAACATGGTAATCTCCTGTTTGTCAAAAGTACTTAGATTGTTCTCCAGTTTCTGGAAGAATTTTCCATAGATGGATTAGTCACAACTGTAACTTACATGGGTGTCATTAAGTTTGGCAGAAACAAAAAACAACACTCTACAATTAGGATCTCGTGCCAATTGTCATATTTGTCATAGGTTTGCAGGAAGTTTTGATGTCCTGGTATCTGGCCATCACTGAAGGAAACATGAATTCTGCTTTGATTCATATCAGGCTGTATACAGGGATGGGATTCTACAGGTTCTCACCTATTCGCTAGAACCGGTTGTTAACATTCTAAGCAGTTCGGAGAACCGGTTGTTAGAAGAAATTATTATCCTGTAAAGAAGGCAAGAAGGAAACATTCTGCTATTGCTTACAGAAACTGCCTCTCCGTTAACCCTTATTACATTCTTGGCAGGCCTAGACTTCCTGTCTCTGGAACTTCTCTGGAATTTTTTTTTTCCTCCTTTGCTGGTACTTTGCTTGTGTGGAGTGATCATTCAAAGTTACAATGGCACTGAAAAAAGTGACTTATGACTGTTTTTCACACTTACGACTGTTGCAGCATCCCCATAGTCATGAGAAGCCAGGCGAGGAGATGTGTGCCTTGATGTGAGTGATGTTGAGTTGGCCACACCCAGCCAGTCACATGACCACCAAGCCATGCCCACCAACTAAGCCATGCCCACAGAACCGGTTGTTAAAAAAATTGAATCCCACCCCAATTGATGTATGTCCATCAATTAAAGCTGAATCTCAAATAAACAAATATACAACCAAATCCTCAAGAAACAACAGCAGTTAATTAAGACTGCTAGCAAAAGTGGCTGCAGCAAGCAGATATTTTACTAAAGCAATGAAATGAGTGCCATGCTGCCACAGCACAATTTCTGCTTATATGTTTGTGTATGAAATTGCAATGCTCGTGTTTGCATCCTGATTCTAGGGTGCACATTTAATAGAATGGAATAGGAATAGTAGAGTAGAATAGAATAGAGTTGAGTTGTGTAAAGTAGAATAGAATAGAATGGTTGGAAGGGACCTTGTATGTCATCTAGTCCAATCCCTACTCAAATATTTCTGAACAGATGGCAGTCCAGTCTCTTCTGGAAAGCTTCCAATGGTGAAGCTCCCACAACTTCTGAAGGGAAGCTGTTCCAAAGGTTGATTGCTCTCACTTTGTCATTTGCTCCTTCTTGTTCCCTTGCAAATGTCCAGACATGCTACCCTTTTCTTGCTCATCTATAAATTTTATGATGTTCAAAGACTCACAGTGCCAAGATGATATACTGTTTTGGTATTCATAATCTTCTGCAACTTAGGAGATGTGCATATTACCGCCTGAGTTATAAACTCTCACCATTATACTTCTCCAAAAGCTTTTTTTTTTTTAAATGCAAGCCACTCTTTTTCGTATTTCATATCATGTTTTTCCTACAGTGCTCCTGCCATATAAGTTTCTAAACATAAATTACTGGTATATTAATTTTTCAAAAATATAATTACTGCTGTTTTTATGCAGCTTCAGTAATGTATTTTCTTTTCAAGTATTTTCTCTGTATACTTTAAATTGAAAAAAAAAAAAAAACCCAGAATGCCAGCCAGACTTCCTTTGATTTTAGAATTCATCATGCTAATGTGAACCAGTGGGGACCGAACACCTGCATTTGCTCTCAATGAAATCCTTGGTGAAATCCAACATCTATTTGCTTACTTTTTCTGGGGGTTGCTTAACGTGGAGCATATTTTTAAAATCTTGACAAATATAGCTGAAGACAACATGGGCCTCTTCTTTCCACACAGCATGTGCTTATAATCAGATAAAAATTAGAAAGCTAACTATTATATGAATTATACATGAACTTTGTATATGGCATTATGCTCAAGTACTACATGCAATATTTTTAAAATGTTAACTCTACTCCAAACATTAACATGGAATAAAGATGCATAGTGTAGTGAAATAAACAGGACCTCTATCAATATCGGATTGTAACTTAATGCTATTACAATGCTGGAAGACAGACATCCCAGCTTTTTACCATACATGATGTGAAGAGTGAAGAAACTTATCCATCCATCCATCCATCCATCCATCCATCCATCCATCCATCCATCCTTCATATTTCTACTCCACCCATCCAAGTAAGTGACTTCAGGCGGTTTACAATGCAACAAAAATATAACAACAAAGCAATAATAACAATAATAAAACAACAACAACAATAATTAGAATTAAAACAATTTTAAAAGGTTATGACATTTTAAAAGGTTAAAGAAATAAAAAGCTGGAGAAAACACCTCAAGCATTCTTCAATACCCATGCCAATTGGCAGAGCCAGGTCTTCAAAAGCTTTTTGGAGGCCAGAAGAGTGGGGATTATTTCATCTCTGGTGGTATGATGTTCCAAAGTGCAAGAGCAATGGTAGAGTATGCTCTCTTCCTGGATCCTACCAGACATGTGTGAGAAAACAGCAGCAGAAAAATTAGCCTGTAGCTGCTTTTGGCTAGTCAGAACTGATTATTAGATTATTATTATTGTATTAGTGGGGACAGCCCCACTTTGTGGAGGGAGGGATGCCTTGAATCAGTTTTGACTCTGGTGACTACATAGACAAGTCTATTCAAAAAATAATAACCCAATCTCCCACAAGGGAAGCTGTATAAGAATACTGTTTAGATCAGCACAAACACACTTCAGCAATCCTGAAAATCAGAAAAAGGAAAGAGATTACCTATGCAACATGTTCCAACAAAATGGATATCCATGCAACCTCATCAAAAAGTGCCTGACCACTCAAGCCAATATACTACAACCAACACAAGCTGTAAAAAGAATTACACTGCCCTATATCAAAAACATTTCAGAAACCACCAACAGACTATTACAACAGCATGGCACCAAAGTAGCACACAAACCAACTGAAGCACCCCACCCCAATATCCTAAATAAGCCAAAAGATCCAGAAGCCCCAGAAGGGGAAAATAATAGGAATCATCTACAACAGGAGATCAAACTCGATTTCATTGAGGGTCGCATCTGGGTTGCGTTTGACATTGGATTGATGGGAGTGGGCGTGGCCAGAGTGGGCGTGGCCAGCTTGATGTCACTTGTGTCAGGGACATCTGTGGTGACCCGAGAGCTCTGCTAGCGAAAACGGGCTCCCGAGCTCCGTTTTTGGCTGCGACGGCCTCCTGCAACCCTCTGCCAGGGAAAACAGAGCTCGGGAGGGCCTCAGAGGCCTCGCAGGCCAGTCCTTCATTGTTTCCAGGGCAGCCCCATAGGCCAGATCTAAGCACCTATGGGCCGGATCTGGCCCGTGGGTCTTGCGTTTGACATCCTTGTGTAAGAAGGTGCAAGTATTAGTAGAAAGGAGCAGGTTTGGAGCCCTTGTAGGAATATAGAATTTAAAGGTACAGGGTCAGACTCAAAGCATAGTAACATCATCCCATGTTGTTATCAGATGCTACATTTGATTTAATTTTTGTTTTTTTGCTTTTTAATCATTTTTATGTAACAATTGTGGGAACATTACAGTAACTAACAAAACATTACACACATCTTTTAAAAAGCTATATTATTTTGAGAATGATAGAAAGCAGTTTAAGTCTTTAGCCCTAACTAAAATTAAAAGTCTTGAGAAATGGGCTTGGAAATAGAAGATTGACAGAAAAATAATCTATATAAATAATTTCTTCTGAGCAGGATGGCATTTCCAACTAATGGAGGGTTATAAAATGTTAGTTCTGGTTGCTTTACATAGAGAACTAAAAACCTAAGGAGATATAGTTTAATAGCCTTCTAGAGAGTGTAGAAGGTGAAAATGCAAGAGCTCAGTTCCCCCTCCCCCACTTTAATTATTTCCTCCCTCTTTTAATAATGCTGATATGGGACACAATTAGATGATTAAAATTAATTTAAAGGCTATACTAAGGCACCAGTTACAATTTCAGTTGCATTGGAAACCCTTCTGCCTAGAACTGGGATTATGTAATACAATTTTATGCACACACGCACACAATCACATAAAATAACAGGTTATATTAAAAGGAAACAGTAGAAATTAAATTCTTCATTAGCTATTTAAAACTGGGTATTTTCAATACAGTTAGAGCTAAAATATAAGGAAATCCTACCCCCCTGCTTGGATAAACTGACTACTCAGAAAACCTGCAACACAATCCTGTCAAAATCTGTGGCTTTTCCTGTTTCTGCAAAGTCTGATCCCTGTTAGATGCAGTCTGGGCTTTCCTTCTCACTCTGACTGGAGAAGCAGAAAAATATGGGAGCTTTTGGCTTAGCTATGATGTAAGAATTTATTAGCCATTCTCAGGAACTGAACTGACTCTGTTAGATGACTCTACTGATGCTAGGACATTTTTTTTTGCAGCAGCAGCTGCAACTCTCTGACCCTCTATGAAAATGAACATAAATGTAATATTTAAAGCATGACAGACGACCTGGGGGGTTGCCAAATCTTACAAACTTTTTGTAGGCATATATGTGAAATTCTGCAAGTTTTTAATATTCTTGTGTGACCTCCAGTGAAAGGGAGGTCAAAATAGATAAGATGGCTATTATGGCATTGTGATCCATCTCATACCATTATTTAGAATAGAATAGAATAGTTTATTGGCCAAGTGTGATTGGACACACAAGGAATTTGTCTTGGTGTAAATACTCTCAGTATACATAAGAAAAAGATACATTTGTTAAGAATCAAGAATCATAATGTACAACACTTAATGATACTCATAGGGTACAATCAACAATCAAATTATACTAGGAAACAGTCAATATAAATCGTAAGGATACAAGGGACAAAGTTACAGTCCTACAATCACAAGTGGGAGGGGATGGGTGATAAGGAGTGATGAGAAGATTAGCAGTAATAGTAGTGTAGACTTTGTAATAGTTGAACAGTGTTGAGGGAATTATTTGTTTAGCAGAGTGATGGCTTTCAGGAAAAAACTGTTCTTGTGTCTAGTTGTTCTGGAATGCAGTGCTCTATAGCGTTGTTTTGAGGGAAGGAGTTAAAACTGTTTATTTCCGGGATGTGAGAGGTCTGTGAATATTTTATGTGTGTCATGATTGCATGTACATAATAAAGAGTGAGCTTGGATTACAATGCTAATAATGCCCTCTTGCCCAGTTGGATCTCCCATGGACTCCACTGGAAAGGTCTTAGGAGACCTCAAGGTCTCAAAAATATATGAGAAATTGAATGATAGCTTTGAAAGGCCTGAAACATTTGCCAAATCCTGAGCTCACCCCTCCAACTTTCCTGTGATTTCCTTTACTTGTCACAATCTTTAATCTGCATTTAATGGATACGCCAACTCTTAATAAATTGACCAATTGTATTTATACATTTGGATTTTTTAGGGAAGATCATTGGAAACTTTCAAGAAGAGACCGGACTGCCATCTGTCAAAAATGTAATGTAGGGCTTGCTTGGGCAGGGGGGCTTGGATTAGATGACCTACAAGGTCCCTTCCAATTCTATTAATCTGTATACTGTATATTTTAAGCAATCTTCCTGAAGGAGTTTATAGCTAGGCTACCAAAATCTGTGACATTCAGTTAAAGGTGGGGTTTCTTTTAACCTTTTTGTTATGATCTAATTTGGTTATCCAAACATTTGCAGTAAAAGATTATGTATCTGTTTTATACCTGGTTCAATCAACAAATCAGGAGTGCAATATATTATACAGCAATTAAACATAATTAAAAAGGCAATGGACATTTTTCTATAGCTATTTTCTATATTTTTTAAGAAGATTTTCCCCAAAAAAACAAAAACAGAAAGTTCTAGCTGATGAAATTTAATACATTGTTAAATTCAGGTAATTATCATTTAAGGGAAAATCATTTACTAGCTAGCAGCTTCCCCAATTCTTCTCTTCTTTTTCCTCATGATTAGTGAGCACTGAAAGAAGATGGCAGGGAAGAAGCTGAGAGTTTATTTATTTTCAGGAAGATTGATAATATGCCTTTGTAAGACATTACTTGCCAGCTTATTTACAATTTGTATGAAAGTGGCATTAAAAATTTAAATGCAAATGAGCAATCCTGTCTATGCAAGTAGCTAAAAATGGACATAAAATACCTCTCAATTAAGTGCAGACTGAAACCAGAAAGTTTCACCTTAAGGCCATATAATACTCTGATTTCTCTTTTGGATTCTCTATATCTTGCATACAGCTACGGGCCTGTGACTGAAATGGCTCTTCCAAATTTATTTTACCATTTGATTTTTTTTAAAAAGGCATGACAAATAACAACTCACAAGTTTCAAGCAGCTTCTCTATTTACTGAAGTGAAATTCAAGCTTTTATAGCTTATATAAAAGTATTGAAAATTAGGCCAATAATTATCCTTGATTTTCCTTTAAAAATTTTTTTTATTAATTTTCCAAAGTTTAAAAACATAAAATAAAACTATATGCATTGTTATCAACATCAAGACATCTTTTACATTTCCTTACATTTTTCAATATATGATTACTTATTCCATTACAATTACATCTTACACTTGTTACAAATCAATATATTTCATCTTACATTTCAATCTTTTCTATAACATATATACATACTTTCTCATTCTTTTCCTAATTGCCATTTTATTTTCTTTTTATTTCTAAACCACTCATCCCAGGCTCTATAATATACTGAATCTTCTTTGTCTTTTAATTTCAATATTAGCCTGTCCATCTCTATACAATCTATTATTTTCTTTATAACCATGCCCTCTGATGGTATCCTTTTCTCTTTCCAATGTTATGCATACGAAATCCTTGTAGCTGTTAGTGTATGTAATACAAGGTACCTATCTTTTTTTACTACATTTTTGTGTAACCTTGATTTTCCATCAATGCTTGATTCTTCCACAATCATAGTGGCAGATAAGTGTTCCTAAATCTCACCCCATTCACGAGGAAGAGGTTTTGTTCTTTTTGTACATCTGTGCACTGGTACAATGTTTAAAAAGAGGCAATACTTGGGTCATAATGTCATTACTCTGCTCAAGAAGCAATGGATGGAAACTAATCAAGGAGAGAAAAAATCTAGAACTAAGAAGAAATTTCCTGACAGACAGAACAATTAATCAGTGGAATGACTTGCTTCCAGTGGGTGCTCCAATACTTGAGATTTATAAGAAAATTGGACAGCGATTTGTCTAAAATAATATAGGATTTCTTGCTTGAGAAGGGGGTTGGATTAGAAGACCTCCAAGGTCCCTTCCCACTCCATTATTCTGTTATTTTGCTTTCATCACTCTTGGCTGCCCTGTTGCTGCAGTTTTCACCTGATTGCATAATTTATGTCAACTAATTTATCAGATTTATGTCCCACTTTCAGGTATTCAAGGAGACAGGGAACTTCTCCTCTAAACCCAAAGGTGCTTGGATAAGAAATGAGAAGCGAAACGTCTTCCAAGAAAAAGCCCAGTTGCTTCTTGGAAAAAAAGCACCTTTGGGACAACTATGATCTGGATTACTGAGAAGCTCCATAGACATCTCTCCTCTAAACCATTTCTCCACAAAAGCCAAAGCTAGTTTGGACTAAGTGAAATTCCCTGGTTAAGTGGGAGCTCAGTGTATTGGAAGTTTAGTCCTTGCCTTATGCATAATAAAATATATATACAGTCAGTTTAAGTATGATTAGGATCCCTGAAAGACTGAATCTGTTGTAGTAGCATTTTTCAACCTTGGCAACTTTAAGATGTCTGGTCTTCAATTCTCAGAATTCTCCAGCCAAGCTGGCTGGGGAATGCTGGGAGTTGAAGTCCAGACATCTTAAAGTTGCTATGGTTAAGGTACATTGTGTTATAATATTATCCTTTACTCCAAAAGCTTTTTAAATTTAGAAATTTAGTGATCTTATATAAAACGAGAGAAGGTGGGAGGGAGGGAGGGAGAGAGAGAGAGAGAGAATATATGAATATGAACTTCAGGCTATCATTGGGATAGCTCTGGTCACCAACACAAGTTGGAACTGCCTAATCAGTTCAGTGTAAGGATTTAAATCAAAGCATTCCTGGTAAATGATTGCTTATTCTTCCCTTGAATAAGGATGAAGGAGAATCAGTTCTCTGCATAGGTGACTAGTTCAGCTGTTGAACTTACTATTAGGATATTTTTCAACTAAAAGCCTATTTGTCTGTAACATAACTGTTATTTATATCGTTCATTTTATATCAGGCGTCCCCAACTCCCAGCCCGTGGACTCACATCGGTCCATGGTATGCCAAAACCGGGACACACAAGCAAATGAAGCTCCATTCACCAGATGCAGGCAGTACACAAAACCATACCCCCTTCAGCTCGCAGAAAATCTTCTCTCCACAGCACGGATTCCTGGTGCCCAAAAGGTTTAGGTTATGATACAGAGCAGGGCATGAGCTTATGTGTGATTCTGCCTTTAGATATTTTGAAAAGTTCATTCATATCTTCTTCCCTTGGCTATCTTTTCTGAAAGCTAACACATGTTCAGTTCCTTTTCCCCCTCCCTCAGAGATTTCATTACAACTTCCATAATCATCCACATTGCCCTTCTCTGCATGTTTCATTTTTTAAAAATCCTACTTAAAGTGTAGGGTGCCATACTGAAGGTAGGAACCTGACCATTGGAAGTCTTATCTTCTGTTATTTCAGCAGGATCTCAGTTTTGGATAAATAGTCTTAGTAGCAAATAGTTCAAAATGGGAACATGAAAAAAAATACCAGTTATCTTTTCTATACCCATTTTGCAGCATGAAGGTCTGTGATGGGACAGATGCTACACATTCTCTTCTTCCAGGAGATTTTTCCTCCATTCACGAAACTATGCAGCAGGGGTGGGCTGCTACCAGTTCGCACCAGTTCGGGTGAACCAGATGTTAATTTTACATCTGCTTCATCAAACCGGTAGTTGCAATAACTGGCCAGTCTTGCCCACCCTGCCCCTCCCCTCCCAGGAATCTCCACACGGCCCGTTTTGGATCCCAGGTAAGTGCAGGGCCCGTGAAGACGCTCAGGGAGAACAAAAAATGGGTCTCCCAGAGGCTCCGTAAGGCCGGAAATGAGACCATATCCAGCCTCTAGAGACCCTCTGTTGCCCAGGGAGGGGGGGTCTCCCAAAGGCTTGAGAAAAACCTCCAGAGTCTGGGGAGAGGGAAAATGGGCCTCCTGGAGGTTCCAGAAGGCCCATTTCCGGTCTCTGGAAAGCCTCCGGAGTCCAGTGAGGTAGTTTTCACCCTCCCAAAGGCTCAAGGAAAACTCCCAGAACCTGAGGAGGGCAAAAACACCCCCTCCCACCATGGATCAGGAGGCCAACTAGGCCACGCCTACCATGGCCACGCCCACACAGCAACCGGGCAGAGAACCGGTTGCTAACTTTTTTGAAGCTCACCCCTGCGATGAAGGTATAGTTTTGTGAATGGAGGAAATATCTCCAGAAAGAGAGAGAATGTATAGCATTGTCAGCAAACTATGTTATGCAAGACTTTCTATGGAGTGCCAGGAGACATAGCTTTGCGCTGTAAATAAGACCAGGACCTATTAACTTCATAAATGAAAGTACTGCAGTTATTTTATTAAAGCTAACTTGCAGCATATGCCTTTTTTAGGAAGTTAGCTAAGTGAGATCTAAGCAGGTTTACTTTTTGATTAATAGATACAAGGTGGGGACAAGTAGAAACTGGAAAGATATTTGGATATAATCATAAAATGACTGCCATGCTGGGCATGATTGATAAAATACTCATATATTAGAGTTATCGTTACAATTCTGCTGACCACTGCCAATTATATTTTGCACTTTGCTTTATAGGCAGGTGAACATGGTCCCAAAATACTAGTCTGTAACCAATACTGATTTTAAACCCTATGTGGCTGTAAGGCTATAAGCTTCAGATTCAGAACATTTATGAAAATTTATAAACAGAGGCATAGAATCAAAATCACAGGAAGTATTAATACCACTTTAAAAAACCTTAATAAGACCACACCTAGAATACTGCATCCAGTTTTGGTCACCACATCCCCAAAAAGATATTGAGACATTGGGAAAAGCGCAGAAAATAGTAACTAATATGATTTAAGGCCTGGAGACTAAAACATATGAAGAATGGTTGCAGCATTTGGTATGGCTAGTTTAGAGAAAAGAAGGACTGGTGCGATGACCCAGGGCGTGGCACAAAGACAACACAGTCAGATAATCAGTAGGAGTCCCTTTATTAGCTCCAACTTTGCCCCCAATGTCCTGGTTACCTTCTGGTCAGGAGAAAAAACTCTCCTGGGAACAGCCTTTGGCTGCAGAGATTCAAGTCCAAAACATTGTCAACAAAAATTGTAACTATAAGTCCAATCAAGGCAAGATGAGGTAATTACTCCAGCAAGGCAAGAGAAGGAATTCCAGACATGAAGGAACGGCAGTAATTCAACCCAGTTGGGAGGATACCAGGAGCGCAGATAACCAAAGTCAACACAAGATAAGCTCATGTTTGTTCCCAGCAGATGCTGGTCTCAGCTTGCATCTCTTTTAAACTCTCTTCCAGGTGTGTCTAATGAAGAGAATCAGGGCCCTTTCCTCCCCCATAAGCCACACAACACATATTGCTCTCTTCTCTGTTCCTCCCTGCATGCCCTAGGAGGAAGAGGGGGTCGGCCTGGGTTTTCCTCTGAACTCCCTCTCCCTTGTTCTACCCCTCCTCTGCTCTGCCCAGTGGACTTTGCCCTCCCCCAGTTTCGTCCACAGCCAACAGAGCCAACTTCCACTCCCTGTCAGCTGTTCATCTTCCTCCTTGGATTCAGACTCGGACAGGGGCATCACCACTGGCGTGACATATAGCAGTGTTCTAGTATTTGAAGGGCTGCCCCAAAGAAGAGGTCAACTTATTTTTCAAAGCACCAGAAAACAATACAAGAAACAATGGATGGAAACTAATCAAGGAGAGAAGCAACCTGCAATTAAGAAGAAACTTCCTAACAGTGAAAATAATTAACCAGTGGAACAGCTTGTCTTCAGAAGTTGTGGGTACTTTGTCACTGCAGTTTTCAAGAAAAGACTGAAAACAGCCACATGTCTCAAAATATATATGGTCTCTTTCTTGAGCAGAGGGTTGGACTAGAAGTTCTACTCTGATTGGTTGATTGATTGATTGATTGATTGATTGATTGAAAATGGCTGGCAGTTTGCATCATTCCAGGACCCCATCTTTTAAATTAAAAACATTTAAAGTTATAATTTGTTCCAAAAGATTGGCAGAGCCATAGACATAAGTGTAAGAACAAGTTTTTTCCATCTATCTCATCACAAGTGTTTTTTAGATACATTCAGGGGTGGGTTTCTACCGGTTCTGTCCACCTCTGTAGAACCGGTAGCTCTGAAGAGCAGCAGACATAGAACCGGTTCTATGTCTGCTGATGGTTTTGCCCACATGCCCTCCCGGGCTCTTACCTGACCTTTATTTCCTGATTTTTTTCAACTTCAGTTGCCGTGCGAGGCACAGCTGCAGGTAAAAAAGCAGGAAAAAAGGGCTTTTTGAAAGGCTGCTTCTCTGCACACAGCATGCTGATGATGATTTATAGGCACACAGGCAGCGGGCAGGGAAGCACATCATAAATCACCAAACCTTGTAAATCAACTGAACTGGTAGTTAACCCTGTCGGATCCCACTCCTGGATACATTCACACATAGCCCCAGAAGATTTAGGAAGTAGCCAAACCCAGCTTTGAAATGGCTGCAGCTACTTTGTGGTTTTGAGGGATGGATCCAGAAATGTCCTTGAATTAGTGACTTTTCTATAAGGGAAACATTCATTAGATAATTTTGTATTTCATCATTTTAATTCATTTTACAAATTCTATTGCTTTATTAAGAATTTATCTGTATGTTCCAACACTTTTTTGAGTGATGTTTGTATTCCAGTTAAATAAATATAATTCTATTACTCTGGTAACATCTTGGATATAACTTCTGGTACAAATTATATGTTTCTAGATTCTGAATAATTCTACAGTGTAATAAATATGTTTGCTTAGTTCAATTTATTTGTAATTTTATTAATTTATTATTTTGTTCCTGTTAATTCCTAGTTGGCTCTTGATTAACAGCATCACAATCAAAGTCTACATGTGCATCAAATACCTAAATACAGTACAACAATAAGAGATTTTACATATATATGTCTAATATTTAACAGAATATCAGAGTTGGAAGGGCCCTTGGAGGTCTTTTAGTCCAACTTCCTGCTCAGGCAGGAAACACTATACCATTTCAGACAAGTGGCTGTCCAGTTTCTTCTTAAAAGCCTCCAGTGATGGCTCACCCACAACCTCTGCAGGAAACATCTGCAGAAAGCTACAGTCCACTCCAATTTCATATTGCAGCTTACTAACCACATAGAAATATCTGCAGTGCACATGGATTAGAGAACAAATAAAGTATATGATATCATCAAGAGAATAAAAGAATGCAAATGCAAATGGGCTGGTCACATAGCAAGAAGAACAGATGGCAGGTGGACCAAGGCAATCATAGAATGGATCCCACTTGATAAAAAGCATCCATGAAAGACACCTAAAACAAGATGGATCTACAGCATCACCAAATATTGGGGCAAAAGAAAACTTTGCCGTATTGGTTGGACATATGCGGAAAAAGCCTTCATCCTGCAGTGGATAGGTAATGGCTAGAATGATGATGATGATGAAATAATTTCTATTATAACAAATGATAACAAAACTATGACTCATAAATGTTCTCTTATTGCTGCATATACTTTCTAAATTTCTAAAAAGTATCTTGAGGTCAATAAATCCATTCTTGCTTCTGTAGTCAGGGAAGAGCTGGAAATATCTCCAATGCAAAGTCATTTCAAAATTAAAGTATTAATTACTGACTGAAGATTCTATAAATGAACTCAGACTATCAAAGCTGCATTTTGAAGAGTAAACTTTTAAGTCCTCTTACACTTTGGCTGTTCAAATTACAAACACATTTTTTCTACAATATGGATTTGCTATTTAATTCCCAGTTCAAACATACCTGAAGGCCACACACAGTTTCAAAGAGGTCTAGCATCTTTTAAGCATACAAAAGCCTTGAAGTAGCTGGCAAAACATAAATAAGTTTTCCATGTAGAGAAATGTTTAACAATTTGCATGCCAACTCCTTAGAAGAGCTTTCTCTATTGAATAACTTGATTCTTTGTAAGACATAGGAAGTTTCAGAGTTGTTTCATAGAAAGATTGTATTTGCTATTTTAGCTATGAAAAATGTTGCACATATCTTCTTTGATTTTATAATCTGTAGTAAGAGTTGATTGTTGATGTCTTTCTTAAAAATTAAGATATACTTGGACACTGAGAATAAATTGTCACACTTTTTGTACATTACTAGAAAGGCTGTGTTTTTTAAATCAAAGACAATTCAGAAGAGGATGGATCAGCTAGAACAGATTGTAGGTTTGAGCACAGAAGTGGTGATAATATGAGGACCTGAGGCTTGGCCTATTAATGTATTAGCAAACTATTAAGGGCTTTTACAAGTGAGCCATGAATTAACTTCAACAAGAGCTAGTTCTCTATGCTTTTGCTTAATATAGCTGTCATTAGACTCAGCAGTTAGCTACACCTATCTTGACATTTACTAGAAGAAGCTAAGAAGGCTGACCACAAATGCTTCAGTTCTAGGAAATGTTAGTCAAACTAACTGATTGTGGCTTTGTAAACTGTGCTGAAGAATTTTGCAAGTGGGACCATTTCAGGAACAAGAAAAGGTACACTAACTGTGGCATGTTGCTTAAACTATACTCAAGAATCTCAGGACAAAGATCCAGAGGTAGAAAGTTCATCATTAGGATGTTAAAAAAACCACACCAAGAGGTAAAGAGCTTAGCTAATTGGGATCATCCCATGCTTCTTACAGGATGTTAGCCTAAACTGTGAGTGTAATTCAGGAAAAAGTAATGGAAGTATTAGGAAGTTCTGATGTCCATACAGATGTCCTCAATTTACAACCACAATTGAGCCCAAACTTTCTGTTCCTCATCGAAACACTTGTTACCTGAGCTTTGTCCCATTTTACAACCTGTCTTGCCACAGTGGTTAAGTGAATCAGAAATCAGAGTTGGAAGGGACCTTATAGGACATCTAGTCCTGCCCCCCGCCTAAGCAGGAGACCTTGAATCATTGCAGTTGTTAAAGTAGTAACACGATTGTTAAGTGAACTAGCTTCCCCATTGATCCTTGCTTGTCGTAAAGTTACAAAAAGTGATTGCATGACCCTGAGACACGGAAGCTGTCATAAATATGAACCAGTTGCCAACTCTCTGAATTTTGATCATGTGACTCAATGGTCATAAGCGAGAAAAAATGCTCATAAGTTCACTTTTTTCAGTGCCATTGTAATTTTGAACAGTCAGCAAACAAATGGTTGAAAGTAAAGGACTAACTGAATATGGTTTTACAGTATAAAACAGCTTGTTGAATATCAGCAGACATTCTTGATTTGGACATGAGTTCCAATCTACCTCTCTTTAATTCTGTGCAGAAATAAAGTGTTAAACCCAGTTTCCTCTCTCAATGTGATCATTGATTCAAAATGCACCAGGTATAACAAACCCAGTGTAGGGCTGAGCTAACATAATGTGAATATGTTCCAATGGTGGGATTCAAATTTTTTTACTACTGGTTTTGTGAGCGTGGCTTTGTGGGCGTGGCAGAGGAAGGATACTGTAATATCTCCTGTCAGTTTTCCGAACTACTCAAAATTTCCGCTACCGGTTCTCCAGAACTGGTCAGAACCTGCTGAATGCCACCTCTGATATGTTCTTACTTTTTCTTAGTACGGTTTCTTGATCCAGTCAAATGACTAAGCAGAAGACTGTTATTGTTAAGGTTGCTAATTTTTTTTTTGTAAAAAAACCTACAATCAAGTGTAGGTCATTCTAGACCAGATTTAACCTCAAAAGATTTTGGAATACAATTTCCAGTTTCCCCTAGCATCCTGGCTACAAGCCACAACATTCTGATTATTTTACCCTCCAGTCATCTGAGCAAGAGAAGATTTGTTTGTTTTAAAATTTATTATTTGTTTTAGTCACTGCCTGATCTCAAAAGACTTTCTGTAGGTTATATCCTCAAAAAAGACCAAACAATAAAAAAAACATGGAAGAGTAAAATAAACCAAACTTGCCCCAAGCCAACAACAACAGCAAAAACCCTTAGCATCTACCCAAACCCCAGGCCTTCTACAATAGTTGTAGGGTGGGATAATATGAACAGTATAACTGAGAAGGTTAAGACAATGGTTTTCTTTAGGTAATATACTGGGAAAAATACATTTCAAAATAAAATTGCAGCCTTATAATAGGGCATGTAATCCTGTCATTAGAAAAGTAGGATTGCCAACCCAGGGAACATGTAATAAGGGGCCTGGTTTCAGCTGTATATCAGACGCAATATCTATAATTTTTTAAGCTGCTGCCTCAAATTTCCCAACTGATTCGGAGTGAAAAGTATTTAAGCAATACATTTCATAGAACGCAGAACATAGAATAATAGAATTGGAAGGGACCTTGGAAGTCTTTTAGTCCCATCCCTGGCTCAAGGAGGAGACTGTAGTCTATACCATTTCAATCAAGTGGCTCTCCAATCTCTTTCTGATGGATTCTAATGATGGAGCACCCAGTTTCTGAAGGCAAATATTCCATTGGTTCATTGCTCTCACCATTAGGAAATTCTTGGTTGCTTTTCTCCTTGGTTAGTTTCCAACCATTGCCTCCTGTCTTGCCTTTTGGTTCTTTGGAAAATTGTTTGGCCCCCTCAACTATTAACCATCAGTAGTATCATGTCACCCTAGTCCTTCTTTTCATTAGACTACACATACCCAATTCCTGTAACCATTCTTCATATTACAATTAGAATTCTTTTATGGGCCAAGTGTGATTGGACACATAAGGAATTTGTCTTGGTGCAATGCTCTCTGTAATATGTGTTTTTTTCTAGTGAAACCAGTCTATCAGGGTAACCTGGTCTACCCAAATATGGGATGGAGCATACGGCTTCCGCTTTTTTTCATAGGTTCTTCATATGTTTTAGCCTCCAGTCCCCTAATCTTTTTTGTTTCTCTTCTCTGCACTCTTTTCAGAATCTCAACATCTTTTTTGTAATATGGTGAGCAGAACTGGAGGCAGTATTCCAAGTGTGGTCTTACTAAGGCTTTGTAAAGTGGTACTTGATCTTGATTCTATCCTGCTATTAATGCAGCCTAGGATTGCAGTGGCCTGCACCACTTTGCCTACTTGGTTAAGACACACATATATTTTTGTAAACAATTAAGCTTTAGAGTATGCTCTATCTGTTATGTATTTTCCAGTTCTATTGAAAACAATACATTTTTGGGAATAAAAATTCTAAGGAGAGTTTTGTTGTACAAGCATTCATGTCAAAAATGACTGAGAAGCAGCATATCAGTTTAAATCAGGCATTCAGGTAACGCTCAACTTATAAGCACAATTGGGACCAGAATTTCTGCTGCTCAGTAAGGCAGTTGTTATGCAAGTTGTGCCCAATTTTACTACCTTTTTTTGCCACAGTTGTCAAGTGCATCACTGCAGTTGTTAAGTAAATCATACAATCATTAAGCAAATCCACTTTCACCAATTGACTATACTTGTCAGAAGCCAGCTGGGAAAATTGCAAATGGCGTTCACATGACCCCAGAGCACTGGAACTATCATAAATACATGTGGGTTTTCAAGCACCCAAATTTTGATCACATGACTATGGGGGTGCTACAAAGATTGTAAGTGTGAGACTACCTCCGTAACTTCAAATAGTTAGTAAACAAATGGTTGTAAGTCAAGGACTACTTGTATTGCATTTTATTTGATGACAGCTAACAAAACCTGTTTTCTGACAAAACAGTATACAGATATTTGTTTTCAGTTTCCCTATGATTTCTGTCTAGGTGCATCAATACTCTGTCATGACTAGTAGGTGCCACAAGACATATTCTGAATTCTCAACTATGCTGCCTTCATGTATAATGGACCTTGCTTTTCTCTCACTCATCAATGTTGAAATAAGGTTCAGTGATCAAATTGATCAGCCTTTCTATCTGGATTTAGAGGTGATAGAGTGGGATGATGGATGTTGTGCTTTGATGTAGTTGCACACAAGACTAGAATGCTCATCAAAAGAGCCATAGTGGATAATCAAAAAGATAGGGATTCTTTTTTCAGAATTTTGAGAGCACATTTGGAATTTTGAGAGTATCTGCTCAGCGTTGTGTTAGGGAGGATCAGTCAGAGAATTACCATTAGACAAACTTGGGACAATCTTCTATGCTATTACTTCCATGTAACTTGCCAAGATGATCCATACTATGCAAACTTGTTTTTTTTTTTTTTTGCAAAGTCCTGTGAAAAAATCCGGCAGCCATTCATTTAGATCTTAAAAGATTTATTTATTTATTTAGCATATGGCATATCATATGTGGACTAGCAACTTATATTAACATTTCATCTAGAGTCGTAGAACACAATAAAATATAAATGTTAAAAAGATCTATGTTCAAATACCAATGTCTAGGTGTAAAGCTACTGGCCTCCTTGTGATGCACCTTGTATAGCATGAACTAAACGAACTAGCAACTGCTGGCAACCAGACTACTCTATAGAATTTCCTAGTTCTCAAAATACAGGGCAACGATGTTAAGGAACAATAACATTATTTTTTTTTAAGACAAGATGGCTAGGTAGCTTATCCCTAATCAAGAAAAAAATAAGGGATTACCTTATTTCCTTGATGACATCAATGCCAGAGGTGGTGTTCAGCAGGTTCTGACCAGTTCTGGAGAACCGGTAGCGGAAATTTTGAGTAGTTTGGAGAACCGGCAAATGCCACCTCTGACTGGAGATTTTACAGTATCCTTCCCCTGCCACGCCCACCAAGCCACGCCTACCAAGCAACACCACACACCCCAAGCGACGCCCACAGAATTGGTAGTAAAAAAATTTAAATCCTACCACTAACAGCCAGTATCAAAAGGCAGGCCTTGGATGGAAGAGTGATTGTTCTGACCCATTTTAAATGTGATCAACTCACATTGCTATTCAATCTTTTTAATGTAATGTTGAAATCATTTTTCCCCAGAAAGTAGAAATGAGAGAAATGCCTAAGTCTTTGGTTGGTTCTAAAACGGCAGTTTGTTTGAATAGAAAATATAATAGTGCTCCTTGATGGTGTAGTTAGAATTAGGTGAAGTGGAAGGTTTCTGTCCCCCACCAAAAAAACTTGAGTGAAACGCTGATTGCATTGCCTGGTTTCCAAGTTTCACTTAGCAAGTGTAGACATTTTAGAAAGGGGGGGGGGAAATAATGAGGTGCATTAAGGAAGAAGGAAGTAACCTTGTTGCTATGACAGCAGATGTACGTGAAAGCACTAAAAGCCACATGAGCTTTTAGGTAAACAATGAGTAATGGTTTGACCTTCCTAATAGGTCTTTTGGGAGGAACAGGTGAAGAAGTGCAACTCATTTGGCAGAGAGCAAAACATTTTATAGGATATATCATTTCTTTCAAAGAGCATGTGATTTTCTATCTTCCTTACATCTAGAGGATGTATTCCAGTTCTGCTCTCTGAGACTTTTTTAACTAAAGCTGTCAGACACCCTATCCAACACTTGTCATAGGAATAGGAAGGCTTTATTTCTGAATGGTGGCATTGTTCAATTTTTATATGGAATATCTGCATCAGCTTAATGAAGTCCCTGTTTTGCTAGGTCAGACATTAGCCGATATTTGCGCTTGAGATTTATTATGACATACAATAATCAAGTCTGGATAAGGGGTTTTTGAAAGTACTGTACAAATATTCAGACATTTGAAATCTGTCTTTCCCAGGAATATTTTTGCCCTGTTAAACAAAAAAACTTCTCTTTCACTATTTTCCTAGCATTTTCATTTTGAAAGGAGAAATTTCCTCCTCCTCCTCCTCTTCTTTACAGTATTTTACTGCTGAGAGTAATATTGTTATACTCTCTGTCACTGCAACCTATGTGAAAAAAGTCCCATAGAAGGAATTATAGTTTGGAGGATTTAACAGATACATGGGAAAACTGAAAACCACTGCAGAGATAATTATACACTCAAAGATAAGACCTTTTCTCACAGCCCTTGCCATTTTGTAACTAACAGAACCATTAGAATTTCTTCACCCCAACCAGAAATGGTTCTGGTTCTCCTTTGGAAGGAATTAAATGGCACTTCTCTACCCATCATGGGAATGGTTTTATTTAAATGTCAAATAAATGTTTGGCACAATATCAAGATAATATGGTCACTGTGGATCAGCGATATTGAATTCAGCTCTTTGTTCAGCCATGGAATCTGACTGGTAAGTAGATGAACGGTCTTATGTTAATTCTGTTATAGTGCAGATAAAATGCATAGTCCTGAGGAGAAACAGGTGAGAAAGATGAAATAAATGTACATGTTCACCACTCCATTTTGACCACAATAATAGGTACTCAAATGATATTAATCCAAATAGCTAATAGGAGATACGAAAAAGGCAAGATGGAAGCCTTCCAAACAGCAGGCTCATTATGTGTTTAATATAGTATTTTGAATTGAGATTCTATCCGTCAAATTGTCTTTCCTGGTGCTTTATAATATGAATTACTTTTGAAATTCTGTCAGCCTGCTCTAAAATTACACCCATCGTATGTTAAATGAAGCTGTTTCTTGCTGGAAATCAAGACCTTCAAAGTGACCTACATTTTTGTCATCAGCTTGTGGAAAGTGTACAAAAAAGGTTTGAAAAAGAATGTGCAAAATAATTTTCAAAATGACATAAGAAGATCACTCTTCCCTGTACTTATTTGTGAGATTTCTCCAATATCCCTTTCCCCAAATAAATTATTAACAGGCAAGACGGATTAAGCACAACATCCTCCATCATTTTTGTAGTTCTGAAAAGTGGGGATAGGAACTGAATAAAATTTGCAACATTAATAAGAAAGATCCATATTAAAATGAAATCCCATCTCTGTGCCAGGGATGTAACCAGGGATTCTGGGAACCAATTTAAATGTTTTGAAAAATATATATGGTTGTCTATCCACATATTTTTGTGGGCAACTTAATGCTGCTATTGCCAGAAATGATTCTCCAGGTTCCCTTTGCATTGGTTGACAGCAGCATGATCTTTCAACTCTTCCACAACAAAAGGGCGGACTCAGTGTGACTGCTGCTTTCTCTTTAGCTGGAGCTTGAATATGATGACGAGAGATGATGATCAGAACCAACATCCCCTCCACCGTATGTCCTCATGTCAAGTATAATTTATCTCTATTATTTACTAATGCAGCCTTAGTTGATTTCATTTGATCAGCATATCTTATGGATGGTTTGGTTTTATGTGCAAAATGATGTATCACGGGTGCTTAGATCTTGCCCGTGGGGCCACCCTGGAAACAACGAAGGACCAGCCCGCAGTGCCTATGCCAGTGAAAATGGAGCTCCCCCCAAGCTGGCAGAAGGTTACAGGAGGCCATCATGGCTGAAAACGGAGCTCGGGAGCCAATTTTCATTGGTAGAGTCCTCAGGCCACCACAGATGCCCCTGACACAAGTTATATTGAGCTGGCCACACCCACCATGGCCACGCCTACCCTGCCCCTCCCCAAAGTCAAACACAACCCTCAATAAATTGAGTTTGATATCCCTGATATACATGCACTTTATGTTACAAATGAACAGCATGCTTACTCAATTCTCACTTGTTTTTGATTCAAAATCCATGTAGGCCATGACATATTCTCCTTGCCAGCTTGCCCCTTCTTGCCAACCATGCATTCAGATGCCTTGATTGGAATCCTGCTATGGTGATACTTGCAATCTTCATTCAGTGGCTGAAGTACTCAGTCCTGAAGTAAACATGCCTAAGTTAATCAACACACATAACAACACCTTGCTATATGCTGACAATATGATTCTGTTGTCATACTCACAAGTTGTGTTGCATGGATTGTTAAGAAGACTTGACTATCATTGTCGTAACAATTCTATGATTATTAATAAATTGAAGTCAAGAATCATGGTTTTCAGAAAATGACATCACAGCCATAGATAGCTATTAGATGGTAAGCCAACAGAGCTCCTTCTTATTTAGAAATAGTCTGAAACTGTATTTTGGCTCCCTCACCATTAAAGGAGTTCACTCAGAGTGAGGCAACATGTAAATTCTTTGCTAACATTTTTTAAAAAGTTACTTTTATCAAGTTTCCTTAACCCCAATTATTATGGTATACAAAGTCAACATTACCACTATGCTCTTACATATGAAACTGACATTTGGGGTTTAAAACATTTAACATTGCTATAGCAAAAAGAGCATAGAATTGGTGCAAAATTGATACTATGGGGAAACTGACAGACTTCCAAAATTGTATCTGATAGAACAATTAAGAAAAATTTCAATTACAGATCACTTGGATTGCAGAACTCACAAGCTATATCAGGAACTCTGACTCAACTATCTCTGGAAAAGAAGCTAAAAAGATTGCTGTGCACACAATTTTGAATATGGAAGCTGAAAGAGACAGAGATACTCTCAGTAAGGCCAGCACATTGAAACTGATGAGCCACTATAAACACACCTTCCAAATTACAAAACATTTAAACAGAGAAATGGCCAAGCAACAAGTGAGATTTGAGCAGCTGGGCACAATGGTTAAATATGGATTTCTCACTGCTTTTAGGAGAAAGGTGAGGTGGAAGAGAGATTTCAGCATTCTGATTCAATTTGAAATGCTGTAGTTGCTGTCTTTTCCTCCTCTACATCCTCTCAAAAGAGACCACAGACTTTTTAACTCAGTGTGTAATGCAAGCGGTAGCGCGCTCCGACCCTCCATACTCATCCTGCAGCCCTGGTTGTCCGGATCCTCAGGCCCTGAATACCCAGCTGCTGTTGTGCAATGCCAGGTCCATGGTTAATAAGGCTCCCCTGATATATGATTTGGTTCAGGAGGAGGCCGCGGACCTGGTAGGTATTACCAAAACCTGGTTGGGCCCAGAGGGCGGTGTCCCTCTGGTTGAGATGTGCCCACCAGGTTTCCTTGCATTTCACCAGCCTAGGGCTCAGGGAAGGGGTGGTGGGGTGGCGGTGCTTATAAAGGAAGTTCTTCGTCCTAGGGAGGCCACTGTCCCTCAGACGGCTGGCTGTGAATCTCTTTTTGTGAAGTGGGGGCAAGGGGTCCAGATGGGTCTTTTGATGGCGTACCTGGCTCCCTGCCACGTCTCATCAGCCCTGCCCGGACTCCTCGAGGTAATAGCCGGACTGGCGGTTGAGACCCCCAGGCTTTTGGTCATGGGGGATTTCAATCTGCCATCGTCCGGTGAAACCTCGGGATTGGTTCGGGAGTTCTTGGCTTCCATGACGGCCATGGACCTGACCCAGTTAGTTTCTGCCCCCACTCACATTGGAGGACACATGCTGGACCTGATTTTTGTCTCTGGGCAATGGTTGAATGACTGTAAGTTTGGGGAGTTAGTCATCACACCCTTGTCATGGACAGATCATTCCCTCCTTAGGTTGGACTTCTGTTCCACCACCCCCCACCGCAGGGAGGCGGAACCACTTAGATTGTTCCGCCCCAGGCGCCTGATGGACCTGGAGTGGTTCCAGAAGGAGCTTGGGCCATTTCCTGAGTCTCTGGCTCACAGCTCGCCTGGAGACCTGGTGGCCGCCTGGGATGGGTCGGCCGCCGGGGCTCTAGATCGAGTTGTGCCTCTGCGACCTCTGACCCGGCACAGATCCCATTTGGCTCCGTGGTATACGGAGGAGCTACGGGAGATGAAGTGCCGGAAAAGACGTCTAGAGGGTATTTGGAGGGCGAGCCGTTCTGAGTCTGACCGAACACAGGTGAGATCTCATATTAAGACTTACCTTGTGGCGATAGGGGCGGCGAAATCTTCGTATTTCTCCGCCCTTATTGCGTCGGCAGAAAATCGACCTGCCGCTCTGTTCAGAGTGACCCACTCTCTACTTGAACCGAGAGCGCGGGATGACCTCTTACGGGGTAGAGCGGAGGAGTTTTCTCGATTTCTGCATGACAAAATCGCTCAGATTCGGGAGGGGCTCGACTCCAATTGGATGGTCCCGGGGGAGGTGTCCGGGGCAGGTCTTGTGAATGTTATCTGGGGAGAGTTCGATCCTGTGACCGCCGAGGGTGTGGACAGGTTGCTGGGGGGTCTGAATGCCACCACCTGTTTATTGGACCCGTGTCCTTCCTGGTTGGTTTCAGCCGCCAGGGAGATGACACGAGGCTGGCTCCAGGGGATTATCAACGCTTCTTTGAGAGAGGGGGCGTTTCCTACCGCCTTGAAGATGGCGGTGGTGCGGCCCCTCCTCAAGAAGCCTTCCTGGATCCAGCTATTTTAAATAACTATCGTCCAGTCTCCAACCTTCCCTTCATGGCGAAGGTTGTTGAGAGTGTGTTGGCATGTCAGCTCCCCCGGTACCTGGAGGAAGCTACTTACCTCGATCCGTTCCAATCGGGCTTCAGGCCTGGACATAGCACTGAGACGGCATTGGTCGCGTTGGTTGATGATCTCTGGAGGGCTCGTGACAGAGGGTTCTCCTCTGTCCTGGTCCTATTAGATCTCTCGGCGGCTTTCGATACTATCGACCATAGTATCTTGTTGCGACGGTTGGAGGGGTTGGGGATTGGAGGAACCGTCCTCCGTTGGTTCTCCTCCTTCCTCTCCGACCGTTCGCAATTTGTGTTGGCGGGAGGGGAGAGGTCCACCTCTAGGCCCCTGGTTTATGGGGTGCCTCAGGGGTCAGTCCTTTCTCCCCTCCTGTTCAACATTTATATGAAGCCGCTGGGTGAGATCATCCGTGGTCTTGGAGTGAGATGTCATCTATATGCGGATGACACCCAGTTGTACATCTCCACTCCGGACCACCCCAATGATGCTGTGGGGGCTATGTCTAGGTGCCTGGAGGCCGTGCGGGATTGGATGGGCGGGAACAGGCTTCAGCTCAACCCATCCAAGACTGAGTGGCTGTGGTTTCCGGTGCCCCGATATAGCCAGCTGACACCTTCGCTGGCTATTGGGGGGGAAATTTTACCCCCCACAGAGACGGCCCGCAACCTGGGAGTCCTCCTGGATGTACGGCTGTCGCTTGAACATCACGTTGCGGCTGTCTCCAGGGGGGCGTTTCATCAGATCCGTCGGATTGCGGCCCTTTCTGGATGGGGACGCCTTGCGCACGGTCACTCAGGCCCTTGTCACCTCTCGCCTGGACTATTGTAATGCCCTCTACATGGGGCTCCCTGTGGGGAGCACCCGGAGACTCCAGCTGGTGCAAAATGCGGCCGCGCGGGTGATCATGGGGGCGTCGCGTAGCGCCCATGTGACGCCTCTCCTGCGCGAGCTGCATTGGTTGCCAGTGGCTTTCCGGGTTCGCTTTAAGGTTCTAGTTTTGACCTTTAGGGCGACCCATGGCATGGGACCAGGTTACCTGCAGGACCGCATTCTTCCAGTGATCTCCAGCAGGCCGGTGCGTTCACATAGAGAGGGTCTGCTCCGGGTGCCATCGGCCGCTATGTGTCGCCTGGCAGCGCCGAGGAACAGGGCCTTCTCTGTGGGGGCCCCCGCCCTCTGGAATACTCTGCCACCGGAGCTTCGTACCAGCACGGACCTGAGGGCCTTCAGGCGCGCGTTGAAGACCTGGCTCTTCGAGCAGGCCGGCCTGGGCTGAGATGATTTTAATTGGTCTCCATATTTATTATAAATTTTAATTGGGGTTTTAAGGGGGGGGGAGGGGCTCTTTTACTTTTATTAACCAGCCAACCTTAAATTTAATATTTTTTTAACTTTTGTATTGTTTGTGGGGTTTTAGACGGGCTGTGCACCGCCCTGAGTCCCTTGGGAGAAGGGCGGTATATAAATTGAAATAATAAATAAATAAATAAATAAATAAACATGTTGAACTACACTACACTTACCCATACCCAGCATGGATATCAGTGGTGGGATTCAAATTTTTTTACTACCAGTTCCGTGAGCGTGGCTTGGTGGGCGTGGCAGGGGAAGGATACTGTAAAATCTCCAGTCAGAGATGGTATTTGCTGGTTCTCTGAACTACTCAAAATTTCCTCTACCGGTTCTCCAGAACTGGTCAGAACCTGCTGATGGGTATGGATTCTCATTTGTTTTCATTCTTTTCCGGTAAATATTCCTCTTTCATGGTAGCTTCTCTGGGAATTTTAATTAAAATCCCTCCCCTTGTTTTTGTTCAGGCCAATGGAAGACCCTTTTGCAGTGTAAGATTGTCTTGATAGTCCTTCCCAAGTATTTTAAGTTCTTGTTGAGATGTCAAAGGCAGGAGTGCTCTTTATGCAACACAGATATTGAGAAATAAATCAGTACAGTAGGTTCTTTCTTTCCTGAGTCTATAACTCATATTTTATTGATGCTGCCTGCACTGTTTGGCACAATCATGCTTTTATTGTTTTGAACCACTATGTACAAGGCTAATGCTGAATAATATATGGATTAAAATCTTCCTAGAGTGTGAAATTACCATATGAAACATTTCTGCATTAAAGCGGCAGCCTTTCAGTCTTAAACTGCACATTTAGAAGGCTTTGAAACTCATAGACGAATGGCCTTAATTATGAAACTAATAAGTAGCATTTGTTCCAACATGAAGAAGTCTTCTATGGACCTAATAATGTGGCAAATTAATCATATGGCTTCTGTTTTATTTTATTTTATTTGGAGTGCACCTCAGTTGTAAATAATGGAGATTACTTTCATTTACATTTAAATCCACAGTTAAATATTTCTTGTTAATACTGTTGGGACCAAGGATGTACGAGATTTTAGGTTCAATTTGAAACAGGTCCTTTGATATTGGTGAGTACACAAATGTAGCAACTGTCTACAACTTATTAAAGCATTCGCACCAATTCCCAGGGTGTAGAGAAGCTTCCACTCTAGCTACATGATCCTGAAAGCAGATGCACCTGCTTTAATGATCTCCAGATAGGTTTTGCATTCACAACCGCCAGGAACAATGTACAGTTCTAATTAGGCCTCATTGGCTTATGTCTAATGGAAATCTGTCCCTACAAATGTTTAATACAGTGACTAACCTAGAAATCTTCCCAGTAATCCTGCAACACACAATCACATTAATTGAATAAAATATAATCATTTTAAAAGCTGAAGAATCTCTCTATACCTTCAAGAAATGCCCACTATCTCACAAGCTGTTGCATTAGAAGGGGATCATCAAGATATCAACTCGTAAAGCATTCCTGGCCTGCTATCGAGTTGCCATGGGCAGGAGGGGGGAGAGCTGGTGCAGCAGCATGGCAGGCACAGCCAGAGGCACATTCCACGCATACCTTTCTCAAGGCTGTATTCCAGAGGCGTGATCTCTACAGCCCGCAAAGATGCTCAGTTGGAGAATGCGATTTATGACACACCCTGGGGGGAGGGAGGAAACAGGGTCATAATTGAAATGTAAATTACGTGGGGAAGAACTGACTTCACTTGGATACGTGCTGACATGTTGCTCCTAATGAATAACTGTATTTCTTTTGAAAATTGGCTCGAGGTTCATGGTTTAATTAGGGCATCCTAATCGGAACCCTGACACAAGACTTCATAATATCAGTACAGTATCATCTTTCCATTGGCCAAAAAGACAGCACAGTATAGTATTCTGGAATGGGTTATATGCTTATAGGTACTCAGTGAGTCCTATAATTGAGAAAAAAAATACTACATCAGAAAATTGTCTTATCAAGTCAGGTGGCAGTAGAAAATAAAGGATGTTTGAGGATGAATGTAGCCCACTATGATATATAATATGATTGACATTTAAAGTTCCTAACTGTAAAATGGTAACCAAACATTCTTCTTTGAATATGATTCTTTTATTTATCTTATAAATTACTAGCCTATATGGAATTTAGACAGTTTATAATTTTACAATTAACCTTCTATAAGAGAAAAATGACAAAAATGCATTTAAAATTAAAATTCAGACCTGTCACCATATAAAGTTAATATGTTGCTAAAAATGTATTTTCAGAAAAATCTTATAAACTGACCTCATAATCCTATCATTGGACTGTTAATATATATGCCTTTTGGAATTTGTAAACTTGAGCACCCTAATTGTTTTCCAGAAAATGAATTATTCTTATTCAATATCAGAGTGAAGTATCTTTAAAAACAAGAATGTCAAGAATGACATAAGAATACACACATTCCATTTGGGTTATTCAATTGCCTTACAAATATATGAATTTGGAAAAATTTCCTTATATAGTCAGTTCACTGGTTTCTCTAGCTCATTAACAGAATAATGGAGTTAGAAAGGACCTTGGAGGTCTTCTACTCCAACCCCCTGCCTAGGCAGGAAACCCTACACTATTTCAGACAAATGGTTGTCCAATCTTTTCTTAAAAACTTCCAGTGTTGGATCATCCACAACTTCTGGAAGCAAGTCATTCCACTCATTAATTGTTCTAAGTGTCAGGAAATTTCTCCTTAGTTCTAAATTGCTTCTCTTCTTGATTAGTTTCTATCCATTGCTTCTTGTCCTGCCTTCAGGTGCTTTGGAGAATAGCTTGACTCCCTCTTCTTTGTGGCAGCCCCTGAGATATTGGAACACAACTAATGTGTCACCTCTAGTCCTTCTTTTCATTAAATTAGACATACCCAATTAAAGCAACCGTTCTTTATATGTTTTAGCCTCCAGTCCTGTAATCATCTTTGCTGCTGTTATCTGTATTTATTATACAATGTCCTGATGTAATCTACCTTGCAATATCTCAAAATTTTTCCTCTTCTATAAAAGAGGCTTAATTTTCTTTACTTTATTTTCAGTGTGCTTGAGAATTTATTTTGAATCTCACTTTGTGTTGTTTGGAGCACACTGTATTATATGAAATGGTTGGAGATTTTATTATCCATTAGCCTATCATAGTGCATCATCTCTGGTTGCTCAGACTTTCCAATCTGAAAATATTCTAATGGAATGAGTTCCTTTATGGTATCCTCTTGAGATTTAAATGAACCACAGAGAACCAGAGAGGATGCAGTTCAGCTGAGGAGAGATTACACTATGATGAAAAACATGAACCATTTCTCTCATATATTCCTTGATTACTTTGCAACAAACTTGTTCTATTCCTACTGGTTCAGTAAGATGGAAATTTGTAGATTATGACACATTAAAAATCAAATCACTGACTCAAGGTATATTCACATTTATCATAGAAACTGCTTCTATCCTATATGCAAGCCAACTCGACTTTAAACTAGATTAAGAAATTCTTGTCTGGGCTGAAAAATGATTGATAGCATCTTGCAAGATTTTCAAGATTGCAGATTGTCATGAACTCTCTTTGGACAATACTTCCTTTCTCTTTCAGGAAAGGTATCTGTCAATTCTGCAACTCTGTAGTATATTCTTCCCAGTTACACACACACACACACACACACACACACACACACACACACACAGATGTTTGTTATGTGTGTATGCCTATGTGTGAGTATGTGTATATATACATACAAGTCTAAGTTAAATTTATATTTAAACCTAAAATATCAACACAGAGATTCATGCAGGCATTACAAGTATTTTCTTTTTAAAAAGTTCTCTTTTTGCCACATTATATTCTAATAGGCTCTATAAATTCTTTTTGTAGCACTACTAAAATAGCGTACTAATTATAATATTTGTATAGCAAAGGTTGCTAGTTCAAAAGCTGGCAGAAACATTTTATTTTAATTACACATTTTCTCTTCTTTAAACAGTTCTATCCCTTGGCTCTTAAAAAAGAAAAAAAAAGTCCAGGGGTTTACTATACTACTACACTGCAAGATTTTACTCCCAGCTTTCCAGTATCCCAAGTAGCTGATAAGATATTTTAGGAGCTTCGATTGTACCTTTTACTTTAAGTGATGCAAAAATCCTGTACTTATTTTTTTTCGGTGGAGGGGGGGGGAGGGGAGGAAGAGAAAAATATCTAGCTAAGAAAAGAAAACTGTATTTTCCAAAAAATGCTGGATTTTGAACTACAACCTTCTCTGTGCTAAGCACAGATCAAAGGCATTTTATTTTTTCATCTCTGTTATTAAAGGGAATTATTGAAAAGATTACTAGGTGATGGCTAAGCAGACAAAGCATCATCTTCTTAATTGCTTTCCTAGGAACTTGGCAAAAATAATAACACTGTCAGACTCAGCCATAAAACACTTAAAAAGCCAAGGAATGTTGATAGGATGGCAGAAGATACTAGGAAATGAGAATAGGCTCTGGGAAAGCCAGTATTAGATAATCTTATAACTTTCTAGAACAGTGATGGCAAAACTTTTAGGCTTAGCGTCAGTGGTGGGATTCAACATTTTTTACTACTGGTACTGTGGATGTGGCTTGGTGGGCATGGCTTAGTGGACGGGGAAGGATACTACAAAATCCCCATTCCCTCCCCAACCCACTAACTTGCTTTTCAGCTCCGTTCTCCTGTGCAAGGCAACAAAAGAAGACCCAGCTGATCAGCTGGGACTCAAGAGGCAGTGAATAAATGAGGGCAGGGCCAATCAGAGGTGGTATTTGCCAGTTCTCCGAACTACTCAAAATTTCCATTGCCGGTTCTTCAGAACCTATTAGAACTGGCTGAATACCACCTCTGCTTAGCATGTCAAAAATTCAGAAAATGCCTAGCTTTACTCAATAGAACAGAAGAGAGTAGAGTAGAGTAGAGTAGAATAGAATAGAATAGAATAGAATAGAATAGAATAGAATAGAATAGAATAGAATAGAATAGAATAGAATAGAATAGAATAGGAATAACAGATTTGGAAAGGGTCCTTGGAGGTTTTCTAGTCCTATTTCTATTTCTAGTCCTATTGTTTCTTTTTTATTTTTCTTATATGTAACCATGTATTCATAACTATGTTTTTACTTATACCTATTATCTTGTAAGCAATTGACAAAATAAAATAAATAAAAATAAAATAAAATAGTCCAAACCCCTGCTTAGGCAGGAAACTCTATACCATTTCAGACAAATGGTTAGCCAATCTCTTCTTAAAATATGTCTATGGAGATTCTCCATCAGATAACAGATAATCAGAATTGGAAGGGACCTTATAGATCATTTAGTCCAGGGGTCTCCAACCTTGGCAACTTTAAGACTTGTGGACTTCAACTCCCAGAGTTCCTTAGCCAAGGTTGGAGACCTCTGATCTAGTCCAACTCCCTGCCCAAGCAGGAGACCCTACACCATTTCTGACAAATGGCAGTCCAATCTCTTCTTGAAGGTCTCAACTGATCAATATTCCAAGTCATGGTTATCCCATGGTTTCTTTTTCAAAAGGTAACAGGACTTTGTTTTTTCTTGAAGATGTTTTGCTTCTCATCCAAGAAGCTTCTTCAGTTCTGTAATTCTGTAAGAATTGAAAACACTTCTTAGATGAGAAGCGTAACTTTTTCAAGGAAAAACTTAAGTCCAGTTGCCTTTTGAAAAAGCATCTTTTGGGTAGTACTTGGTGGCAAAGCTGATCCTGGGCCTGAAATAGAGCTGGGCCTTTGTCTCCAGCCCCTGTGAGCCCTAAATGACAACAAGATTCTAATTCCAGTGTTCTTTGTCCAAATAGGCTATGAGCTGGAAAGGCAGATTATTATCTTTTTATTTATGCGTAAATAAAAAGAGACCCCTATGAATACAAGGTGAAGGGTCCCTTACAAGATTGGTGATTTCTTTACGTACAGTTCAAAACATATTGGTTCTGCAAAGGTGTTCTTTCATTGGTTAGCATCATTTGACTCATCTGTGATCTCGCAAGCATGCTCAGTAACCTTATACATATCATGTAATATTTGATATCATCCCATAATGCTGATTTATTTTATTTTATTTATTAAATTTCTATGCCACCCATCTCCTCTACAAAATGACTCTGGATATTGTTAGCAATGAACTTGTTAAGGCATTAATTGCATTCCATATTTCCCTCATTGTAATGAGTTTCCAGGTTATTAAATTTCAAATCCTTGTGCAATTCTTGTCTTAAGCCAATTCTTATTAGAATCCACATTCTTGCTTCGATACTTCAAAGACTTAATCAACTTGTACTTTTTGAAAACGTTACTCAAAGGGCTCCTCTTCTGATCCCATCATGCTAGTAACCAGCTCTGCCACTTAAAAAGGCCACCTCACACTGTTCACCAAGGGGCACGAGCATTCCCTAGGATCTTCAATTGATATGCCCCTGTGGCCTACCTAAGACTGCTCTGGGTTGCATGACGTTTTTGAAGCAGTTTTGGAGAATGTTCTTCTTTGCTTTGTACGCTCCAAAAACTGAGAGAAAGCACACCCCATTTGTGACTGATTTTCAAATGCTCTAGAGGCCGTATGGAGCACAGCGCTCTTGCATGACTTCCTGAAAGTCCAGAGGCCACGTGAGAGCATACCCCATTCTCACATGGCCTCTGGCCATTTCATAAATATGGGTGGTATTTTCAAGAATAGTTGACAGGCATTGGCAAAACTGGTGTGTCACCCAAAATATTATGACGTGTCACATTTGACATGAGTGCCATCACTACTGTTGGAAGAAATGTCCATCTGAGTTCAGTTCCAAGTGGGGAGAAAGACACTGGAAACATGGAGGCTGCTTGGAGGAATAGTTTAATGGTGAACAGGACCACATGGGTTTAAAGTCCTGGGTAGCTGACCACATGGAGTGGAGAGTGAGTGTTATTTGTGCCCTCTCTTGGGCTTTGAACTTGAGTTTCCTGTTCCTGTGGCAAGGGCATGTATCCTATTGGTTGCTGTAGGGGTCATGTGCAAATTCTAGGAGTTTGTCTGAGATAAGTTTGGTTGAACTGTGCTGGGTGATGTAATGTAGGGGCTTGATTGTACAGTGTGGTGAGCTCAATGCTAGATGGGTAGAGGGCTAATCCTATTATGTCATGAGGGTCATGTCTTAATCCCATCAGCCTGGAGCTGAAGGTTTTTTGTTTTGTAGATAGGCTGGCCATCTTTTGTCTTGCAGATAAGCTGGCACCAAAATATCTGCTGGGGGCAGGGAGCTGGGGCTGAGTTTCTGTTTCCTTTAAGATTTTTATTTCTCTTTTAAGCAGAGGTGGGATTCTACCAGTTCTCACCAGTTTGGCAGAACTGGTTGTTACAATTCTCGGTAGTTTGGAAAACTGGTAAAATGGGCCCCTGGCCCTCTCCACCCACTCCTCCATTCCCTGCCCAGTAAATCCTTATTGCGCATTCACAACAATCACTGACCGCTTTCTCCTCCCACCCACCCAGTCACTCCTTATAGTGCATGTGCACTACATCACTTCTTGCCTTTTCCCGCCTGCCGCCATCGCTGGTTTTCAGCAGCAGCAGCAGCAGCAGAATGGACTTTTTATCAACTATGGTGGACGTGTGATAAAGCAGAAATATTGGAGTAGGATTCCTATCTTAATAGAGAAAATTCTTAAAGTAAATATAGAAAGAAAATCAGAGAGTTTTCTTTTGGGTTTAATGGAATAAGACTTGGAACAAGTCTTGGTATTTAGTACAGACAGCCCTTGACTTATGACCAAAATTGAGCTCAAAATTTATGTTGCTAAACGAGACATTTGTGAAGTGAGTTTTGTCCCCATTTTACGAGCTTTCTTCCCACAATCGTTAAGTGAATCACTGTAATCGTTAAATTAGAAACTTGGTTGTTAAGTGAATCTGGATTTCCCATTGACTTTGCTTATCAGAAGGTCGCAAAAGGGGATCACATCATCCTAGAACATTGCAACTGCCATAAATATGAGTTGGTGTCCAACTGATCACATGGCCATGGGGATGTTGCAATGGTCGTAAGTCTGAAAAATGGTCACAAGTCACATTTTTCAGTGATATTGTAACTTTGAATGGTCACTAAATGAACTGTTGTAAGTCGAGGACTACCTGTATAGAAATGCCCTTGGAAGTAATATTGAAGGGGAATAGGGTATTATCCATCTGTTTATGAAAATGATTGTTTCTCTGTTCTGGTGATGGGATACTGAACAGGATAGTTAGTTTATCTGCCAGCGAGTGAATAGACTATAGCAATAGCACTTAGACTTATATACTGCTTTATAGTGCTTTACAGCCCTCTCTAAGCGGTTTACAGAGTCAGCATATTGCCCCCCAACAATTTGGGTCCTCATTTTACCCACCTTGGAAGGATGGAAGGCTTAGTCAACCTTGAGCCTGGTGGGATTCGATGTACCAAATTGCAGTAGGAATAACTTGCAGTACTGCACTCTAACCACTGTGCCACCAAGGCTCCTCTATGCTCTAAAAAGATCCAGTTGTGCATAGGATTTAACTAATTCTTCCTAATCATCTGTGTTGTGGGTACTATGGACCATGGGATAAATCTCTAGACCCATTTCCTCTATGAACGTTCTGGTTTTTATACCTCACTTGGAGAGAAAATTACTAGGCTATTTGGGTCATGGGAACAGTGCCATTCAATGCAAAAGCCCTCCACTCTATCCATGAGAATGTCACGGAAATTTTCTTCTCTGAAACATGTTTGAAAAGCAAATTCTCTTTAGTCAAACTAAAAAATGGAGAGTTATTTTTTGCCTAAGATTAATATTGTCTATATAGAGCTGAGAATGGCTTTCCTGAGAATATTTCCTAGAAATATCTCTCAGCCAACTGAGAAATTGTGGAGAGTGAATTGGTTTGTTTTGTATTCAAAGCATGTCCTGTTGAGCTTCATTTTTCATGCTCCTGATACAATTTCTGAAAAGGGGTGCAATATAGCTTTGTGGTCTTTTCTTAAACTATTCAAATGCTGATACGGCCTTTGGTTACCAACTCAACCTGCTCAAGGATAGGATTAAATTTCATGCAATCAAAACACCTAGGATCCTTCATTTTTTTCAGCCTTCTAAAACTAGACATATAGGAAACTGCAATCACATCTAAAATGTCAAGAACCACTAGGTCCTGCTAATGAAAACACTAACTGCAGAAATAAAACCATCAATCTTAAGCCATTGTGATAAATTGGGGTTATAAAACATTTTTTCAATTCTTCTTTAATATATATAAAATGCATTTGTTTATATGTTCGTGTATTTATTCTGATTTAATCATAATAATGTAGCAACTGCACTTAGAATAATAAGCTTTTTGCTATTGGCTAGAAGTTCCTGGAAAAGTATATACAGCTGTAAGGTAGTCTGGAAAAGGAAAGGCTTTCTATCTGAAGAATGTTTATCCTCATGGCATTTTCTTATTTTACATTCACCATGATTTTCTGTTCTAAATATTTATGGTCCTGATCATCTCATGTACACAAGCCATATTGTTCTGGTTCTGATGAAAGTAAGCATAAGCCTGTATTCTTTGACATTTAAAACATTCTTATGTAAATCTTGCTTCTGTTACCAGCATTGAGGCTGTGGATATATAAGTTTCTTGGAAAGCACGTGAATTTCCAAATGGATATCGCTAAATTTCTGAATGCCAAGTCTTGGAAGTCATCACCACACAGTTGCACTGACTCTAGTGAAATCCTACCCTAAGGCCTAGTGGGATTATTTCCCAACATTCAGCTATTCCCAAACAAATACCATACATATGGATGTGAGAGGTTCTGTTTTAATTCCAGGATACCCTTGAGCAAGCAATTACTATATGGTACTGTGGAAAATCAAAATGACAGATCTTAGCAGTTTCCATAAAAAGAGATACAAATTTGGAATGTATGAACTCAACCATAGAGGATGTGAGGAAGATTCGCAAAAAAAAGTAGCTTCAGATTACCTTACTCTTTTCTTAATTGAAGTCCATGTTTAGAAAATTCTCCATATTTTCTGGAGAATGGTAAAATTTGTAGAAGACATGGGTGTGGAAAACATGAGTATAAATGCTTCAATGCCACCAGATTCTATTAATTATTAAACTTTTACAATCTTTTGATTGAAAAATGACTCTACCAACTTCTGTTGGAGCAATGCTTTGCTACTTTCAGTTTGCATTTCCATTTTATTCTATATTTGCTATGGCTCATGATAATAGAGTCCTGCTACTTCCTACTGTGGGTCATTCTGCTGTCATACTGTAAATACTTTTAGATGGGAATTCACTGCTATTGATAATGAAGGACTCAGATTGGAATTAGGAAAGTTTTTTAAAGCACTTGCTGACACAGAAAGTTAGAGCTGTGATGAGTGTTAACAAATGGTGGGACACTACTGCCTAGCAACAAGAAAGTTACAAGTTAGAAGGGCATGCTAGAAGAATGCTAGTTAAGGCATGTAGATATATTTATTTATTTTATTTTAGGAAATTTATATTGCCACCTATTCACACCATGGCAACTCAAGGAGGCTTACAGGAATATAAAAACCTCATATAACCCCCCACCCCGGCAACAACATATCACATGAGCCGCTTATTGGGCTCCATCCCGCTCTGGGTTCCCCAGGCCTGCTGGCAGAACTAGGTCTTCAGCACCTTCCAGAAGAGTGTTAGAGTGGGGTCCATTCTAATGTCTGGGGGAATGATGTTCCAGAGAGAGGGAGCCACCATGGAGAAAGCCATTCCTCTGGGTCCCACCAGGTGTATTGCCCTAGGGGAAGGGACCTGCAACATTCCTTGCCTCCCCGTTCTGGTGTGTCAGGTAGATGTGACCAGCAAGAGATGGTCCCTCAGATAACGTGGTCCCAAGGCATGAAGGGCTTTAAAGATAACAACCAGCATCTTGAATTGCACCTCGAAGCAAATTGGGAACCAATGCAGCTCCTGCAGGAGAGGTGATACATGTGCACACTTAGGTTTGCACAAAACCACGTGGGCTACTGCATTTTGCACCAACTGGAGCTTCCAGATGCTCTTTAAGGGTAGCCCCATGTAGAGCGCATTGCAATAGTCAAGACGGAAAGTGACTAGGGCATGAGTGACCATGAGTATATAAACTTTGGTAATCTCTAACGTATTATAATAAGGAAAGACGTACTTATTTTGATAAGAAAGCTTATTAATATACAGTAAACATGCAATGTATGAAGGAGGGTAATAGTAATAGCACTTAGACTTATATACCACTTCACAGTGCCTAACCCTAACCCTCTCTAAGCGGTTTATAGAGTCAGCAAATTGCCCCCAACAATCTGAGTCCTCATTTTACCCACCTTGGAAAAATGGAAGACTGAGTCAATCTTGAGCCAATGAAACTCAAACTGCCAAACTGCAGGCAATTGGCAGTTAGCTGAAGTAGCCTGCAGTACTGCATTCTAACCATTAAACTCTTTTAAAAGTAGAAGAAGCCAATCAAAAGAAACATATGTTTTTAGGGTGTATAACATTTGTGCACGTGCATTGTTCAAGGTCTTTGCTCCTTCAGCTGCTGAGATCCTTTTGCTGGAGTACTTCCATAAAAGAAGCTTGAAATGCCATTCCTCATGTCTGGCGGTTTTTATTGGCTTTGGACCAGGCTAGGACCGGTTTTGGGCACAACAATAATAATTGTGCTTTATCCTTGGGAGTAAAACCACCTGGTTGTTTTCAAATACAATTCAGAGTGCTGGCCTCTATTCTAAAGCCCAATATGGATCACAGACGGCCTTTCCTAACTAGGTCTGTTTTCCCTGCCTGAGACTGGAGAATGTTGAAAGTCCCCTCCTGTTGAGAGGTGAAAGAGAATATTTCTGTGGACTCCCCTCCTTCTTGGACCTTAACATGAAGGTGGCTTCCTCTCCCATGGCCTTCAGAAGCTAAAAATATTGGCTATTCTCTATAACTGATTATGAAACCCACTGGACTTCATTATGAATTTTATATTATAATTATTATCATGATTGCTTTGTATACTATATTTGTACAAAATAATGCACATTTGTGCATGCAACTTAAAACTTTTTGTGTGGAGGTGATGGACAAATTACAGAAATCATATAAAGAACACTATTTTCTTTGCCAAGGAAACCGGAATATATTTTCCAAGCCGGAAGAAATGCATTTGCTAACAATATGCTGATGAATATGTTAGAATTACTCAGTAAAGCTTAATAACAGACTGTATGATAAGAAATGTATTTTCATCCTGAAGAATTAGAATTTTTTTATTGGCCAAGTGTGATTGGACACATAAGGAATTTGTCTTGATGCAAATGCTTTCAGTGTACATAAAAGAAAAGATACATTCATCAAGAATCAAGAATCATAAGGTAGAAAACTTAATAATAATAGTCATAGGGTACAATAAGCAATCAAATCATACTAGGAAACAATCAATATAAATTGTAAGGATACAAGTGACAAAGTTACAGTCATACAGTCACAAGTGGGAGGGGATGGGCGATAAGGAGCGATGAGAAGATTAATAGTAATAGTAGTGCAGACTGAATAATAGTTGAACAGTGTTGAGGGAATTATTTGTTTAGCAGAGTGATGGCGTTTGGGAAAAACTGTTCTTTAGCGTCATTTTGAGGGAAGGAGTTGAAATTTATTTTCAATAAAATAAAGGAATTTGGATGAAAAGAAAGGTCAATACCAGGTGCTATAGGGAACAATTTCCCTGATAAAGCCCTCTGTGTTATTAAAGGCAACTCCTGGAAATGTAAAAGCTCCAACAAGAGCAGAAAGGGAAAGAACAGTGAAATAAGCCAAACATGTCTCATCAAACAACTAAGCAGTTCACAGAATTCAGAGCCAGAGCCCAGAGCCTTGGTCAGTGGAATCCAAGAGGGATTTATTATCTGAGAGTAAGGCAAGGATAGGGAACTAACAGCCCATGTAGTACATGAAGTGGATCCTCCCTGAGTAGAGGGTAAAGCCAATATTGTCACATTTTTCTGAACAGCTTGATATTGAAGGTGTGAATTTTAAACGGAGACTTAAGTCAATTTGCCCTCTTAAACAGGTCTAGAATTGGCATTGCCTGTTCAATAATGGCATGATATCTATCACCAGCTAAGATCTCTGTGGGTGTAATGGTGTGCAGGAATGACCTTGGGAAACAGGAGGAAGAGCTGCAGACCGGACCACGGTCAGCTAAGAGGCAGCATAGCTGGCAAATGTCTCAGAAGGGATCCTCCCTTATTTATTGGACTATAAAGGTGAGGGGGGAAAGATTTTTAAGATTATGTTAATGTAACCTTATTATAAAGTTAGAGCTAGTACTTTTGAGTGTGCTTCTTGTCTGGACTAACACACAGACAGTAGTGGGATTCAAAATTTTTTACTACCATGGCTTGGTGGGCGTGGCAGGAGAAGAATACTGTAAAATCCCCATTCCCTCCCCACCCCACTAACCTGCTTTTCAGCTCCATTCTCCTGTGGAGGGCAACAAAGGAAGACCTAGCCAATCAACTGGGACTCGGGAGGCAGAGAATAGATGGGGGCGGGGCCAGTCAGAGGTGGTACTTGCCGGTTCTCCAAACTACTCAAAATTTCCGCTACCGGTTCTCCAGAACTGGTCAGAACCTGCTGAATGCCACCTCTGCCCACAGGGCTGACATCAATTTTGCAAATCTAAAAATGCATCTTCCCTCCCCCCTTGCCTTTTCAGTCCAAGAAACAAGGGAGAGTCTTTTCTGAGACATTTCCCTTGCCCCACCCCCGGTCCTTTTGCAGGTTAAGCTGCCTCTTATCTGAATGTAGCTCTTCCTCTTGTCTCCCAAGATCATCCCCACAACCTATTGTAGCGGGACGGCAAATACTGCATGAAGTTGGCTGACCCTGCTCAGCAAGGAAAGCCTACAGTAACACTCCAGGTTTTTATAATGAAAGTATGAAAGAAAACAGTTTTATCCTATACTAATTTAGTACAGAATGTATGTAAACACTAGACAAGATGGTATTTTTATTTTCAAATAACGTGGGTAGTTACACATCCATTGGGAAATTGGGGAAATTAAGGCTCAATCCCATCATCAACATTTATCAGAATGGCATGTGAGAGAAACAATGTTATATATCCCTTGATGATAACAAAAAAGGCTCTTGAAAAAGCAGCACAACTAAGAGAGAGATATTGTAGGAGTGGTATCCATCAGTGACACCCCCTCCCCCAGAGGAAGTGTGGGGGATTTCTTACTTTAAGTCTGGCTTGGTAAAGCCTCAAAGCTAGGGGAGAAAAGTGTGGGTGTAGGCATTATGAAGTGGAGAAGTATATCTTGACCTAAGAAGCTTTGAATCTTTTTATGAAAGACACATCTAATACTTTATCTTGAAGCTTAGAACTTCAGCTATAATGACAAGAGATAAAGGCCTTAATTTTTCGTTATGAAAAATTACGCCCATGAAACCAATTCAGAGAACCAAACAAACCAAGAAGAGTCCATTCTTGAGGCAATTGCCCAATAAAGCAATAATACAAGAACTTTAGGGAATGGCTGCTAAGAAGAGGAGCTTACATTGCACTTTCCTTCCTTCCTACCTTCCTGTGTTCAGATTTGGTTCTGACTGCTTCTCCCTGATTTGCCAATTTGCATTTCAAATATAAACTGATTAACACCGTCTATACATAATGTTTTCTTCTTCCATTCAATTGTATCTAATTCTTGGTTGCTGCCTGGACAAGACCTTCCTTGCAATTTTCTTAGTAAGTTTTTTTTTTTTAATGTAGAAGCTGGGTAAAAAGAACTGTCTTATTTTAAAAAATAACAACTATAGTGAGAGACAATTCTCCTTTCAATTCAGTTTGGGAAGACTATATGGGCATATTTATGATGATTTCTTGGCAACAATATAGAAATGGATTCACTATTGTTATGGTTTTCTCCTCCTCTTTCTCCTTCACCCCCTTCTTTTCTCAACCTAGTCCCACATTCCTGGGATTTCATAGTGGTTTCTTAACTAAAAACCAACTAGGACTATTCTGCTTTTTCAAAATCATCTTAAGATTATCCAAGTGCCTGTTAAAAAGACTTTGTCTACTTTCAACTCTTTATGATGAAGGAAAAACTTTTATCAATATTATTACTATCTTCAACCTTTTAAACAACATATCAATAATTACCTGATACTGACATCCTTTTCTACAGTATGAATTTGTTTTATTTTTTTAATGTGACATTTACCTGTTTTATATTGGGATGTCTCTCTTATATTTTTACATGTGTTACCAATTTAAACTTGTAGGTTACTTAGAAAATAGTGTTTTCTAAAAACATTAAGAAATATAACAATCAGAAAAGCAAAACAAATGCTCTTTACCCATAAATTTTTCTCAGGGGATTAATGGTTATTTCCTGGAAGAAAAGAAATGGGTTTATCTAGTGTGATAGTATTATCCTGTTTTTTTAACAGCTTGGGCTCTGCAATGGCTCAATTAAATTAGAAATTAAAGATTAGAAGAAAGGGAAGGCATGGAGGAATCGGAAGCATATTTCCAGATGGAGAATTTCTGCTGCTTTTCTCACTTTTTCTCCTAAAAAAATTCTCATGTAGTCAAAAGTGGAAGCAGCAATGGCATAATACAGATAAGTGGAAGATATCATCTGGACTCTTGGGTTTTTTTTTTTTTTAGATGATACTAAGTATTATATCAATGCAAATTTAAACAGTTGCCATGACAACTGGCATGCTTTGTGCAGATAAAGCAAAATGCCCTGCAGGTGAGATGGAAAAAAGTGGGTGCACACTAGCCCACACCCACCACAATTGCAAATCTGGAATGTTTTTCAGCCATTATTTTTGTTGCTGGAAAACATAAAGGCTGAATAGTAATCATCCTTGGCCCCACATCATACAGTGTATGATTAACCTTATGAGTGATTAATAATTGAGAGATTGAAAAACCAACAGAAAACACAAATTACAAATGATTTTTTTTAAGATATGGAAAATGGTCCTTCATAGCCTTTGTCATGTTAATGGCACTTGTGTGACAGAGGTCAGTAAGGACTAGCGCCTTTATTAAAGTTGTATTTAAAGTAAATTACCCTCATTTGTCTAATCCTTGATAATGACAGCTTAACTCAACTCAATGCACATTTCCAGGATTAGCCGCATGGCTTGATTTTTAGTGAAGTTTGCAATCTGTAAGGGAAGGATGCTGTGGTTTTGAATTCTCAGCTGCATTTGTGCAGCTGGAAATGCTAGGAACTAGTAAGGCCGACAGAGCCAAGTTTTATTGGTTACCTACATAAAATCTTTTTTTCCCCAATTTGCCAGTTTATATTGCTTTTGGTTTATTCATCTCCTTGTGATGAAAGTACTGATTTTGGCCACAATTGTCTTGCACTCTTCCCAAGGAAGGCGTCACTGATTCTGTATGAAGAAAAATCTTCACTCTTTAAGGTAAATGCTCTCTGTACATTAAGGAGATCTTAGCCAAGGAAACAAATTACTTCTTTGCAGCTGTGAAACCACCCACGGCTGGCCAGAGCCAACAAGCAGCATCTAATGTTCTTGATTCTTTATTCCAGATCTTTTCATGATCGTTTTTACTTCTTTTCTTATGAAATAACCATGTTTTTAAAAAATCTGGCCTAACCTTTCATGCTTCAGTGCACATAAATTGCTTTTAAAATGCTGGAGGATTCCCCGTTCCTTTAAATCTATCTGAAAAGGGGTGGGGGAGAGCAAAAAGAAATAGTGAACTATAGTATAAGCCTGTGCAAAGAAACAAACTCATGAAAAAGAAGACCTATTCAAGCAGCTCAGGGTCTCAAAGAGCTGCTTTCTGAGTTCAAATGAAATGACTAGCATGAAGCTGAAGTATGCAGGAGAGTATTTGCCTGTTTCAACATAAATAACTCATCAGTGCAAATACGCATTAAATAAGGATAAAGAACTGTGAATAACAAGGTGGAAGGGACCTTGGAGGTTTACTAATCCAACCCCCTGCTTAAGCAGGACAAGGAGCTTCTGATACAGTTTTACAGAGGAATCACTGAGTCTATCATCTACACCTCTATAACTGTCTGGTTTGGTTCTGCAACCCAACAGGACAGACACAGACTTCAGAGGATAATTAGGACTGCAGAAAAAACAATTCCTACCCACCTGCCTTCAATCGAGGACCTGTATACTGCAGGAGTCAAAAAGAGGGCTGTGAAAATATTTACAGACCCCTCATATCCTGGACATAAACTGTTTCAACTTCTTCCCTCAAAATGACGCTATAGAGCACTGCACACCAGAACAACTAGACACAAGAATAGTTTTTTCCCGAAAGCCATCACTCTGCTAAACAAATAATTCCCTCAACACTGTCCAACTATTACAAAATCTGCACTACTATTACTGCTAATCTTCTCATCACTTCTTATCACCCATCCCCTCCCACTTGTGGTTGTAGGACTGTAACTTTGTCCCTTGTATCCTTACAATTTATATTGACTGTTTCCCAGTATGATTTGATTGTTGATTGTACCCTATAACTATCATTAAGTGCTGTTCGTTATGATTCTTGGTTCTTAATGAATGTATCTTTTCTTTATGTATACTGAGAGTATTTGCACCAAGACAAATTCTTTGTGTGTCCAATCACACTTGGCCAATAAAGAATTCTGTTATATTCTATTCTGTTCTATTCTATCCTGTCCTGTCCTGTTCTGTGCTGTGCTGTTCTGTGCTGTGCTATTCTATCATTCCAGATAAACCTCTCTTTAAAAGCCTCCAGTGATGAAGCACCCACAACTTCTGAAGGCCAGCCTTTCCACTGGTTAATTGTTCTTACTGTTAGGAAGTTTCTCCTTAGTTCTAGGTTGTTTCTCTCCTTGGTTAGTTTCCATCCATTGTATCTTGCCTTGCCTTCCTCCAACTTTTAAAAATGTCATCTTATTTTTTCTCTCCAAGTCTTTAGCATATTCCATCAACTTGATGATCTCCAGATATATTGTGATTTTACCTCCCAAGAGCAGACAGTCCTTGAATAGCAAATTCTAAAGGATGTAGCAGAAGCAGGTGCCAGGTTTGACAAAGTTGCTTTAGGAACACAAAGAGTTCTGGTTTAACTGACAACACTTGGGTTTAACATAACTTCACAGTTGATTTTGATGTGCAGTACACCATGCCAAAAAACAGGTATAAACCAAATGCAATAAACTTGGCACTTAAATATATACAGCTTTTATAGTTTGCTCTATAAACCATTCAACCATGAGTGGCCTGTGATGCAAGTTTTGTCTATTCCAATATGCCCATTAATTTTTTAAAATTATTAAGGGGAAAAATATCCTTGTTCTTAGTTTCTACCACCATCCAGCTTCTGCTATCTGTTTATAAGAGAAATATCAAAACTTGTATTGGAACTTCAGCTTTTTGATAGATTTTGTTACTCAGTTTAGAGATTTTTTTCTGTTTATAGAAGTTAACAGAAAGCTAAAGCATTTTGTAATCCAACTTCTGAAGAAATTGTCAGATAAAATAATTTGCTAATTTCCTTTCAGCTTTTGCAATGAAGAGAAATATTAGGGAACAGCTAGTAAACAATACTGTGTGCAAGTATTGTCAGTCATTTCTTTATAAGCTTACTAGCTTTATACCCGTGCTTCGCTACGAAACTATGTGATTGGGCTTAGTTTTGGGGGAGGAAAATAAGGGGGGGGGGGGAATTGTGCCTCTGCCTACCAGCATCCATCGGTATTCATCTGGCTAGCATCCTGTCAGTGTGTGAGAGAGTTGAGGGCTGTTTGGAAACTGAAGCAGTATTTGCTGTGTGAGCAAGAAGGAGACAGCAAGAAGCCTGGGCATGGCTTAGCTCAACTGTTCTGTACTAAAGATGGTTGCTGCTGTGAAACTAAAACTAAAACTGAAACTCCTCTCCTCGGCTTGTGTTTTGCATTTGGAACAGATTTCTTTTCAGGTGGGAAGGGGGAGTAGAACTCCTTAGCATCAAAGCGTGTTAATAATAATATAGGAAATACTAATGCTCTGATGGTCATTTCAAAAAAATCCTTTCTTAGTGAGCACCTAGAGGCCAAGAGGAACATACATGCCAAATTTCAAGTTTGTAAGTTTTACGGTTCTGGAAATTTTGTGATGATGGGTGAGTGGTATTTCGCTTTTATATATATAGATACATCCCTCTCACCCTCATCAATACCTCTGCAAAAGCAGGAACATATCTGCAGCTCAGGGAAATTATATGCCCATTGATTAGGATTGCCCTAAATGTTGTTAGATTTGCACTCCAGTCTGAAAAATGAACCCCCGCCCATGAAGATTTATGTTTATAGGGGAGTCAATTCCCCCCAGCTCATAGTGGGATAGAGCTTTTGATTTATTTTCCCTGTTCCATTAAAAAATTTCATTCATACACAACTACCTTGGAGCAAAATTGTAATGATTGTATTTATCAGAATGTCAGAATCTCTTATCTGCATCAGCAGTTTGAGAAACAAATTCAGAAAGAGAAAGAGAGCGGGGAAGAAAAGAAAGGCAAAAGAAAGTTCAATCCTTGGTAGCGGCAGATATTTCTCTCTCTGGACACAATGAGAAAATATCTGCTGTGAACTTTGCATTGGCGATAGGAAAGGCATCCAGCCAGTAAACACTCAGCTCTATTCAGTTGCCCTGATTCCACCCCAATGCAAGGGATTACGGGGTTTTTAAGACAAAAAAGAAAAGAAAAAGAAAAAGGAAGAAAGGCAACCTTAACTCAGCTTAATGCCGGTGGGCCACACAGACTTAACCAGGTTATTTTGGGGGCATGAGCGCAGATGGAGGTTTTTACAGCTTTTTTCCCCTGGGATATCTTTCATTTTTCCAGTCTAACTTATAGTCCTCAAATGTTGAGTTTTCCATCTGAGTACTGTACTAGCCATCCTGCTCTCTTTCAGCTTCAGAGCCCAGGCAACTGGTTTGTTGTAATTATTCACTTTAGTGATTTTCAACCTTGAGAATTTTAAGATATGTTGAACACCCAGGATTCCCCAGCCGATACTATAATACTATAACATGTAAGGCAGATATTTTGTCAAATATCTACAAAATGTACCATTAAATAGAAGACATTTTTAGTGAAAGGAATCTATCACCCCCTTACCTTCCCCCCCCCATTAATACTATATGAAAGATGAATGGATATAGATGTGGATTTTTAAGGAAAGGGTTATTGTATTCTTATTTTTATGAATACAAAGAAATAATAAATGTCTTCGTATTCAATTGTGTACTTCTCTTTCAATCTTTCTTTTAAAGAAGTGTTTCCTTTTCTAGTAAAAAAGCAATTACCTTCAACAATGGAAGAAATTTTTAAAAAGGTAGTTTTTATATAGTTCTTGCATAAAATATTTTGTATCCTCTTTATCCTCTTCATTTTCTCAAATCTTTTATGTTAGAGAATTAGATGATTGTACTTGTGTAGCTTTCCCTATTGCTCTTTTTCAGTGGATCAGACGTTGGAATGCATTTTGAATGTGCTGTGCAAACTTAATGAATTTTTAATTGTTTTTTGACATTGTTAGTCATTTGAACTGATAATGAATTTAATAATGAATTTAAAGATACAGCTCACAATAGTGTGATCCGGAGGTGGCTAACTTAAGCTAAACCTTTGCAAAATTTGAAGTTCTTCATTACTGTTATCCTTATAGATATTAGGTGCATTTTAAAGTCTCCACTGCTGAAACTCCAGGTTTCAATGGAGGTTAATATAGTTTTTGATTGTGGACCTAAGAAGATATATAAAAATGAAAAATTTAAATGTATTTAAAAATGCAAGGCATAGATATCATGGAGAGAATGTAGTTTTACCTTGTTTACAGATATTGATGCTTTATGTGGCTTGTATTTTGATTTTAAATGTTGTTAGCTGCCGAATCAACATGGTAAGATGGCTAGCTATATAAATTGATTGACTGAATGAATAATTTTTCCCCACCTTTCACTATAGCAGTGCCTTGAGATCATTGAAACTAAACCCAAGAAAATTCAGGACCAGCAGAAGAAAATACTTTTTTTTACATAATGCCTGTTGAACAGGAACTTTCCTATAAACAATTCTAGTAAATTTATACACTAGTTACAGAGAATTGCTTCCTCTGTCATCTTTGTTTTGTCTAATTAACTTTGTAATTTGCACATGAACCAAAGCATGAGAACCTTTGTTTCTTAAGCAGAAAAGTTTTTTTTTTAATTTCCTCTTGTTACTGACTCAGATACAGATAACCAGCCAAGTATGTATTTTCTAGTTGGGGAAAACTTAATGAGAATTCTTCCTACAAGTCCACAGAACTCCAATTTCTCTTATGTCTCTCCGTTCATTGGCTCAGTAAAGCCACTCCCTGAAACTGGCTTCCTTAGATTCTTTCCACAATCTCTAAAGCAGTCTCTGCTTGCTCAGAACATATAGCTAAGCATACAAATCCCTCAGATGGTGTAGTTTTCCTTATCCCTTGTCTCCTCTTCTGCTCTCTTTCTATTGAACTTTTGTCCAGACTCTTATTAGTTCTCCTTACCTGCTCACTCACTAATGAGCTCCAGCTGGAGTAACCACCCTCCACATTTCTATTTCCCCTAACACATTAATCATATAGCATTTTGTGAAATTCTTTAGGTTGTTTTTAGAGCTCCCTTCGATCCTTTTTCTCAATTAATGCTTACTTCTGCGAGACTGCAGGTTCTTTCAACCACGTATAGATGCATAAGCTAAGGCATTCAGACTCTGTTAGAAATAGAAGAAATGATACCATCTACATACTATTGAGTCGTATGTCTTCCACAAATTGGTCTGATCCCATTTTAAAGTTACTAAATATCATGGTTTTTATTACATGTAGTTTACACTTAAATTCATTTATTTGGCTAATAATTAAAATTATGAGGGAAACTTGTTTTAACATTCTTCCCACATCTTGCATAATTTTATGTTTCTCTTGAGGCAGTTTACTCAGAGGAGTGGGTAGAAAATGTATAGCTAAGTCATTACGTAATTTTAGTTACTGTACCGTCAAATTGTACTCAGCATTCTAAAACATGTATATAGTGAACTAATCAATTATAACATTCTCAACAAAACCATTGAGTTTTCTGCATTGGCCTTAGCCTTACATCTTAAGTTCAAAATCTAGTAACGCACACTGTAACTCTTTAAATTATAATATGATTTATTTATTTCAGCATAGCACTGGACATGAATAAAATTATTGTGCTTTGTTAATCCAACTTTAGGATTATATATTGTGAAATCATTTGTTTGGGCAATGTTCAGTGTGCAAGTTTTTAAAAATTAAATTAGTCTCACCTTCTCCAATTCATGTATTCTAGCAAATTTTAGTTCTCATCATATATTGTATGCAAAGTGCTGCATTTATTTATTTATTGATCATATTTACAGAGCTGCTCCTCTCACTAAGAGCAATTCTGGATGGCAATCTAGAAATGCCTTGGTAGGTGCTTCCGACACAAATGTAGCAGAAATAATAGTAGCACACAACAAGCAAATAAAATCATAGATACAAAACCAATCACTATAAAAGCATTATTAAAAAGAAAATTATTATTAAAATACTTAAAATGTACAAACTACACAGAGAGAGAAAACATTAATCACAGTGAAGCAATCTAAAAATATAGGAGAGAAGCAAGGAGAGGAGTAACTTAGAACTAAGGACAAATTTTCTGACAGAACAATTAATCAGTGGAACAACTTGCCTCCAGAAGTTGTGAATGCTCCAACACTGGAAATTTTTAAAAAGATGTTGGATAACCATTTGTCTGAAGTGGTGCCTAGGCAGGGGGTTGGACTAGAAGATCTCCAAGATCCCTTCCAACTCTGTTATTCTATTCTATTCTGTTCTGTTCTGTTCTATAGCTAACAAAATTGCTTAGTGGAAGTTGTTCCATGCTGTACATTGTTTTAAAACCTTAAGGCTTTTAGTATTGCTTCTGCTATTAAGACTAGGTACAAGAAACATATATTAAGACTGAGTTATTAAAAGGGGGGAGGGGCAAGAATAGCAATACAGTATTTGTTTCTGTAGCAGTGCCAGGGCATTTGGCAGAAATAAGGCAGAAATCACATTCCAGAGAATTAGTTTTATTTTATTAAGACAACCCAAAATACTGCCGGTTGAAATTTTTGGCTGCAACTGTCTCTTCCGTGTTTAATTCTGTCTCCAATCAGAAAAAAAACTGTGGGTAGTTTTTACATTGTCATGCTCTTCAAATGTAGCAATTAGTGGATATCAACAGGACCAAATTACTTGTGCTAAATAAAATAGTATCCAGGAAATGAATTCATTCCATGCCACTAATGCTCTGTAGTAGCAAAAGCAGGATAGCATTAATCTCCAATGTAGGTGCTAGCAAGCCCTTCTCTTTTTAGCCTCAACTTCCCTATTGGTACACCATGGAAAATATAATAAATAGAGGATTGTTAAAACAATAATTAATACTAAAATGAGCACCAAACATTTGGACTCTCAGATACTAAGTCAGTCTTTTGAATTTTCTGGCCCTAATACTTCTGCTTGTTCTTTTACATTCTTAAAGTTAGTAGGAAGGGATATGGGGAAAATGAAAATTAATCTCTTTATTCTTCGTGTTCTCCAGAAAGTTATGTAGATGGGCACAGAAGAAGAAGCTGCGCATAGCAACAAGAATGAAGAGAAGGACTCCAAGAAAAAGATAAGTTCAAGAAGATAAAGCTCTATAAAATGTAAAACAAACATATGTTATTATAATTGACTGGTACAGATGTTGTGATAGATAAACCAGAACTTTTTAAAATGGCGATGACAAATTTTTTTGAACTCAATGTGTCAAAATCCCTAACTTGACTCAACTGGCATGTTCCCACTTCATCCTTGCTGAACAAAAGGGAAATAATTATTGATATATTCATTTATTTAAAAAAACAGTGTAATCATGTTGGTGATATCAAGGATCTGCCTTGTTTATCTTCAAGCAGAGAACTCTTTCTTTTGACAGGCCCTGCAACCTACCTAAGGCAGCTCCGGGTTGCATGATGCTTTTGTTCTTGTAAACAGCTTCATAGAATGTTCTTCTATCTCCAAAACCCGTGTGAAATCATACCCCATTTTTGCATGATTTTTGAAGGCTGCAGAAGTTGTGTTAGAGTGCACCCTTTTCTTGTGTGGCCTCCAAACCCTCCAAAAATCAGAGAAGGGGGTCAGCTATTGAGAATAGTTGTCAGGTATTGGTGAATACTGGCATATTACCCAAATACTGTGGTGTGTCACCTTTGACCCTGTGTCATAGGTTCACCAATACTGCTTTAAAATTAGGGGATAGAATCTTCTGTTTGTTCCTCTCTCGATAAACATGAGACAGAATTTGTTGTTAGTTCATGATTCTGGTTTGCTATGAAAGCTATAAAACAGAGATTCCAGCTCAGATGAAATACTAAGTAAACCAAAAAAGGAAAGTTCCTATTAATCTAAGAAACCAGACAGAAAGGATTGGACAACCCGTGTTGGCATGTCCCAAAGATGCTTTTTCAGGAGGCAACTGGACTTTCTTGTTTTTTCTTTGAAGACATTTCGCTTCTCATCCAAGAAGCTTCTTCAGCTCTAACTAGATGGTGGAAAATGGAAGGGTTTATATTCCTTGCAAATATCTGGTCATTTGCACCCTTTTTGAGGGTCCTGAAAAATCACCTTTGGGACAACCATGACTTGGATGGCTGAGAATCTCTATAGACTTTTAGCTATGCAGTTTGGGATGAACATCCTTGAATGGTGTGGTGTATGAACGGATTTCCAGAAAAAATTACAGACTACAGGAACGAGAAGCACCACTCAGGTGATCCTGAGGACACAGATAAACCTCCAAGTGCTTCAAGGACTCTCAGAAAGGATGCAAATGACCAGCTGTCTACAAGGAATATAAATCATTCCGTTCCCCACCATCCGATCAGAACTGAAGAAGCTTCTTGGATGAGAAGTGAAATGTCTTCAAAGAAGAAACCAGAAAGTCTAATTGCCTCCTGAAAGTGGATGACATGATCTGGATGACTGAGAAGTTTCTTGTTGAAAAGTTTAGGAATCATCAACATTGCTGGGACAGCTGGATAATTTAAATCCAGTGAATCTCCTCATTGGATAGATTAAAACTAGACAATGACTTGGTGGTATCTAGTAAGTAATATAAATAATAAATAACATTGATAAATTTAAAGGAAGCTACATTCAACATTTTAAATGTATGTATCTTTAGCCATACATCTAACATTTTATAACATTAAAAAACATTAAAAATAAGATATCAGAATGATAGAATCTTCTTATTACTTGAATATATTCAAAATGAAGACATCTATTTTCAAAATGTATATTCATTAGCTGAAAACTTTCAGCAATCCACAAAGGGACAGGAGATGAAATTTGCACAAATTTTCCCACTGTATATAGAAGCTGTTTTGCCAGTGCCAGTAATGTTTAGTCAGTCAATCACCAGCCGTCTTGGTGTGCGTTAAAAATATTTAGCATGAAATTAAACTAGAATAAGCAGTTCTAGGGCAATTTGAATTAAATAGTAATTTAGTAAAAATGATCTTATTAGGTTTATAATTGTTTTAAAAACAAGTTACAGGATATTCATGAATGTATCACTCAAAGCTGTAGTTCACATTGAGTCCCGGTTTCATTACTGCAGTTTAACTAAAGCCCGTTTCCTGGTCTCATTGCACTGTGCATTTAACTTAAACTTAGAACTGTCTACATGCAAAGTAGAACTATCTCTGCGCACAATTAATGTCCTAGGGATGTTTCTGTATTTTCTCACAAGGCTGATGGATTTGCTATGGCACGATTTGCTATGGCACGATCCAATAAATACAGTGGATAAATGGTTAACAAATCTCTGTAGATAATCACTATTTATTACTATTATAACAGTATTATTATCATTATCATCATCATTCAAACTGGGAGAAGGGATTTGACTAGCAGCCAAGTAAATTTCCTGGATCCAAATCCAGACTTTCTACGCTTAGTTAACAGAATCTTATCTCCTGTAGTGTCATCTTGTGCTTATAAGTGACAGCGTTAAGTGCTTTATGAAAGCCTCAAGTGAACCACTCCCAGACATAAGCTAATAGTATAGAAGGAAAGAAAGTAAATACCACTCCAGAGCAAGATTTAATTGAGTGTTCTCCAACCTGGTGCCCTTCAGATACACTGGGACTTAAGACATCCAAAAATACTTATCTCAAAAGGTTTTGGACAGCAGCAGGTTAAGAAACGCTGTTTATGTTTTCCCACATTAGAGTGAACTCTTATTAGATACATTGTGAGTCACTTTATATTATCAGCACAATCAAGTGGTTCTCTATACATAAACATTTGACTGTTCCATAGCTGGGAGGAAAAAATATCTCAAAAGTATTCAGACCTGACTTTCTCTGTGACTTGGTGTTTTGCTACGAGCAAACAATAAAATAAAACAAGAGTTTCAGTCTCAACACAGCCGTACGTTTGTATGGAAAAAAATTGTTCAGTGTAGGAAAATGCTTGATTTACCACTTCATCCCACAGCCCGCGCCCACTGATTCTTAGAATATTCTACAAGGCATTTAAACAGCCTTCTGCCAAATTTGCTCATTCTAAAAGCCATTAATTTATCTCCAAGAAACAGCTATAATCACAAACTGTACAGATATTATTATTACACGCTAGTTCTAGTTCAACATTCAAGAGGAAGCTAGTTTCAGTGAGTCCTTTTTCTGAGGCCAATCCCTTTTCATTTCCTGAGCTCAATCCTCACCATCTTAACAAGAGCAGCCCTCAAAAGATGACTGCCTCATTCTCATTTTATATTTTATAATTCATTTAAAACATTCATATATCCCTCCCCATCTTATACCAAGATCTGAGTATCTCCCAGTCAAGAATTAAAACAGCATAAAAACCACATTAAAATGATTAAAACTATAAGCATTAGAAATAAAAAACTTGGCTGCCAAGTCAAACTTCCAATATGCAGTTACCTCCCCTGGCCCAGTGCTTGCGGGGGTGGGGGGGGGGAGGTAGGTCTATGGTGCATTTCAGAAGGCTAATAGGGTAGAGGCGTATCAAACTTCAGAGGGAGCATATTCCATAGGGCAGGGCTGTTGCAGAAAAAGCATACTTTCTACTCATAGGCTCTCCTGCTTGAGCAGGGGCTGGACTAGAAGACCTCCAAGGTCTTCCAGCTTATTCTCTCTTCTCTTCTCTTCTCTTCTCTTCTCTTCTCTTCTCTTCTCTTCTCTTCTCTTCTCTTCCCTTCCCTTCCCTTCCCTTCCCTTCCCTTCCCTTCCGTACTCTACTTTATTCGACTCTACTCTTCCTATTCACTATTTTGGAGAGGTAAAGCCCAGAGGAAGACAATGAGGCCAGGAAACCTTGGTAGATATCAAAGGGGGCTGCCTTCCAATGGTAAAGTAATATTTCAGTCCTGTAATATTTGACTGCAGCAGAGAAACAACATTTTGTAGTAATAATCCTGCTCTCTCTTATATGGATGGGAGGATCAAATCTCTCTCTCTCTTCTCTCTCTCTCTCTCCATCGTCTAATCAGCACAGCCATTGATCACAGGTAAAGCTATGGTCCAATATAGACAAGTCTGTTACATATGATGCCAAACTATCTCTGTGAAGCACTTCTTCCAGCCATGTGGAATAACTTTCTTTATGCTCGGAATTAAACTAGACACTGAACAAACTGTGTATTATAATCTAAGCAAAAGTAACAAATTCACTGCAGAAAGTAATCAAGATCATGATTGTGGTAAACTAGGGGAGTAAATATTACCATATGACTTACACTTTGTTTCGGTAGGTATAAGGTCTGAGATGGAATTGCTACATAATGGAAGAAGGCAAGGTAAGGTTGGTGTATCAAATACGTAGTACTGTATTAGACACAAAGTAGATAATTTCTTTTTGTGGGGGGGAGGATGGATTGATGCTCATGGATTTCGTATTCCAGGGGTCACTGGTAACCAGGTTTTTTTTGCGGGGGGGTATTGTTTTTGTTTTGAGAGGTTCCTGATGCTCTCTCAGCCTGTGTCATGCCCCTGTTAGAATCTGACTTGAGGGAGAGGAGGAACAGCTGACAGGGAGTGGGAGTCTGGCTCCAGAGGTTATGGAGGAAACTGGGGAAGGGCACAGGCCAGCTGGGCATTTAGAGGAAGACCCAGGCCCATCCCCTCTTCATCCTAGGGCACACAGGGAGGAGCAGATAAGAGAGAAATGTGAATGGCGTGGTCTACGGGGGAGGAAAGGGTCTTGATCCCCTTCATGGGCTGCAGCTGTGATGACTGTTTAAAAGGACAAACTGCGCATGGACCAGTGCTGGAAACAAAGGGTGAAAATATTTCTACTTTGTCAGTTCTTATTTGAGTTCTGGCATCCTTCCCAGTGTGTGTATTTCGATATCTGTGGATGTCTTCAAGCCCTTATCCTGCCTTGTCTCATTAATTGCTTCAGTGTGGTTTGCGTTGTTTTTTTCCTATTTATAATTTATATGTATTTTGAGTTTGAACGGAAGTTCTTCCTTTTCACAATTGTTTGTGGAGGTGTTTTTTCTCCAGTCAATGATAATTGGACCTTTGAAGCCAAGTTGAAGGAATTAAAGGGACTTCACCTGTTTTTGTGACTTTGTTGCTTTTGTATCCCACCCTGGGTCATCACAGTCTGTTTTCTTTGGATCATCACAGCCTTTTGTTTTCTTCCAAATGTTTCATTAGCCAAACTAGGTAATGTCATCAGTGCTAGTCCTGGTGATTAGCAGTTATTATGTTATCTAGTTTGGGTAATGAAACATCTGGAAGAAAACAACCAAATTCAGAGAGCACCAAGGATCTGTCATTTCAACCTTGAGCTATTAGCGTCCCTTATTTTATTTTATTTTGTTTTGTTTTTGTGATACAACTAGTCTATTTCTTAGAAAACAGCAAATGGGACTTTCTATTAGGAGTTGCCATTTCAAGAACTAAATTTAAGCTTAATGCTGAAGCTTCTTTTTTAAGTTTTAAAATAATTTAAATGGCAACCGTTAGCGGATATGTATTTTATTACCTTGTGGTGCTGAAAATAGCTAATGTAAATATGTTCTTGGAATGTGGAGGTGGATTGAACCAAAGCAATGTAACAAAAAAGCTGGACACATTTTAGATCCTGTGGGTTGAAATGAGTCATTGCAATCTGCATATGCTTATTAATTAGTCTGGGGAGGATGTGTGTATTTTATTCACTGGTAATTTGATATGTATTATTTAAGCAGAGAATAAAAACTCAGGAGTCATAGGGCTTTTCATATGAGAAAGGAAATGACCAAGTAGCCTCAAAATGCTGTGTGATCTGAAAAGCATCAATGCCCATTCTAAGCATACCTTTAAATTAAGCTGATGGTATTTCTTGTTAGTATGAAGGAATAAAATGGCATGTTGAGATTTTGCCACTTTGCATTCTACTCAAAAGTTGCATTATCAGCAGATTTGAAGTACAACCACCTAACGCTAAAATATCTTGTTTAACTTCCTTCTTTCTGATAACATTAACTGGCAGTTCTGAATCATATTTTGTATCTGTGATTAAGAGCCTAAAGAAAATAACATAAAACAAAGCAATATTTAATGCAAAAAATGTGCATAAAAAGCAAAGATTCTGGAAAATGATGACATGAATAAGAGATGGCATAACATATGGAAGAACTGTATAAAATAAAATACTGTTTAATATATATATATTACATACAACGGGTATATATGTGTATGTGTGTATGTGTACACACACACACACACACTATGTAGTATATATTATATAGTATCTGTGTGTGTATAGGAATACAACAGACCAGAAGAGCAAAATTCAAACCAAACCAAAGCAAAACAATGCAAAAGAAAAAATTACAAGCACTTACAGAAGCTCTACAACAATTTTGTCCCCAAATCCTTGGAGAACAGCCAGATTTTCAACAATTTCAAAAATTATTGAATAAAATAATTCACTCACATCTCTTTGAACTGAGAAGACCTCATGCTTCCAGGCATGCATACCATCTCCAAATACGTTTTAGTGGATTTCTTATACATGAGCGCACAATTTCTTGCCATTTTGATTAAGAAAATGCATGAATATCATAGCAGAAACTTTAAAATATAAAATCCAACTAAAGAAGAAAACTTCGCACTTCTAAGAAACCAAGAAAACTTAGAAAATCCTAATCTAGCTCTTGTGCGTGGCGCAGCCTTCTGTATTTTGCATTGTCATGCTACCTGCTGCAGCCCTGCTCTATCAAAAAAATTAAATATGGCCTTTTGTTACTAAAAAGTTGTCCATCCCTGTCTTAGAACAAAGAGAAAAAGATTAATGAAATTGACAGCTACCATACTTGAATTGAAAAGGTAGCCTTTTTTTCCACTGTTGAATAGAAAGAGCTAAAAGGTTTCCCCACAGAGACCATAAATGGATGGAAAGCCTTTGTAATCACACATATAGGCCAAAGGCCTTTACTTTCTTAGAATGGATTGATTTATTTTCCTTTTGCTAAAAGGCAGATTTCTGCCAGGTTCCACCAAAACCATCAGATGTGAAACCTTAGTTAGCTTTTTTGGGGGGGGGATCAATTCTTCTAACAAATAACAATTCAATAAGCTGTGAATTTAATTTTAATAGTAGTTCTGTTCTCATATTTTAAAAAAGATGACTTCATTCATTATTTCTTTCATCGCCATTACAATACACCGAGAGCTATTTCCTAATGTTTGTTTATGGCAGCTTGTTCCCAATTTGTGGAAACCAAGCTCCCAGAATTCCTCCACCATTCTGACTATGAATTCTGGGTCTTGCCTCTTTAAGAAATCTGCAGGGTGCTAAGATTCAGAAAGGCTTGTCTCTGGAATAGTAGATTTTTTTTTAATCTTCAGTAAAATGAGGTCTTTTTGACAAAGATAAATCAATTGGATCCAGACTTCTATGTTGACATAATAACAGAACAAAACAAAATGAAGCAAAGCAAAAAGAAAAATAAAGCAAAATATATACATATGACTAAAATGCACAATCAATTGAAATAAGAGTACAGTATGGAAACTGGCAACTGTCAAGTTATTGTTTGGATTAATGAATATTTATTGATATCTTGATTTCTTTATTTTGCATGCTGAATGATGTAATATTCCTGTACTTTTATGAATACTTTCTATTACACCGTAAGTCCTTAAAATGCTTTATATACTTATTTTAAATAGTGTTCCTCATAAATCTGAGTTAGGTCATAATGACTTTTACTCCTATATTTAGAAACCCAAGAGTGGTGTAGCCCGCTCTCTCTTGGGTCTATGGGGATGTAAGAGAAAAATGGACCACATTAAGAGGTCTATCTCATCTTCAGAAACCAAAGGTCCTATGACTTCTTCACATAACATTTGATTAATATATAAAAAGAAGCATTCGTGACTTCCAGAGCTAAGAACTATTTTAATTATTATTAAAACATTATAAAAATTAAAAACTAAATAGTAATAAAGGAGGGCAGAGAACAATAGGCATACTCTAATGAGCATTTTAGCAGTCAGTGATTGGATCAGAGTCTGGATACTTTGAGTTGAAGAGCTAAATAAAATAAAATATTGCACTAATAAGCTCTTCCGCTGTGTGAGTATACTTTCTGGTTTGGGGCAGACTTTTCTTATAGTGGCAAACTTGAGTTAATTTGCAGCTTGAGTTAACTCTCTGTGCTTATTTTGCAGTTAAAGCTCTAAACATTATCATCAACAGCATTATCATTTTATGGTCCAAAATTTACTATAACTAATGAAAATCTGTAAATATGTCATTTGAGAGAAGGGTAGTTGGGACTTAAAGATATAATGAGTCAAGAGCCTTTAACATAAATAATCCTAGAAATCAGGGCTACTCTGTATATAGGAAAAGAGCAGTTTTTGTGATTTCCTCCCCCTTTAATGTCTCAATTATATCGATCTGAGGCTGTTCTAAAGGTAAGTCTGTACCCCAGCATCTCACAAAGCAATTCAAAGCTGATTTCTCCCTTATCTGAGACATTCACTTTTAAAGTCTTCTGCAAGCTACTGCCAATAGAGATGTTAGCAATAAATTTATACAAACTGAGGTTTGTTTGTTTGGATTGTCTAAAAGATTCTCCGTATCATCTTGCCAAGTGTCAAGGAGGATTTCATCACGCCTCTGTGATTTGAGAAAACTTTTCTCCACTCTATTCCTGACGCAGAAGAAGATAGTTGAAAATTCATGATACTTGACTTGTTCACTGTGTAGTGTACAGCATGACATCCTTCAGCCTTGGCAATTCCATTAACTCGCACAAAAAAGTAGATTTCAGCTTCTAAACTTCTTGGCAATGGCCATGCTTGCAGGGGAATTTAAGGAACTGAAGGCTACATATCAGGATGCCCAGATTGTGGAAGACTAGTGTAAACTTTAATCAGTGGTCACATATATTTTCCCCTCTCTCTAGCTTCTATGGGAAGCTCACAAAATTGGGCATTATTGGAAAGGTGAATCTCTGTTTTTTAAATCTCGTTAATAACATCTTGGCAATTAAATTGATATAGTACTTGTTGAGATATTGTACCTGTTACATAATGGCTAAGAAAGTCTTGTTCCTGTGACAACAGAATGGTACAGATCTTTGAAACATTTTTTTGAGGCAGTGGGGAAAAAAACCCAGGAAGAAACTTCCCGCTATCAAGTTTCTCTTGGTCTTTTAGATTGTCTTTTTTTCTTCAATTCACAGAGATGATGGGATCTCCCCCTCCCTTTTTTTTTTAAATAAAAACCCGAGAGTTTGGGAGATACAGTTAGCTTGTGTGTTGTTTGTTTGCTGTTCACAAGCCATGACGCTTTCTCTCCATTGCTAGTGCTATCAGCACGGCCTAGTACTGCTTGCCATTTTTGGCAGTTGATCCCAGAAATATGCAGGAGACATAAATAATTCCTTTTTAGAAATTGGTCAAAAGGACACAGCTCTGACTCTTGCCAGAGGAACATACTGTAACGCAATCCAAACACCCGCCAACTCCACGGGGAAAAGAGCAGGAGGAAAAAAAAGAAGAGTGTGAGATAGACCTATAACCTGCAAACACACAACAGCTCAGCCAGAAAGGGCTCTTTTGCAGGTAAAGGAACTGTGATACGTTTTCCTCTCCTCCGTACATACAACTGCAAAATATGGTTCCTCGTGATTTACATCTCCTGCAAGCATCGATGTTGCTAATGCAAGTCGTGCACAATTCTGTTCTAAAGATAGGCCTAAAGTGCTTTTCTGAATCACAGATGAGACTTCCCTATTCAGTTGAGGGATTTTCTGAAATAAAGAGAAGGAGTTGCTCTCAGAGCAAATTGCTAAGGAATCCCTGCTCTACCCAGAAGAAAGAAAACATTTATTTATGAGGTAAAAAAAGAGGCGTGAGATGGTAGAGTTTAGAACTATCTTATTTCTCTCTCTACTGGCTGTACCAAAAGCTGCCACCATACAAAATTCTTCTTATGTTTTGATTTGGATAAAGCAGATTATTTCAGTATTAGGTAAGGAGATTGCTCTGGGCCTATATGTGCAAATTTTTCCAACTGTCTGAAATCTCTGGACATGTATCATACTACACATCCCGTTCACAGACGTCTTCCTTGCAACTTGCACAATATTTCATGGCAGAAATGAAGAAAGAGCCAAGGGACAAGACTGACCTTAAGACAATGTTTCTCAATCTTGATAATTTAAAGATTGGTGGACTTCAAGTCCCAGAATTCTCCAGCCAGCTGGCTGGGGAATTCTGGGAGTTGAAGTCCATTCATTTTAAAGTTGCAAACACTGAGAAATACTGCTAAAGCAGGGGTGGGATTCTACAGGTTCACACCTATTCGCTAGAACCGGTTGTTAACATTCTAAGCAGTTTGGAAACCAGTTGTTAGAAGAATTACTGGCCTAGTCCTGTAAGGAAGGCAGGAAGGAAACATTCTGGTGTTGCTTACAGAAACTGCCTTTCCATTAACCCTTTTTACATTCTTGGCAGGACTAGGCATCCTATCTCTGGAACTTCCCTGGAGTTTTTTTTCCTCCTTTGCTGGTACTTTTCTTGTGTGGAGTGACCATTAAAGTTACAATGGCACTGAAAAAAGTGACTTACGACCATTTTTCACACTTACGACTGTTGCAGCATCCCCACAGTTATGAGAGGCCAGGCAAGGAGATGCGTGCTTTGATGTGAGTGATGTTGAGTTGGTCACACCCACCCAGTCACATTACCACCAAGCCACGCCCATCAACTAAGCCACGCCCACGGTTGTTAAAAAAATTGAATCCCACCCCTGCTGCTAAGGGATGGCCAAGTTAAGGGGTGTCTAAGTGTATATATGTAATGAGAAAGGATGACATAATCATGTATTTTTTTCTATTACCCTGGCATAATTATATCAGAGCAATATAGGTAGACCTCCACTTACAACAATTCATTTAGTGACCATTCAAAGTTACAAACGGCACTGAAAATAGTGAGTGATGACCATTTTTTACACTTATGACCATTGCAGCATCCCCATGGTTATGTGGTTTACATTTGGATATTTGACATCTGACTAATATTTATGACAGTTGCTGGGTTCAGGAGTCATGTGATCCCCTTTTACGACCTTCTGACAAGCAAAGTCAATAGAGAAACCAGTTTCACTTAACAACCATGTTACCAATTTAACAACTGCAATGATTCACTTAATTAATGTGGCAAGAAAAGTCGTAAAATGGGGTATAACTCACTTTACTTTATCACTTAACAACATATATTTTGGGCTTATTCGTGGTGGTAAGTTGAGGAGTACCTGAACTGTCTTCTGAGAAATTTGAGTTCAATGAATGGACTCTCAGATACTGTACTTATTTATGTACAGAATTGTGTCCTAAACTTCGATAATCTTTAAACTGATACAAATCTCTCTGTTGCTTTTGTTTTGTTTTACTGCTAAACCAGAAACTCATACAGTAAAAGAACTGCTATACATTTACTGGTTAATGATATTTGACATGTTCCAAGAAACCATGAACTATCTTACACATCCTGGAAATTAATAAGATATCAATTTCAAAAATACAGTACGTTCAACAGATGTAATAAGTCCCATTGAGTTCAATAAGGTATACCGCACTTGTAGAGGGCTCCTTTCTGGGAAAGGAGGAAGAGCTGTTACTAAGGCAACAACAGGTAAAAGTGTTCTAAGACTGGACCAATTTAAGAAAACCTCTCAGCAAGATTAAAGGGGTGTGTGTGTGTGTGTGTTTTCTCATTCTGATTTGCAGAATTCCATTCCTATAATCGTTACAATAAAAATAGTCCTGATTTACATAGCATTGTTTCTTAGTGTAATCTACCTTGAAGGACTGACAATAATTCAAGAAAATGCTCACAGGATGATAGTATTAATTAATATTAATATTAAGTGCCCACCTAGCAGCTAATTATTATGGAGTGGAGACTTTTAACTCAGCAGAGAAATGTCCAAGGCTGAATAACAAGAAAAATGTTACAAAAGAAAATGGTTTTTTTATCAAGGCTAGCGGTGTCCACTAAAATATTTCTCTGTACCTGACACACAGAGACCACAAGAACACCTGGACTACAACAGTTCTTGAAACAGCCTAGAGACATAGTGACTGGAAGAGGCAGTGACAGGAAGTCATTTGTAAATATTATTGTCCTAGGAGTTCTGCAGAAGACTGCAGGTTTTATATCAAAAGTGCTTTCTCATACAAATGATTGTGTGCACAAATCAAACACATGGATTAGAGTCAGGGCGTTGAAGAATTGGGGGTTGAGGAGGAGGATTCAAATCCATGCCTTACTTAATCCTAAACTTAGTTCATTAATTTTGCCTCTTGGTCCCACTGGGTATAAAAAAAACCAGACACAGTGAAGGAGATAGTCAATGATGCTTGACACATTGTTCATGGAGAGACTTCAGAGAGATATTTATGAACCCAGATGGTCTGTCAGTCAGCCATACCACTAATCATAGAGAACTCTTAACAGCCATGACACCAGAGACAAGTTTTAAACAAGGACAATTTGTCTCTCCTTTTGCCCTCCTGCCTCTACCTTCTTCCTGATGTGTTTGGAAACACAACTCTGATATTGAATATTTTTTAGATATTCCCTGAATCCTTAATATTCAAACATCAGTATTTGACATCTAGTTATCCTTTATTTTGGTTGCTTTTTTTACATAGACATCTATAGCAATTAAATTGTCCTATGGCTAAAAATGACAAATTTGTGATTTCATAAATCTGATGCAGAAGCAGAGGTGGTATTCAGTAGGTTCTGACTAGTTCTGGAGAACCGGTAGTGGAAATTTTGAGTAGTTTGGAATACCACCTCTGACTGGCCCTTCCCCCATCTATTCTTTGCCTCTCAAGTCCCAGCTGATCGGCTGGGTCTTCTTTTGTTGCCCTGCTGGAAAGCAGGTTAGTGGGGTGGGGAGGGAATGGAGATTTTGCAGTATCCTTCCCCTGGAATGGGGTAGAAATTGAGATTTTACAGTATCCTTTCCCTGCCACACCCACCAAGCCATGCCATGCCCACCAAGCCACGCCCACAGAACCAATAGTAAAAAATTTTGAATCCCACCACTGTGCAGAAGGGAAACCGTACATTACATTTCTGTCCTTGTAAGGGACTAAGTTCGTAGTTCTTGCAATGCACTGTACTAAAAAAAATACTCCAGTGTGCATTTTATTTCCAAGGGGTAGAGCTAACCTGAACAAGACAATATTTAGCACGCTGAGAATTGTTTTCCACAAGCCCAGACTAAGATATACAGCACTATATATCTAAATAATGAGTGAAATCTAAGTTCGGCTGAAGCAGTGTTTGGGACTGTAGGAGCAATTTTCTATGAACCCAAACAAAGAAATACATTTAAATAAAACATGAACTCTAACTGAATGAAGTAAAGACTTTAAAATGCTCCCTAAGTGGGAACTTTCCATATTTATCCTACATTTAGCAATGTGCATTTGTTCCCTTGGGACATTAATTATAGCACAATACACTGAGAAGTCACACGTTTTAGAAGAAATGTATACACTTTGGTTTTTACTTAGTTTTACATATCTCCAGATTATGATGAGCTGCTTTTGCTTTGATAACATGTTGGGCATAGCAGAAAAATAAAAATTTAGAAGTAAAATGTTTTGAATAAGAAAGCCATTATATTGCTGTAGCGTTGGACTGTGACCGAGAGACCCAGGCTAAAATTTGCCCTCTGCCCTATAACCTCATGGAGTGGTTTTTTTAGCCATTCTTTCCCTTAGCTGAATCTAGTAAGAGTTGTTGCTGTGGAGGTACACTATGTACCTCACACTGAGTTCCTGGAGGCAAGCCAGAATATAAATCAAAATATCGAGCAAACAAATAACTTAAAATGGTAACCCCAGAATGCGTTGTCTAGTACTAATGCAGTTTCTAGAAGCCCTCCTTCAATTAGAATGCACACAAAACTGAGGTATAGGTGAATCCTCTTCACCTTTAGTAAGGAAGCTTATGAAGGTCAACTGGTTAAATTATAGAGCAAACACTACTGTGACTGTGAGATTAAATAATACGGGAAACTTTGGCTGGAGGTTTTTTTTTTTCTTTGTCTCCCCAGGATAAGCTGCTGACTGTGGAAAAGAAACTAAATCCATCCAATCCCAAATATACTTTTTCAAAAGGCAACTGGCTTTGTTTTTTCTTGAAGAGGTTTCGCTTCTCATCCAAAAAGCTTCTTCCGTTCTTCTTTTTCAGAACTGAAGAAACTTCTTGGATAAGTGAAATGTCTTCAAGGAAAAACAAAGTCCAATTGCCTTTTGAAAAAGCACCTTTGGGACAACCATGATCTGGATGACTGAGAATCGCCGTAGGCATTAAATCCACCCAGATTTGTGGGGTGAAATCTTCTAGGACACTCTTACATAACTCATATCTCCAGGAGGAATGAATCACTACAGAGAAATTGGTGATGGCATTGGATTTTTACTTTGTATGTGCTCAAAACACGCCCAAATTAACTTTTTTCTGAGCATTAATCTCCATTCCATATAGCTTACCTCTGTTCCTTTGATTACCTACTTCTCTTGAAGTCTCATTGTTTTCTTTAAGTCTAAGCCTTGTTTGGGTGAGGTACAACTAAGATGAGGTATACAGTAACTAAGGGTGAGATGAAGTCTCACAAACCCTTCTTTAATCCTTTCATATCCTATTAAGATTGGGTATACATAATTGAGAGAGCCATTTTTGTGTACTGATTAAAGGCACTAAGTTAAAAACCTGTAAGATTGTGACTTCCAGTTCTGTCTTAGGCATAAAGGCAGACAGTCGCTCTCTCTTAGCCCTAGGGAGTAGGCAATGGCAAGCCACTTCTGAAAAGGTTGCCCAGAAAACTGCAGGGACATGCCAGGGCATTGCCAAGAATCAAGACTGTTTTGAAGGCATGTAAATCCTCTTTTGTTTATCCTGTCTTTCTCTCTTTAATTATCTCTTTGAGTTGACTACCAGTGCTACCAGCATGGGGCCTGTTCTTTGTCAAGCATCATCTCGACTGATGCATTTGGACAAATTAAATAGCAAAAAAAATGTAATAAAATTTTGGAATACAGGCATTTCCTAGTTTCCAGCTCCATCCTTACCTCAAATCACCACTGCTATCTCTTTTTAAAAAGTAGTCACTCAAATTTTGCTAATAATAATATGTCTTCTTGTTCAAATGCAATTTGAGAGACAGGGCTAAACAGATATTGGCTTTCATTTTACAGATTTATAAAACATCTAACTCAATCTGACTTATGCATTTTGATTCATTTGTTGTTGATTTTTTCATATACAGTGGATGGATGGATGGATGGATGGATGGATGAAAATATTCAGAAGCATTAAAATCTGGAGATACATACATACATACATTCATACATACATATACATAGATATATAGATATTGATATAAATATACACACACATATACATATACAGATACATATACATATATAAATACATACACACACACATACACACACAAAACATAAAGACACACACACACACACACACACACATATATGTTTTTCTGGGTTGTTTAACAGCATTCATACATTATATCATTAACAAATAATTCCAACAAGATACATATTTGTTTTTCTTCTACAGTTTATAAGGAAACAAACTTTGGATAACTACAGCTTTACTTTTGCTTATTTGGATATGGTACTTCAATTAAATCAGGGTGTCAAACTCAAGGCCCGGGGGCCGGATCTGGCCCAAGGGGTACTTAGATCTGGCCTGCAGTGCCACTCTGGAAACAGTGAAGGACTGACCCTCGGTGTCTCTGCCAGTGAAAACAGTGCATACAGCCCTCCCAAGCTCTGTTTTTGCTGGCGGAGGATTGCACAAAACTGTCGCAGCCAAAACAGAGCTCAGGAGTCCATTTTCACTGGCAGAGTGCTTGGCCCACCACAGGAACTCCTGACACGAATGAAGTTGAGATGGCCACGCCCACCCTGACCACGCCCCCATGTCCCCCCCAAGGTCAAACACAACCCTGATGCATCCCTCAATGAAATTGAGTTTGACACCTCTGAACTAAATCAACAACCATGGATCATGTTCATACAAGATGCTACAAGACACAGACTTCAGAGGATAATTAGGACTGCAGAAAAAACAATTACTACCCACCTGCCTTCAATCGAGGACCTGTATACTGCACAAGTCAAAAAGAGGGCTGTGAAAATATTTACAGACCCCTCACATCCTGGACATAAACTGTTTCAACTCCTTCCCTCAAAACGACGCTATAGAGCACTGCACACCAGAACAACTAGACACAAGAACATTTTTTCCCCGAAAGCCATCACTCTGCTAAACAAATAATTCCCTCAACACTGTTCAACTATTTACAAAGTGTACACTACTATTACTGTTAATCTTCTCATCACTCCTTATCACCCATCCCCTCCCACTTGTGACTGTAACTTTGTTGCTTGTATCCTCTGTTTCCTAGTATGATTTGATGTTGATTGTACCCTATGACTATCATTAAGTGTTGTACATTATGATTCTTGATTCTCAACGAATGCTCCTTCTTTATATGTACTGAGAGTATTTACACCAAGACAAATTCCTTGTGTGTCCAATCACACTTGGCCAATAAAGTATTCTATTCTATTCTATTCTATTCTATTCTATTCTATTCACCAATCCACAGTCCACTCAATAACTGATTTTTTTTACATTGAGACCAACATGCTGAATCATAAATTAAACATGTAGGCTGAGTTTGCACCACCCAATAACTCCAAAAGTGATTGGCTAATTTGAGGCTCAGGGGGTTATGGGTTTTCATGTTTTTGTGAAGCAGAAAACAAATATAGCCTGAAGACTATTCAATTAGTTGCAGCATTAAAAAAGAGAGTTCCATATGGGCTACTTTCATAAATTATGAATGGACAAAGATGCTCCAGTGACCTTTAGTAACTCATTGTTGCTGCCTCATGCTGGATGGTTTCCCTTTTAGTTTTAATTCCTGATGACTGCTAGACATCAACTAGACTGACAAATTATCTCAAATCATGCATAGCAAATTGCACACGGAATGCCTGCTGCCTGCTTAATAAACAATAATATAGAATCACTTTGAATAACCAAAATTGCCTTGATATGAAGTCTGAAAGGAAGGAAAATGGAGAAGTAGACAATGTTCTCTTTTGCATTGCATCCCCTTAAGGTAGGGGTCTCCAACCTTGACAACTTTACAACTTGTGGACTTCAACTCCCAGAATTCATCAGCCAGCTGGGAATTGAAGTCCACAAGTCATAAAGTTGCCAAGGTTGGAGACCCCTGCCTTAAAGAACACTTAGTTATATACTATTAAGGGCTTGCTGTCTGATTACTAGAAAAGCAAAGCACTATAGTGACATGTAGCCTTCTGACCCAATCACCAGCGTGACATACCAACTGTAATGTCTGCATATTATAAGTACTTACAAAAGGGGGGAAAATGCTCATAACTTTCAAAGTGACTGGAAATCCCTCATAGGAGAGCTTGATACAGATTTATGAAGCTCATCTTTATAAGGAGGGAAGCTTGCTTATGGTCACTGACATGAAGAGGTTGAGGACAAAATATTGTGAGGGAAGCCACCCCACCCCCACCCCAGAAGAATGAAATATTTTGAGAAATATTCCAAAAGGCAAGAGAGAATATTTCCCCTAAAGGAGAAATGGGGGGGGGAGAACGGGACCTTAAGGAAGGCAGAAAGCAGCACCAGTCTCCCTGCCCCAGAACAGATACTGAGGAGGCCAGCTTTCAGAAATGCAGATTTGGTAATCCATTCAAAACAGGATATTTTGAAACTCCTTGCAGCAAACTTTGACAGCTACCGTGTTTCTCACAAAATAAGGCAGGGACTTATTTTTTTTTGAGCCCTGAAAAAATGGCTAGGCCGTCTTTTTGGGGGTGAATTAATTTTTCTCCCCCCCCCCATCAGTGGGTGGGTGGCAGCGGTGTTCCTGCCGGCACGAGAACAGCAGCAGCACCGGCGGGAACGTGGAAGCGTTTCTGCCGCCGCTCGGGTGTGTGCGGAGCTTCTGCACACACCCGAGTGGCGGCAGAAACGCTTCCACGTTTCCACCAGCACTGCTGCTGTTGTCGTGCCGGCGGAAATGTGGAAAGTGTTTCTGCTGCCGCTTGGGTGTGTGCTGCATGCACCCGAGCAGCGGCAGAAACGCTTTCACGTTCCCGCCAGCGCTGCTGCTGTTCTCGTGCCGGCAGGAACTGTGGAAGCCATGGAGGCAGCTCCTCCACCCGAGAAGCAGCAGAAATGCTTCCACGTTCCCGCCAGCTGGCATGAGAACAATGGCAGCACTACGCAGGGCACTGTTAAATGCAAATTTCCTTCCCCCGCCCTCCCCCCCAGCATGTTTTAACCCCCGGCCTCCCCTCTCAGCATGTTTTAAATAGGCCTAAATTTGTGGGGAGGGGCTTAATTTCATTTCATGCCTAGAAAACATGCTGGGTCTTCCTATTGGTGGAGGCCGTATTGTTGGAGAAACACGGTAACAAAGGCAGAATGGTAGGATTAAAAAGCATCCCCTCACCCAGCACAGGATGAAAGCCCCAATAGGAATTGCCTAACACAAGCCCCTTCATTGCACCACCCCCAGAACAAGTCAAACTTCAAAACTCATAAAGATCCATCCACGCCCTCAACCTTTTGTCAGCTGTCCCTGAATCACATGTGGTTGGTGGTTCTTCTTCATCAAAAAAGGGAATCTTTCTTTCCGGTCAGCCGCCAGCCTCCATTTCATTTCCAGTGCCTTTCTCCCGGCTTGGAACTAAACCTGTATTTTTCTTCCAACAATTGCAATACTGTAATATAGGTAGATGATGGGCTTCTGTTCTTCCTGAATATGAGCCCCTTGTTAGTCTAGCATCTGCTTACAGTTTTCCCTAGAAACAGGCCATGATTGAAGTCTGGAAACTGCTGCCAAGAATATTTAATGGCTAGCAATTGCCAATAGTTAATATTTTTTCTGGATTATCTTTCCAACATAATGATTTTTTTTTTCTGTACAGATCTGCCTAGGGTGTTTGGAATGGAAAAGGCAACAGAATGTCAAAGCAATGGGATAATCTCTCTCTTTCCTATTCTTAGAAGAGCAAATTTTCATTTAATTTAACATATTCACTCCTAAATATGAGAGTACAGGCACTGGCTACCCCGAAGTAGCTTAATAACCAAAGTCTAAGTATCTACCTATTTTCACAGTGATAACAACTCTGGCTGTTGGTGACCTCCAGTGTCTTAGAAGCTTTTTCACCAACACCAGTACCTGATCTTTTTTTTTCCGTTAAAAAAAACAAACATTATCTAGGATTGAAGCCTTACACAAAGGGCAGATAAACTAAGATCCAAAACTCCCATCTGGCCACAGTACCACAATTCAGACACATTTAAAATCAGTAATGGACCTTCTATTATTTTCAGAATTAATTAACTAATAGTTTATATCCCTAGAAGCTAGAAAAAATAGACTAGAGGGAGGGAGAGAGGGAAGCAGAGGTGGTATTTAACAGGTTCTGACCAGTTCTGGAGGAAGGAAGGAAGGAAGGAAGGAAGGAAGGAAGGAAGGAAGGAAGGAAGGAAGGAAGGAAGGAAGGAAGGAAGGAAGGAAGGAAGGAAGGAAGAAGGTCCTTTCTAATTCTCAATCCCTCTAGTGCAAAATTCCTATTTCATAGTTTTTCCAGTTCTTTTAGATTTCCCAATATTTTATGTCATCCTTCTGCACACAGAGCAGATGTTCCATGACTGATCTTAAAGTTCTACCTGTGGAATGAAGGTGATAGATGCCATGGGATGACATCATCTTACCCTGTCAGCTATCTCTGGCAGAGAGTGAACTCTATGGCTTCAAGGCAACCGGCAAAATCAAGATTTAAGCCTTTCCAGAAGGCCAGAAGTGTCAGAACAGTTTGCATTCATCTCCAGTTGTAGAATGTTCTAGAGGGCAGGACCACAACAGAAAGGGCTTCCCTCCTTGACCTAGCCAGGTGGAATTTCTTAACAGACAGTCTATTTAGGAAGCTATTAAAACTTGGCTCTAAATGCATATTTAGAGAACAGAGACAAGAATGGAAAATATATCTCACTTGGGATGAATCTGGCTGCTCTAGTGTTATAATATGTTACAATTTTTGTGATGATATTATGACTATGTTGCATTCTTGTTGATAACACTATTAATTAATATGTTCACTAATCTTGATAATTTCTGAAATATTGTAAAGTACATTTTGCTGTAAGTTGCTTAAGGTTTATAACAGGAGACAGGCTAGAGACACATAGAAGCATTTCTAACAAACACACAAATAAATATTAAGCATGGTGGATGGACTGCATGCCTTTCCTAATGTCTGATCTTTCCCAGTTGCTGCTGAAATTCAGCAATTTTCTTTTACAATTTGACAGAGAGGTTTGACATTAAACCTAAAGAGGTGAAATGTCTTTTTAAGATGTTACAAATGCTTTTTAACTGATTTTCTAATGCATACCAGTTCAGTTCTTTTTTTAAAAATTCTGGTATTTTTTTTTTAAAAAATCTATTTTCCTTCTTTTTCCCAAAAATCAAGCAAAATCTCAGGCCCCCAAAAGCTGTCAACCTCAGGTTTTAAACTGCAGCCACTAAGAGTGAATATGAATCCCAACATATAAGCAAAAAACTGCTGTGGATAAGCAGAGCAAAAACTCAAAGCAGAGTCTAAAATTGGGATGGGCGAGATGGGTGCAATCTGGACTCTGAAGGATGATTTTAAAAGATATATTTTGAGTTCTGTTTTCTCTTTTCTTCCTTTAATTATCTCCAATCATAGCTCCCTACTCTGAGACTAGGAATCAGCTGCCATGGAAACCTTGCAAATGCCCTCCTTTGTGTGTGTGTGTGCGTGCGTGTGTGTGCGCGTGCGCACGGCGCACAGGGAGAAGTGTAGTTATTTCTTAAAACACTGTGGAAGAAAATAATTTCCTGGCAGCTATGTAAAAAATATGACTTCATTCATCCTTACTCATCTCTTCAGCCAATCTAAAATTCTTTTAGTGTTTATGTGTCTGTGAGTGTGTTTGACTGCAATATTGAGACTGAAAAGCTTAGGAATAACAGGGAGTAAATATGGATGCTCCAAAATAATGCCCCCACAACTTTTTGGGTACCAGGGACCGGTTCCGTGGAGAAAGGTTTTTCCGCAGACTGTAGGGGGTGTGGTTTTTGCATGCTGCCTGCATTCTGCGGATGGGGCTTCTCTTGTTTACATGGGCCAGTTGCTGGCATGCCGTGGCCCAGTGCCAATCCATGGACAGGGAGATTGGGGACCCCTTTGTCAAGGCAGCATGGTCATTCTGCTACGATCCTTTTACCCAAATTCCTTTAGACCTCCAGTTTGCTTCTTCAGACATAGTTCAACAAAGCGATATTTTCCTTCTCCTCTATTTCTACTTCCTGCCACTCCTTAACCTGCAGGAATGGCAAGAAAGTTTCTGCGTATGTATAAAAGTGAATAAAAATACTGATTTTGTATATTTTATTTTGAGCCTACTTGATTATTTTTGTTGCTTTTCATATGTTTCATTCCTGGTTATATATTATCTCTTTAATAGAGAACAGTTGCTGGAATTGGGTATGTGTAGTTTAATGAAAAGAAGGACGAGGAGGTGACATGATAGCAGTGTTCCAATATCTCAGGGGCTGCCACAAAGAAGAGGGAGTCAACTTATTCTCCAAAGCACCTGAAGGCAGGATAAGAAGCTATGGGTGGAAACTAACCAAGGAGAGAAGCAATCTAGAACTAAGGAGAAATTTCCTGACAATCAGGAACAATTAATCAGTGGAACAACTTGTCTCCAGAAATTGTGGATGCTCCAACACTGGAAATTTTTAAGAAGAGATTCGACAACCATTTATGTGAAATGATAGCGTTTCCTGCCTGAGCCAATGTCCCTTCCAACTCTGTATTCTGTAAATGAACAACTTGGTCAACTACACTTATACAATCAAATGCTTTTCCAAAGGTGAGTAGGGGCAGAAACTTGTAAGGCACAGATAATTTTTGTGCCTTGTGCCTTACTAGTATTTCTATCCTCTCTTGGTCCCCAACATTGTTCTCATTTGTTGATTGGTGGACTGTAGTGAAATTCTGTAGTAAGCATTTTCTAGCAGCTGGGAACTGTAATGAAATGTGAGAAAGACCTTGGAGAACAGGGGGAAACTCACAGCCAAGGGAAAGCTTGGATTAGAAGCATTTTAGCCCAAAAAAGGAATGTTAATGTGTGCTTAGTTTCTTGGCCTATAAAGATGATGGGGGAGAAATGTACTTTCCTATTTTCAAGTTTCTATTCATATAATCCTACAATAAAATAGAAATAGTTCATCTGGGCAAGTTTCCTATCTAGACTACCTTGCAAGGCTCACAGGCACATAAGAAGAAGATGCCAGGGAACTTTTGGTACTGCAGAGGTACTGATAAGAAGAGTAAAGTCTGATTTTTCAACACCATGAAGATATGAGAGATGTACATGTGCACATTTCTTGTGAACCCCAACTCCATCCCCTGGGCAATCAATGCTGCTCACTTTTATTACTGTTAAGACTGTGTATGCACCATCTGAATGGGACTTATGCTTTGTTTACACACCTTTACAAATGTACACAGGATGAATTAGCTAAAATCTCTTATAGTGCATGTACAAAGTGTACAGAGATAAGAATATTGTATATACTGTAGACAATCAAATATCAGAAATTGATATTTCAACTTGTGCAAATAGTTTGCACAAGATGGTTTGCACATCTCAATCCTGAGATTTTGCTTTGGCATATTTGTCTATTACTATTTCTAATCTATCATCAACATAGCTTGCAACTTTTTTTAAAAAAATATCAATATTCTATAAAATATTTGCAAGAAATATATCAAACAGGCAAAGCCCTGAGAATGGATGAGGAATTTTTCAGTGGAAGACATTCATAAATTCTCTATTTATCCTGCCTGCATGCCTCTTTAGTCTCTTGTTGTGCTTGGCTAATTTGACTTTAATCATATCAAATTATATGCCATTCATCTGAGATTCTATAAGTGTTAATTGCCCAACTTTAACTATTTTAGATCGTTGCAGAGTCCTTGAACTGTCAATTATAGATTTTCCTTTTTGTAAGAGATCACTGAACTCAGAAATACAGGAGAAAAAGCTCTACCCTTGATACTTAGCTGTTTTAATTCCTGTAAAAAATGGAAAAGGTATGTAAGGGTGATCTCTCCAGAAAGCCTGGGCTGCGTGCTTATTTACTTTAGACAACTTGGATTATCATTCAGGTTTGGCAAATGAATAGGACATAGATTTTATCTGACAGCAACGTGAGATATGCTGACAGATTTGGATGTGGAAAGATAACGGGGAAGCTTTTCTCAATCTGTTACTCTACAAATGTCTTAGAACCAGGGATGGGATTCTACCAGTTCACACCTATTCGCTAGAACCAGTTGTTAACATTCTAAGCAGTTTGGAGAACCGGTTGTTAGAAGAAATTACTGGCCTAATCCTGTAAGGAAGGCAGGAAGGAAACATTCTGGTGTACCTTACAGAAACTGCCTCTCCATTAACTCTTATAACATTTTTGGCAGGACTAGACTTCCTGTCTCAGGAACTTCTCTGGAGTTTTTTTCCCCTCCTTTGCTGGTACTTTTCTTGTATGGAGTGACCATTCAAAGTTACAATGGCACTGAAAAAAGTGACTTATGACCATTTTTCACATTTACGACCGTTGCAGCATCCCCACAGTCATGAGGCCAGGCAAGGAGATGCGTGCCTCGATGTGAGTGATATTGAGTTGGCCACACCCAGCCAATAACATGACCACCAAGCCATGTCCACCCAGTCACATGTCCACCAAGCCATGACCACCACCTAAGCCACGCCATAGAACTGGTTGTTAAAAATTTGAATTCCACCCCTGCTTAGAACTGTGGTATAATTCACATCATCCCCAGACAGTATTAGCAGAGGACTATAGTCTAACCTTTATTGGTACAGTCTAACCTGTTTGGAGGGCACCATGTTTGGGAAGTCCTGTGATGTAGCACAGGGAATCCCTGTTTCAGATTCCATGTTTTAGATTCTATGACTGCAGTGAGCTTTGCTGAATTGGTAACTGTAACACCATCCCTCTCAATTGCATCTCCTTCATTTGCAGAACTTATCCATTTGTAAAACAGTAAAAGATCAAGAGAAAAGAATAAGTGTAGCTCAGGGTTGACTCTTTGGTGTGCTCTGGGCTGGCTTGATTGCAGACAATTCATTACCTAGGTAACAACCTCAATGCTACTGAATGTGGGGTTTGCTCCAGGTATATAAAGTAGCTTGCCCAGCCCATGTTAATAATTGCATAGCATAGCATAGCACACCATAGCATAGCATAGCATAGCATAGCACAGCACAGCACAGCATAGCATAGCACAGAACAAAACAGAAGAGAAGAGACGAGAAGAGCAGAGTTGGAAGGGACCTTGGAGGTCTTCTAGTCCAACCCCCTGCTCAAGCAGAAAACCCTATACTATTTCAGACAAATTATTGTCCAGTCTCTTCTTAAAAACTTCCAGTGTTGGAGCATTCACAACTTCTGGAGACAAGTTGTTTTAAATGTCAGGAAATTTCTTCTTAGTTTTGGTTGGTGGAATGTAGTTTTCTCCTTGATACTTCCTTGATTTCTGCTTAGTTGACTGGGGTCAATCACTCTTATTTGCCCATTGGCTGCCGATAAGGGAATGGAGGTAATTGCTGTTTTTTTGTTTTTGTTTTGCTTCCTCCTGAGCTTAGATTGCTGGGAAACTGTGAATATCCTAGACCAAGCTAAACTCTAAAATGCTAGACAATTCCTGGAAGCTTGGCATTCAGACAAATCAGCCATCAACAGACACACTGAAATAAACCATATTTACACAGCATTCAAAAGAATAAAAAAGCTAAGAAGCAAACAAAAAGACTAGAACATATACTCTCCAGCTGCCAATACCCAAATAGGCAGGGATTAAGAGCAGGCAAACAAGCAGAAAACAATACCCTAAACAAAGAACTATCAAGAAAAAAACCCACACTCCAACCAAAACTGACAGGGCAACTTGTTGTATATGAGGGACTAAAGCCCACTACCTATCACTCATACTGATGATAGATACTATCATCTATCATCTTGGGGAATAAAACAACTGCAAGCAAACAACCAAGCTCAGAGAACACCAATGGTACCACAGTAAAAACCCAGTATACTCTGTAGCCCAGAGCTGCCTAATCTGTAGCCACCAGACTCAGTAATCAGCATTAGCCAGAATTTGATGCTTGGAATTTTTTTTTAATTTTTCCACATTTTATTGAACTCTTTGCAATTGGCTGGTTTCATAGGCATCCCTGAAATTTCGATTTCATTGAAATGGCAAGTGTCATGATGCCATCATTCAAATGATACAATTCATAATATGCATTCTCTGACCCATGATGTGATATCTCTTTTCACCATATACTGTAGATATTCATGCCTAGATTCTAACAATTTGCTAAGATATGAACCTAAATGAAGGTTAGGACTACTAAGGCTGAACAGCAAATCTCCAGATGACCACTAGGTGGTAATATGGAAGCACAGGCAACAGTTCATTTAGTGACCAAAGTTACAATGGCACTGAAAAAAGTGACTTATGGCCATTTTTCACACTTATGATCATTGCAGCACCACTGGTCATGTGTTTTTCATTCAGATGTTTAACAACTGACTCACATTTATAATGGTTGCAGTATCCCACAATCATGTGATCCCCTTTTGCAACCTTCTGACACGCAAAGTCAATGGGGAAGCCAGATTCACTTAACAACCTTGTTACTAATTTAAGAACTTCACTTAACAAGAAAAGGGGCAAAATCCCCTTAACAAATTTCTCACTTGACAACATAAATTTGGGGCTCAATTGTAGTCGTAAGTTGAAGACTACCCTGTTACATGACAAGGCTTATGTCCTGCTTTTCCTTCAAAACCACCCATGCAGTCTCTCCGTTGTCGTGTATTATGGCTCTATATGAGAGTTTGTAAGTACCCCCAAAATCACCTGCGTGCCCCTGGCTGAGTGATATTTTAAAAGCAGGCCTTTCACTTCCAGACTTATAGGTTGCTCCTATCAGACAATGTCTCTCAACCAGAACTAGATTTGGGTTCAATTTGCATCAAAATTTAACACCATAGTTATGCTACGCATCAATTTTCTTGCATCAGTGGACATCTAGAGCAGGGGTGTTAAACTCGATTTCATTGAGGGCCACATCAGAGTTGTGTTTGACTTTGGGGGCGTGGCCAGTGTGGACACGGCCAGCTTGATGTCGCTCGTGTCAGAGGCATCTGTGGCCCGGGCAGGGCTGGGAGGGCGAATCCATTGTCTCCAGAGAAAGAAGGCGAGACCAGGGAGAGCATCAAACCCTTGCCAACAACCCTCTGCCAGTGAAAATGGAACTTGGGAGGGACAGGGGCTCCGTTTTCGCTGGCAGAGGCACCATGGTCCTTCACTGTTCACTGGATGGCCCCGTGGGTCGGATATAAGCACCTCCGATCCACGGGCCTTGAGTTTGACATCCCTGATCTACAGAATGTGAATTGCTGTTCACAGTGTTCATATGGCTGGTTTAAAACGTTAAGTCATTACAATGGCAATCTTATGCATGTTCCCGTTGAGCTCAGCAGGACTTTTATAGCTTGCATAGCATCAGGATGCTATGACGGATATGTACTTTGTCAATTTGCAAATACAATTATGGCATGGGGGAAAAAAGGCTAATTAATTTACTATGGCATGAGCTTTTGGAAGCCGGAAATCATTTTTGTCAATGCATGAAATGGGTTGATAGGTTTGGCTATAGAGGTGGGAGGTGATGGGAGTCATAATCTAAGATTTCTAGAGAATGCCGGATTAAGGAAGCCTGAAGGCATCAAACCCATTTTCCAAAAATAGGAAGAAATGGGAGGAGGGAAGAGGTGGAAATGTTTTTTATGAAATATGGTCAAAAGTCTAAGAAGGTATTTGGGAATGTTGAATGACAACATGCTTGCCTTCTTCTGTTTGTTTTTTTTCTAAAATAAATACCAAATTCTTCATAATACTTTCTCCTCTACTATGCTTTGAAACCCCAGCAGCTTATTTAAGCTGAAAAGTCTTAACTGGGTTTTATATGCAGTCCAATGTAGGTCAGAACAATGAACTTCTGAAGGCCTGAAATGTAATGTCTATAAAATTGGTATTTCTATCAGCAATGTAGTGGGGACAAAAGGCATAAGCTGCTTTGTTAGAAAAAAAATGCAAAGATTTGAACAGAAGGAATTCTTACAATCAAATTCTTTGATTATAATAACTTTGATGTGCAAATCTTCATTAGAAAAAAAAAGCCAACTTAGAAAAACTAAAATGCTTTTGTTCTTACAACTGTCAAACATCTGCCGGAGAATACTGTACCAAGCCATTTGAAGTTGACTACAAACCTTTTCTCCAACTGCTTTTTTACCAAACTAGTGAAAAACACTTTTTACAGATTTAATTGGAATGGAGAAGAGAAAGGATTGAGTGCAACATTTGCATTGACTTTTAAATCGGTGAGATCAAGTCCCCATATGATTGCACAAGGGGTGGGATGGTTGCTCTGATAAGCACTAAAACCCGAACTCCTGCCCAGCCATCTGCAGTTCAGCCTGTTCTAATTTCCTTTCAGACTGCAGGACCCTAAAGTCACTGTTTTAAACTGTTGTTAAAAATCGTGTAATTTTGTCCCAATGTTTATAAGAGAAGAGGTTCTGCCTCTTTTTTAGGCCTCTTTTTATTGTTTAAAAATAAAATAAAACAAAACACATTCAGACTTTTTTAAGACAGGGAAAAGATGCAGAGCATGACTTTCAAAATTATTTCCATCTTCAGTATTCATTTACTTATTTATTCAATTTAGGTAGCCACCCATCTCGGATACAAGACTCTGGGTGTCTTACAGCAATTAAAAACAACACCGAAACAGAAAACAATATGTTAAGGTCTTGGGATTTAAGAGCTGACCAGCAGTGAAGCTGATGCAATATAGGCTGATGTAATAAGAATGAATCAGCATAGCATGTGTATTTCCCTTTAAGACGGGATGGGTTCTATCCCTTTAAAAGGCAGCCATTAAAGGGCATGTCCTCTCTCCTTGTGACTGGTATTCATGGCAGAAGTTCTCCACAAGACTGAAGAAAGATTGCTTGCAAGGTATTTTGCCTACCATGTGTATATTTCTGTATATGTCTTATATATATATAAACCACTATTAAATGTCTAAGTTTCTGTATGCCGTGTTTTGCTCCTGAGTTTTCTCATAATGGTAGTCACACTGCAAACGCTCTGACACAATATATATATAAAAATACTCCATATTATACAATCTGTAGCTAAGGTATTAAAAAAAGTCAACAGCAATCAACAACATAAACAACAGCCACTAATCCTGCCTATTTTCTTCTCTGTAGCAAAGTAATGGGTTGCATCCGTGTGACTCTTTTTGCCCTTCCCTAATACAGGTAATCCTCGATTTATGACCACAATTGAGCCCCAATTTTCTGTTGCTAAGTGAGACATTTGTTAAGTGAGTTTTGCCACATTATGTGGTTTTTCTGCCACAGTTGTTAGTGATAGCCTCTTGCAACCCTCTGCCAGTGAAATTGGAGCATGGGAGGGCCATGCGCAGCCCGCCCAAGCTCCATTTTCACTGGCAGAGGCACCATGGGCTGGTCTTTCACTGTTTTCAGGACCATATCTAACCACCCCACGGGCCAGATCCAGTCCCTGGACCTTGAGTTTGACACCCCTGGTACACACAGTTGTACTTTCACTTAGCAGATGCTTTGTTTAATAACAAGAGTTGTAGATCCCAATTGTGGTTGTTAAATGAGGGGTACCTGTAAATGCATATTTTACTTCTATTTAAGGGAAGTAAAAAGCTGCAGAAATGGATGACTGTTAAAATGAACTATTGAAAACAAGCGGCTTTTATCTTCTTGTTGAGAATATTTCCTGGAGACTCATTTGGAGGGATATTTGGTCCTTTTGGCGGCCAGAAGCAATTCCTGGATGAGCAACCAGATGAATACTTTGAGACGCTCCCCTGCATGTTTTGAAGATAAGCCTTCTCCATAATGGTTCTGCCTGCAGCTTGCCTCTATCCTGCTCTCCATCAAACAATAATGAGCTCAGTGTCTTGCTTTTAAGAGGCACGGCGGTGAATTTTTGATTTCTCTTTTTTATTGTTGAACTATTAAGAGCATCTGAAGGGCTATCCTCTGGCTAGATGAGACAGTTTAGGAACTCTGTACTTCGCCAATCATCTATGTTTACTTTCTGTTCAACTCACCCATGTGTCTGAAAAAGGACTGTCATCTTTCAGGAAAGACAGAAATAGGGGAAGTTTCTGCCTCTTCCTTAAGACTATGCAAAAAGCTGAAAACAGTGCCACAATAAGACATTTTGCTGTCTGAAGTAAAATGTTAAGTAATATCTCTCCAATATTTTGAAGCAGTTTGATGTATAATCTAGCAATTTCTCACAGTATATCAGGGCAGGATTCTGGAATGGAAAACCAAAGTTTGAGGATTTGAAATGATCAAACAGAGCCACAGTTTCCCTATGAGGAAGTGAACTAATAAATTAAAATATAATCTCAAAAGTTAATCCACTGTTTTGGGCTACCCGTTTGATGGATCACTGACCTCAGTCCTTAAGATTCCCTAATAATCAAAATTAGACTATGCCATCACAGTGAGGGTCTGCTCATTTCCATACAGCCAAGAATATAGCAGTAGCACTTAGACTTATATACCACTTTATAGTGCTTTACAGCCCACTCTAAGCAGTTTACAGAGTCAGCCTATTGCCCCCAACAATCTGGGTCCTCATTTTACCCACCTCAGAAGGATGGAAGGCTGAGTCAACCTTGAGTCTGGTGGAGTTTGAACTGCCAAATTATAGGCAGTTGGCTGCAGAAGTAGCTTGCAGTACTGCACTCTAACCACTGCGCCACAGAGGCTCATGTGTATAAGAGAAGTAACTGCTCCATCCCTGCACCCTGTCCTCCAGAAATGTTGGAGCTACTGCTTCCATATTTTCCAAACCCTGGGAATTCTGTTGTATTGAATACACCTGAATAAATGAATAACAGAGCTGGAAGAGACCTTGGAGGTCCTGTAGTCCAACCCCCAGAAAACCCTATGACATTTCAGACAAATGACTGTCCAATCTCTTCTTAAGAACCTCCAGTGTTGGAGAATTCACAACTTCTGCAGGCAAGTTGTTCCATGGATTAATTGTTCTAACTGCCAGGAATATTCTCCTTATTTTTAGGTTGCTTCTCTCCTTGTCCTAGTTCCTATCCATTGTTTCTTGTCCTGCTTTCAAGTGCTTGGGATAAAAGGTTGACCCTCTCTTCTTTCGTGGAAGCCTTTAAATATTGGAACACTGCTATCATGTCACCCTTAAACTTGCATTGTTTCATTGGTAAGAAGACCTGGAGTAAAGCACCTAGAAAGAAAGAATTATAGTTGCAAATGTGTTTCCTGAATAAGGCTGGAAAAGGAGGAATGCTATTGTTAAAAAAAAACACTGATACCAAATACTAAGATACATGGCCCTAACGTTTTGAAAGTCAACTAGAATGTAAGACAGTTCATTCAAAAACATGTTTTTTTTATTTATTTTATTTATCAAACACTTATATACCGCCCTTCTCCTGAAGGACTCAGGGCGGTGCACAGCCGATTCTACCCCAATACATAATACAAAAATTAAAATGAATTAAATAATTTTGGGCTGTTAAATTAAAAGTCCACCCTCCCCCATAAATATTTAAAAACAGGAGACGGTTAAAATCTCATATCAGCCCAGGCCAGCCTGCTCGAAGAGCCAAGTTTTTAACACATGTCTGAAGACTCTCAGGTCTGTGCTGGTACGTATCTCTGGGGGCAGACTATTCCAGAGGGCAGGGGCCCCCACAGAGAAGGCCCTATTCCTGGGGGCCGCCAGACAACACATAGAGGCCGACGGCACCCGGAGAAGGCCCTCCCTGTGGGAACGCACAGGTCTGTTAGAGATCACCGGCAGAACGCAGTCCTGCAGGTAGCCTGGCCCAATGCCATGGATCACTTTAAAGGTCAAAACTAGAACCTTAAAGCGAACCCGGAAAGCCACCGGCAACCAATGCAGTGTGCAATGTACGGTAGGTTGTATGGAAGACTAAATTGTACTGGCATAAATACTAATGGAGCATCTTATAACCGTAGCCAAAGCTAATGCAAGCAAGAAAAGCCAAATGATGGCAAAGACGAGGAAAACAGAATAACATGCATATTTAACATGCATATTTCCCCACAACTGACCTCATCTTCTGACCTCATCTTCTCTTCCTCCTACAAACACTTGTGAACATGCACGCCTCTACACACATGCATTTTCTTTTCTATGCATTTCTGAACTACTAGTCTGCTGCAGTTATATATGACATTTTGGAATGCTGTGTCATTGTATTTGCAGCAACCCAGATCCTGACCTTTTAGCTACAACAGGGATTCCGATTGAGGGTTTGAATAAATAATGAGCACCAGATACCTCCGAAAAGCAATTAATCTGAAGGACATGTCCAGGCAGAAGGATCGCTTTTGGGTTTTTTTTTTTTCTTAGAATTTCCAGGGTAAATGAAGAATTCACACACACACCCATCCCTGTACAACACAATAAAGAAAACAAGCATTTAATTTTGTCTTAAAGTAAGTCACTATTTCTTTGGAAAGTCTTTAAGAAATAAATATTCAAGCAAAAGACCACAAGGAGGTGAGTTTTGCCATATGAAATTCCCAGGTTTGTTAGAGATAATCCATTAGCTTTTGAATTTTTGTCGAGCTGGCTTGATTGCCATAGCAACAATTACAGCTCTTGTTTATCACAAAGTATTCCAGCCTCAATATTGCTATTGCCACAGTCCTGGTTTTGAACAGGGCAAGCACCAATCCAAATTGAGACTGGAGCAAGCTATAAAAAGTGCTGGGGGGAAGTATGGAGGTGGGGTGGGGGTAGAAAAGCTATTTACTAACTATTAACTGATTCCTTCCTTCCTTCCTTCCTTCCTTCCTTCCTTCCTTCCTTCCTTCCTTCCTTCCTTCCTTCCCTCCCTCCCTCCCTCCCTATTTATTTATTTATTTATTTTCAAATTTTATATACCGCTCCCATCTCCCAATGGGACTCGGGGCAGTTTACAGCCAAATAAAATACAATCCAATACAATATTTAAAATACAATTAAAAAGATTAAATGAGTGGCTGAGGCTAAAACAAACTATGACGTTAAAAGGTTAAAAAGCTAAAACTATTTAAAATCAATTAAAAATCCTACCCATAACTCTAGGCCAGACCGGCTTGATGAAATAGGTGGTTTTAAGCGCGCACTGGAAGGCCAGTAGGTCAGGGATGGTCCTCATCTCCGGGGGTAATTCGTTCCAAAGGGAGGGTGCTCCCACTCCGAATTCCCGCACCCTCGGGGTCGCCAGCCGGCACTGTCCAGCCGGCGGTACTCCGAGGAGGCCCTCTCTATGGGAGCGCACTGGCCGACGGGAGGCTGATGATGGCAGTAGGCAGTCCCGTAAGTATCCAGGTCCCAAGCCATGGAGCACTTTAAAGATGACCACTAGCACCTTGAATCGCACCCGGAAGGCCACTGGGAGCCAATGCAGCTTGTGCAAAAGTGGTGTAACATGGGAGCTCCGCGAAGCCCCCTAAACCACCCGCGCGGCCGCATTCTGCAACAGCTGGAGCCTCCGGATGCTCTTCAAGGGGAGCCCCATGTAGAGAGCATTGCAATAGTCTAGATGGGAGATGACAAGGGCGGATGTGACCATGCGAAGTGCATCCCGATCCAGAAAGGGCCGCAACTGGTAGATCCTACGGACCTGACAAAAAGCCCCCCTGGCGACGGCTGCTATATGTTCTTCTAACGACAGCCGTATGTCCAGGAGGACACCCAGATTGCGCGCCCTTTCTGTGGGGGCAAGAATTCCCCCCCCATGGCCAGTGATGGAGTTAACTGTCTGTATCGGGGTGCCGGAAAGCATAGCCACTTGGTTTTGGCCAGGTTGAGTTGAAGCCTGTTTCGCCCCATCCAACCCCGCACAGCCTCCAGGCACCGGGTCATCACTTCCACGGCTTCGTCGGGGTGGCCTGGGGTAGAAATGTACAGCTGCGTATCATCAGTGTACTGATGGAACTCTACCCCAAAGCCATGGATGATCTCATCCAGCAGCTTTACATAAATGTTGAATAGCAGGGGTGAGAGCACAGACCCCTGAGGCACTCCGCAAGTCAGGGGCCTTGGGGCCAATCTCTGCCCCCCTGCCAACACAAATTGCGAGCGGTCAGAGAGGAAGGAGAAGAACCACCATAATACGGTGCCTCCCACCCCCAATCCCCCCAGCCGCCGCAATAGGATACTGTGGTCGACAGTATCAAAAACCGCCGAGAGCTCTAACAGGACCAGGACAGAGGAACAACCCCTGTCATGGGCCCTCATCATCCACCAACGCGACCAACGCCATTTCTGTGCTGTACCCGGGCCTGAAACCTGATTGGCATGGATCCAAATAGACAGCTTCATCCAGGTACTGCCGGAGCTGTCGTGCCACCATATTCTCAACAGCCTTTGCCATAAAGCGAAGGTTGGAGACTGGACGATAATTAGATAATAAAGTTGGGTCCAGGGACGGTTTCTTGAGGAGGGGTCTCACTACCGCCTCTTTCCTTCCTTCCTCTCTCTACTCTACTTTTTCTAGGTTCTAGGGTCTTCAAACTTGACAGCTTTAAGACTTGTGGACTTCAACTCCCAGAATTCCTGAGCTAACATGACTGGAGGAGGAATTCTGGGAGTTCACAAGTCTTAAAGTTGTCAAATTTAAAGACTCCTGTTCTAGGGATATAAGCCATTATTTAACTCCCTCCCTTCTTTGTTTTCCAGGACTATGAGTGTATGTGTGTGTGTGTGTGTTGTGTGTGTACAATGTGTAAGTGCAAGTACTTGTCATAAATCACTTTTTCCAAAGCCGTAGTTAACTTGAACAATTGTTTAACAAAGTGGCCATAAGTCAAGAACTACCTCTACTGCTTGCCCAGGCTCTCAATCAGTTTTTCTAGCTTATCTCAAAAGTGCGTGCACTCTTTGTGCTTATCTCCCCTAAAGAAAGAAAGGAAACTCTGAAATTGTAATGATGATGGTTGTCCAGCCAAAGATCACTTAGAAGCTGGAGACATTCCTGGCAACCCAGAAATCTCCCTGCCATGCCTTGCCTGGATCTAGCTTTGCATCCCGGAAGCATACATAATCCATAGTATATGACAACCTTTATTCTATAGATGAAGGCTCTGTGTTTGAGAATCACATTGACCTTACAGGTATGGTGCCTCTGCTGTTGCTAATCTCAGTGGCACTGTATCTGTGTAGCAGAACTTTGGAGTCTTGGCCTCTCTTCTGAATATTTAGGCCAATTAACCCTGGAGAAAGCCAAATCAATAGTAAGAGAGAGAATCAGGAACACTGATTGTCAAAATGATACCAGTGCCCCTGAATTCTATCATCAAATATCTGACAGTCACAAGGTCTTTACTCTGGGGAATCTATACAATATAATCCTAAGCAAATATAAACGGGCCTTTTACAGAGCCTGCTTTGAAGCTCTCTCATCGGCTCTACTAGTAGGAAGATTTATTTGCAGAGACTTTGCTTCTGTGGATCTATAGAGATATAAACTCTTACTCATGCATTCACATGTTGTTCTTTCTATGATTCCCCAAGACATGCTCCAATTGGCCCAATCATTTCCAAATATTTATTTATTTATTTGATTTCTCAATCACTTACAAGATAATAGGTATCAGTATAACATGAATAAGAATACAAGAAATAGGTACGAATAAATGGGGACAATAGGGCAGGGACGGTAGGCATGATGGTGCACTTATGCATACCCCTTAGGAATAGGGTGAGGTCAATAGTGGATAGTTTAAGTGCTGTCCCCCTCATTTGTTCACACACACATGTAATTTGTAATTTAGTGAGTTTATTAACATTCCCCAGCAATTCCCAAAACCTCAGAACTGTCTCCATTAAGTCCAGCCACGAGCAGACCAATGCTAGTCCACAGAGCAATGGCCAAAGAGTCCATATGGCAGTTGAAAGTTTCTTAATCAAAATAAATCCACCAGGAAAACTTAAATGCACAACACAAGAGAGTTCACGAGGCAAGAAAAGCCCAGAATTCCCAAGGCACAATCCAAGTCAAAGCATGGCATTCAGGGGTGTGATTCAACCGGTGTAACAACCTGTTCGGTGAGCGCATGCTTTGCGTGCGCACGCAGAAGGTTTGCTACTGACCTCCTGCAATCCTGCAATCTCCCTGTGTCTTCAACACCTGATGGGTGGCAATCCACTGTGCCGCATGAAGCAGGTGAGCTTGAAAACCAGGAAATAAAGGTCAGAATTGAGCCAGGGTTGGTAGGCAGGCCCAGCAGCTAATCGTCGGAGTGAACTGGTTCACTCACAGATGATCATTGGTGTTACTGGTTCATTCAAACCAAGCCAAACCAGTAGAATACCACCACTGGTGGTGTTAAGCCAAAGCGAGACAGAAATCACAACGACCGCAAAACATACAGTTAGGAAACAAATATGTTGTTCCCAGCATTGTGCCTACATCTGTCTGCTGAAGTCTTCAGCCAGTTTCTGGTGCAGTCCATCAAGAAGGGCGAGGCTTTCTCCTCGTGAGTAATCTTGCTGACCTTCTCTGCTCCTGCCTATTCTCTGCCCTACAGGTTCTTGGATCAGGTGCAGAAGGCAGTTCCTGTTCCTCATCTCTGACTGGATGCAGCTGTATGCTTTTCCCACCTGGAGCCTCAAGACTGTTCTGCTGCAGCTGCACTTCAGACAACTTCCTCGCAGATGGCTGCTTGGAGCCAACAATCAACTTAGCTCCTGACATACCAGGAACTGGTTCACCCTCCCCTGAGCTGACATCTAGAGAGGTATCTGGGAAGTGTCTGGGGGAGTCATCACAATACAAGGGCCACACAGATATATTTTATGTTTATTATTTTTAAGGGATGCTAATCCCTGATATACTCATATATCAGGTGGCCTTCCCCAAATTATACAACTGAACAAAACTTATAATTAGATATGTTGTTTTATTGTTCCTCTTTCAAATAACAAATTATTGCATTAAACTATTTCTATTAAGCTATACTTTATTCTTTTTATTGTAAAGGCCGGCCAAAGACCATAATGAAGATATTGGATTGGATTTGTGTCTGAGATAAGTCCTGTCTGAGATGGTCCCTTAGCAACCGGGCTATTTGGTAAAACAGTCTTCAGCAATGTTTGAAGGTTTGTAAACAAGGTCTGTTCATTGATTGCAGAGAGAAATAAGACTGAGAAAATGTTACTGGGGAGAGGTAGGGGCAAAGCTACCAGTACCATTTACATGGTAGCAGTGCATTAAATGAGCAGAGTTGCAACAGCTCAACAGCAATGCAAGTCAAGCACTGAGAAATAGGAACCTACCCCCAATCTACTGCTCCCCCAAATCTCATGATAGAGCTAACCTTAATAATATAATTTTGAGAAGGTGACAACTACAACAAAATCTGGGACTCTGCTCCCATAATTCTCAAACATTCTCAATCTTCTACAGTCCTTGTGTCTCTCATGTTTTTGGAGAGGAAATTGGGTGAGAAGCAAGTAATTTGTGACCTTCTATAGGTTTTAAAATAATAACAGAATAACAGAGGTGGAAGGGACCTTGGGGGTCTTTTAGTCCAATCCACTGCTCAGGCAGGAAACCCTGTACCATTTCAGACAAATGCTTGTTCAATCTCTTCTTAATAATAAACATGGGAATCAAGCATTCCACCAAAAAGTTGCAATAGAGAAAAAAAAGTCAAAATGTTTTTATTGGACTTTTGTACTACTGTTCTTTTCATGTCTACTCTGAACACAAAAGCAATGCTTATGGAAAAAATAAAGCACAGAAAAGCTACTCTTATATAATGAAGATTCTTAAATTTATTTATGTTTTCCTTTCTTCATTGGGGAGATCCATCCTTTCCTGTGTTATTATTACATGCAAGTGAATTAATTAACACACTCAATGGAGCAACATCAACCCTGTTGCTTATGATGCTTCTTTAAATCTTTACTCTTCCTCTAATAGTTCCAAAACATTGACAAGCACAATAGATAGTAAAATAAAATATGAGCAGGATTATTGTCTTTCGTACTTTTTTATAGATGCATAAATTGTCTCATTGCAGGTTATAGCACGTAGTCAAACTTCAGTGATCTCAAAAATGCAAAGCAGAATCAGATCTGGTTAGTACTACAATGGAAGATCAACAGAAGATAGCATGGCTGCAGACTTTCCTGGAAAATAGGAAAACGTCCACCCTGAAAATATCCATATTGTTGACGAAGAGTCAAGTTCATCTCCATGGGGATTTTTCATCTTCCCACTCTCCCCCCAGGATTTACTTTAGATTGCTGGTTTTATTTTAAAGAGAACTTTCTTTGTTTTCCATTAGTACTGTTCGTTTTATTCTTTGAGATTTGATCTCAATCTGCATTCACCTTGTAATACCCTCTGCTTAAATTTCATTCAATTCTGCTTTGCATTTGTTCATCTTGTAATGTCATCTCACAGATAGGTTTGACAGTGAAAACATTGTGGACTTTCAGTCCTCATAATAAGTTTTTATTTAGCTTTGACAATGTACCATCAAGAGAAAGATCTTGACAAGCAGAACCTTGAAAACCTTAGTAATGTCCAAGCATAGGAGAGGCAACCCTCCCCCCCAGGACTGTCATAATATGGCTTCTTAAAGGGATTTTCGTTTGAAAAAATGTCTGTCAGCCTTGAAAGCTATATTTTACTTGGAAGCTTCAAGGCTGCCACATTTAGTGCCTGGGAATTTGGGAGGGGAGATTTCATAGAAAGGTGGAAGATTAAACTCAACAACATTCTTTCTCAGAAAATCAAGGACATGTTACCCTGCACCTGGAGAGGAGTGTCTGGAGGAATCTCTCCAGTTGGGATGACGTTTTGATTGGGCCATGTGATGGACTGGTGGGTGCAGCAGATGGATCTTTGAATTTCTTTTGGGAAGGGAAAACCCGGAACTGTCATATTGGGGTTTTCCCAGATGTGCCAATATGACAACTCTAATAAAATAGAAACTTGAGGAAATGCTTGTCTTGGAGTTAATTGGTTTGTTGTTTGTTAGTTGGAACGCTGACAATGTCCTTACATCAGATCAACAGCATTTTCAACTAAAATGTGTGTAGATAAGATGGGATTTCCCCGAGAGATATTACTCTTTTTTTTTTCAATTGCAAAGTTATAGCCTTGTTAGCCTGTTGCAGCAAAACAAAAAATGAAAATACCTTCAAGTATTTTAATAGACTAACAAATGGGTTGTTCTGTAAGCCAGTTTTTTTCAATCAGGTCCTTTTCATCAAACAATATTTCTTCTAATTTCCAGTCACGGATCAATTTTCATTAATAGTGACCTCCAAATAATTTCTCCAGAGCCCTCTTACATAGTCCTTTTGCAACTATCAATCTGAGTCTGTCATGATACTCCCCTAAGACAACAATATGCTTGAAAGTTATAGCCATTTGTGGCTTCCTCGTGCTCTCAAGAAGCTTAAGTTTCCCCAAATTTGACCCTTCCTTGGTTCAACTCAAAAAAAGAGACTCTGATCTAGTCCAAACGGAACTGGAACCTTTTTTAAAACATATAATCTGGATTGTGCAGACTCTTGTAGTTGGGAAAAAATGTGTCCCAGATTACAGAAGACACTTCTCCATTTGAAATTCTGAATTTGAATGCACTATCTGAAGAGTTATATGATTAGGGTTTTTTTTAAAAAAAAGAAAATAAGTACAAAAGTGAGAATATTAGGAAATACAGTGTTGTCCATTAAGAAGGAATATATAGCAGATACTCTTATTCAAGAGATACATGGCTTAATTTATTCACATTATTAATCTCTATGGCAAAATTTATTTTGTTTATTAAAATTACAGGTGCCTCTCTCTCTCTCTCTCTCTCTCTCCCTCCCTCCCTCCCCCTCTCCCTCTCTCTCTCACACACACACAATTCTGGCATTATATTTCTTTTTTCCTATCATTACTTTCATAATGACTTTGATATTTGTATTTATTCTATACATAAATGCAACCTGTTGTTAAATCCTTGTTCCCTTAGCAAAACAATCAATAATGGTTTTGGTAGTGCTTCTTTCCTGAATCCAACCGTACCATAGATTGCTGGTCGGAACTAAGTTATTTAGACTATGTAAGAGCTACAAAATTCTTTGTATTTTAATAAAAGAGGTTGGCAGGTGACTTAACAAAAAAAACTTATTTCAATCCAAGCCAAAACATCCAGTTCAGAACTGTGGCATCCTTTGAAAGTAACAGCACTATGTGATTAAGGAAGGTTATAATACTGTATTTCTCTTGAATGTAGCTCTTGATTGTAAGTGAACAAACTTTTTGGATAGTAAACATTCATAAAGGAAATACTAGCAGACATCTGACAAGATCAGTAACATCTCCAAATTTAAAAAGATGTATAATAAATAAAGCATCAATCTAGAATTGATCCTGATTTATTTATTTAACTTAGTGCTCTCTAGATGTCATGGACAGTCTGCTCATTATTCAAAGCATACAATATTGGAAAAGATTATAATATATTAACCTGCAAAGTTCGAGTGATATTTTAAAGATCCAGAATGTAATTTTCTAGCTGATGAATTCTTTAAACAATTTCAACTTAAACATTGTCATTTTGTCTTTCACTTGTTCATTCTTTCCGCAACATAATTGGAAGAAGGATACAGATGGCTTTTTAAATGAATAAATAAAAGCCAATGAACTTGTATTAATGTTAATTTGTTAAGAAAATTTAGAATAAGGAGCATCCAGATTATCAAATGATGCTGTAGGAAGCACCCCCCCCCCCCGGTCAGATTAAATATTCTTTATTCTTAACATTAAAGAGAGGGCAGGATGGAATATTTCCCCAAAGGAGAAATGGAGAAACACGTTCTTAAAGGCAGAAAGCAAACCCAGTCTTCCTACCATAGAAAAACAGCTTCAAGCAGAAGAGTCTGGTCTTTAGAAGGAAGATTTTGTATCCATTCAGAAAGGCTGGGCCATCCTATTCATAAACCAAACTCTTCAGCCACAGCTCCCCCAGGCTGAGATTAAAAATTTACATTCCCCACCCAAATTCTATGAACCTTTAGGACATAATAGGATTAATCCACCACTACTGAAATAGTAAAAGGCACAAGGTTCACTACATTGTACAATCCTCTGGAGCATCTCAAAACCCAATAAAAATCCTACCATTCCTAAGCCAAGGGGTCAACTACCCCAGAAACATTGCTTCTGTCACTGAAGTTTCTGGAAACCAAATAGAGACTTTCTTTCCAATCAGCCTCCATTTTATTTCCAACATCTTTCTCCCAGCTTGGAACCAGACTGGATTTTTCTTCCAACAATGCTATCCTACAGTTCCCACTAGCCCAGCTATCCTGACAGATTTCTGGTGTTCAGAAGCTTGGATCCAGCTCTTTTCTGTATAGCACTATTTAACTCCATATTTTCCTTGAGAAAAAAAAATGAACTGAGGTTTTTATAAAAATGCTCCTTATTACTATACATGACTTGATTTTCAAGTATATTCCCGATGGCAGCAAACATCTGGCTGCAGAAGGTCATTATGTTAATTCACCACATGATGGTCCCTGGATAGTATTGCCTATCTGTCTAATCCAAGAAGAATGAAAAAGCAGGTGTTAAGTGAATAATAATAGCAACTGACAAGATGCTATGAGCATAATCAATTATAGCATGGTCCCCATCCTTGGGCTGTGAACTGCTACCAGGCCGTAGCACATTGGGAACTGGGCTCCCAAAGCATCAGGTAAGCGTGTGAAGCTTCATTTGCACGTGCACAGGATTTAGGGTGTGTGTGTGAAAACATTCCCCCCCCCCACCTGCCTCTGATTGCTGAAACTGCTGAAGCCACTGGTCCCAACATGACTGCTCAATCCTACTTTTATTCCGTCCTTTATTTTTATTGTGGCCTCTATGACAAAACAGCCTTCTACCTAATGTGTCTGAAGGGAAAACCGAATGTTAAGATCTTATGGTAAATTTGGCATACATTACATCTTTTGTGAAAATTGTCATCTGCCAAAAGCAGGGACTTTGCCATGGTGGGCCCTGGAATTCTGTAGAGCATCGTCCTGCAATGAATCAGCACTGTACGCCCTGGTTTGGACTGTATTGCAAGAAGATGAAGAAGACTTTGTGTTCTGCCGTGTATTTTTACATTATTACTGTTTGGATTTTTATTTCATTTATATAATTCTTCTACTTTGAATTAGGGAGTTCTGAATTTTTATCTTAATTTGATCATTATCTAACATTTATATTTGTATATCATTTCTTAGAAGGGGACTAAAGACAAAAATATAAATCAGATTAGATACTTCACATAAATAATTTCATATATTCACTAATTCTACAAATTCTGTACCTGTCAACAGTGGTGTCCCCCAAGGCAGTGTTCTAGGACCAACTCTTCATATTCTACATAAATGACCCTGTGATGATATCAAGAGCAACTGCGTTCTCTTTGCTGATGATGTAAAGCTATTCAACACCACAGACAATACTGCTACCCTTCAAAAAGATCTTGACTATGTATCAGAATGGTCAAACAAATGGCAACTTCAAATCTCAACAAATAAATGCTCTCTTACATATTGGCAAAAAAAAAATCAGAAAATAAAATACAGGCTGAATAATCAAGACCTTGTTGATGATCCAAACTCTGTCAAGGATCTTGGAGTACTCATCTCAAATGACCTTATTGCTAGAGCCCACTGTAACTATATAGCCAAAAAGGCGTTAAGAGTTGTTAACCTAATCTTACATAGCTTTTTCTCTGGTAATATTACACTAATAACTAGAGCATACAAAACATTTGCTAGACCAATACAGGAATACAGCTCATCAGTCTGGAACCCACATTACGTATCTGATATTAACTCAGTTGAGAAAGTCCAGAAATATTTTACAAGAAGAATTCTTCACTCCTCTACTCATTGCAGAATACCTTATGCCATCAGACTCGAAATTCTAGACCTAGAAAACCTAGAACTACGCCACCTTCGGTCTGATCTAAGTATAGTATATAAAATGATACATTGCAATGTCCTACCAGTCAATGAATACTTCAGCTTCAACCATAATAACACAAGAGCAAACAATAGATACAAACTCAAGGTTAATTGAACCAAACTTGATTGCAGGAAATACAACTTCAGCAACAGAATGGTCAATGTCTGGAACACTCTACCTGACTCTGTGGTTTCTTCCCCAAACCCCAAAAACTTTAACCTTAGACTGTCTACTATTGACCTCACCCCTTTCCTAAGAGGTCTGTAGGGGGCGTGCAAAAGCGCACCAACGTGCCTAACGTCCCTGTCCTATTGTTTCTTTTATATTTTATTTTTCTTATATGTATCCATGTATTCATAACTATGTTTTACTTATACCTATTATCTTGTTAGTAATTGATAAATAAATAAATAAAATAAGCCATTCCTGCTGGGATGGAGAAATTCTTCCTTTTGTTTCAAGCTCTCTTCCCAAAGTTCCATGGACATATTTTGATTGGGTGAGGAATTGTGTTGAAAGTTCCATTATACAAAGAAAGTTCCCTTGCATCAAACATAATAGGTTTTTTAAATGTTCTGGGATGACTGTCCATAAAATGAAACATGCGTGGCTGGTTCATATTTGCAGCAACAAAGAATGATCACTGATTCTAGAGATAAATTTCCTCTAGATTTTCTACTCCCCTATTTCATCTGTTTGTAAGAAGAGCTTGTGGGTATTAAAGGACTTCCTTTTTTTTTTAGATAAAAATGCTTCCTTGTATGACAAATGTGTCTTCCAATTTATCTTAAAATTTTGAACATGCCACACAATCTATTATTTTTGTTGTATTATACCTTGGCATATTGACTTGCGGTCCGTATAGTACTTGGGTGTAATTCATAAATACAGTGAACTAAATAAATTAAGCATAAATTTGCTGAAAGCCACCTAACTTTGTAAAATGTGGCTTGGTAAATATTTGGGAAAAACTTTATAAAGCCTCCTTCCAGCTTTGGTGACTAGTTTTGCATATTATACAAAGCTATCGATTGTGTATCATTGTTTATTGATAATTACAACTGGCTGGATTCTCACAAATCTTATCCCAGCATGGGATCACAAACAGCTTCATGCTACTGCAAACCAGGGCACTGGGTATGCAGACAAGCCAGATGTTAAAAACCTCTGTCATTTTGTTTTCTGTGTGAAAGGTAATAATTGCTGCATTTCAGTCAGAAACAAAGACTTTCCATCAGAGGAACTCCTCCGCATGGTTGATGGAATGCCAGACCAACTGTGGAGCATCAATCCAGGAACTTGCTAGCTGGATCTCCTGGGGTGCAGCAACGGGGGTGGTAAGTCAGAGCTGACATGGTGTTCTGCTTCTGGAGGTTCTACTCTGGCTTCACCCACAGCAATTTCAAAGACACAGATCCTAAAGTCACAATTCCTAGAGATGAACAATTTTATTCTGTCCCAGAGGTGGTATTCAGCAGGTTCTGACCATTTCTGGAGAACCGGTAGCGGAAATTTTGAGTAGTTCGGAGAAACAGCAAATACTACCTCTGACTGGAGATTTGATAGTATCCTTCCCCTGCCACGCCCACAGAACTGATAGTAAAAATGTTTGAATCCCACCACTAGACTGTGCAGAGAACAAGGGAGTCATTTAGAACATGTTTTATTCAGCCAACATTTTTGCCCATTGAAAATTTCCTTTCCCTAGGTTGCTCTTAACTACAAGGAGCTGACACAACAGAGGCGGTATTCAGGCACTTCGGACTGGTTCTGGCGTAGCGGTAGCAGAAATTTTCAGTAGTTCAGAGAACTGGCAAATATCACCTCTGGCTGGTCTCGCCCACCTCCCCCTTCTCTTTCCTATCCTATATTCCCTTGTTTTTAAGCTCAGCTAATTCACACGACAGAGCGGATTGACCCACCTCAGCTGAGCTAAAAAAAGCAGTTCACTTCACTAGCTCTGACAGAGGGCGGTTTTTGAGTGCTTCACGCATGCAAAGTGTGCTCTCATAGAACAGTAGGAAAAAAATTGGAATCCTGCTACTGTTCTGTCCTCACTCCTGACCTGCTAGCCAAGATCCTTAGCTCAGATAGGTTCAGTGTGGCTTAGATTTGCAGTTCTGAAAGTGTGGTTTGGGGACTCCCAGATGTCCTGGAGGGGGCCTGCAGAGTCAGATAAATATTTTAAGATTTATCAGTTTTAATCTGTAAATGCAACCCACATAAATCAAAGCTCCACATTTTTAACAATATAAAGGAGTTTGAAACTGTATAGAGCACCCTGAGTTGATGATGAGTTGGATGGCCCTAGAAACCTAAATTAGAAACAAATTAATGATAGTTACAATTATTAGTTACAGGACTTCAAATTCAAGCAATTGGACATTCTGCTAAATTTTGGTTTGTATAAGGTATTGCTAGTTAAATAAGTCACAATAAGTCTGGTTTCATACTTCATGAAAAGATATAACCCGGGGCTGGCTTCCCATGACCTGCTAACCAAAGCAAAATAAGCCATATTAAGATGTAGCATAAAATATGTGAATCTGGCCTATGAAATGAATTTTATAAGTATATTTTTACAGCTTTTCTTAAAGGAACAAAACTGGGGTTACCAATAAGATATGGGAGAAATATTTTTTCCTTTGCAAATAAAGCTGCAACGTTAATTTACAAAACCGCAAGGCGGTGGTTGTGGCATTACAAACAAAACCATGGCCTTTTGCACTTGCATGTGACTTTGACACACATACAAAAGAGTCAAGACTTGAACTGTGATACCACAACTGCCATTTTTCAACTTCTGGTTGACTACGTATCCTAATAATTAACTTACAACTACAATTATAAACAGGGGAAAATGCGCTTTGAAAAAATGTTCCAAATCTACTCCTACTTACACCAAAACCTGCTAGACAAGGGTTCGCAACTGGGGGTGCGAGATGATATTCCAAGGGGTGCGAAAACTTGGGCTTAGAAGTTTCAAAACTATAGCAGATATGCATAGTTATATGCTTATAATTGTTTACTTTTGTAAGGGTACGAGAATATATCAGAAGCGTTCTAGGGGTGTGGGGTGTAGAAAAAGTTGGGAATCCCTGTGCTAGACATTTAGCAATGACAATAGCACTTAGACTTATATACCATTTCACGGTGCTCTCATCGAAATGTTGTCAAATTTTTCAAGTGTGAAAATGCTGCAGTTAAAAAAGGTAAAACAAGAGAGAACAGTTTAAAATACAATACTTCCCTCCAGAACACTTTACATGGAGCTGTACAGTATTAGCCAAGTCTAAATGAAGAAACCATCTTATCGTGACTCATACTTTCCAATCACCATAATCCATCAAGACTACAGACTACAGAGTTTTCTTCTCCCTGACATCATTTGTGCCGTAATTTATGTACCTGTCTTTCAAATAACAAATGTACTTTAAACAAGGCTAACAGCAGAGAAACCAAAAAAGCTGCTGTTATATATTTGACAGAAAGTGCAAATAAGACATGATTAGGAAGCAGAAAATCAGAAGGTGGTAGAAGCGTAGGGGGGTTTGATAAAAATTCTCCTTTGTTTGTGGATGTGTAAACTTACTGTTAGGCTACTAGTAGATATAGCAATAAAAAATAAGCCACTAGAAACTGGAGAATTAAGCTATTATAATAAAGTGGAGGGCAGAATAGCTTATCAAGATAATGAAAGCAGTTCTGAACCTTTTAAAACCAGAAGTCTGCTTAGACATTATAAATTGTGGGTAGCCAAAGCTACTTTTGGGAGACATTAATTTAAAACATATTTAGTCGTAAAATCTCCAGAAGTATGTTACTTTTCTATTCCATTCCTCCCCACTTTTTAAAAAAAAAATTCTCTCCCCCATCTTCCCCTCAAAATTCATTGAGTTATTCATTATTCCTTTTGGGATGTTTTCTAAATATTGCTTTTACTTCTGAAAGCTTGTGAGTCGATGCATTTTGGCTTCATGAGAGTTTTAAAACTAATGGACACATTTATTATCAGTCTGCAGTTGTTCTGAACTGGTGCTGAGGCATCATTTCCAGACCTCCAAGTCTGCATAGCCTGGGTGTCCAAAACTGGTTGGGGAAAATCTGGAGACCAAGAGGATGGAAATGATTATTTTATGGAATACAAATTTGACTATTCTTTTTTATTATTATTAATAATAATTTTTATTGAAAGTTAAAATTTAAAAACATTTGAAAGTGGTGATCTTTTGACATATATCAACAGTCTTTACATTGTTATAATAGTAGAATGTCATCAAAACAATATAACATACACACACACACACAAACACACATACATATTGTAAATCTTTGTATCTGTTTCAATCTTAGATATTTTGTTGCAGTATAAACTCTTTCTCTAATTTCTATTTCACATTTTTTGACTTCCTTTCATATCCCACCAATTATATTTTTTTTTCCATATTTCATAGAAATTTTCCATATTTCTAACGTTAAGCTATCTAACTTGGTGCAATGTAATTTTTTTTATTAGTACTTCATCGTTAGGTATTTCTTTTAATTTCCATGTTTGGCAGTTGATAATCTTGCGGCTGTGATAACATGGATAATTAGATATAAATCTGCTTTTTTAAGATTCTCATTTGTTATTCCTATTTATTTTTAAGTTTATCATTTCCTCTAACCATTGCCAATTTTTTTGCCAAAAAAATTGCATTTTCTTGCACTTTGACTATTCTTGATTCCATAACCTGGCTTACAGTATGTTAAAGGAGTTTTTCTCCATAAAATAATGGAAATAATGGAAACCTTGGTAGATGTATGGACTTCAACTCCCAGAATTCCTCAGCCAGTACTGGCTGAGGAATCCTGGGAATTGAAGTCCACTCATCTGAAACTTGCCAAGGTTGAGAAACATTGCCAAAGGTTGTTGCTGGCAGTTATCAACACTTGGGGCCTGTAATGAAAAGTTTCAAAGCTTTCCTCTTTTTCTTATCACAACATCAGAGGAACAGGACAGCATTATGGTTTTTGCCTCTGTATGAAGTAGAGATTAATATAGCTCAAGTCTGTCCTAAATATGTCCTTGCTGTCACAGCAAGTCCTGGGACGCTAAATCATTTGGGATTACTGTTTCAGAAGTCCATATGTGCATAACATTATACAACTGAAACATGTTTAGAGCAAATCAGTTTATCCACTCTATATTTTAAAGGCATTTATTACCCAGCTTAAAGCATATCAATAATGCTCGGACTGCCAGTGTAATAACTATTTCAGGAAAGTTTAAGCCAAAAGTATGCTTTTGTGATGAATTTGCTTCCTGAGTTTTGTTTTCTTTTCTTCTTATCCTCTCACTATCCTCAGTTCTGCAATTATAAGATAGCCTTGTTTGGCAAAAGAAAAATAGGTTGCTTCAAAAAAAATTTCATTTTGTGTTCATCATAAGCAAAATAACATGAAACTATAGAACTTTTTAATTTTTTTTCATGTAACGTTCATGTAGTATCTCACTCTTATTCTAGATATGTTCATTTCTTCCTGTCTTCAGGAGAAAAACATCTCCAGAAATGTATAAGTAAGCATCCTTATCTATTTTTAGAAAGCATTGAAAAGAATTAGCCGCAAGGTTCATCGAGCCAGTACACAGCAAACTATTACAGTGAGAATCTTCTAAATTTGAAAGAAACCACACATTGTGCATATACAATTTTTAGATTTTTTGACTGCACATAATGAGCATAGACACTGGAACACATACAGAGCTGGCTCAGATTTAAAAAGCCCCATCTAGTAAACCAATCAAATCCTGACATACAAGCAATACATATGTCTTTCACATGTCAGCATTCCAGGGAAAATCCTAATTCATCGCTGCCATCAAGACCTTTCTGTCTTTCCTTCCATCATCCATTCATTCTTTAATTTTATTTCATTGAAACTTAAGAAGATAAAAACTAATACAAATTAATGTAAAGAAGAAGAAGAAAAAAATAAATCAAAGAGAAACCAAAAAGTGCAAGAAAAGAAAAATTAATGAATAGAAAAGAAAGCAAAAAGATACAAAGAAGTGGCTTCTGATATTCTTCACAGCAGTTAAACGCTATTACATTGTAACCTTGGTCTCTAAAATTGTATCATAATGTCTTCTTTCTATAAACTTTCCTGATTAATCAACAAAAGCATAGATCACAACCTTATTTTTTATTTTTTTTTATGCAAAAAGTCCACAAGACCATCCATTAGTGGCTTCAGTTGTTCTAGAACTGCATTGATATGCAAAAATGCAACAGGGTTGAACCTAAAACAATGGATGGAAACTAATCAAGAACTAAGAAGAAATTTCCTGACAGTTAATACAATTAATCAGTGAAACAATTTGCCTCCAGAAGTTGTGAATGCTCCAAAACTGGAAGTTTTTAAAAAGAGATTGGACAACCTTTTGTCTGAAATGGTATAGGGTTACCTGCAGGGGTGGTATTCAATTTTTTTAACAACCGGTTCTGTGGGCATGGCTTAGTTGGTGGGTGTGGCTTGGTGGTATTGTGACTGGCTGGGTGTGGCCAACTAAACATCACTCACATCGAGGCACGCATCTCCTTGCCTGGCCTCATGACTGTGGGGATGCTGCAACGGTCGTAAATGTGAAAAATGGTCCTAAGTCACTTTTTTCAGTGCCATTGTAACTTTGAATGGTCACTCCATACAAGAAAAGTACCAGCAAAGGAGGGGAAAAAAACTCCAGAGAAGTTCCTGAGACAGGAAGTCTAGTCCTGCCAAAAATGTTATAAGAGTTAATGGAGAGGCAGTTTCTGTAAGGTACACCAGAATGTTTCCTTCCTGCCTTCCTTACAGGATTAGGCCAGTAATTTCTTCTAACAACCAGTTCTCCAAACTGCTTAGAATGTTAACAACCGGTTCTAGCGAATAGGTGCGAACCTGTAGAATCCCACACCTGGTTACCTGCCTGAGCGGGGGTTGGACTAGAAGACCTCCAAAGTTCTTTCCAATAGTTATTTTATTCTATTCTATTCTGATTCATCTTTGAATAGGAGATCCACTAGACAATGGCAGAAAATGTTCATACTGTGGACACAAAGTTTACATGGAAGTGTCCGTGAAGTCACCAAGCTGGAATTTCATTTGAAAGAGATTCAATCTATGGTATCGTTTATCAAACCCAAGATTCCTATGAACATCACCATTCTGTATCTTTTTACAAATTAGGATACAAAACAGTCTGTTTTATTTTTCTCCTTAGGGAATAGTTTTAATTGAAATGAGAAATATTGGGATTTAAACTGTTTCAGAAATTCTGGAAAAATGCCATCAGTTAAAGTTAAACCATGTTAAAGTTAAACCATGGTAAGTCTGTCTACTATTGACCTCACCCCTTTCCTAAGAGGTCTGTAGGGGACGTGCATAAGCACACCAAAGTGCCTACTGTCCTTGTCCTATTGTTTCTTTTATTTTCTTATATGTATCCATGTATTCATAACTATGTTTATACTTATACCTATTATCTTGTAAGCAATTGACAAATCAAATAAATAAATAAATAAAAATAAGTTAATTGGCCTGATGAGCCCACCCAAACAAAGGCACCATACCTTCATTTATGTATATCTATCTTGACTGACAGAATCTATCCAGACTTTCCCCAGGTCTGTTAGTTAAATTCTGCACACTGAATCAAATGGCCACTTGTGCATTACCAAAAAGGACAGAGATTTGCTAACATGTCTTAGCAAATAGGGGTGTAGATATAAATTGCTAGGTTAAATATTTGTATATTTAAGGAATTTTCCCAAAGAAAGATTCCAAGGAGAATTGATTTCTCAACCAGAGATTTTGTCTAGGACCAGGGGTATGGGCGTCACTCCCATGGCAGAGTGAGTGCCTAGAAAAGACTTTAGAAACCTTTTGTAGATTTCTACATTTTACTGGACATGTGTATTTCAAGGGGATGTATATATTTATATGGATACTTTCTCTTCATAAATCTTGTTGCTTATATCCTTTCTCACCTTGACCTAAAGGTAACTTCCACACAGTTCTGTTTTCAAAAACCATTGATAGGAAGGAAAAAGCATTAAAATCTAAAAACTTTCATGTCTATATCTATAAACACACTGGTTGAAAAACACTGAGCTGTAGTGATATAATCTTGCAAGTCTGACTGTGCTTTACTTCCCCCATCTTATACTCAAGTGAATACGGAAGGTATCTGTCTAAGTTGCTTTCAAATACATTTTTGTTTTGGATCTAATCCATATTTTTCTGCTTTTTGCTTTGGTAACAGATATGATCTGAATCTCTCAATGTCATTTTTCTTACTCTCTACAGAGGTTGCAGGTTTGAGTATGTGTGTCCTTGCCCAGGAGGATGGAGCAAAGAGTAAGAGCTGAGAAAGAAGGCAGGGACATCCCATCAGTGACGAGTAGCAGAAAGTGCACCAGGAATCTAGGGCAGTGGTGGGATTCAAATTTTTTTACTACCAGTTCTGTGGATGTGTCTTGGTGGGCGTGGTGTGGCATGGCTTAGTGGGCATGGCAGGGGAAGGATACTGTCAAATCTCCATTCCCTCCCCACCCCACTAACCTGCTTTCCAGTTCTGTTCTCCTGTGCAGGGCAACAAAAGAAGACCCAAAAGTCCAAAAGAAGACCCAGAAGATCAGCTGGGACTCAGGAGGCAGAGAATAGATGGGGGCATGGCCAGTCAGAGATGGTATTTGCCAGTCCTCCAAGCTACTCGAAATGTCCACTACCAGTTCTCTAGAACTAGTCAGAACCTGCTGAATACCACCTCTGATCTAGGGCAGTTGAACTCTGGGACATGGGAGCTACTCTGGCCTCCAATTTCCACTCTTGATGTCTGATTAATAGATCTCTGGTGACCTTATGCTCTGGCTGTTGTTGCTGAATGACAGGTTGACGAATAACAAAGTTGCCATCATTCATGATCTCATTTTCTCTGAATCTGGATGCGTCTGAAAGTACCTTTCAGGAGTGCCTCAGAATTGTGACAATCTAATTTTTGTTTTTTCATCTGCCAAAATGTCAGGGAAGAGAGGAAGATATGGGGGGGGGATCATTCATAAGCTCTTGAAGGCTCTCAAGGTCACTGCTCTGCACATAACTGGGCCTAAGGCACTTCTGTTTAAAGTTAGGGCTCAGGGGACAGTTGGGATTGTTGCTGGTGTCCTGCCACTGCTGGATTCTGATGCTAAATCGACAAAGACGTTTGAGACTTTGGTGCTTGGGGATTTCAATGTGCTCTCTGCTGGCATGGAGTCTGGGTTGTGCAGTTCTTGACCTCGGTATAAACCATGGATCTATCCCAAATCATTAATGGCTCAACACATATCAGGGGTTGCCTACTTTATCTGGTTTTTGTCTTGAGGCAGCTGCAATGTGATCTGGTAGTAAAGGACATTAACATTAGTTGATTACCATTGCCGGAGCTCTCTCTGATTGTCTTCTAACCTGCTGGTGCCAATTCCCCTTAATTACAAGACTGTGCTGAAAATTGATATGCAATTCTCTTCTACTGAAAATGCAATTTAATTCCTATATTTTTTTAAAAAAACCTGGGCAATGGCACATTTTTTGCTTAGAGTGGCAATCTTCAATTCCTTCCCATCAGGTCATATTTCTTCTGGTCCCTTGTGATTAAACCATACTTGGACTGGCAGTTGTTCATATTGAAGACCCTTTAAATAAAGGACTGTGTCTGATCTGCCTCTTAAGATGATCTCATCCCCAAAAGGAAGAACAGATGAAACCCCTATAAATACAGACAAAATTTTATGGCAATGCCTGTCTTATCAACAGAAGGATGCCAGTTAAATACAAATCCGGAGACTTCCTCCCATCAATAAATGTATTTTGTTATTGTTATTCTGTATAGGCAATTGTGTATATGGGTGCATTTCCGTAGATCTGTGTATATACTTGCCAGAAGCCTTGCTAGAAAAAAGGGCCACAGCAAGATAAAACCTAAATATTAATTGAATTGATATCTGCTTATTCAGGCTAGCAGCCTATAAAACAAAGTACTCAATTTACAAAATTGATCACCCACTGAATTGTGCACAAATCACTCTCAGTGCAGAAAAACCCTCCATATACAAACAGGAAGAAGAAAGAGGAAGAGAAGGGGAAGGGAGAAGGAGGAGACAAGAGATAAAAGAAAGGATAGCTGCATGAGAAGAAGAGGTTGTTGAGAAATGAAGGGAGGGAAAACAGGGAGGCAGAGAGGGAAAAGAAAAGAGAGAAGCGTTTAAGGGGTTAAATGCACAACCAGCAAGGATGGGATTCCTCTTCAAAGGGATCTATAGCAATTCAGCCTCTCAGCCATTCATTTATTCCCAGCAGCTGTTTTCTATTCTCAGCAAATGAAAGATGCTGGATTCCCCCCTCCCATTCACAGATAATTATTAGGGGAGTAAACTATTGAGTGGATATGTATGATAGGAGAACACCTGGTTACTGGTCATAGGAAAAATATGTGCATCAATTCTTAGCTCTGCTTTTACTGTTTATCACCAGCACAGCCATGATGCTAATATTCTGAACAATTATATTATTGCTAGAACATTTGGCAAAACCATGCATCTGAATACCTACCTACATTATGATATTTCTAAAAAAAAGGCTTGCCAATTTCAGCCTATTATAATGTTTTGGGACCTTTGGCTATGCTGTTGGGAATTCTCAATAAAACCGAATATATCTGAAGAATGCCAGCTTAGGAAAATGGAAGATAAACTTTATGGTTCATCAGAACTTCCTGATGCACTTTTTTCTTTGCATTTGATTTTCATGTTCTTGAAAATTGAGAAGGAAAAGGAAAACATGCCAACAGAAATAAATGAATAATGCACCAGCGTGTGCAAGTTAACAGAAAGGATGGACTGACAAGAGGGCAGATGTACAACATTAAGAGGGTATCTGGTAATCAGAATCTGCCTAGAAACATTGCTATGTTGTCTGTGACCTTGGCACTTTCTGCTGACTGCTAATACTGTGCTTCCTCTATAGCCACAAAATATGAAGGCCTATTTCAGATATTAACTCTCCCTCCACACTCCCCACCAGCCCATTCTCACAGCCCAGTGGATCTGCCTAAGCTTGAAAACATCATTTATAACCCAGATGCCAGTTCTAAAATTAGATCAAGTGGGTCATTTTAATGCAGTGCATGTGACTCCCAATAACCTGAAGCTATTCTTTTACTACAGACAGTCTCCCTAGCATTCAGAAATATACCAAGAAAAGCTTATCAAGCATCTTGCAATTTAACATTAGACTGGGCACCAGTGTCTTTTTAGAAACTATGCAGTGACTCAGAAATAGAATTTTCCCAATCTGCACATAGGTATGAATACATATCCTCCCTGACAATCATTTTCCCCCTCCTATAATGTTGCTATATTTGAATGACATATTTTTCAATGAATTCCTCAAAAAAATTTCACTCTCCTTTTCCATCCTGGGACAGCAAGTAGAAAAATAATGGACAAATAATTGCTCTGTTGTTTCACAGCTACGATACAATTAAATAAAAACCTGTCTGTTTACTCCACTTAGTCCCTCCCTCTCACACAAACACACACATAGAGCCAAGGTGCCATCTCAAAATAGAGATTATATCTATAATCCTTCCTATATCTGTAGAAAGGAGAGTTGATCTGTAAGTCACTCCTTGTCAAACATGATCAAAACTGGATTCTTAAAGAGAGCATATTATTATTATTATTTATTAAATTTCTATACCGCCTCCTCTCCTAAAAAAGGGACTCGGGGCAGTGCACAGCCAACTAAAAACAAACAATATATACAATTAAAAACAAATTAAAACAATTTCATCAGAGGCCGAAATACAATTTAAAATATAAAACTAATACAAATTTAAAATTTAAAAAATTTAAGAAGCCTAGTTATTAAAAACTAGGTTAAAAACTATAAGTTAAGAAAAAAAATATTTGCATTCCAATCTAAATCAACCAACATCTGTTTCTGTATATAGCAGTAGAAAAGGTCAATAATGGAGAATATTTGTAGCTCAGAATTAAAATGAGGGGTCCTTGGCTGATTTCTTGCAGACGTTTCATTACCCATGCTAGGTAACATCATCAATGCTCAATGCACTGATTCATTCCACGCTGCATTGATGATGTTACCTAGTATGGGTAATGAAATGTCTGCATGAAAACAACCACATTCAGAGAGCACCAAGTACCCCTTAGGACAAAAGATGCTGGTTCCCAACCCCATCCCATATATTTAAGGAATCCATATTGCTTGAAGAAATTCATTCATGATCACAAAAGCTCTGAGCTTGAGGAGCAATGGCAACCCAGTGCCTGTTAGGAGCATCCTTTAGCAATCAATTCCTTCTGGAAAGTTTATTCTGTGGTACAATTTATCTGATGAAAGCTGAGGTGACAGGAGCACAGCCATTCCTGCATTTAGCACTGCTTTATTCCATAATTGGAAATGAAAGGTCTCGGAATGACACTATATCACGGTCATTCTAGGAAATAAAAATAATGGCCGCTTGGCAACAAGAATCATGAGGGGGAAAAACCCTACAGAGAATCCCTCAGCAGAGCATTGTTGATCAGCACTGCTAATAGGCTTTGGCCTATTCCTATTCAGACTCTGATCTTTTCCGGTCTCAACTTTCTTTGAACTGTCCTTATCTCACCTCCATGTATCATGGAGTTTCTGACCTAATCTCCCAATTTAATCATATACATTCAGTTATTGATTTAGACCCCAAATCCCAGAATCCTTGTGAGAACTGGAAGGCTTTACCTGATCCAACCTCTGGCTTATGAACCCGAGCAATGCTGGAGCCTTAAGAGAACTCTTTCTGACTGTTAAGATTAAAAAAATAGCGTCCTCAGGCACTCTCCTAAAATGGTCAGTAGCTCAGCGGTATTCATTCCTGATATTTGCAAAAAGGACTTTCATTCAGGCCTTGCTTTTTGCAGCTGACAGAGTTGGGGATATTATTTGCAGGAAAAGCAACTGCAAGTCAATGTATTGACCCTGGGTAAGGAATTACGGACATGACTCCCTAGGGGCTACAAGTCCATCCTTGCTTCTCAAGAGTGCTTCCCTGGGAATATCTCTCTCTCTCACACACACACACATACACAAACACAGAGAGAGGGGGGGGAGGGAGGGAGGGAGAGAGAGAGAGAGCAAACACTTCTTAAATCATTTGTTTTATCCATGCTTTCTTAAAGAAGCTATAATGCCTGGGTTCACAAAACATGCTAAGGCCAAATCAACAAATCACCAAACCTGACTGATGAATCCAGCTAAAGAAGAAGGGTGAAATGCCACAGAAGAAAAATGAGCATTCCAGTCCAAGTTTCTATCAACAGAACCATAGATTCTGTCTCTAAAACAGTTAATCTCTACTATTGTTAGTGAGCTATTCTCTCCTCCATTAGAATTCTCCTGTGGCCTTTATAAGGTAAAGATTCCCCCATCTTTGGCATACACCTTGAAGAGCTACAGAGACAGATGGCCTATAGATAGTCCTTGTTTAGCAACTGCCCTGGACAGTGACTGTTCACATTTATGACAATGATGAAACAGTAAAATTTTATAATCAAATGTTGTAAAAATCATTTGCAACATTTGCAGGTTTGTAACACAAACCTGAAGTCAGTTTAAAAGCACAGCCGTGGTTTCATTTAGCAATTGCAACAATTAATGACCAAATTGCTGATCTCAATTAGTCATTAAACAAGGATTACATTTGAGGCAGCCTGCAGCCTTGGTAATTGCCTTTACAGGAGGACTGTAAAATTGGATAACTCAGTTATACTTCCAAAGCTAGGAATACTGCTTCATTTGTGATATGAATCCATGTTTACTTCTTTGGCAACTTGATCCACCTTTTTTTTTTTTTTTGCAATCAACTTCCTTCAAACGATAGCAGCAAACATTTTATCACACCAAAACTATATATGTTGAAACGAAAGCCACTCTTGAAAAAGTCAGCAATTGTCAGATTGATGAAGTGATTACAGGTAGTTCACAGTCACAGCCTCAGAAAGAGTGATTGGTAGTCCATGAAGTACTGTAGGCCATTTTAAAGCTTTGTGTGCATGCACACCAGTGGTGGTATGCTACCAGTTTGGCCTGGTTCGGCTGAACTGGTAGTAAAAAAACCGGTTTGGGCAAACCATTTCCTCTGATGATCAGCTGAGAGAATAAAAGAAGTGACAAGCACATGGGTGGTGGGAGAGTCGCTCCTAGTTTTTAGTTTCTTCATCCTCTCAGCTGATTGGTACGTATGGGGCACACATGCACTCATTTTAGGGTTGCACATGTGCGCATGTGTGTTGGGGTGCATGCACATGATGTTCGATCACCCACTGAACTTGTAGCAAACAAGGTAGCAACCCACTACTGATGAACACGCACAGACCCGTTCTCTCCATGACATCATTTCAGGCAAATGGCAGGGAAGATTGTAAGTGGAAGGGAACTGAGGTTTATTTCCTCAGGATGCTGAGGGATTTCTCTTCCTCTTCATGTGGGAAAGGGAACTCCTTCTGTGTGCTGGAGGAACAGATCTCAAATCTGGTGAAAATATTAACAAAATATGATCAAATGCCAGTGTGCTGAGCTTTTCAGAATGATGATAAAAATGCTAGAAACCAGCATTCCTGTGATCATTCTCCACAATGGGACAAGGAGAGAGCCGGGGCCTCCCAAGTAGGTTGGGAAGTATGGGACCTCCCCCTACCCTATCACAGAGTGGCTCAACCCTCTCTACATCCACTTAATGATCACAACTGGTAGAGCTGGCATTGCAGTCATTGAGCAAAGCAGTCGCACGGCATCTCACATCACAACTGCTTGGCTCAATGAACAAGATTCTGGGCCCAATGTGGTCACAAGTGGAAAACTACATCTATAATTCTGGGCTTTACTGCAAAATCTTCTTGTCTACGGACAGCATGCTTTCATCCTAGAGTATGAAGAGAGAGAAAAACGGAGAGAAAGTTACATTATCCAGAGGGGAAACAGTGTGTATTGAATATTAATCTTTCATGGCTCAGAGCCCAGACAAGGTCTTCTGCTCCATAATCAAGCAATACATCTGTCCAAATAGAATTCGGAGCTGCCCCCCCTTGTTTATATTACAGAACTTTTATGGCTTTACTTGCAGAAGAACTATGTCATGATGTACTAATTAATGATGGGAATTATCATTTCAAATTATATGGCCTCCAGATATTGAACTGAGGCCATGTGTGCCCATTACTTCTCACAAAGTAAGCCTTTGATGAATGGTGGTGTGAAGGATTATTCACTTGCTCACCAGGATAACAACAGGTAGAAATGAAACAAAGGGAACCTTAGTCTTTTTAAATGTATGTGTTCCAGCTATTAAACAATTATTTACACTGGTGCATAGTTACAGACAGGCATTTGTTTATGGTCAGCTAAGAAGGATTAGACTCAGATGGTGTCCTGGTTTTTGAAAATCATATTAGAGTTTAGAAAGCTGACATCTTCCAGATCATCTATTTTAATCTATTTTACTCAATAGCCATTTTGAGAGATGGAACCTTATGTCCACAGTACTTAAACAAGAAGTAAGAATCTTATTGCCTCATCTAAGAAAAGAGATTTCTTCTATCTCAGTCTTCATTTGAGACTCTAGTATATCTACTTTCAATCCAGTTTGCAAAATTATTTAGATGTACATCATGAATAAACATCCTATTTTTATGATAACTCTCTGAAAACTGAACAGAACATGACCAAATCTGATGCAGGGAGAGGACCAGCCAAAGAAAGATTAAGTTGGAACATGGATGATGTTAAGCCAGGAGCTTCAGAGAAAAGAATTCCAGAAAAATCCCCCAATGCATGTCTCTGAAAAAAAAACAATGTGCAGTTTTCAGCTGCAATTGTACACCGCACATATTGACATAAATTGCCCAAGGTTATTCCTCAAACTTTCCCCATGGATCCTTTAGTGTGACTCCTCTTGCAGTTCCAGTTCTAATGTACAACTGAAATAAATTAAGAGTATGGCTACTTGGGGCAAGAATCTGCCATTCCTTCTTATGTAGCATCATGATCAATGATAGTATTATATAAACAAGCAAATATACATCAGAGAAAGCTTTTCTTTTCTTGTTGGGTTTATCTACCTATTTAATTTATTAAATAATTTTTATCGCCGCCCAACTCACAACTAGAGGCTCCAGGTGTGGAGATAGATAGAGCAGATAGATCAGAGGTGTCAAAACTCACAGGCTGCGGGCCAGATGCGTTATATGCTGGCCCCACCCTCACCCAGTTTAGCAAAGGGGAAAATAGTCCCAATACATCGCATGATGCCGCTGTGACGACGTGAGTTTGACACCCTTGAGATAGATAGATGATAGATAGACAGATAGATACTCATTTCTTTATTTTATACAAAGCCTGTGACTTAAAAGCTTTATGAAAAGACTTCCTACCTGAATATACTGTAATGTATACTTCCTATCCACATATAGTAAAAATGCAACAAAAGTATTGCATTGCCACTTCTATCTGCATGCATCCCATTTTCAGGCTGTGCTGAGAAATTCTCATTTTTTCTTATTAGTTTTTATTCAGCAGAGTAAAAGAAGATTTGCTTTTGAAATTTCCTTTAGTGGAGAACAGGATTCCAGTGGCGTCTCAGAGGGGGAATGTGGAATTCTTCAACTTGTTGTTAAATATGAGGTGGTCACAGGGCATATGCATATCCTGTCTTTCACTGTATCTTCATCTCTCCAGCCATTCAAAGTTACAAGGACATTGAAAAACGTGACTCATTCTTGTACTTACAACTGTCGGAGCATCCCACAACTGGTGTGTTATTTATGACCAAAGTAGACATAGTGATGGTTTCCACAGTACTTCTCTAGGACTTTATCTCAATTGTGTGAGAGTTGAGGATGGATCGACTTTAATTTTGTGTGGCATCAAGTTCATATGGCTAATGAAATTTGTTGCAAGTCTGTTTGGCTAACCAAGGCATGTAACTAAGCTGAATGTAAGTTCTTTAGGCAGGATTCTAGTTTTATCTGCTTGGAAGAAACCAACAAATGAAGCAATCAGCAAACTTAAAACAGACAAAGGTTTTTGTTTCCTGGCAACTTGATGTAATGGTATGTGGGAATGGTTTTGGAAGACTAGGTCCGGAGATATTATCTAGGAAATGATGAGATAACAGAGAATAGTCCGCAGCTGGATAGTAGGAAAAATCAACAGGCTTAGACCTTCCCTGATTTCTAAGGAGATGGGTAAAGAATTGTGCTTTCATATTTGCAACATTCTGTTAACGTAGCCTTGCAATAAAGTAGAATTAATTAATCTGATCATATTTCCTATTTTGTCTATCTTGTAAGATGACCCTTACAAATGGAGACATATTTCTGCATGTAGCTATCACATTAACTTGGTAATTTGGTTAACCAGATTGGTAGCCACATCTATTTATGCCCGGAATTGGTAGGCATACATTAGCATGCTCATTTGTGAAGCGTCTAGCTCATAGCACAATGTGTGATCTTCCAGAAGCCAATGAATTATAACTTCCAGCTTAGCTCACTATTAGCCATGTGCACAATACATTGATCTCCAAAATGTGTTAAACATTAAGAGTTTCAAATGTGCCATTATAATATTTCTAAATCATTATCTATAGCCACCAAGTTGTTTTCATCTATTTTAATAACAGCCCTCATTCTAGAGACAAATGGAATACGAGTTAACACATATTTGCCCATTTTAATAGTAGCAAGGTAGGCATTTTTTTAAAAAAATTTCCCCAATCCACCCAGTTTTCAACACTTGATAAAACCATCTCCTTTTTTAGAAATATAGTAGAAAGAAGGGCTCACGTTTCTTCTTCTTTAGTCCTTTCAAACTAATTCAGATCAGAATGTATCAATCAATGAAATGAAATAATCTATGTAATACTAAAGATATAAAAGCATGCTTCAGAAGTACTTTGAGAAATATAGCTTCACTTTACAATAAAAAATATTACATTGGTAGACCAATTTTAAGACCCAATCATTCAGGAGGCTAAGAGTTCACTGGAAACATCTTTGTACAAGAGGCACAGTTTCATACCACTTTGATGATCCTGGCTTTCCTCAAAGACCAGTTCATAAAACATCCTGAGCCATAAAGAGATTTGTTTGGTCACAGCTTAGCATTTTATGTGAACCTCACAACTGCAGCTTGTAAAGTATGTTTAGCATCCTCTGCAAATTCAGCCAATTAATGTTTATTTGATAAATTGTACTTAAACCATGGCTTAGTGCAATGTGTAAATCAGTACAAGAATTCAGGACCTTGTAGTTTAATGATTTAAACTTGTAATTTAAAAATTGCTAAACAAGAAATGCCAGCAGGTCCTGAAATGTAGAAATGACTAAACCAAATAAATTAGGTCAATAGGTCAATGAAAATAATAAAGCTTTCTTCTAAATAAACATTAATAAAATAGGGCTACAGATGATAATGACAAAAGAACATTCAGAACTAAGACAATATCATTATGATACTGGGAGAGGAGCTCCCCAAGCTGGAAAATATCCAACAAAGTACTGGAGGAGACCAGAGACCTAGGGTGCCAGTAGTACTGGTGCTTACGATATGACTGAATTAAAACCAAAATAATATCTAGCTGACAATGTGCCCAAAGGCAAAGTTTGATACTGCAAAGATATGTACATCCACTGATACATGTCAGAAGTGTGAACTAAGGCAAACTTGATGCCAGAACAGAAGTGTCAAGACTAAACATTCAGGAAGGAAATCAAATAACTGAAATGGACAGGAATGGGTCACTTCACATCAGAAAGGAATCGGGTCTTCTATTGCAGGTAAGAAAATCAGAAAAGAAAAAGGACCAGCCTTCATTAACAACAAAGAGCTGCTAGGATTCAGGTAAAACCCCACAAAATGAAATAATCATATCTCAGTTCAAATTCCAAATAAGCCAAACAATAATAGAATGATGCAATGGAAATGAAGACGAATTTGAATTGTTTTATGGAAACTTGCAATACTTTGTCAACATATCACAAAAACAAATAGCTTCATACTAATTATAGACAACTGGAATGCTAAAGTTGAAGGAAAATAGGTTTCGGAATAATGGGGGAAAATATATCCCTGAAGTGCAAAAGAAACAGGAAATAAACTAATACAGTTCTGTCAAGAAAAGGGAATATTTATAGCTCCTTCCAATAATCTAAAAATGACTCTGTATTTGGATATCACAAGCTACAGAAATGCTAAAGTCACATTGGTTCTATGTACTGCATGCACAGATAAAGGTCTTGTAAAATTACAGTTTAAACTTTAAACTATAGAATATAAATAAAATCATCAGACCAACAATATTTCCAGCAATATCCCATATGAATACGAAGTGAAGTAAAGGTAAACATTATATTTAATGGATTAGATGTAATCAGCAGAATGCATGAAAACTCAGACTCAGGTTTGCAAAATTGTTAAAGATGAAGCAAACAAAAATATCCTGAAATGCAAAAGAAGGTAAAAGGGCCGCAAACAGCTTTTGTTACCTTTTTGCTAAAACAAACAAATGCAATATTATGCCAACACGCAATGACAATTCAATGCAAATAAGCAAGGAAAAAAAATGAAGTAGTAGCAGCCATTATCTTTGGAGTCTCGGATATATTAGCTATTCCATACAATAAAAGAGTTATCCATCGCTTAGGAGAAAGATTTTTTTTAATGTAAATTTTAAAAAAGCATAGAATCACTCATTCACTCAATAGAAGAACACTTAGCAACACGTTTTGAAACAACTATACAAACAAGCTTAATCTCTCTTGCAAAACAAATACAGCACAGATAAGTGAGTACCTATCAGCTCAAAATCAAATCTCACAACAACCACAACCACTACTTCAACTTCAATCACACTACAACCAAAAATAACCACCAAACCACAGCCACAAACAATTACTATCCCATCAAATAATTCCACAAGTAATATCCCCTTACTCATCAAAGACATCATGGAACGTGAACAGAAACGTCCAAATGCCCTCTTATTTGGTCTCGAAGACACCAAGGAATCAGACAACATCACCAAAGTTCGCAATATCATAAGCAACTCAAATACAACAAACATCTCTCCTGAAGATATCATTGAAATAACCAGAGATGGCCCTGAGTTCAAATACAATACAAATGCAGAGACATCACATTGACTATAAAACACACATTGTCAAGGCCATGGTTTACCAAAGTCCAGCCATTAAGAAAGACGGAATGAAGAAAAATTGATCCATTTGAATTGTATTGATGGAGAAAATTATTGAGAATACCTTGGAAGTCAAGACGAAATCTTCAATACTAGGTGAATCAATTCCTGACTCCTCATTGGAAACACTAATAATGAAGCTAAAGCTTAGATATAGGTAGTCCTTGACTTACTCAACTAAGTGATTCACTTAACAATTGTGACAAGAAAGGCTATAAAATGGGACACAACTCAACAAATGTCTCACTTAGTGACAGAAATGTTGGGTTCAATTGTGGTCATAAATTGAGGACTACCTGCATTTCAGAGATATAATGAGTAGATAATAAAAACCAAGGGCAATTTTTAGAAAAAGGACAATAGAAAATAAGGTGATAGCTGCCTCTGATATCATGAGCAGGACCTTACAGGAACTCAAAGATGCCATGATTGGCAGACTGGTAGCCCTAGTATAATTGTATTCATTGGGATATGAACAGTCAGAAACAAATCAAGGATTGAACAACAAACTTTATTCAACAAATATCCATAATACAGTATTCAAGACTGTCATTTTTGATGCTGGAATAGGTATGATATCTCAAATTCCCCTTTAAAAACCACAAATAAAAAAGTGCATCTTTCCATACAGTATTGTGGTTAAGTTTGTAAGTCAATCCCCAAGAGATCTTCACCTGAGCACAGTACAAGTCAGGCATACAGTCTAACATGTTTACTTCGAACATGGCAACTTTAAGACGTGTGGACTTCTAACTCTCAGAATTCTCAACCAACATCTTAAAAATTGTCTGAGTTTGAAAAATACTGGCCTAGTGGCTGAGTTGATGGACCTGGAGTCCCAGGTTCAAGTCCTGACACAACTCGCAGTGCAAATTATTTGAAAATGATATTGTGAGAATAAATTTAAGGAAGAAACTCAACTCTCAGCAGAAAACACAGGACATAAACAAATACTTCCCTGCCAAAGGAAATTGGAATAAGGGAATCTGTTATTAAATGAGGAGATCATAAAATGCAATATCATGTGACTGTGTCAATTTATGATGGTAATTCCAGCAGTTCTGGTTGCCATTGTTAGGTGAATCCCATGGGACTGCTTTGTCCCATGGTCACCTGATGACCCTTTGCACCCTCCTGCCAGTTTCTCCATTGACTTTGTTAAAATCAGATGAGAAAGATACGGGAAAACAAAAGCCTCAGATATGAAGTGAGAGGCCCAGAAGAATTCAAGCAAGAAGGGCTGAAGAATGCTCAATACATCAAAAAAGAATGCTCAATACATCAAAAAAGAATGCTCAATACATCAAAAAATAGGTAGGCCTCAAATTATGACAGTTCATTCAAAATTAAGATGGCTCTGGACGAATAGTACTTACGACCTGTCCCCAGAGTTCCAGCATCATAGTATCCCAAGCCATTGCAGCATCCACATCACATGATTACAATTTCTCCTCATTAACAAGAACCTGGAAGTTGCAATCAGGTGGGGTCCTTGTTTAATTACTGCACAGTCTTCCTTAATGATGACAACTGGATCAGCCAATATTGCTGCAGCTAAGTAACGTAGTCAAATGACATTGCATTTTATGACTGCATTGCTTAGCAATAGAAATTCCAGTCCCAATTGCCGTTGTAACCCGAGGACTTCCTGTCTGTTGCAGTCTATTCATAGAAGTTGCTGCAGGAGGCAGCACCTTGCCAAGCTTGATGGATATTAGAAGAGCTGAAGGATTAGAACTGTTAGATCTGTTTAAGATTTGGATGGAAGAAACAGAAAATCCCAAAATTGTAAACAGCACTGTGTATAGTCGCAGCAACCTCTCAGAAGAAAGCAGTGGAAAGTCACATTCATATTGCTGCCAATAAAACTACTTGAACATGTCCATATAGTCATTAGAAACAGAGCTAAAAATGAGGGAGGAAAATTTAGAAGGGAGCGCTTGGCTACTATACAAACAAATATCACCCTAGGGCTTCACTCTGACAGCATATGCAATTTCAACTCAAAGAACCACAATGCTATGAACACACACAGTTACCATCTACAGGCAAAAGACAGTGTCTATGGAGTGGGAACCAATGTGAAACAAACAGTGAAACAGTTTGCCAGGAAGGAGGGAGCACATACCAAAAAAGGGAGGGATACAAGAGGCAGCACAGTCTGGAATTGTGAGAATAAATTGTATAGGAGACAGAGGGAGAGAGTAAGGATCAGGGGTGAAATTCAACCACCTCACACCACCTCGGGAGAGGTGGTAGGGATGATTTGAATCAGTTAGCCCCGCCCACCTTCTTCCTGTTAGAGACTAAGTCCCACCAAGCCACGCCCACAAAGCCGGTAGGGAAAAATTTTGAATTTCGCCTCTGGTAAGGATATCCATCTTAAAATCTCCCAGGTTATATCCATTAGACTCAAAGCAATAAGTGTTTAATCTGGCAAGATTATGTCTCTTATGTGTAAGCAAACGAAGAATTGAAGTTTGTTTTGTGTTGCTCTTGGGCTTTATTTCATGTAACATATAAAGCCATTATATGGGTTGCTTAATTTTGGTTTAAATGGATGGCCAAGTTATGGGGTGTAGAAGCCATCTATTCTAGAGTTATAATGTTGGAAGAGGCAATTTAGGCTACTGAGTCCAATCCCCTGCTCAGCGCAAGAATCCACATTAAAGCATTACAGACAGGTGGCTATCTAGTCTCTGCTTGACTATATCTAATGAAAGGTACTTGCCATCCCTTTAGATTATAGGTTCAACTTTGGATCATCAGCTCAGTTAAAAAGTTGATCTGATTTGACAGTTTCAATCAAAGAATCAGATTGACTCAACTTGAAAATTTGTACTGATTTGAAAATAAAATTGACCCATCAATCCAAATCAGAAACTCAATTGGAGTCAGTAGTTCAACTGAATCTCTATACTGAAGCCATCTATCTTCTTAAATCGATCCATCAATTTAGCCAGTTACTTTTTCAGCCACGGTCAGCTTACCTCATTTCATCTTTAATTTCCTGCATCCTTACCAGGAAGAAAATCCTGTTGAAGTCAGTGGCACTTGCTTCGAAATAAGTAATAGAAGATGAATTGCATATTTTGTGTGGTATTTCTACAAATCCATATATTCTATATGGAAAATAAAATCCAGATCCTTTTGCAATTATTTAACTAAATCAGTCTCCAGAAGTTCTGAGTGCTTGATCACTGGAAATTTTGAACAGCCATTTTTCTGAAATGTATAGAGTTCTCCCCTCCCAAAGTCCCTTCTAAGTGTCATTCTGTTATTCTGACACCTTTCCCAGGACCTCCACTCAGATTTTGGCATCCTCAGTTTTCCTGCCTGAGCAGGGGGTTGGATTAAAAAACCTCCAAAGTTCCTTTCTGCTCTGTTACTCTGAGCTAAATAGCTAAGACCCTCATTGGGACCCTATCTTTTTTGCTCCCTCTGGACTAAAGAGTTAAAGAACTGGCTCCAAACATTCATTTTAATAAAATTTTTAGAAACCTGCAGTTGAAAGTTCTTCATGTCTCCTTACCCTGAAGACCCAATTTCATTTGGAATTTAATCCCAAGATGATTGCCCTTTTAGCATTTCTCTTGATAATTCTCCAAAATGCACCACCAAGAAGCCACATCTCCCTCTCTCCCCTCACACATACACACACATTCAATTAAAGCAAATTCCCTTATCTTGGAAGACTTTAGAATCATAAGTTAGAAGGTAACTTGGAGGTCTTAATAATTCAACCTTATGCTCAAAGCAGAAGACCTCATACATATTTGCGGGTTTGCAGACATCCCGGCTTTGGCTGCAAGAACTGCAGGCAGTCTTCCCAGCCACACACTTGGTCCTCCCACTGCCCCATGCGAGGCGGGAGGTCTGAGAGAAAGTGCCTGGTTTGGGCACACAGCCTTTCATGATGGAGCCCTTCCTAGGGAGCAAAGCATGGCTTGGACGAACTGATCTATCCCAAAGGTGAGCTCCAGAGTGGCGGCAGTGGAAGGCGAGCTCTAGAGTGGTGGCAGTGGCAGCAACGCTCTGGGTGGGCAGCCCTTGGGAGAGGCACCCATCAAGATGTTGCTTGATCTTGCGACTGCTTCTTGCGTCCCTTGATGGTGCTAGCTGTGCTTGGGCGCTTGGGGGACATGCTCCACGTGCTCTCTGCGTCGAGACCCTGGCCCAACCTGGCTGCTTCTCTCCATCACTGCTCTTGCTAGTGCGGCAGAGAGCGTCTTGCACAGTGAAATGTAGTAGTCGTGAGCTGCTGCTTTCTTCTAAGTCCCATCCGGAAACAGAGAGGTTGAATGCTGCTTCTCTCCACCACAGTGCTTTCCAGGTGGGACTTACAAGTTCCAGAGCGGCAGCTCATGGCTACTAAATTTCACTGTGCTGTGTAAGACGCTGTTCTGGAAGGCTACCAGCAGCGGTGGAGAGAAGCAGCTGGGTAGGCCACTGTCTCGGGAGAGCATGTGGAGCATCTCCACGAGCGACCAAGGCTTGCCCAGCACCAAGCGCTGGAAGAAGTGGTTGCAAGAGCTGAGGTGCTGGATAATCCGGCTGCTTCTCTCCGCCGCAGTGCTTTCTGGATGGGACTTCTTACAGGTAAGAATGCTTTGGCCCACCTGTGCCCATGCTGTCATCCCATGGCTGCACTGCCCCCCCTGCAGCTCTTTGGTCAAGCACAGCAAGTTTCAGGTCAGATAAATTGCTTCAGCTGGGGACTCAGAAAAGCGGGTGAGGGAACTGGGAGAGCAGCTGGGCTGTGGGTGCCACATGATCTACGGCCAAGGTGAGCTGCGAGCAAGACAAGTGAATAGCCAAAGCAGATGAGGCGAGAAGCAATTTGAGGCTAAGTGTTCTAAACAAGTGTGGGCAGCGAGGGTAGATTTCCTGGGGGGAATACATACAATGGCTTCGGGGGTGAAGTGTAAAGTAAAACAGCAACTTACTTACCTAAAACTAGGGAGCAGCAAAGGCTTGGGAGCAAGGAAGCCAGAGAGCAGCTGGGCCATGGGCATCATGTGGTCTAGGCTAGGTCGTAGGCGAGCTGCGATGGCTGTGGAGCCAGGAAAGCAGGCAAGCCGGTAAGGGAACTGGAGAGGGTCTAGGCAAGCTGTGATGGCAGGGGAGCCAGGAAAGCAGGTGAGGGAACCAGGAGAGCAGCTGGTGCCACAGGGTCTAGGTGCCGTGGGTGCCACGTGGTCTAGGCTAGGGCCTAGGTGAGTTGCGACACTGGGGATACAGGAAAACAGGCAAGCCAGTGAGGGAACCAGAGAGGGCCTAGGCAAGCTGCTACAGATGGGGACTCAGAAAAGCGGGTGAGGGAACTGGGAGAGCAGCTGGGCTGTGGGTGCCACATGATCAAGGTGAGCTGCAAGCAAGACAAGTGAATAGCCAAAGCAGATGAGGCGAGAAAAGAAGTAGTTGTAAGAGGGCGGGCTGGTAAGAGATGGATGGGGTGGTGTGGGGCCAGACAGTGGTGGGATTTGCCGGTTCGCCAAACTGTGCAGAATCATAACAACCAGTTTATCTGAACCGGTCCCACCGGCTCAATCCCACCTCTGATTATAGTTATTTCTTTCTCTTCTTTCTCTGGGTCCTATTAGCTGTGAATTTTCTTTAGGAAAATTCTCACACTTGTTTTCTCTCTACCAATCCAGCCAGAAAAGTTGAAGCAATCTTGTTTCATTTCCATTTTGTGGAGATTGTTAAATTTCAATTACTTTTTTTAATAAGCTTTCTGTAAATACAAAGAGAAGGGAGCATAGTTTTTATTCAGAAGAGTAAAATCTGTGACTAAAAAGAATCTTCTCAAATGCTGCACAGCTACCAAAAATATATCCTCACAGCAAGGAGGTTGGCCAAGGTCACCTTGAACTATAATTGAAGACTTGGATGCTAAAAACATTTGAAACAAGATAATCATGTGCTATTAAATGATTTTCAAATGGCTTCTCTTTTTTGCATTCCAAAATTTCTCATGGGAAGTTTACATATATAATATTAACATTCAATTGTCAAGCTTCAATCTCATAAATATTACTTTTATTTAACCTCTCCCCACCCAAAAAAAAAGGTTTTCCTATCAAATGATCAAGAATCTGGTGTCTTGATTCTTGCTGTTTCTTAATCTCACCTATTTTAACTACACATTTATCACTGACATAATGCCAGGAGCATGTGCTACATTACTCAGTATTATTTTACAGAAAAGTAAGAAAACTCAAGTTCTTTATGAGATTTATATTTTAAAAATCCATATTGTGAGAATTCCTTTATTAGGCCAACAATGATTTGCTTTCTTTCCCCCCCATCTAGGATCTGTGAGATGATTTGGGGAGTACTCTATTGGCACTTCTACAGCCTAGTTTGTATACCTGTAGGCTAATCCCCAGCTTCAGTTTGGATCACATTTGGGCACACGCTTTCTTTAGATATATTCCCCTCACTTTGGGAATAAGCAAGGGTGGGCTGCTACAAGTTCTCCCAGGTTTGAGTGAAAATTAACTGGTAGTTAATTTTATAGCTGGTTTGGCGAACCGAAAAATCCCAGAAAAAAGCTGTTTTGGATCCCAGATAAGTGCAAGGTCCATGCGGGGGCTCAGGGAGGGTGAAAAATGGGACTCCCAGAGGCTCCAGAAGGCTGGAAATTGGGGCCATTTCCAACCTCCAGAGAGTCTCTGGAGCCCAGGGAGATTGTTTTTGCCCTCTCAGAGGCTCGAGGAAAGCCTCCGGAATCCGTGGTGCAGGAGGCCAACTAGGTCACGCCCACCATGGCCAGGCCCACCCAGCAACCAGGTAGAAAATTGGTTGCTATTTTTTTTTTAAGTCTATCCCTGGAAATCAGATCTTTCTCCTCCCCTCCTTCTTATGGCAACTCGAGAGCAAGCCAGGAATGCTCTACAAGTTGACAGTAACTTTCCTGCCTTTCCTTTTTCTTGGAAACTGAAAGCTTGCAACTGTTGTACAAATCTTTGGTTGATCTCAACATGGTACCTTTGGTAGTTCAAGCAAGAGAGAATTCCCAGCTCCAAAAAGCTTTCCAAAGTAAAGTAGATGGAAGACGACAAGGCATATGGTCCCAAGCGCTCCATATCTACAGGACCGCCTACTGCCATTATCGGTCTCCCGTTGGCCAGTGAGCTCCCATAGAGTGGGTCTCCTCGGGGTGCTGCCGGCTGGATGGCTGGCGACACTGAGGGTGCGAGCCTTCTCGTTGGGGACACCCTCCCTCTGGAATGAATTGCTCCCGGAGATGAGAACCATCCCTGATCTTTTGACCTTCCGGCGCACGTTGAAAACACATTTATTCCACCAAGCTGGTCTGGCCTAGGGTTTTTTCGGTTTTTAAATTGGTTTTATCGGGTTTTAATCTCTTTTTAATCCCCTATTCATCTTTATTATTTCGCAGCTATAAGATATAATCCTTTTAATTGTTTTTAATTGTTGAACTGTTGTTGTGTTTTTTAGTCTGGTTGTACACTGCCCCGAGTCCCGTTGGGAGAGGGGGCGATATATAAATGTAATAAATAAATAAATAAATAAATAAATAAATAAATAAATAAATAAATAAATAAATAAATAAATAAATAAATAAATAAATAAATAAATAAATAAATATACAGGTATTGGTAATCCTCAATGGAAATTCTGGCCTCAGTTGCAGTAATAAATCAAGGACTACTTGTATCTCTAATTCATCATGCCCCAAATCAACACAAACCTTTTGGTTTCGAAATGCCAAATTTGAGTTCATTTCCCATATTGTCTTCTTTTCTTTTCTATGTCACAATGTTCTAGATAATTAAACTTTTTTTTAGCTGGGCTTAGACAACTAGGGATGAAGCCAAATCAAGCCAAAATAAAGTATTCCCCTTTATTCCAGTGAGAAAGTTAACGATAGATGTAATCTGTAGCCAACAATAGATGTAATCTGTATCCAGTGAGCTACTTTATGTGTGATGTCCTTGGTTTACCACTGATTTATTAAACCAGAAACATTTAATTAAACTGTAAATGAGCTTGGTCCATTTGTGTTGGATATTTTATTTGCAAGATCAAGCACAAATTCTGTCATCTTGAAACAAAAGCTATACTGGCTACTGTATAGCCTGCTAAGAATTGTACCTCGAAATAATGGGTTAGGCCACAGCAAAATCTAAAAAGTAGCACAGCCTCTACCCCAAACCCTGAGCACAGTATTCATTATTCTCAAATTTTTCATATCATGCATGAAAGGCACATTCTTCTTAATCATTAAGATATCAATTGCCACATTCAACATTTTAATTCCTTCCCATAAAATCCAAACAAAAACAAACAAATTTCAGACTTCCAACAACAAGTAAAAGCCAAAAGGTTCTGTTGATGTTATACTGCCGATGTCCAATTTATTATTAACTGGAGTTTATGGGAACTTGAAGGACCTAGCACTGGATAAAGAGGCCGCTATGACCAGTTTTGGAAAGGAGCCCAGGGAATGCTCTTATGTAAGAACTTGATGGCATTAGGATTTCTGATATAATGGAAAATCAGAGATGATGGGAAAATGTACTTTAAAACAGAACTTAACATTAGCATTGCGGGATGAGTGAATATGAGCAGTAGTCCAGGAGGATTATGAGGGAGTAACATTTGTTCTTGGCTTTAAAAAAATCATTTCAGAACCAGCTCAGTAAAACAAAAACAAAAGCCACCAAATATCTTGGATCTGATTGTTTCCCAACTCAGCAACTTAATAGCATTGAGCCCATTTGAGCCATTCATTCCAGCATTGTCTCATTTCCAATGTGAAATAAATGCTGGAATGTTCAGTTGCTTTTCAGCCTGAAATCCCCCTGGGATAGGTGGATAATAAGAATTTTCCAAATTCAGGCCAACATTACTATCCTGTCATATTTTCCAGAGGCAGTAAAATTTATGGTGTCTGGATAAACTACAGACAGAGGATAGAGGAAAAAGTTAGAGGACTCTTTGGAACATTAAGTACATTGGTATTTAAGTAGTAAAAAAAGATACATGATGAGGATCTTATGGTGCGGCACCTGCAATGATTAATCAGACCATAACTGGGAGAGGAGAATAAGAATGGCTATATAACCCAAGATTCATAACAAATATAGTTATAATCTTTGTGAACCAAATGGAACAGCAAAGTAAGAACTGGTAAAGGAAAAACAAAGTCCAGATGCCTTTTGAAAAAGCATCTTTGGGACAAGATTATGAGTAGTTACCCCATTTCTTCTACAACTTTTTTTAACAACCAATGGATCTTCAGTTCAAAATTCCTTTCAGAAGTAGAGGCACTTACTGATGATAAGCCCAATAAATCCCCCTTGAATTTTGACATAATCTAAAGCCTGATTCTCAGGGCACAGGGCATTATTTCAGGTTTAATTCTACAAAAACCAGTGATAGGTTAATAGAAACAGTTTGGACTGCCAATTCAGTCATACGCTAATCAAATGTAGTAAGCCACATCTCATCAAATGATGGCAGCTGGTGAAAAACATGCCTCTTAGGAAAGATATCTGGGGAACAATGATATGCTGTCTCTCGATGGTGTCATACTCTATATTGAATTATTTTTTTATATTAAATTTGTTCTGTAATCCACTCAGAATTTCCATAAATAGAGTAGCATAAAATTTGTAGCAATAAATAAACCATAATGGTAAATGTGTCTGACCATTAAATACTTAATCCGGTTGAACTGAGTTAGAATAGCAGGTGTATAGATTAAAGCCAGCTCACTCACTCTCTTCCTTCAGCCCTAGGAGAGGGCAATAGCAAAGCTGTTCTGAAAAATGTTGCCAAGAAAACTAAAAATTGATAAGTAGAAAGCAGTCACAAAATATTTATGTAGTGCTGCCAAGAAAGCTCTAATGATATATCCGTGAAAATACCAACAGTGGTTTTTAATAACATATATAGTTTAGCTTATACTAGCATCCCCAAGTGATGTTCTCCCATAATTCACAGAGCTATAAATTATGATATATGAACTCCAATACAAGTCTATCACTCGTTCTTTCAAATCATGGTGTTTGGCTCCTTTTCTCATGTTATTGGGAACTATTCGCTCTGCAATTTCCTGGATTATAGAATATCTAAGTCTGGATACCTTCATCCAGAATCAATTTACTCTGGCCCAATTCTCTACTGCATTGTTTTACCACTGTAGTACTAGTGATATATTGTCATATTGTCTATGGTAGTAGTACTTCTTGGAGAAAGGAAAGGAAAGGAAAAACCAATAAACTGGTGTATGATTTTTCGGGGCTGCTGCACCATAAAGCAGTGGTGCTGTCTACCTGAAGTTGTCTACACTCAGCTAAGATCAGAATCCTCTTGGGAAATATACAGCATAGAAGGAGTCTAAGGTAAGTGGAGTTTTTTGGGGGGACTATAATTAATGGTGCTTCTAGGCTAGGTTCAGGGGTGGGATTCTACTGGTTCGGAGTAGTTCCTGTGATCATTTGGCCCCGCCCACCCACTCCTGACCTTTTCCCATGCTTTATTTCCTTGTTTTTGAGCACAGCTGATTCGCACAGCAGATCAGTTTGCCGTATATCAGCTGTTTTACTCACCAGAGCTGCAGCAGAAGGTAAGTATTATAGCTAAAATTGTCTTTTTGAAATGCTGGGTACACACGCAAAGTGCGCGCTCACCAAACCGGTTGTTACACCAGTTGAATTGCATAAGTGGCTAGGTTGTTCTAGATCAGATCTCCTCCTGGTGATATATATAGTACATATTTGCCTACTTTCCTCTTCTGTGCTGTTCTTTGCATTTTTCTCTGGTATTTCATCTTTCCCAGTCACTAGAACTGGAGCACAAAAGCCCAGAGAACTACTAACAAGAATTAGGAGTTTTATTTGTGTAGTTGAGATATGGTAACCTCCCAGGCCTCATTCTTTACCTTTGTTTGTATGAATGAGAGAGATAAGGATAAGCAAATTAGAGGGAAGAAGAGATATAATTGCCCTTGGGGACGCTCTTGGCTCTGAGACTTTCTGGAGAACTCTGCCCCTATCATGACTCCCATGGACAGCATATTCTCAGAAGAGGACAATGACCTTGGAGGCCTCAGAAACTACTACAAAATTAATAAAAGGTCTGAAGATCTAACTCCAATGGCATAGCACTTCCCTTTCAGGTTCCCATAGAAGCAATGAAGTAGACTGTTGTCTCTATAGAGCTGTTTCACACAATCTGGAAGTATACTTTTAATCTTTCTATATGTTGCTGGGGTTCTAGTATAGGCCTGTATCCTGAGCAAAGCTAATTTCCATGAACTGGGTTGGAGGCTTAAGAAAAAAATAATTTCCCTCAGAAACAGCCCAATACAAAAATTGAGTTTTTATATCTCTGAAACCCGCTACCTTGCAACCTTGTCTACCAAAGACTTAAAACTGGGGTGTAACATTCACTTTACTTTTCCTCTTTCTTACCAGATCTTTGCCATAATGATCTTGCTTAGCTTGACTTATTCAATGGTTTCTCAAGTAGACCTTTATTTGACCTATTAAGTGTAAGTAAATGTTATGAGAGGATTTTCAGACTGGATGACCACTGTTTTGACAGTTCTACTGAGCTATTTGTTCCATTCAACCCAATAAACTTGAAAATGTCTTGAAGCATCAGGATTAGCCAAGTCTAATATAAATAATACAAAACCAGGTTGGTGGTAGTTAAGGCACCAGGCAATAGCAGGAGGCCGTGGGTACTAGTCTCACCTTAGGCACAAAGCCAGTTGAGGGACTTTGAGCCAGTCATTCCCTGTCAGCTCTAGGAAGAAGGCAGGAATGGCAAGCCACTTTTGATATCTTGCCAAGAATATTGCAAAGATGAGTTCAGTCAATCATCAGGAATCAAAATTGACTCAAAGGCACAAGTAAATAAAATATAAATAGAAGCAACTTGAAATTGATGAACAACAAAACTGATGCAAGCATAGATAAAACCTGCAGTGTCCATTAATCCAGTTGGCTTTAGAGAAAGACAAGATTATGTTTCAGACTCAAAGATCACTCCACCCCACAGAAACTATCTTGCTGGCAGATAATTTCCTTGGTTGATTTGTTTGTTTTTTTAAAGGAGGAAGTGTTGGCATATGGTCCAGCGTCAATTCGATTTTTTTTCTTCCTTCCAATAACTGCATTTCCTGGATCATAATGAAACCCAGATTTTATATTTCACTCATGCCTCCAACTTAATTACAATGATGCTGTGATTGGGCTGTGATAAGAAGATAAGATTTTTTTTAAAAAAGAAACCATTAAATTGAAAGTAACCATAAAGACCTATTAGAAAATATTCCCAATGAACAGGCTGCTATTTTTAGGCAAAGTTTCTTGTTGCTAGCCTTTCTCTTGAGGATATTTTGTGTACTTTGCTATTGCCTAGCATTTTCCATTTAAAAATATGACAGTGATTTCAGTAAAGTACATTTAATCCAATTGATAGCGTATACAGACAGTGGCGCAATGGGGCTGGGACAGAGTTTTGACGCACATCCCAAGGAGGACCAAAGGCATCTCTAGGAGAACTGCAGATAATAGGAATACAGCAAGCAGTCTTTCGCAGTGAAAGCTTGGTTGATATGTGTAGCATTCAGACTTTTGCAAGACTCTGAAAAATTGAGGTACACAATCATTCATTTGAGCCACTTTCCTATATTCTTTTCAATACCTCCTAAGTTACTATAGGTTTTCCTCAGAGGTGGAATTCAGCAGGTTTGGACCAGTTCTGGAGAACTGGTAGTGGAAATTTTGGATAGTTTGGAAAATCAGCAAATACCACCTTTGACTGGCTCTGCCCTCATCTTTTCTCTGCCTCTCGAGTCCCAGCTGATTGGCTGGATCTTCTTTTGTTGCCCTGCACAAGAGAACCAAGCTGGAAAGCAAGTTAGTGGGGTGGGAAGGGAGTGGAGATTTTGCAGTAACCTTCCCCTGCCACGCCCACCAAGCTACACCACGCCCACCAAGCCACGCCCACAGAACCGGTAGTAAAAAAATTTGAATCCCACCACTAGCTTTCCTCTACTTAAATCATATGTACAAATGGACAAGAGGTTCAAAATATTGAAGATACCTTTTGAATGATATTCTAACTTTTATATATTGCTGCACTGAATAAGAATTATTGGTCCATCTGATCATATTTAGACCCATATTTAGATGGAAGATTTCTTTTTGGAACCCTGACAATTGCCTATTGCCCGCCCTCTAAAATGACCCCGAGTTTTTATTTCTTCGTATTATAAAAATACATTTTCTGACTAAGTGTGTTAAGTGTGTGTATGTGGCAACAGATGCCCACAGAGGTTGCTAGCATTTGTAAAAGATGCTATTTTTTTTACTAAAACAAATGTTGTTGTTCCTCAAGGAAATGTGTAGCATCCTAGCGGTCAAAAACAAAATTCACTTGATTCTTGTACTCATAATAGAATGATCTTATATGCAAAAATTGTACATGGTCAGAATGCAATTTTAATTAGAGTAGGAATTTTTTAAACTTGTTTTTCTTCTAACCTAAAATGTGAACTGATGAGAAAAGTGGGATGAGAGTAGTATATATCACAGCTTAAGCAATTAACACATGTGGCCTTTTACTGAAAATATACCCTGTAAGACCATTACACATGGAATCTAAAATTACCCAAATACATCACTACATAGGATTCTGTTTGAATATAGTGTGCAGCTGCTGGGCAAGAAATGAGGTTTTGTCATTTCTTAGTGGATGCTAATGCAAAGAAATCCCAAACTATTTGAAATGGGCTGCTGCACAGATTTTGGTGGTAAAGCCAAAAAAACCTATTTCATGCTAGGACTTTACAAGCTTTTGTTGTGTTTCTTATTCCAAAAAAATCTTAAAGCAATGTCTGTCTGTCTGTCTGTCTGTCCATCTATCTTTCCAAAAGGATATTGCAAAACACAAAGTATTTCTGATATGAAATGTCTATTTGTATTTGCTATGATATTTCCATCATTCATTCTTTGTTGTATTCTCTGTCTCCTTCTATTACTATCTGCCCAGGAAGCAGAAGCCAAAGGAAGAAGAAAATAACAGAGCTAAAGTATACAAATTAATCCATCACCATCATGGCACCATTTAAAACAGATAAACAGATAATCAGAGTTGGAAGGGACCTTGTAGGTCATCTAGTCCAACCCCCACTCTACACTATTTCTGACAAATGGCAGTCCAATCTCTTCTTGAAAGTCTCAAGTGATGGTGCTCCCACAACTTCCGAGGGCAAGCTGTTCCATTGGTTGATTGTTCTCACTGTCAGAAAGTTTCTCCTTATTTCCAGGTTAAATCTCTCCTTGTTCAGTTTCCATCCATTATTCCTTGTCTGGCCTACAGGTGCTTTAGAAAATAGCTTGACCCCTTCCTCCCTATGGCAGCCTCTCAAATATTGGAAGACCACTATCATGTCTCCCCTGGTCCTTCTCTTTATTAGACTAGCCAAGCCCAGTTCCTGCAGCCGTTCATTGTATGTTTTAGTGGAGGCCCCTAAACATCCTGGTTGCTCTTCTCTGTACTTTTTCTAGAGTCTCAACATCTTTTTTATAATGTGGTAAACAAAATTGGATGCAGTACTCTAGGTGTGGTCTTACTAAGGCTTTATAGAGTTGATAAATGGAAATAAACTAAAGGGAACATCTATTTATCACAACCGAATAGCCAGGACTAATCAACATGGGGTTTTTTCCCTTGAGAAAGTAAATTATTCCTTCTTTCATCATTCTTTTTTGCCATGTATATTGTGCCATGTGAATTTGTAGAACACGTTCCAATGAAATGGTTAAAAATGATCATGTTCCGATTGGTTTTTCTTTGTCTATACTCTAACATTCTAAATAAAATTCTATATGATTGTAATGTCTATCATAAACTCTTTAAAGCAGCCACCCCTTTTCCTAGGATCATGTGGCAACTAAGGAGTGTAACCACGTGACTCTTGGAAAAGATGTTACTGCTTTAAATAGTTGCATACAGGTGCTGCATTCATGCTCCTATTCTCACTTTTCTAACTAATTTCCAAAAAACAGCATAGCTCTACTTAATACATCCAACTGAGACAGGCTGAGATTGGAAAATAAAACAAGCTTTAGCAAATGAAAAAGAAAATGATTTAGCATTTATTTCATCTGTCTCGGGTGTCATAGCAAAGAAAGCTCTCGCTTTGTATCATATAATATACCACAGATAAATATATGGAGAAGAGATCCACTAACTTTAAAACAGGGACTGAGATTTTGTTGTTGATTCTGATAGGAAGCACATTTTTAATATATTCAGGCTTTGAGAACCGGATATGTGTGATCCCTCATCTTTTGGATCAGGGGCGGAGCACAGCTTTTTTATAAGAATAAATCTGGTAGACATTACTAAACTTTTGTAAAAGCATAGCTATTGAGTTTTTATTTTTTTTACAATATTACAGTCATTTTGTTTCCCTGTCTGTATTGAATGAATTCCAGGAAATCTCACAGACATTTTGTTTGACATTGCAGATTAAAAAATAGGTTACTGGATCATAATTCTACTCTAGGCTAAATTGTATTTATTTGTATCCTGTCTCTATTACTTTTTTTTGTGGAGCTTGAATGTTTTGAAGAAGATGAGAGCTATGTCGGAGGTTCAACCACACTGGACATGTGTCAAAGGCACACTAGTTGTTGTAGTTCCTGAATATCTGGTGACAAAGAGGCTATAGGACCTAGGACTGTTGGCTGAGCAACTAGGGCCAGCAGTTGAAGGACTATTGGGAAAAAATATTTACCCATCACGAATCTGAAAAGAACATTACTTGCATGCCATTTTCATTGACAAAATCACCAGCAGCCAGTTGCAAAACTCAGCTTTACTTGAGTTATTTATAAAAATAATAAAGCTAAAAATAAAGAAATATGGTCCTTCTTATTTACCTTATAAAAGTAGTTAATAGTCATCATTATGTGTGTGGTATGAATGCATAATATTTAATCAGCCTCCATTTGGATGGTAATTGCTTCTAAACACCCTAACATACGGGTCAAAATTCACAAATGGCAATATTAAGAAGAAGCTTGCTTCAACTCTAGAGTGATACCAGCATTTCTCTGCTTGAAGTATCAACTATTGAAATGCATTTAAACCCAAAATGCTAACATTCATCACCATTACACTGCACTAAAATGCCTTTACTGGAAATCTCTGTGCCCCCAGAGGGAACAGAGTCATCAGCAAAAGGACACGCCTTTTCTCCAGCCAAATCTACCCCAACAGGTAAAGTCAACAGAAGCAAAGGTAATTCAATGCAGATAGTTACCAATGGAGTCTACAGTAGAAGCAGAAAGCATTTTTTTTAAAAAAAAAAATTGGGCTGAGAAGATCTAGGAATGCTAGGAAAAAGAAAAGGAAAAGAAGAAAAAGCAAGTACATCCTGTTTCAATAGCAATAGCACTTAGACTTATATACCACTACACAGTGCTTTTACAGCTTTCTCTAAGCCGTTTACAGAGTCAGTATATTGCCCTCAACAATATGGGTCCTCATTTTACCAACCACAGAAGGTTGGAAGGCTGAGTCGACCTTGAGCCTAGTGGGATTTGAACTGCCAAATTGCAGGCAGCCAACAGTCAGCAGAAGTAGTCTGCAGTACTGCACTCTAACCACTGCGCCATCAAAGCTCAACTGCACTCTAACCACTGCACCACTGAGTAGGCTAAAACTACAATCTCAGAGGCAACAACAAAGCAAAGTTGAATTTGTTAGGCATCCCCAATTGTGTTATCCATTATTGGGACTGTCTATCACAGTGGTAGTCAACCTGGTCCCTACTGCCCACTAGTGGGCATTCCAGCTTCATGATGGGTGGTAGGGGTTTTGTCTCCTACTTTATAAATCAGCATTACTGTGGAACCGGTGGGCGATTAGAGAAAATTTTACTACTAACAGAGATACAAAAGTGGGCAGTAGGTATAAAAAGGTTGATTACCCCTGGTCTAACAAGTTCAACTTTGCTTGGTTGATCATTGTTTGAACTGAAAGTTCATTCCCATTTCTACACCAAATTGTATTTTGTTTTTAAAAAAAGGCATGACTACAATAAAGCATTTTGCGTGCATTTTCCTACATTATGCACACCTTTTTGTTATATATTTTGAGTACATTTATTTAACAAGTATTAATTTTAAAGTTGCTTTTCATAAGGTTAATGTTTTAAACACATTTTCTCTTTATATATGCACTGTTCAATTCTGCACTGAATTACAAAACTTGGGTTTGTTTGGATTACAACATAAAAGTCTCTTCACATTTTTGCACTAGTTGAAAATTTACATTGGATCAATTCATATTCCAATAAATTTGCCCTCCTTCTCTAAAACTGCAGGAATTATTTCAAAGAAATATATTAGTTTTTGTAAACCCACCATTTTCAGTCTAAGGAAACTTAGGGGATCATTGGTAGCATTAAACATTAAGCAATTCCTAAGGCAAATCATGAAGGCCTGTTAATCAGCTTTGAAGACTAAGAACCACTGCCAAGCAAATTAACACCACCAATGCTCATACTTCAATTATTGTGCAAACCTCTCTGCTGAACTGAACCAGATAGGATTCATCTATTTAGTTACCCATGAAGACCAATTAATAAAGAGAAATGAAATTTGGTTCTTCAGAAAGAAATGGAACTTCTTTGAATGCACCCTGGTATTTGCACCATGAGTCACTGGGTTCTGACTTTCTCCATCCCTGCAATTTTCACATTCACAGCTTTAACTGTGTGACAATGGCCATTGTGGCAGGATGCAATTATGAATCCAAGCTATCCAGATTTGCCAGATATCCTTGGGAACATGCCCAGTCCGCTTCATGCAACACGTATGGTATGATTGTTGGAATTTGCTGAGATTTTGTCACTCATCAAAATAGTTTTTGAAAGCCTAGGATAATGAGCCATAAACATTTGGAGGTTCAATATTCAGTATTGAGCAATGTGCTATTTCCAGTCTAGAGATAATCTGATGCTGGCTTTATTATGATATTGTCATCCAGTGTGCGATCCAGTTGCTCAGAGCTGAGGAAGCTTTTTATATATTGTGGTTTCACACAGCCAAGCCACCCCACCGGTCAGCACTGAGGAATGTTAGAAGTTGTAAATCAGCAAGAAGCCCATTGCTAAGCTACACACTGAAACTTAACCAATTATATATAAGGAACATATTAAATGGATCTGATACTGAATTAGAATACAATCAAGTGATTTGTATCCTACACTAGTGTTTGTAATAGGGAAGACTTTATTCATTCCAGCACCTTTTCTCAGATTGAATGATTAGACTCTGAGCAGTAATAATTCCAAAGCATTCAAACTAAATTTAATTTCTTAAATGAACATGCCTTCTCTCGAAGGATTCCTGTACTTACAGTGAGCAGAACTGTTTTCAAGTATGCATGATGGTCACGCAGTGGAATTTAGAAGGTATGTAATGCTGTTTTAAATTATTTTTAAAATAGCAAAAAAAAAAAAAACCACGTAGAAGAAGAAATGCATATAAAAGTAGTGGGCTTCAATTCGATACAGATTTGTTTATCTGATAACGGGAAGAGATCATAGATGTATGGAAGTCAAAAGGTCAGGAAAGCAGTTATGGTGGATTCAATCTGAATGCCCTACTAAATTTGGACAATTCCCTCCCCCCACCCAGAAATAAATCCTGAATTTCTTTCCATAATCAGTCAGTAACCGAGTTTCTCAGAAGAATAACATGCTTTGCTGACAATTAAAAAAAGACCAAAAGAAAATTTACAACATGTGCAAGAGAGAGCGAGATCAAGGAAAGAGAAGGAAAGAAAGTCCTTGCTTTGTAAAACAGTACCACCTACTCAACACAATGGATGATATTTATGAAGTAAGTTGCCTGCAATGGGATGGGATAGACTTGAAATGTGTGCAGATTGCACTCACTAAATTATAATAATCAAGTGCAGCTGCTTCACTCATAACGACTGTGCAGAGCCTCCTCTTTGTAGGAGACGAACTCTTTGATAAGGACAAACCATATATGGTACATAACTCCTCTTCTTCCTTCTCCGCCTCCTCCCTTCTTCCTCCTCCTCTTCCTCTGCTCCTCTTCCTTCCACTCCCCCTCCACCACCTCCTCCTTTTTAATCATTCTTCATTCTGATATTTCTTCATGTTAACTATCTTCTAATTTTAATGCTAGTTGGGTTTTTTGCAAATATTTCTCTTACTTACCTACAGGAATTAGTAGCAATTCAAAGAGTATTTAAATTTAGAACATAGCTTGGGTAAAATATTAAATACTCCTTTCTTCCCTAGCATTAGTTTTAGAGGCATCTATATTCGCTTCAATCAACAGAGCAAACTGACGAAAGGGACAGATAGAGAGAAAAAGATAAGTGCATGAAATAATTTGTAGCTATTTATGCTTTTTTCTTCTAATACATGTTTTGTAAGTAGTTTTGTCTAATATATATACCTTTTGCAAGTCATTTTCTTCGCTAAAGTGCATTTTTGGATGTTGTTTTGGAAAAGTACATGATTTTCTATATGTTTTTCTCCAATAAATGCATTTCTTGTTCTTATCTTTTCCAGGGAGAATCAGCATTGGAACATTAGGCAGTATGAAAAGTAACATTTGAATATTTGTGGTTGTCATATTTATTCAAGAATATGAAATTAAGCAAGGTCAAATTAAAATGTGAACCAAACACATTTCCTATATTTCTTTAATTATAGGTTAATCAACTTGGAAAGTTCTCATAATTGCTATGTAGTATTATTGTGCTACATAATTTTAATGTATGCCAAAGTTTAGCCATAGCAAAGTCTTATTTGGCTCAATGAGGAAAAAGAAACAAACTAAAGCTTAATTCCCCACTGAAATCAAGAAAATGAAATAATTTCATTTTTCTTAAAATGATTTATTTATTTATTTTATTGAACTTATATATCGTCCTATTTCCCTGACAGGACTCAGGGCGGTGCACAGCCGAATTAAAATACAAAAACAATACAGAATTAAAAACAATTAAAAAACCAAATATAAAGGCTGAAAAGCTAAAAAATATAAATGGGTTAAAAGCTAAAACCAAGTAAGACCGAATTTAAAAAAACCCTAAAAACCCTAGGCCAGACCGGCTTGATGAAATAAACAGATTTTCAATGCGCGCCGGAAGGTCAAGATTAATTGCATCCCTGCTATTCTCCTTTAGCTTTTTTTTTAATCCCTATTTTAATCCCCCACTTAAACCATCTGGAAAATAATTCAATATTTCCTTTTCCTCTTCCTCATTACATATCAAGGAAAGATTTTTCCAAAAGAACTGCTGTAGTAGATTCTGAACCCATTCAAGAGAGAGACAGCAAAGATGGATAGGAACTGTGAGTGAACAATCGTTTGTTTCCTAATTGTGAAGAAGAACTTCAGTACATTGGACTTTGCTAAGATATAAGAAACTAAGGCTTTGTTTTCCTGAAACATATAAACATTTCACATCTGAACCTGCATTGTTTGGTTTACTTGGATTAGATAACATTTTGATGGTCCATATTACTTTCACATATGCTCATTGATCTGATCCACTCTGTTTTTGTACTCATGAAAACATTTTTAAACGTTTCCATATAAGTGCTTTAGAACTACATCTTTTCAAACTGTTTACTGCAAACATTTCTAAAGATACTTAGGTTGGGACAATTTAAATGATGAAAAGAAGGATAGAAAATTTATAAATTAAAGAATAATTATATTGATATGTGGGAGGAATATAGACCATAATCTATCACGCTGGTCCAATACAGGTTGGCAAATGTGATCGGTGTTAGTTTGGGGTATCCATCATGGCCTGTTCACCTTGGGAGACCCTTCTGTCCAATAACCTAGCCCACAATTTCATTTACCTAATCAAGCACCTTCGCCTTGACACACCTCAATAGAATGAAATTGGCTGGTCACATAGCAAGAAGAACTGGTGGGAAGTGGACCAAGGCAGTCATAGAATGGATCCCACTTGATAAAAAGTGTCGATGAAAGAGATCTAAAACAAGATGGATCAATGACTTCAGAAAGTATAGCGGGCCCAATTGGCAAAAGAAAGCTCAGGACCGTATTGGTTGGAAACATGTGGAAGAGACCTTGGAGAGACAATGGTTAAAATAATGATGAATGATGATATTGATATGCATGTCTTCAATTGCTAAATGCATTTGTGCTGGATTGTTTGTTCCTAAAGACAAACCTGGATATAATGTATAAATCACAAAAGACATTTTGGCAAGGAAGATCATCCTCATATACAGTAAATCAATACAATGTAAGGAGCTTCTAATGGATTTTGATACTATGTCAGAGAAGATCTTATTATTCAGATGCAGTGCAATGCCATCTGAAATAGAAGCAAAGGCAGATTGGGACCCAGCTACAGTGCAAAATAAACATATCAACATTTATTTTCCTAATGCATGCCAAAGACGCCTAAATCTTTGACATGATTTCCAGAAAATTAAGCAGAGAAAAACAACTCTTTCTTCCAATATTGTCAAGTCAAAGAATCTCAGTTCCCAAAATGCTTTGTAGGCTTTTCACATGAATGTATTGAAATGTATTTGAAGAAGACTCCATTGACCGGTGGTAGGGACTGAGAGAACCCGTTCAACTTTCAGACCTATTTTTGGGGTTGTATTGGTTTTCCAGCTTTTACTCTATACAAAACACTGAACTCATCTGTCTGGCGAAAAGCTTTTAAGTAACATAGTCAAATCCTGTTGCTGGGATGCAAGCTGTTCTTCCCAAGGCATTGGCAAATCTGCTTGGATCTCAACACCATCATTTCTTAACTCAGTGAGATCCCTAGATCTCTCTTGATGCACCATGGAAAGGAATAGAGATAGTGGATAGTAGAGTAGAGCTATGTGGCAGGAAAAATTCAGATTGGATGAATTTTCCACTTCACCTTTATAGATGTACCTGGGTAATCTTCTATCTAACATCATGAAATGCTTTGACCTCAATCCTCACCTAACGGGTTGAGACTATAGCTACATTAGCAAATCATGCTTAACTTAAGTAGTGAACAACACACCGAATCATTAACCCACTAAATGGGTTCTGTTTGGACAACATGTTAAGTCAAAAATAAACACATATATACATACAAAACCTCTATTTGAGCCCCGGTGGAATCCTGGAAAGCCATAAAGCACTCTCTGTACTCCCAAGCCTTGGACTAAGGGAGAACATAAACTTTTGCCAGTTGTGTTTTGTGTATGTTTTAATGTTGTTTGGCCAGATTTCCCACCTTGCTCATCTCCAGAGTCAGTCTGGAGTCAGGTAACACTTAAGTTGATTCTTTCTTTCTCCTGCCAGGTCTCTCACTGACCTAGTTAAGCATACTGCGGGAATCCAGCCAGGAAAAAAAAGTTTCTTTGCTTCTATCATTGGAAACTGAGACAGAGTTCCTTGATTAATTGATTGATCATGTGCCATCAAGCTATTCCCAACTCTTAGTAGAATGCATAAATGTTCTCCACAATGATCAGATCACATGTTAAATCCTAAACCTGGTAGGTTAACTGAACACCTGCAATCTTTACATGACATGTTATACCTAATTAAAAAAAATTAGATTATGGCTTAAGATAGTGACCTGATTGTACAACATGCTCTGCCAGAATAGGTCTGGTCATCTACAAAAAGCTTATTGAAAGACCCTACCTATCAGGTTGGTGGAGTATGGGTCTTTTTTGTGGCAACCCCAATTTAGGGACCTACACGCAACTCCCACCTTGTTAATATTCTATAAGCAAGTCAGGCTGTATTATATTAGTGCAGCCATGGCCCTTCGTAGTTTTGAATGGGGCTGTTCATCTACATTTAATTTTGGGGTTTTATAATTACACATTTCTATGCTCTTTATTTTGCAGTGTGCCACCAGAGACCTCCAGAATTAGACAGGTTACAAACACTGCTAAGTAAGTAAATGCAGAACCATAGCACATCTAATGCTTAGCCTAACGGGTTGTGCAAATTCAGCCTTAGAGTGATACTTGATAAGCTTCCAAGAATCTCCTGGATTTCCCTGAAGTCTATTTCAAAATCCTTGCTTTTCTACAAGAGCCTGATATTTGACCATCTTAATACTTGCCAATTTTAATAATTACATGTTGCCGGTATTAGTCTCCATATTTGTGCCCAGTTTCTTTGCAGGCATGCTGTTGCTAGTGGTAACATGTAGCTTCTATAACAGCATGAAATATTTAATTAGCTGCCAAGTAGGATAATGATTTTTTTTAGCATTAATCCCCCCCCCCCGCTCCATGGAAGAAAGAATAAGGAAATGAATGTAAAATATGGCTTTTCAAGTTGCATTTTGCTGAGAGGTACCAATACAGATAATTGCAGTATCCTTTGATACATACGTTTTGTATTTACCTATATCTAAAGGAGATGTAAGTTAATATTTCTATCTCAGACACGAGAGAGGATTGAATGATTGCTTCTAGGTATTCTTAACAGAAAAAAAGATTTATATAAACTGGTATCTGGTATCCTTTTAGAAATGATGTCGTTTGCATGAATATTGAGTGCAAATTCCTAAGGATAGGATATAAAAAGTTGTTATTAGAAGTTCTAACTTGGCAGAATTGTATATGTATACAGATCTTTGAGGGCTTGAACAAAGCTACAGTACACATATCTAAGTCTGCTCAGCTCCACTGCACTTTATAAATGATTTTGAAATTATTACACATCATGAAAAATCAGAGAAAGGTAAGGTTCCCTACTAAGGATATTTAGAATTCAATGAATTAATTGCTGCTGGGTACTTTATCTGGGTGCAAAGAGAAAATATCTGCTGTGAATTCTGTAGGGGTCAGGAAGGGCATCCAGCCAGTAAACGCTCAGTCACCTCAGTCAGGGATTACAGGGTTGTTAAAAGAGAAAAGGGAAAAAATGCTGCTGTATTTATAGGACCATTCTTCACCATTGATTTGCATTAAAGTTGACAATAAGTTTTATATTCTCCAATCAGAACTGCACAGCCTTTTCAAGCCAAGGGCTGTCTTTGACATTTAATAGGATCATGGTCCAAAGAGTAGGCCAAGCTAGAACAAATATAACATTGGACTGAATTCCATTCAATTTCATATAATGTAATCACAATTAATTAAATGCAAGTATGGTAACAAGATCTTGTGCTAAATAGTTTCCCCCTTCCTCATAACTTGGCAACAACTTTTGGAAGATTCTAGAAGAGTAACCCAGGGCTCTGTTGGCCATCTGATCGTCTAAGGTTAAAAGAGGCACCTCTAGTCTATGCTTGGCATGGGCTTTTCAGATTGTTTAGCCACTATTGCCCAATTCCCTTTTAAAACAGAGATGCCAAGGGTGGAACCTGGGATAATTTACAGGAAAAGTAGGAGCTCTGCTAAAAGCCATCCTCTCTGAATCCTCTCTGTACTATCCATTTTTTGTTGTGGTTTTCCTTAGACTATGAAGCAGCTGGGCCACAAATGGGACTCCAGAATTAGTACTGGCTGGCTGTCAGGGCTCCAACAAATCCCCTTCATTCAAAGCAAAACTCTCTAGCCGCATCTCAGAAAAAGTAAATTGGTTTAATAGAAATTGCCATGTTGGTGCATGGCTCGATGCAGCCAGTACTAAATCACATCATACATTTCCCCCTTGACCCTGGTCTTTCCACCACCCCCTGGATGTGACTTCTCCAATAGGACACATCAGTCTCCAAGAATCATCCATCATGCTCTCCAATAACCTTCTTATGCTCCGACAACTTTGGGCTGCTGAGTTGATATCTAGGCATTTCAAGAATGCCTTGTTTTCCCACACTCCCTTTTTCTGGCAGCTAAAAAGACTAAAGGAGTATCTTTTTAGCTGACAGTCTTCAACAGTTCATTCCTCAGCCAAAAGACCAGCTAGGCCAGCTTTCTATCAAGTGGGACCTCAAGATATTTTTTTTAAAATTTGGATTTAAAAATTGGGATAATTTTTGAGCACCTATGAGAGAAATGTGCCTGGTGGCCTCAATGTAATCTGTATAAAGGGTAGGGCAATGCAACCTTGAAAACCTGTTTGGAAGAAGTATTTGGGGCCATTTTTGGTATTCATTGAAACAGTGATATCTTCGTCCGGACTTCCATGTTAAATATGAAAAAAATCAAGTTGCTTTAATGATTTGACCCCTTATACCTGTGGCATTTTTTTTAGGCTCATGTAACATCCCCCCCCCTCCAAAAAAGCTGGAGCTGCTTTAATTAGTAATAGAGAGATGCAATGCTTCTGCAAACTCTGAAATGCTTCTTTGAATTACTTTCAAAGCAAGCATAGTCCTAACTGAATTCTCGACCACGTCAACTGAGTATAATGGGGTGCAGAGATAACCTTGATATAGGAATACAAGAGTCATTAGAAGGGCCATTAAGAGAAAATACATGACAACTTAATTCTGAGGAAGAAGAGAACGTGTGGAAGAAATTCGAAACAACTCTGCTTTAATTCTGTTTGGTATAAGAAGGGTCAAAGGTAAATTGGCAGATTTTCAAGATTCTATTATAACATACAACAATAAAGTCAAATTCCTGTAATCAATGGGGTGTCTGTTTTCTGACTGGCCTATCTCAAAGGGTTGCCAATGATACAGTCAATTACTCTAAGGAAACTCCTTAAAATAGTTGCTTTTTTTTTCAGGCTGATACGGAAGGATCTATCTATTTACAGCACCTTTTCAGAATCATCTTCAAACTATATCCAGCCATAGTAAGAGGCAGCTTAGAATTCGTAGAGGTTTCTGACTTCCTCTACAATGAAATCATCAAAACCTGCACAAATATATTAGAAGGGAGTGGGGGATTTAGAATTAGAAAAAGATAGTAATGGAATCTGTTGGAGGCAAAACAAGGTTTACAGATTGCCAAAGTGAAAATTAAATATAAAAATTGCTAATCCCTAATCCTTCTAAGTAAACAAAGGAAGTATAACAACAACGTTCTAATCAAACAGAGATTATGTCACATTTTCACATAACTGGACGTGTTCAGAAGGCATTTTTTGCCTTTGTTTTGAAAAACTTCACTTCATTGCTATATAGGACATTGATTGACTCTAAATGCTGAGTAGGATTAAATCTGGTTATTATATACAGTAGGTGAGAGATCTCCACATAATTCCAAGGTTAGACTGGGATTCTGAATGAACCTTCTAAAATAAGGCAATATCAATCCCATTTCTATAACTGTTGCAAAGAAACTTCTATTAAAAATAATTGTAGAACCTAATTCCCTGCCAAGCTGAAAAACATAAGAACTTTAAAGAACTAAACCATCACTGAGTTTTTCTTATCTCATTATACATCAAAAATAGCCAGGGGCAATCACCAGGAAAGTACAACTGAAAATGTGAACTGCCATCTTTTTAGTCCTATCTATCACAGATCAAGAATGGATAAATTGGATACTACCTTGGCTGCTACAGAAGAATTGGGCTTCTCCAAAAGGTCCCAGAGTTTTTTTCTCTTGTCTGCACAGCAAGTGTTATCAAATTCCTCTCCCTCCCTTTCACGCATGGTCTCTGCTTCTCTCTTGAGCTCCTCATTCATCTGTTCCTTTTTCTGGTGGTACCTTGCCTGGCAACAAGACTCTAGATAAATTTCATCAATTTCCCAATAGTCCAGTTCTTGGCTGAAGGACAAGGCGCACATTTCCTCCATCATGTGCAACTTGCCCGTCCGATAAAAGTTCAAGATAGAAGTAAATGCCCCTGGGTGCCTATCAAAGAAATATTCATTCTCCTCCAAGTTATAGTCATCACATATATCCATCAGAGATTCATGAGTATTGCAGTCTCTGAGTTTACCCAATCTTGTCCGTGGTAACCTGTCCAAGGTTCGCCATAAAACCTCATGTGCCAAACCCCCCACATTAAGTTTGACCCTTCTGGAACAAGCTTTGCTCCTGACAATCTCCATGGGATCCGGGGGCAAAGAGGTAGTAGATCGAGATCCATGTTTATTCATTCCTGCAGGCATTGCTTATCTTTTAAAAAGACTGAAACAAATTCCTGGCCTCTCACAGTTCCAGACAGGTTCTCTTCATCTGTTTTCCTGCTCCTCCATGCCTGTAAAGAAAATAATGCACAGAATTACTGGTAACTTCAGCAAATTAAATGGAAAGCTTCTTCCTTTGTTTGCAAACAGCCTGTTTGTTCAATTAATCAGGGAGATATACAAATAGCTCGGTTAGTTTGCTCCAAGGAGCAGCAGAGACAAGAGATTGGCTGTAAGAGCACAGGCTGCTGTTCAATGTCATGGTGCTGAAACTGAACGAAAAGTCCTAAAGAAAGTGAACTGAAGGGAGAGGATGCTAATAAGGTCTTTTAGTCAATGAAATCTTAGTACAGACTTTGTCCAATTCCATACATTTTAGTAGTAAGGAGCTGTCCACTATCTAAAGTGCTGAAGACAAATTCTTTATATGTCTTCTCCCACAAGCACAAATATCTGTGTTGTATCATTCTGGAAAAGCTAGATCATCCTCATAAGCCCAACATCCATTTTCATTCATTTCAACTTTCTCAAAGCATCCCATATTCATTTTTCATTTTTACCTATCCTCCTTTTAGATTAAAAATTAAGATACATTGTGGACATGTTTGAAAAGATAAGCGCATAATGTGTTACCCAGGACAATCATTCAAGTCATGTTAACATTTGTCATTTTAATGCCAGTTAGCGTCTTTCTGTTGTTTTGAAGTTCCTACACACACACACACACACACACACACACACACACATACACACAAGCAGAGGTTCCAAGCAGGATTCTTGACAGGATGTGTTCTATTATCATTAGAAGCTTTGGGCTTTGGAAAAAGGATGTGTAGGAAAATAGGCCTATGGAACAAGCTAAAGGATCTGATAGTTAACTACCCTGAGGTAATATGATTCTCAGTGTTTCATCCAAAAAGGCCAACAATAAACATCTTTACCCATAAAGTAGATATGCCATAAAAATATAAGGAAATAATCAGGCACAGACCCACCAAAATGTATATTCCATTATTCAGATATGTACTTTTTTGTATACAATCTTAAGAAAACACATTATATGCTACATTATACTTTCCCGGGGAGAGGAAAAGAAGAATTTGCAATAATGCTGACATAAACTGTACACTAACTTTTCCCGTGGCCTTTTTGTTTTGTTAATGACTACAATTATCTATTAATTTCAAATGATCTACCTGATCGTCTATCCACTAAAATGCATGCATTTTTAGACTGAAATATCAGTATGTATTTTGTATTCACTAGTTCTAAAATATCAAAGCATTGCTCATTTCACCTATGCATTTAGCTACATTTTCCAGATCAGTTCTCCTTTGCCAAAGGGATGGGTTATGTTTTAAACAGATTATATTTAACAATTTAAAGAAGAATGGACATTTCCCCCTTTCCTCCCTCCATGTGTGCTTCTCATTTTTTTGTAGCAGCCCCGGCTGACATTAACAATTTACAATAGTACATCTATTAGCAACCTTGCTTTTAACACTTACATAGCCTTCCTTCTACATGAAGAACATCTAACACAGAAGAAAACCACGGCACTTTCACAGCATTATATTCCTGCTGTCTGAAAGTAGTAGCTTTTTCAATGTAATGGCAAACTGGTTGCAGTCAAAACAACCCCCCCAGACACATGTCATGCACACACACACGGGGGGGGGGGGGCATAATGTGCATAAGGAAAGCCATCCATCTCCCCCCGCCCCTTTCCAGTATTTTAAACATCCCTGTATAACCCATCTGAGTTAAGGAATGTTACCTATTTTAAAGGCTGCCCTACAGGTAGCTCACTGGATGACAAAACATCAGGGCGGAGAGGAGAGACAGACTTTTGAATAATGTAATATTAAAAGGTCTGTAATGCCTTGCATGAAACAGGGGAGACGGGATTTTAAAAATTTTAGTACTGTATAGTGGGAGGAAGACATTCTGCTTAAATTTGTAGGAGACTGCATAAGCCCGGGGGGAAAGAAGAGCCAGGATGGAAAGGGGTGTGTATATGTGTGAGTATCTCTCTGTGTGTGTGTGTGTGTGTGGATTCATAAATGAATTTGTGGCAAACGGAGTGTGAGGCCATCAGCTCAGTGCTTCCAAACAACCTGGCAATGGTGGAGGGAGCAATTAGGCTAGCCTGGTAGGGAAGAGAAGGAGCTAAACTGAGTTTTAGCCTAATGGAAACAATGATTTGCACATCTTTCTATCGATCTCTGGGAGGAGAGGAATGCTTCCTCAACACCACCGGGAGGAGGGGGAATAACCCACGAGAATCGTCATCACAACAAAATATGTGTGTATGTGTGTGTGTGTGTGTGTGCATGTATGCATATTTATATGTATATATTTGGAAACGCCGTCAACCCCGAGATGACTGCCTGCCTTCCGTCCTTTCTCGCACTGTTGCTTTCTCCCAGACGGCCTCAGCCACAAGATCCAGCGATCCTTTCGGGAGGAGCAGAAACCCTCCAGCCTCTCCCAGCCCAGGTTTCCCGCAGCCCGCCAAAGCGTTGCCTCCGCAGGAGGCGAGATCCCCGGCTCCCCACGGCGGCGCCGAGCGATCGCGGGATCTCTTCCCTCCCGCCGCTGCCCCCAATTTCTCCGCTGCCCGCCCCCACCCCCGCCGCCGCCGCCGCCCAGCCACCGTCTCTCACCTCGCCACTTACTTCCTTTCCCACGACCCCAGAGCGACGCCGGAGCGGGCTTGCGGAGAGGTGGACATCAGTGAAGAGAAGCTACATCCTGCTTCAGCCGAAGAAAGACGAGATCAGCAAGCGGGCACGGCGGGTATCTTCCTGGCGAGCCGGGGAGGCGGAGTGGAAGGTAGCGGCAGACGGGAAGGGGGGGTGTTGGTGGAAACCCCCCTCCGCGCACCAAATCCCGGGACAACCGAGCGGATGGGGAGGGGCGTCACGCGGCCCCCAAAGTCTACAGCTCGTTCCCGAAAGGTAGATCGTTGAGGAGGTAGAGGAGGGAGGAAAAATAACCCATCAGGCCCTCCAATGGATCTTTGGAACTCCCGGGGTTCAGCTTCAAATCCACCGAACGTGTGTACGGGTTCCCGGGCTCCCTGAGAATCAAGAGACCGTGCAGCATTTGCATGCAATTCCTCTCCCTTCTCTGTGGTTGTTTTTTTCCCCTCGTTTCTTAACGGAGATCAACAAGTCCCGTGAACCTCCGTCTCCCCGTCGCAATTCTGTCCCGGAGTTTGCGGACAGGGATTTGGAAGTTGAACACGGGGAAGAGGAGAAGAAAAGAGCGCCATCTCGAGTTCGGACGCGGCATTACGGGCGACAGGTTTTAACACTCTGCTCCCCTTGGAGGGGTTGCGACAAGAGGGAGGCTGGCAAAATGCGCCAGGTTTAATGTGGACACGGATCAAGAGTGAAAGGCAGGTTGCGGCGTGTGTGTGTGTGTTTTTTTTAAAGCGGGGATTAAACCAAATTTGGATTCTCGATGTTCTGGAAGAAGAAAAGGCGGAGAGTACCCCCTTCAGAAACAGAGCACTGGCATTCAAGACAGTACAGAAAAAAAAATCAGATTTATTTTCTACCTTGTCACCTAACAGGCTGGGGCAATGGGTGGTGGTAGTTGGAAGACTTCCTCTGTTGAACATCCTGAGAACTTGCTATCAATTCGAGCAGTTGCTTTGGTGGTTCAGACTCTGTCTTGAATTGGGCTTGACTCTCAATGGACATGTGGCAGGGTTTGCAGCAGAGAAAAGAATTGGCAGAGGCCATGGAGGCCTGTGGATGGACAGGCTGCTTAGCAAAATTGCAGGCCCCTGGGCACATGCCTTTCTTTTCCTCCGATTTGAGCCTTTCTTCCAGCGTTAATGGAAAGGAGTTGCCAATAAAGCATGCAACTTTAAAACAGGTATGGGAGAAGCTGGGAGGAGAGAGCAAGAGGAAACGGTGTGTTTTGGAGCAAACAGCAGACTATGGTAGCTAAATGAAAGAAGGCATTTTTCTCCCTTTCAGAAGGATTGGATGGTCCAAAACAGGAGGAAAGTATCACAGCAAGACAAGGCACAACACAGAAAGGGTGTGGGAGCTTTATATTAACATTAAAATAAGATTTCAGAGAGAAGGAAACCTAGAAAACCTAGAACTACACTGCCTTCAGTCCGATCTAAGTATAGTATATAAAATCATACATTGCAATGTCCTAAATACTTCAGCTTCAACCATAACAATACAAGAGCAAACAATAGATATGAACTCAAGGTTAATCATACCAAACTTGATTGCAGGAAATACGACTTCAGCAACAGAGTGGTCAATGTCTGGAATACTCTACCTGACTTTGTGGTTTCTTTCCCAAACCCCCAAAACTTTAACCTTAGACTGTCTACTATTGACCTCACCCCTTTCCTAAGAGGTCTGTAGGGGGCGTGCATAAGCGCACCAACTTGCCTACCGTCCCTGTCCTATTGTTTCTTTTATTTTTTTTATTTTTCTTACATATCTCCATGTATTCATAACTATGTTTTTTACTTATACTTATCTTGTAAGCAATTGACAAACCAAATAAATAAATAAAGGAACTTAAGACAGAAACAGTCTTAAGAACTGATGATGCATATTAGCAGTAGCATACCCGAACACGCCAAGACCTGCATATATATAGGGAGCACTGGCATATCACTTGCATATGTTTGCTTTACAAAATAAGATCTGCCCCCATCCTTTATAGTGAGATGTAAAGAAACCACCAGCTCAGGATCCACTGCTTTTCTCTTATATCTGGGTGGATCTAATTGGGTACAGTTTAAAAAATAACCTATGACAAGGACAACTCCTTACTCTGTACAAAATCCACATTAAAACATACCAAGCAAGTGGTTGATCACACCCAGTGAAGACAGGACCACCCCTTTTCCTAATAATTGATGGCACTATCAAACTATTCTTGCTTTCCATAATTTAAAGCCATTATTCATGTACTGTGGCTTGGAATAAAAAACAGCAGTTCTTGATCATCTTCTCTGTGACATTTGTTTATGTACCAGAAAAGTGCTTCTCTACCCTTCCCTCATACGTAGTAATCTTTTTCAAGGTTAAATATAACTCATTCCTTCTGTCCTTCTTACTATATATTCACCTCATTTCTCTAATCCATCAAAAGCATTTTTATTTATTTTCTTTTTGGGTGTTCTTTTTTTACTGTATCTGTTCTATCACCCAATTTTGGTCCATATGCAAATTTGATAAAAGTGTTTTTTTAAACACACTTTCTAATATGGTTTGTTTAGCTTTGGTTCATTACTGTATAGCGTGAACCTAGCTGTTGCGACTGGTAAACCATATTTTATGACTAGGCTTGTTAACCCAGTTCTTTGAGTTTTTTAAATAGTATTTTTATTGTTGTGAAATGTAGATTTTGTATCATATTTTTAATAAAGTGGCATTCAGTATATTATAGATTAAATATTATTAACATCATTATGTTGTTATAACAGATAATTGAAATTTTTAACAGAAAAAATATAACAGTATTAATTATAATTTAAAACTTCAGTGTCAATGCTCATTATTTATTTATAAATTATTTAGCGTTTTCATCCAGAATTGAATATAACATGTAAAAACCACTGCAGGTTGCATCAAAGTATTTGTTGTATAATAAATACTTTCTTCTTAAATTCATATAACATAGTATTAAAGTCTCCACTGTATTGTTACTTAATATTGTTTGTGCATATTGAAAAAAGAAAAATAAGACAAATTTGACAACAATTAAATACAGATAAGAAAAAGAAAGAAAAAAGGCTATTCCATTTTTAACTTCCCCCTTTTTTGCTTCTGGTAATTTACAATATTTGTAAGCATTTTGAGCCCCCTTAGGAGCCAGACTGTGAATGTTTATTTTTGTTGTGCTGTGTGATGATACAGCTCTGTATTGTCCACCTGCTGCCCATTCACTTGCCAAGTCCCTGTCCAGCTTTCATAGCCCTTTGTGGGTTTGTTAGCTTACAAGACACTGAAATGGGGAAAATCAGTCAAACAAAATGGAGGCTGCACCCTCTTTTCCTTCCCTGTCTTTCAGATGTGACCATAGTCAGACCCAGTTCATCCCTTTGCCTAATCCCATCAGACCCAAACTGACCTGCTTGCCCCAGACAAAGACCCCCTGCATGCCCATCTACACCAAAGAATAGAAGCCTCTTCACCAGCCCAGGGCTGCCTTTACAAGGAAATTGCAACCTTCCATCATCTATCACAGTTTCTCATTTTTGACAGCTTGAAGATGTGTGGACTTCAGGGAGTTGAAGTCCATACATCTTCAAGCTGCCAAGATTGAGAAACATTGATCTATCACAGTGTTTCTCAATCTTGAGAAGTGTAAGATGCATGGACCCCCAGAGTTCCCCACCAAGCCAGTCAATTCCCCAGTTGAAGTACCCACATCTTAAAGTTCTCAAAGTTGAAAAATACTGCTCTGTCAGTGATGGACTCCACATTCCATCTCCTTTAACAATGGACTTCCTCAGCTCTGCTCCTCCCCTCCCCCCTATTTGCTTGACAATAGAACTCATCACAGGTTCAAAGATATGTAGAGCTTCTCCAAAGTGGTCAGGACATCGTATCTCTCAGATTTCCCACCGTGTAGCCCTCAAATTCCATACAGGTAGTCCTTGCTTAATGACTATTCAAAGTTTTACCATGTTGCTGAGCAAATAAGTATTTGCAATCGGTCCTCGGATTTACAGCTGTTGGAAGAAATATCCTTCTGGGTTCAGTTCCAAGTGGGGAAAAAGACACTGGAAACATGGAAGCTGTTTGGAAGATTTAATGGTGGACAGCAGGACCACATGGCTTGGAGCTCCAAAGTGAAAAAGAAGGATGATCACATGCTTCAAGGTGACGGAAGAGATGAAGAAAGGGGTGATATGCAGAGAGTGCCTGGGTTTTATAACTTTTGTTGGGATTTGAATTGAAGCTCATTTCTAATTGGTTGTCAGACTCCCATGGGGGCAACTCTGTAGGCTGTCCTGAGTTCCAGGCTTGGTTGAGCCTTGCTGGATGATGATGCACTGAAAGAGCTTGTTGAAAGAAATATCCTTCTGGGTTCAGTTCCAAGTGGGGGAAAAGACACTGGAAACATGGAGGCTGCTTGGAAGGTTTTAATGGTGGACAGCAGGACCACATGGCTTGGAGCTCCAAAGTGAAAAGGAAGGATGATCACATGCTTCAAGGTGAAGGAAGAGATCAAGAAAGGGGTGATATGCAGAGAGTGCCTGGGTTTTATAACTTTTGTTGGAATTTGAATTGAAGCTCATTTCTAATTGGTTGTCAGACTCCCATGAGGGCAACTCTGTAGGCTGTCCTGAGTTCCAGGCTTGGTTGAGCCTTGCTGGATGATGATGCACTGAAAGAGCTTGTTGAAAGAAATATCTTTCTGGGTTCAGTTCCAAGTGGGGAAAAAGACACTGGAAACATGGAAGCTGTTTGGAAGGTTTAATGGTGGACAGGACCTGGAGTTCCAGAGAAGGATGATGACATTTATTTATTTATTTATTTATTTATTTATTAATTACATTTATATACCGCCCTTCTCCCAAGGGACTCAGGGCGGTGAACAGCTCATCTAAAAACCCCACAAAAATACAAAAGTTAAAAAGTAATTAAATATTTAAATCAGCTGCTGACTAAAATTAGGAAACCCTCCCCCCACCCTTAAAAACCCAATTTAAAATTAAAATGGAGATCAAATTTAAAATCATTATCTCAGCCCAGGCCGGCCTGCTCAAAGAGCCAGGTCTTTAACGCGCGCCTGAAGGCCCTCAGGTCCGTGCCGGTACGGAGTTCCGGTGGCAGAGTATTCCAGAGGGCGGGGGCACCCACAGAGAAGGCCCTACTCCTTGGCGCCGCCAGACGACACATAGCGGCCGACGGCACCCGGAGCAGACCCTCCCTGTGGGAACGCACCGGCCTGTTGGAGAGCGTTGGCAGAATGCGGTCCTGAAGGTAACCTGGTCCCATGCCATGGGTCGCCCTAAAGGTCAAAACTAGAACCTTAAAGCGAACCCGGAGAGCCATCGGCAACCAATGCAGCTCGCGCAGGAGAGGCGTCACATGGGCGCTACGCGACGCCCCCATAATCACGCTCGCGGCTGCATTTTGCACCAGCTGGAGTCTCCGGATGCTCCCCGCAGGGAGCCCCATGTAGAGGGCGTTACAATAGTCCAGGCGAGAGGTGACAAGGGCCTGAGTGACCGTGCGCAAGGCGTCCCGATCCAGGAAGGGCCGCAACCGGTAGATCCGACGGATCTGATGAAATGCCCCCCTGGAGACGGCCGCGATGTGATGTTCAAGCGACAGCCGTACATCCAGGAGGACTCCCAGGTTGCGAGCCCTCTCTGTGGGGGGCAGAACTTCCCCCCCAATAGCCAGCGAAGGTATCAACTGGCTATATCGGGGCGCCGGAAACCACAGCCACTCGGTCTTGGATGGGTTGAGCCGAAGCCTGTTCCCGCCCATCCAGTCCCGCACGGCCTCCAGGCACCTAGACATAGCCCCCACAGCATCGTTGGGGTGGTCCGGAGTGGAGATGTACAGCTGGGTGTCATCTGCATACAGATGACACCTCACTCCAAGACCACGGATGATCTCGCCCAGCGGCTTCATGTAAATGTTGAACAGGAGGGGAGAAAGGACCGACCCCTGAGGCACCCCACAAACCAGGGGCCTAGAGGTGGACCTCTCCCCCCCCGCCAACACGAATTGCGAACGGTCAGAGAGGAAGGAGGAGAACCATCGAAGGACGGTTCCACCAATCCCCAACCCCTCCAACCGTCGCAATAAGATACTATGGTCGATAGTATCAAAAGCCGCCGAGAGATCTAATAGGACCAGGACAGAGGAGAACCCTCTGTCACGAGCCCTCCAGAGATCATCAACCAACGCGACCAATGCCGTCTCAGTGCTATGTCCAGGCCTGAAGCCCGATTGGAACGGATCGAGGTAAGTTGCTTCCTCCAGGTACCGGGGGAGCTGACGTGCCACCACACTCTCAACAACCTTCGCCACGAAGGGAAGGTTGGAGACTGGACGATAGTTGTTTAAAATAGCTGGGTCCAGGGAAGGCTTCTTGAGGAGGGGGCGCACCACCGCCGCCTTCAGGGCGGTAGGGAGCACCCCCTCTCTCAAGGAAGCGTTGACAATCCCCTGGAGCCAGCCTCGTGTCGTCTCCCTGGCGGCCGAAACCAACCAGGAAGGACACGGGTCCAATAAACAGGTGGTGGCATTCAGACCCCCCAGCAACCTGTCCACACCCTCAGCGGTCACAGGATCGAACTCCCCCCAGATAACATTCTCAAGACCTGCCCCGGACACCTCCCCCGGGACTACCCAATTGGAGTCGAGCCCCTCCCGAATCTGAGCGATTTTATCATGCAGAAATCGGGAAAACTCCTCTGCTCTACCCTGCAAGAGGTCATCCCGCGCTCTCGGTTCAAGTAGAGAGCGGGTCACTCTAAACAGGGCGGCAGGCCGATTTTCTGCTGATGCAATAAGGGCGGAGAAATACGAAGATTTCGCCGCCCCTATCGCCACAAGGTAAGTCTTAATATGAGATCTCACCTGTGTTCGGTCAGACTCAGAACGACTCGCCCTCCAAATGCCCTCTAGACGTCTTTTTCGGCACTTCATCTCCCGCAGCTCCTCCGTATACCACGGAGCCAAGCGGGATCTGTGCCGGGTCAGAGGTCGCAGGGGCACAACTCGATCTAGAGCCCCGGCGGCCAACCCATCCCAGGTGGCCACCAGGTCACCAGGCGAGCTGTGAGCCAGAGACTCAGGAAATGGCCCAAGCTCCCTCTGGAACCGTTCCGGGTCCATCAGGCGCCTGGGGCGGAACAATCTAAGTGGCTCCGCCTCCCTGCGGTGGGGGGTGGCGGAACGGAAGTCCAACCTGAGGAGGGAATGATCTGTCCATGACAGGGGTGTGATGACTAAATCCCCAAGAATACAGTCATTCAACCACTGCCCAGAGACAAAAATCAGGTCCAGCATGTGTCCTCCAATGTGAGTGGGGGCAGAAACTAACTGGGTCAGGTCCATGGCCGTCATGGAAGCCAAGAACTCCCGAACCAACCCCGAGGTTTCACCGGATGATGGCAGGTTGAAATCCCCCATGACCAAAAGCCTAGGGGTCTCAACCGCCAGCCCGGCTATCACCTCGAGGAGTCCGGGCAGGGCTGATGAGACGTGGCAGGGAGCCAGGTACGCCATCAAAAGACCCATCTGAACCCCTTGCCCCCACTTCACAAATAGAGATTCACAGCCAGCCGTCTGAGGGACAGTGGCCTCCCTAGGATAAAGGGCCTCCTTTATAAGCACCGCCACCCCTCCACCCCTTCCCTGAGCCCTAGGCTGGTGAAATGCAAGGAAACCTGGTGGGCACATCTCAACCAGAGGAACACCGCCCTCTGGGCCCAACCAGGTTTCGGTAACACCTACCAGGTCCGCGGCCTCCTCCTGAGCCAAATCATGGATCAGGGGAGCCTTGTTAACCACGGACCTGGCATTGCACAACAGCAGCCGGGTATTCAGGGCCTGAGAATCCAGACAACCAGGGCTGCAGGATGGGTATGGAGGGTCGGAGCGCGCTACCGCTTGCAAACATCGGGAGCGCGATCCCCTTACTGGATATGGCCCTCTACCCCCAGCATACCTGCCTCTCCCAGTCACCGTGCTAATAAAATTTGCCCCCGGCAGCCCACCCCCAGTCTGCCACCCCGACACGGAAACCCCCGAGGCCCCCCAGGCGCGTGCTTCAAGGTGAGAAGAGATCAAGAAAAAAAAGGCTGGGGTACTGAGAGTGCCTGGGTTTTATACCCTCTGTTGGGATTTGAATTGGAGCTTGTATTCTAACTGGTTGTCAGACTCCCAGGGGCAACTCTGTAGGATGTCCTGAGTTCCAGGCTTGGTCTAGCCTTGCTGGGTGATTATGCCCTTAAAAGGGCTTTTGGTAATTGCTGTAGCTTTACCTGGAGTTCCTTGTTATGTAAAGTATTCTGGCCCAGGCCTTTATGGCCCACCCATTAACAAAGGTGGGGGTGAGTTTCTGCTTCTTGAGTTTCTATTCTTTTTAGGGGAAATATTTTAAATATTTCCTAGGCTATTTCAATTTTCTAGGAGAGGGGAGGGTGCTAACTTCCTACACAGCCATTGTAGCATCCAGCAGTTACTTGATCAAAATTCGGGCCCTAGACAATCCATCCACATTTACAACCGGAATATGAGCTTCAATTTCCCCCCTCCCCCTCCCCATCTTTCCTTCTCTCTCCCATCTCTGCCCTTTGGTGACCCTGCACTCTGCTGCCCCCTGCTGCTCTGAGCCAATCTTGGGAAATTTTTGCATCACCAGCAGCTGCCTCTTAAAAGGCCTGTCATGCATGACTCAGCAATGGGAGAAAAACAATGGCGAAGGTCAGCTAGGGTGACAGGGAGAGTGCAGAAATAAGCAGAGTGCAGGCTGGCCGAAAGGATAGATATGGGGGAGGGGGAGAAGTGTGTGTGTGTGGGGGGTACTTGAAATGGAGGTGAGCTTTCTCCTCACACAGAAGAAATGTGAGGTTAACCACAACCAAGACTACCAAAACTGCTGTCACTAAGCAGTGCAGTCACATGGCGTTTTGTGCCTCATGGCCGCTTTGCACAGTGAAGGATATTCTGTTCCTAATTAGGGTTATTAAATGAGGATTATCTGTATACGTCTTTGCTTTTTTGAAGGCAGACAGAACTTTCTTTTCATTGTATATTGTAGTACTGTACTATGTGATGGGAATGAGATTGCAGAGTTCTGGAAAGGCTTTCATGAAGGAGATGAAAGATTTTTTTTATTTTTTACAAAATCTCCCTGCAAACAGAAAATGAGTACAGTATCACAGTGAAGGCTGATGTAACATTATTTTTCCTTTTGAAGAATTGTTCCTTTTGTGGGACTTCTTTTTTTTTAAAAGGCATTTCTTTGATGTATATATAGAGAAAGATACAGGAGAGCAGCATTGAGAACATCTTGATACACGACAGGAACAAGGAAGATATGACTGTTCAGATGTTGGATTATAATATCCAGCAACCCTAAGCAACAGAACTGATGGCGAAAGATACTAGGAGTTGTGGTTTAGCAACATTGGAAAACCAGAGATTCCCACATTCTCGCAGTCTACAATTCTGTTGCATTCGTATATCATAACTATGGGCTAGCAATCTCCTTCCTCAAGGTAGCCATTAGTCAGTCAAACATCCTTACTTATTGTTCTAGCATCACCACCTGAGGGAACATTTTTGATTTAGTTGTAAAAGACCTGCTTTGCATGAAGAACATCTCAAATTCTGTCCCTGGGCTGGGACTGTTGAGCTTAAGATCTTCTACATGAAAAACATCATGTTCACTGCAGCGCTTTGGTTTCCTTCTGTTGATCAGACTGAATTTCTGATTCTGACAAGGGCTTAAAAACTTTTTTATTTTTAATCACCATTGGTATTTTGCACAAAAAGATCAAGAAAATGAACGGGCTGTGGTGATGCAGTGGTTAGAATATATTATTGCAGGCTAACTCTGCCGACTGCCAGCAGTTCGATCCTCAGTGGCTCAAGGTTGACTCAGCCTTCCACCCTTTCGAGGTCAGTAAAAGGAGGACCCAGATTGTGGGGGGCAAAATGTTGAATCTGTAAACCGCTTAGAGTGGTTTGTAAAGTCTAGGTGCTATTGCTATAGTGCTATACTGTGTTGGAGGATGCAAATACTTCACAGCGGGCATTGTATTATCAATTACACTTCAGGTGCAAATGTAATAAATCTTCCTAATGTAGATGCACACTGTTATGAGATGCAGAGCATAGAGGGTGTGCATGCATGTCTGGAGTTTTACCGTCCAGTTTTCATAACCTATGCTGCTGCTTCTTTTCTTTTTCTTTTGCTATTCTAATAAAGTCCATGTAGTTTTCAAAGACTGATGCAAAGTAGCAAAAGGTAATAAAAGTAGGCTATAATTCTAATTCTAAATAAATATTTAATGATTCTAACACTATGTTATGGAGAAGTCAGCCAGAATAACCTGGAAACATGTGCACCAATGGGAAGAGCTGTGGTGCAAAGGACTTTGGGGTAATTGGATACATTAAGCCTTCAGACCACAAGTCCCTGAACAGCTCTAAGTATTTGTTGCACTGCTGGCTCATTCATGCTGAAAGATCTGTGATAGAAGTTGCTCCAAGTCAAACCACCAAAGACTTTCATTAAGAGCTACTGGCTTGTTAGGAAAGTTGGACTTCACATTAGGTAATCTTCTCCTGAATCTAATGCTTTACATAATGATTAATCTAAGGTAGGGCTGTCAAACTCCCGGCCCATGGGTCATATGCATTATGTGCTGGCCATGCCCATGCCCGGTTTAGCATGGGGGGGGGGGGAAGTCCCAATACTTCACGTGATGCTGCCATGACAACGTGCGTTTGACACCCCTGATCTAAGGAAAATTGAACACTTTGTGATGGGAGTGCTTACTTGAGAATATCTATATCAAAATGCACTTCATGGGCTTGTAACTTGAGGTTTTGATATGGAACAAACCCTAAGTAAGATGAAATATGGAACAGAAGATATGGGATGAACTTGTTCTTGGTATAGCACTTGGAGATCACCAGGTTGGGAAATCTGAATAAACTCATTGATTCATTTGTACTTAGAGCACATTCCTTTCTAACTGAAAAGAAAATTTCCACCTTTTAATTTGTGTATATATAAATATATACGGAATATGCTTTAAGTACAAATGAATATTCTCAAGATGAACAAACGTAATCCTATCCAAAAGAAAGTTTGCAATAAAAGACAAAGCCAAACTTCAAAAAATTGACATCGTTTATTTATGCTTGTTCTTGTTATTTGAAGCATAACATTTGTTCCAGGCCAAGAAAGGACATCCTGCATTGGCACCTTCTGAAATGAGCGCTGAGTGCTTCTGTACTGGAGACAAATTCCTTGTGTGTCTAGTCACACTTGGCCAAATAAAGTATTCAATTTGCCTTCTGAAATGGGATTCAAATTCAGGTAAAAATAGGACCGCATCATGATTGTTCTGGTAGTTCTGTTTAAAAATGTAATTGCTAAAAATTAAAAAGCAAATGCGCTTTCCACCTGAAAAATGTAAAAGCATCACACGAATTTATATATACTAAAGATAAATGTAAATGTCTAAGAACTGCCTAAGACTGTTCTGTAAAGATACTAGGTAGAACTATGGGCTACTACAGTGTTCTCAACCTGTGATCCACAGACGCCTGGTGGGGAGGGCACGATGTTTTCACAGAAGGTCTGTGAAGGTTGGAAGAAATGTTGTGATTTACATCTTAAGATTTGGGGGTCCATGGCCACAAAAAATATTTAAAGGGAAGTCCATGAAGAAAAGGTTGATAGTCACTGGGCTATTAGCTTCACCTTCTTCTTAGGCCCTATCCTTTATGCTAAATCTATTCGGGGTGATGATCTTCCTTTCAAAGTTATCTGAACACTGCTTTAAGATGTTAGTGAACTTTCACTCAATGTCATGTAAAGGATTTCATCTGAAACCCTGGATTTAACACCAGATTCTGAAAGATTAAAGTATAATGGTTAGAGCAATAGACTGAATGGATTATGTGTGGGATTTTGACCACTTTTTCTCAGACCTGCCTTATGGAAAACTTGTGTGTATAAAATCCATGTTTTCTACTTTACACTGTCTGGAAAACAAACATGCCTAGGATCTGTATGTAGAAAGGCAATAAAATGAAGTGGACTGAGATTGCTGGTAAACATAAATATATATTAAATGTGCATAGGCATGAACCTGATTCTAAAGCTTTCAGGCATTACAAATTCTCTTTATGGAGGGGAGCTTTATGGAACACCCCTTCACTGCCAAAAGAGCTCTCCTCAAAAGCTTGAGGTTTGATCAGATAACAGAGAGATTTAAAAAATTGGAAATGCAGTTACAGAAAAATGAAATATGAGTTCCACATCCAATATGATCATATTTATTTTGGGAACAAAAACAGCCTACAATACATGGTCATAAGCAAATAAAACCAGTTAATCCAACTGAAGAAACAGTTTAAACAACTAAAGAACAATAGCAGCATAATGAACAATTTTATAAGAGTATCCTATGAGATTTCATGGGAAGAGCTTCCTTTAACAAGTTATTGTAGATCAGCATGTTTCAAACTAGATAATTTCAAGATTTAACTCCAGAATAGCATCATAAAGTCCATGCATCTTAAAGTTGCCAAGTTTGAAAAAACACTGATCTAAATCAACTTTGAACTGGACACCTCATTGATTTTCAAGTTTGGTGTTCTGTTGTTGTTTTTCCCCTAAAGCTTTTATTTAATTCTAATACTGAGAATATTTCTTTGCTCTGTTAAAGATATGTATCAATTCTCATTTAAAAGAAATGTTTTTACAGTAGTATTTGCTTATTTTTTTTATAACAGTATCTGCAAATATTTCCAGAGGGAAATTAAACAGCAAAAACTACACAGACTCTTAAGATTTTTAAAAACTAATAAACTTATTACAGCATACTTTTTTTATGTGAACTGTAGTCTCCAAAGACTGCTTGATTCTGTTTGATGCTGGAAAATGAAAGTCTAGCTTTAAGGGAAAATGTAATAATAATAACACCGGGAAAGTGTTTTTGTTGCTGTTTGGTTTGGTTTTCCCATAGAAGTGATTTCTGTAGCTTTTTCCTGGACTCAAGTATAAAAGTACTTGGTAGTTATTAGGTGTCATTAAAAGTGTAGCATTGTACCTGAAAAAGAAACTGCTGTACCCTATATTGTGATCCCCAACAGTACTGATCCATGGCCTATTAGGAAATGGGCCACACAAGCAGCAGGTGAGTGAGTGAATTCATCTGTGCATGTGCAGGATCTAGGTTGTATGCAAAACCATTCCCCCCCACTCTGTCCGTAGTCCATGGAAACATTTTCTTCCATGAAACCGATCCCTGGTGCCAGAAAGTTTGGGGACTACTGCTCTATATAATATATTGAAGATCCTATGAACCAGTGTTTTTCAAACTTGACAGCTTTAAGATATGTGGATTTCACCTCCCAGAATTCCCCAGCCAGCATTAGAATTGAAGCCCACACATCGTCCCAAAGGTGCTTTTTCAAGAGGCAAAAAGCATCTTCTTTGAAGATGTTTTGCTTCTCATGCAAGAAGCTTCTTCAGCTTCTTGGATGAGAAGCGAAATGTCTTCAAAGAAAAACCAGAATGTCTACTTACCTCTTTATAAAGCACCTTTGGGGCCACCATGACCTGGATGACCAAAAATCTCCATAGACAAGTCCACACATCATAAAATTGTCAAGTTTGAAAAAACCAGCTGTAACTAATGGTACAATTAGAAAGAGAGGATTCATTATGTGGGCTAAATTGTTGTGCAATGTGTATACTAACTGGGAAGTAAAGTCTAATTAGACACAAGGGCTAGAGTCTTATTTTTCATGAAGTCATACCGAATTCAAGGTAGATGAACTTAGCTATTATAATTGTAAACTATGGTCTGGGATTTGAATGTTTGATTTTTATGTGTGTGTATACCTAGTAACTATTTTTTATTTTTATTTATTTATTTGTCAATTGCTTACAAGATAACAGGTATAAGTAAAACATAGTTATGAATACATGGATACATATAAGAAAAATAAAATATAAAAGAAACAGGACGGTAGGCACATTGGTGCGCTTATGCACGCCCCCTATGACCTCTTAGGAAAGGGTTGAGGTCAATAGTAGACAGTCTAAGGTTAAAGTTTTTGGGGTTTGGGGAACTACATTTGACAAATCCATGCTGTTTCCTTGTCAACATTTTTTGGAAATGCCATGCCTTCTTCCCAGTTCTGAAGGAAAAAGATTGGCCCAAGGTCAAAGGCAGGCCTAGAACTGGGTTTCTAGCCCAGTGTCTTTAACCAAACAGGCACCAAAGTGGTTGTCTTATGTGAACTAGGTCACTCTGTTGTTCAATAAGCTGTTATCTAACCCTAGTATAGCATGAAATGCAGTCCAGTTCCTCTTATAGTCTTATTAAACATATAAAGTACTGCATAATTCTATTGATGCTCAGTGAAGTGTGTTTGCAAATTAGTAGGGATAAATTGTAATCCTAAAGTTAAAGCTGAAGATTGAAGCACAAGCACACACATACACATATAGACACACAACTTGGATAGATATTTACAAAGCTACTGTTGAGTAACCAAATATCCGGTTGTCTCATTAAGGCTGGAAATGGAAAGACTCTGCTATTTACATGTCCATGTAGTTTTCTTGGCAGCAAAATGAGAGTAATTTCCTTTTGTCTTTTTTCCAGGATACATTTTTACCTTCCTTTCATTTTCTGTGATTTTTCTGGTAGTCTCACCTCTAAGTACTATACGGTATACTTAGCTTTTCAACATCAGCCAAGATTACTGAGTGCTGCCCCCGGCTGTGGACCTCACCAAGGCTAGGCTTTGTTAATTTTTCTACTATTATAGAGGGCATAAAGAATAGCCTTGAGGGATTGAAGGAATATTCTGTTATTATATAGTATTTTTACAGTAAAAATAATATGGGCCTACATGACTTTGATTTCTTAAACTGGTCTACTTTGAAGGTTGGCAGCTATGTAAATCAATCATAATCAACATATGTTGTTGCACTGAAATAGTGCCATTTGGCCTACTCTAATACCATTTTGCGATCTTCATAAGATATTTCAGGGTGCTGTAATTACTTGCTTCCAGCATTTCTTTTCTATATTTATTTGTCTGGAATATTTGGGAGCTGGGATGAAATCAACAAGAGTTATGTCATTTTCCATTTCTAAGCCAAGTTATAAAAAATATGGTAAACTGCGTTACGAGTCTTCTGTAAGGCTTATAAACCTGTCCAAAAATAGTCCAGCCAATAGGTCAGGAGCTTACTGATAGCTCACTACACATTCCAAATCTCTATTTTAATCCCACCATCATTCAGCTGGACCATTTTTAGCCCATAGATTTGTCTTCTGAAATAGCCTATGTAACAGATTACTGGTGTGGAGCACCTCCACAATTACACTTTGACAACTTGAAAAGTGCTAAAGCCACCATTTGAGGCACTGACACATATTTTCCTAGCCGGCCCTGCCACAATTTAAGGAAAGCGATTGGTGGTGGTTTACACTGGATGATAATAGTTGACACTGGATGAGAAGGAAACAAAACTTCTGAGTTTTGGCAGAAGAAGTAAAGGGGAACAAGGTGGAAAGAAGTCTCTAGTCCCACAGAGAAATCATACCATGGTCTGGACATCCAATAGTAGAAGTCTTAAAGGTCTTCTGCTGTCAATAATGGGCATCAAAGGAGGCATTCTCCATGCCACTTCTCCCTACAGCTTCTTGTGTAGACAGACACTCCAGTTCTACTTTGTTTTCAGGGCAGAATAGATGCCCTGGTAAGCTGACATACCTTAAGCTAGCTCCTGTGCTGAATAACTGCATTTTAATGCTGAGGTACAGAACCGCCTGTGGTCTTGCTCTTGAATGAACCTTTCTATCTACTATTTATAGTATCTATATTTATAGTATATTGACTCAAAAATTCACTGTTTTCAATAGGTGACTTTGTGATGATGTCATTGGGTTTGCAATATTGTTTTGGGACAGGGAAGCTGTAGCGCTCCAGATGTTTTGGGAATACTGTTCTTAACAATAGCAAGCTAGCATGGTGAACAGTGGGAAATCCTGGATAGCCACAAATTAACAACACCAGAACTATATAGCTATGTTTGCTGTGGAGATAAACATTATCAACCAAGTGGTACAATACCTGCCCCCTTTAACTGTCTGGAGTGCGTATGGCCATTATTTCTGCCATTTTGATATCTCTGATTCCCATGCGTCCAGAGGAATGTATGTGTTTCTCACATACACATAATGCTGTTCTTGATGTAGCTAATTGTTATCTACTTCTTTCTATATTATGAAGGGTTTTTTGGATGGTTTTTTAAAAAATCTTTCTTGAAGAATCTAAGAATAAAACGATAAGTTAATAGTTTACAGTTACTTTTCAATCCAACAAATTATTTTTATTCATATTTATTATTCACTCAGAACTTAGTTGGCTTCCTACTGTGTCACAAAAAGGCCAGTCTAAATGGTTTATGCACATATATATTATATGAAATGGCCTACTTGCATGCATATATACATATACATACATAGCAAAATAGCATAAAATGCTTTTTCCTAGATAAACATAAATCAGCTTCTATAACTTGATGTTTTCCAACTGCATTAAACAATTCTTAGAATCCCCAGCCACCACATCTGGAGGGCCATAGTTGAGCACTGGACTAGAATATTTTTCTGAATTCAAACTGATAAAAAATGTGATTTGGCCTTTTTTTTCTAAACACACAAGGGAATTTCAGCTAAAATCCATATAAAAGGAGTGTGGCGTTTTGCACTAATTCCATTATGATTGCACCCAACAGGAAATGAAGTGTCATATCAGGATCTTGTAATTCATTGTAAAGTATTTCTTCTACAGTCTACACATACTTACATACACACAGACGCACACCTTTTGTTTTTCACAAGGGGCTTTTTTCAGATGAGAAATCACTGTAAGCCTGAGAGGCTGCAGAGTGATGGAGTGAGGTCAAACTGAAAAAAGTAACAGCCTCAGCCACAATAGCTTATATTGCAACAAATTTCTTCATACTTTTGAAACGTCATGAGAATGAGGTCGAAAAGCTGAAGCCACTTTCACAAGGGGAGAACAGTTTTAGGACGTAGAAAGGCAGAATTTGGTCTAGTATTAGACATTTGCCATCCTTTTAGCAATGGGGCTCCAAAATCAGGGGTGGGATGCTACCGGTTCGGCCTGGTTCTATAGAACCGGTAGCCCTGAGGAGCAGCAGGCACCGAACCAGTTTGGTGCAACGACCTTTTGGTTGTATGTTTGGCCCATCCGCCCGCCTGGGCTTTTGGCTGTCCTTTATTTCCTGCTTTTTCAACCTCAGCTGCTTTATGCGGCACAGCTGAAACTGAAAAAGCAGGAAAGAAGCTTTTCAAATGCTGTGCAACTGCGCGCAGCACTTGTCAGTTGTCCTGGTGGCACAGCTGATGTCTTTTTGCAAATGTTGTACACGCATGTGCAGGGCGCATCAGGCCCGTGTGCGTGAACCGTGCGTGCGTGTACAAAACGCAACTCTCACCGAACCAATAGTAACACAAGCTGAATCTCACCCCTGCCCAAAATCAATTCCAACAGTAACTAACAAGCATTGTTTGTTTGTGGATTATATTCTAGACAGAATGATTGGAGAAATGGACCATAACTTTACTGGTCTTTCAATTTATATCGTATTCTGACATCCATTTCTGGCTGCAGCATTCCAAAACCATATCTTTCCTTGTCAAAGCCTGGTATTTCCTTAGCAGGATCTATCAGTTCCAAGTCAAAACAGTTTAAGAGGTGGAAAACACATCTGTAAATAGGAGAAAGCAAAAACAAATCAATATGGCCAATGATATTCACTTTGCAATTTTTTTGTTTTAATATCAAAGAAGTAGAAATATCTAGCCTCAAAAAAAAAAAAGAAGGGATAATTAAACAAAAACTACAATTGTAAAACTAAGCAGTACAGCATGCAAATTTGCACTGTGAGTCCTTAACCTATTAAAAGTAACTGATCTTATGCAGCTTTGCTCAGAATAATGTGTGGCTTTATTGGATATTTCTAAAAGATACTGGCAGTGACCAGAGGTGTGATTCTTAACAAATTTACCCAGCAGTAAGATCCAGAGAAACTTATTTTTTTACAAACTATGGCTTACAGCCACTTCAGAAAAGCACGCACAATAAATCCTCTGAATCAGAGGTGGTATTCAGCAGGTTCTGACCAGTTCTGTAGAACCGGTAGCGGAAATTTTGAGTAGTTCGGAGAACTGGCAAATCCCACCTCTGACTGGAGATTTTACAATATCCTTCCCCTGCCACGCCCACCAAGCCACACCCACAGAACCGGTAGTAAAAAAAAATTGAATTCCACCATTGCTCTGAATGCATGGGCTGAGATATTTGTAGGTAATCAGCATACACTCCAAATGGATCAGTAAATGGATCCTTGAATTTTTGCTAAGGCAAAATTGAACAATAGACCAACTATCAAACTGAGAGCAAGCTATTACTAATTAACGATGAACAGTAACCTATTCTGGGGTATATAAGGAAACTAATTTGCTGCTTGCTTTGAATTGCAAAGTAACACCAGATACGGATGTCAAACAAAACTTGCGATTGGCATTCATCTTGCTTCCTTTCAATCTGATGGATCACAAGATGTAAATTTTATTTTATGTGCCCATTTCATGAGAAGTTACTCTGAGTGGTTATGAACAATGAAATTTGGAACTAATAGATGAAGTAATCTCAGAGTATCATCTGAGTAACGGATGAAGACTTCATCAAGATTCAATCCATATTCACACTGTGAAACCATATCAGATGAGCATTCCTGTTCACTTTGTTTTGCCTTTAAGAGCTTTAGCTTCTGCTACAAGCCCACCCTTGTTTCTTTTAATCGATTCTATGCTTAGAGAGGCTATTTTATCAGTGTTAAGCATTCACTTACAGTTTGATGCTATTAACTGCAAAGAACTTTCCAATGCAGACATTTATTCCTGCTCCCCATGGCATATTGTAATATTTGAGCCTTTGTCCTCCTTTATAGAAGTCTTTTTTTTCTGTGCCATCTGAATTGAGAAACCGGTTGTATATGAACTTCTGAAAAACAAATTCAGATAAATGTTCCTTTTCATCTGAAATAACCAATATTTAAAAAGAAACATCCCACTTAGGATATTCAGCTGTATAAAATTCCATCCAGAAGTTTGAACTAGAATAAATGGGAGGGGAAATGTCTATGATGACACATGATGGAACTGGATCCAAATTTAATCTTAAAGCAGACCCATTGAAATTGGTATAAACTAACCCTAATTAACTTCAATCCCATGAATGTCTATATATTAAGTATTCTAAGGTCCTGAAGCAATAAAAATATTTACTCTTTGCAAAACATGGCAAAAGAAATACAAAGCAGTTACATAAAATAACCTCTATAAGGTTTTATTTTTTCAGTTTTTTTATCTTGCCTTTGTTATTTTTAATCCTTCAAAAAGGAATGAGAGCTCCATTTCTATAGAGAAAGAAATGAATCCTCAACATACTGCATCTTATACTTTTATTTTAAAAAAAACCCAGAAGATTGTAATTACTTAAAAATAATCTTTACTCTGGATACTGCTCCACTCCAAAGTAAATTTAGTCATAAAGCCTTGTTGTACATTGTGAAAATAATTTGTTATATTTGTAAGAGTAACAGCAATTCCCTAAATGAACAACTATGTATTACTTTGCTTCAAAGAAGAAGGGAAAATAGATAAAAGAGTTTTCCTCCCACAGATCACGTTTGTGTAGGTGTCTAGTAGAATATTTGTGGGAATTCTTGTATTGTGATCTTAACCTTTCTTCAAGTGTGATAGTAATCAGAACTTTTATATTTAGATTCTTTTTTTCCTCAGTCCCAGGAAAAAGAAACACAGGCTTTACAGTTTATTGGGACTTGGGTTATAATACTATCATAGTTTTCTCAGCATTGTTCCTGGGAAATTGTTCATAAAAGGAAGCAGTTCCAGTGTGAGACTCTGTCAACAAAGAAAAAATTAGCAAGGTGAAGTAAAAGAGAAGCAAGTTAGGAACACTGAAGTGGGGAAAATACTGATATATTTTTTAAAGACATGCAATAGGTTGCCATAGCAACAGCCAAACAGGAATTCCAGGATAGGTTTTTACATTCTTACTATTATTATATCATTATATTTTTATATCACAAATATGGATCCAAACTATTTTTGTTCCTGGGAAAATTCGGGAGCTGGTCTTATGAGAAAAGAAAATATTTTTGAGCTGATACGAAAGAACCATCACAAATCTTAATGTTACCCACTAGAAGGTCTGCATTCCTTTCTTGATGCAATCAGTTCAGACGTTCAGTGCAGAGACAGAAAATCCAAGACTGATGCATTGGTGGGCTGATTTTTTTTTCCCCACTCCAAATATGGAACTATTTTTTTTGACAACTTTACAGTTAGTCCTTGACCTAAGACCATTTGTTTAACGAGAGGATGAAGATGCCCTTGGAAAAAGTGATTTACAACCAAAGTTGTAAATGGTTACAACCATTGCCCCATCCCCAATTGGCTCACATTTACTGTGTGTCAGTTGCATCTCGTGGTCACAGCCTGCAGCCACAAGCAGAGTCAACTGAGGAAGCTGAGTTTGCTTAACCACTGCATCAGTTGCTTAACAGCCCTGTGATGCACTGACCAACCATTATGATTTGCTTAAAGACCATAGTAAAAATGGTTATAAAATCGGGTCAGGTTATGTGATGACTCACTTAACAATCGCAATGCTCAACAACTGAAATTCTTGTGCCAATTGTGGTCATAAATCAAAGATTACGTGTGTATTGAATTCACTGTGTTTGTCAATCCTGAAGCTTGCCTAACTGTGGCCATTTTGTTTTTGTAGCTTTCCTCTAAGTTTCTCTTCGCGCTCCTTTAGGGCTGACACAGCCTAAAGCGAAGGGGCCAAGGAGGTACCTGGGGTGTTGTAAGCCTAAATAAAAATTCTTTCCCCTGGGAACCAAGGACGTTGGTGCAGGTGTTCAAAAGGTGGAGACTGAGGTCACCTAGCGACTGGACTGTATGCTGATTGGACCATATGACTGGAGACTTGTGGGCGGGAAGTGACAAAGTTTTACTTTTAATTGGGTGTGTAAAACCGGCGGGAATTTAGAGCCGGTTTTCCTCCAAGTCTGTGCCAATTTTATATGTCCCAATAAAATGTTCTTTGAGGAATATGCCTGTGTCAGAGATCTCATTGAATAGGATGTATTACCTGGAACCTTGACAGTGTTTTAAACACAGTTGTTTCATCAGAAAGCTTTAGCAGTGACATTTCCAGAAATTCTCCCAAGAATAGATCTTGAAGGGTCTTTGATGACTCATATCAGCCAGGTTTGGTATAGATGGGTTGGCGTGGCTAGGTGGGCATGACTGGGTGGGTGCATCCATCCATGCCACCAAGCCACACTGACCAAGTAAAACTCACCCAGCTGTGCCCACCCATCCATATCGACCTGGCCACTGTGACTCATCCCAATCTGAATCTTTAAGGCTCTACTGCAAATGAAGGAAGAAAATCTGCCCACTGGTAGTTATAAGATAAGCCTGCCAGATCTCTTCCTGGGATCTCAGCCTGGGATCTCAACCTCAGCCTCATTACCTGACTTATGCAATGTCTACATGCAGCTGTTCCCTCAGATGATTTGCCATTATGTCATTGCCTGTAGTTTTAACAAGTCTAAGAATGCCGCGCACTGAATAATCACAGTTCTCCGCTCAATACAGCTAGTTAAGATACATATCACAAACAAACATCAAAGCAAAGTCATCAGGGCAAACAGGATTCAGAATAGCACTGTTTTACCTCTGGCTCCTTATAGATTCCGGGGTCCCTCTGAGGGCTTATGAATGGGAAGAGGCAAAGTCTATCTCCTTTCCTCAGGTGGTACTCTCGGCCAGCTGTCAGTCTCAGGGGCATGTCCTGAAGGACTTCTCGGCTGATAAAAGGAGCAGCTGTCAAACGCAGGGTTTCATTTAAAGCACTGTCTGTAGGAACAGTAAACCCACAGGGAAAATTATGGCACCCAAAATAGCTCAGGAGCAAAGGTGTGGATAGGCTGTCATGACATCAATGTGCAGGGAAGATGATAGCTCAATTTATAGCAATTGCAATTGCCACCCGAACTCCCATCTTGCCAAATCCCTTAGAAATAAGACCAGCAAAAAAAGGAAATATAATAGGAACTTGTCAGAGTATATTCATGAACTGGAATAGAGCATGGTAACAAGATCAACCAATGAATAGGCATAGCAACTAAGTCAGCCAATGAGGATCATTTTTGGAAACTGAAACTAGAAGTAGTCTAGGCTGGAAACTGAAACTAGAAGTAGCTTGGGCTTGGTTCTATGTCAAGCTCTGCAACTCTGCAGCTATGTGTTGAGCTCTGAGTCTGTCTATTAAAGATAAAACTAACTTGCTTGCTTGCTGAAGACTGGAGCTCTGCTCTGAACTTGCAACATGTTTCTGTTTGAGTTTGCTCCATGTTGGAGAAATCTACAACTGGTTTGTAAAATCTTATTATGTTTATAAAGACATGAAGCATCAGCCATCTGTGTTTATTTTTTCTGGCACTGAATTATCGCTGCAAAACTCTCAATAGAACTCTTGTCCTAACATTGGGGGCCTAAGAAAACCAGCCAGAACATAATTCCGTTAGATCACTGCTTCTTTACTGCTAGCTAGGCACTTGCCTTAGGCATGAAAGCCAGCTGGTGACTTCTCTTTCAGCCAACCTACCTCACAGGGCTGTTGTTTTTAGGAAAAATAGAAGGAGGAAACAGTATTAGGTATGTTTGTTGCCTTATTTATAAAAATAATGACAGGATAAAAAAAATCTAATAATAGTGTTGGAGTACTGCATCCATTATTTTCTGTGATTTGGTTTTTTCTTTTTTTACTGGTGGCTTAGAACATAATGGAAAGTTTGCCAACTGTAACTTATTCAATAAAGTACAGTGGAAAAACTTTGCATGATATGCGGAAGTGTTAATACTTGTTTTAAACATTTCTTATATGTAGTGTAATCAGAGGATAGGTCTGGAAGCAGTATAATATTTGTGATACTGCAGTAGAGAAGAATAAACATGGGGGGATGACTTTCTATACAAAGCGAACCAGCAGAGGACAAAGGTAATTCTACAATTTCTTTTACCTGTTCCGCTATTTTTTTGTGTTGGGAATTTTCCTGTGGAGAAAGGGCAGTTTCCAATCATAACAGTTCATTGTGTTGAAGCAGTTACCTTCACCATGTGATGATGTGTGTTTGTATGAGAGGTAACACTTTTTTCTGTATACCTATGTTTGTGACTAACATTAAGATGCTGACAACATGGAACTTATTATACCCTTTGATTTTAATAGGATTATTGGTGATTTAAAAGGGTTTTGCGAGGCACATGCTGATCTTTAGCAGGAAGACTAGAATTAAAATGCTTTATTGCTAGTTTTAGCAGCAGTTCTGAATACAGATCATCTGCATTTTCTTAAAGGAGACGTGACTGGGGCAAAGAAACTGTAGGAATCTGAGAGTTAAATGTCATGATTTAAAATTACAAACCTGTCCTCTATTGAAAGGTAGCTATATCCTTTCAGAGGTTCCCTTACTACATTCTGAAAGTGTCCTTTGCAAATCTCAGACTAGGGATGAGATGAAATGTGAGAAAGAGGGCACAAGTGGTAGCAGAAGACCTTGAAAGTTAGATGAAACATAGTGAACTTTTTCCATTTAACCTGAGAGCAGGGGATACAGCTTTTAGTCTGATTGGGTTTTTGACACTGTAATACACTGATTGCTTATTAGGTACATGACACCATATAATCACATGCATAAACCTCAATTGATCGTGCAGCCCAAATCTCAATAGACCAGATCAGCGATGGGATTCAAAAATTTTTACTACCATTCTGTGGGCGTGGCTTGGTGGGTGTGGCAGGAAATCCCCATTCCCTCCCCACTCTGGGGGAAGGTTACTGCAAAATCCCATTCCCTCCCCACCCCACTAATCTGCTTTCCAGCTCCATTCTCCTGTGCAGGGCAACAAAAGAAGACCCAACCGATCAGCTAGGACTTGGGAGGCAGAGAATAGATGGGGGTGGGGCCAGTCAGAGGAGGTATTTGTAGTACTCCAAACTACTCAAAATTTCCGCTATCGGTTCTCCAGAACTGGTCAGAACCTGCTGAATACCACCTCTGAACCAGATTATAATCAACATCTGCAACTCTGGCCTATTGTTGATTAGCTCAATTTAATTCTCATCTGGAGTTCTCTACACCTGAACTAATAGCTAATTCATGGTTAACAGCTACTATTAAGCGTGCAGGAATAGTCACAAACAGGATAAGATAATACTTTTTTTTTTTAAAGGTTAAATGTTGGCTACTAAAAACACGTTGGGGTGCGTGGTGTATACAGCAAGGGAAACTGAGACAATGATCAGACTGGTTAACTTGACTGGCTGTTAACCAAATGGAAAGTTAGTTTCCTACTATAATATAAACTATGTCTACAATAATGCTTCCATAAATAATTCCGTTATATCTTATGCGGGGGTGCTTTCCCTGCCCAAGACAGTTCTCATTTCAAGGTCACCTTGAAAGGGAGATGTGACTGGAATTTGGGGGGATTTTCTCTCAAATTTTGCCAACCCTGAATTTGAAAGACATTGCACCCAAGCACATACTGCTGTCTTCCTCTTGGTGATCATATCCACATATTTACCAAGATAAAAAGACTGGATACATGGAGACAGCTAAAGGGAAATATCTGATATTCGCTATGCTTTAAGCAAGTAAAGCAAATCAAAGAGACAGGATGGTGTAAGAAGCATTCCCAGATCCAGTGATGACAGTGGTAAATATTTAACTGACACTTAAGGAATTAAATAGCTCAGGGCTAGATGAATGACACGTTACTAACCGAAAATGGGTGTGCTATCCAAAACGTCTTGGTTGATTATTTCACAAATTGGCCTGGTTGCTAATCGTCTGTTTCTAAATAGTTTTTCCATTTCAGTTTGAACTGCTGCCATGACTGGAGGATGTTTCAAAAGAAACAGGAGAAGCCAAAAAACTGCTGGACCAGCATTGCTCTAAAAATGAAAAGAAACAACAAAGGAATCAGACAGAATTTAATGCCAGAGAACACATATAGAACTTTATCACAAAGCAGCAAAATCTGATCCAATTTTAAATATCCTTTCAGTTAAAATCAACGGAGTCTGTTTCACCTTCAATAAGAAAGTTCCATGTTAAGCAGTTTGATAAATGAACAACAGGGTGGCCTTAGATTAGAAGGACTGAGAAATAACCCTAAGCTTTCTGCAGTATTAATGATACTGTACTCAGAATTAATTGGTTGCTTTAGAAATCTAAGGAATCTCATAATACCTAATGTACTAATTTAACCATATTCTCAACCTGGCATTGAATTGTTGCTACTGAATGCCAGCTTTGTCTGTAATAAGGTTTCTCTCATCCACAATTTGATTATAGATGAGAAGGTAAACCAGCACTGTCCCAAAGGTACTTTTTCAAGAGGCACCTGGACTTTCTGGTACCAGAAAGTCCAGTTGCCTCTTCAAAAAAAAGCACCTTTGGGACAACCATGACCGCAATGACTGAGAATCTCCATAGACGTTTAGAAAACCAGCATTTTATTACTAAGACTTGGCTGGGTCTTGAAATGGGGGTTTTCCTTTCTGAAATTTGCCCAGTTGTGTTTCAATGTGGCAGCAACCAAAACTCTGGGGTAGGGGAAGATTTATGACAATCGTTACCAGGGAATCTTTTGTGACTGCGAGGGCTGTGCCCCACAGATCATTAAGACTCAGTTCATTAAGTTGGGCTCTAAGGATCATTTGCTGTTGTATCAACTTCTATGCTGCATAGCAACTTCCCTGCGCTCTTTGACTCCATTTTTCAGGTTGGGCGTTGAGATCCCCAGACGTATAGCTCTAAAGTTAATCTTCCCTGAAAATGGTGTCTGAGTGGTTTTGACGTTCATGACTTCCATGACAGCCTTGGGCCTATTCCAGATTATCCAGAGCCTGACACAGGACAATGGTCATGTTCTAGATTTGGTGTTCCTGTTGGACCAGTGGCAATATGATCCAAAATGGTGGGAGCTAACGCTGCCCCCTTTGTCGTGGTTGGATCATATTCTGATTTCTTGGGATTCTCCAATGCCATGACCTACCACAGAGAGGTTGGACCACCTGAAATCTGGGTTGCTACTTGCAATAAGGGGGTGTCTGAGATCTTTGATCAGATTATGCCCATGCAACCTCTCCCTTCTCAGGAATCCCAGTACTCCCCGCGATTTGAGGGAGACCTAAGATTTATACAGAGATTAAAGGACTTTGCAAATTATCCCCTGCACTTTAACAGCAAATTTTAACCCACTGGCCTTTAAGTATTTAGATGAAAAAGCCTAGTCTGGAAACCTTTCAAAAAGCTAACGGAGGTCTTTTTCTACTCAGCCCATCCTGCAATATCCTGACCCCACTTGGTCATTTTGTAATGGACACTAGTGCTTCTGGTTTTTTCAGTAAGACATTTTGCTATAAGATGCAGCGAAAACACAGAGCTCAGTATTTATTTCTCAAGAAAATTAAACCCATTAGAATAGCACTATACTATCCAGGATGAGGACTGCAAAGGTAGCCTTTGAAATTTAGAGGCATTTACTAGGAGGAGAAATGCTGGGGAAATCTGAACATAATAACTGGAGTACCTGCAAACTCTTCATTAGCTAAATCAGTGACAGTTCTAGTGGTCTTTGTTTTTTCTCCTGGATTAGTTTTGAAATGATTTATATTCCTAGCCTTTAGGAAAAAAATGTACAAATGTTTTGGCCTGGAAACTGGAATAATAATGGAAGTGCTCTTCTTGAGAATTTTGCATTGTGACACCTCCAGTCCATTAATAAACTGGGCTGAACAGGAGTTGTGAATGTGAACCCCCAGGTTATATAAAAACTCAGAATATTCCTAATGTCCATTTTTCTTAAGAACTTGTATTCCTACTATTCTTCATTACTAAGACTGCTGTTATATTTCCCCTGGTAATTTAAAAAAGTTAATATGACAGCTCATTTTTTGACACTAACATCTTTCATGTGGTCCTGAGATACGTCTAGTGGCCACAATTAAGAACAAAAGTTTTAAAAAAAATCTCTTGCACAGTCTATCATCATGCCAAGGGCAGAAGCTGAGTTTACCTCTCCCATTACAAACCTGTCTGGCTATTAAAACCCACAGATTTCATGAAGATGTTTCTACTGTTAGAATCATTATTCGAAGGAGCTGCATTTGGTTTTCATGTTCTCACTATTTTCAAAATCTGTATCTTGCCATTTCCCCCCACCCCCTAAAGAATGATGGTAAAATAGCAGAGACCAAAATACTTGATTTTCCAGTTTTTAATTTGTATCACTTTTCAATCTTATCCATTTAATTCTATCTCCTAGGAATTCATTCAAATGGCAATCTATGTGAGAGCTCATGTATGTAGAGATTGTTATTTATAATATTGGTCATCCTTATGTGCATAAGATCTTTCTCAGTTCAGAAGAAAATGAGACTACCAGAAAGTTGGTTAACGTCCCTTCTGGTCTATGACGTTTGTTTCATTGCTTGGGTTAGCCATTTTGTTATTGGTATTGTTATATGCTTTTTGTTTGTTTTATTTTTAATTTATTACCTTATAGTGAAGATGGTAGTATAAAAATTAATAAAAAAACAAACAGATTGGAGTCAGGTGCTATGTGTAAATAAATAAATAGACAAGCAAGCAAGCTGACTAGACAGCTTTAAGCAGTGCAATATGGAGACTTGGTTCTTGGGAACAACTCTGTGTTCCCATCTATGGCCATTCTTTCCCACCACTGCATCTCACGGGAATGCTCTTATTTCAGTATCTGAGAAACAGAAAACAGGAAGCCCCAGCACTTCCTATAGTTCTCTGCTTGCTTATTAAAATTGAGCTGATTAAGTGAAATGCAATACAGCACTATTGTTGATCGCAAGTACATCAAGAGTACATCAAATCCAATAGAGAGAAGTGCAAAGAATAAATAATACATGCGGATTTTGGAAGGCTGAGATGCAAGATTTTGTTCTTGCTTGGGTTTTTTTTTAGAAGGATGGCTGTTCTTTTAATTAAAGTGCAGCCATTAAAAGTGGGGTGGAAGTGAGAGAATCAAAGTGCATCCAGGGCTTTTAATTATTAAACGTGGTGACCAAATGGATTTATTCATGTTGTAGGGAGGAAAAGTCTCTCTTGCCATCTTGAAAGCTGCATTCTAAAAATTCTTATTGTCTCTTTTCAATGAATAAGAACCAAAGCATGGAGTATCTTTGGGAGAAGATTCATTAACACAAGTCAGGATAATTATGAGAGGGACAAGAATTCAAATATTTTAGAGCAGGGCTTCCAATTATAGGCTGGGAAACAAAGGGACCTCTTGGGAAATAATTAGTAATAATCTGGTCAGAACCAATGCCTTAAATTAAATCTTGGTGCTTGGACTATTAAGTTAGTACCTCTACATGCCCTGGAGCAGCTTTTCAGTTGTTTCAGAGAGATCTCCCCATCCTGTTTAGAACGCAAAAGCCTAAAGCTGATCTCCAGATGAAATGTTTGTGCTCTATCTCTTGGTTTTGTTTGCTTCCATAAAGGTGATCCTGCATGCCAGATCTCAGGATACTTTGAGTTAAAGGATCTCCCTAAGTGAAGGTTGGAGAATCTGTGCCTCTCCAGATGTAGAAGAAATACAATCTTCTCATTTTTGATAGCTGAGAACTGTGACTTCATTGCCTGGATCATTTGGAATCCAATACTAAGTCCCTGGCTCCCTTACGCTCAAAGGACTGCACAAATTACTTTGGTCATATGCTCTAAAACAGGGGTCTCTAACCTTGGCAACTTTAAGAGTTATGAACTTCAACTCCCAGAATTCCTCAGCCCACTTTGCTTAAAGCAGAGGTCCCCAAACTTGGCAACTTTAAGACTTGTGGACTTCAAGTCCCAGAATTTTCCAGCCAACTGGCTAGCTAGAGAATTCTGGGACTTGAAGTCCACAAGTCTTAAAAGTAGCCAAGGTTGGGGACCCCTGTTCTAGAATACAGATCTAGGTCATTAGAACTTTGAAGGACATCTCTGGGGCTACACTACAAAAAGGGGCTTAGGTGATTAAATTAATTAAATATTAACAATATTACTCATAATAAACATATGTTTTTACAAATGCACCTCCAGCAATTCCCATCTCCTCAATTTTCAGTTGATTTACAAGTTTAAAATGAATTTAGAAACATACAAGCAAAATATTTAAAAAAAATTATCTGCCTATTTTTTTCCTTTGTGCCTTTGAATACCGGTGACTACAGGAGTCTGCAGTTTTCTTGGCAAGATTTTGGAAGTGGTTTGCCACTGCCTCCCTCCTAGGCCTAAATGAGAGCGACTGGCCCAAGGTCACCTAGTTGGCTTTGTTCTTAAAGACAGACTAGAACTCACATCTTCCTGTCTTCCTGCTTCTAGGCCGCCCTAACCTCTGCACCAAACTGGCTCTCTGTTCCTACATATGCTCTCCCATATAGACACAAGAGAAGATGGCAAGATAAGAAGGGAATGAAAAACATTATTGATGGTACTGCTGGGGATATGAGGTCTTCCAATTACTGGTCTTCCAATTACAGCAGTTTAAACCCATGTGCTAAAAAAAACAAGAAACAGATCTTTCATATTTGATATGAAATCTTCCATATTTGACTCAGAAATCTCACCTGTCCTTTTTAAAAACATTGAGATGGCAAGCACAGTACTTTTTATTATTTTAGCTGTGTCAAAAAGGAGGTCTACCCATTGAACTATTGTGGTATGCAGGGTTCCTGGGAGTAAAATTCACATTTGTAACTATAAAAATATAAATCATGTTATAAAACATCAGAGTACTTATCCATTTAACTCCATATTTTTAACTGTCTCTCTAAGATTTCATCCAAGGATTTCTCTCCTGTTAGCTAGTCAATAACTTTTCTAACTAGAGTCATAAAGATGTAAAGAACTGCAACTGGGAAGTTTTATATGTAATAGTACTCTACTTTTGATAAATGACTTCTCTTCCGTTATGATTATAATACTATCAACATTATTATAACCATTTTATTTTCAATCTTTCTTCCTAATGGGGAAATAAGCCAAACTTACTGTTCATCCAATTTACTGTACATATCCTGTCTCTACACTGCAGCCTCCCTTTCAGCTATACCTCCTGTTCAGATATCTGATCTAACTCTGCTTTGCTTCAACTTTGTCATCTGCAGCATGCAGACTTCTTTTCTAGCTGAGACATGGGTTAAAAAACAGCCTGCCCAGCCTGTTTTACATGAATTAAAGCAGTGTTTTTCAAACTTGGCAACTTTAAGATGCGTGGACTTCAACTCACAGAATTTCCAGTCAACTTCTAGGAGTTGAAGCCTTCCTATCTTAAAATTGCTAAGTTTGAAAAAATACTGAATTAGAGCCTCTCTCGTTATAGTCTGCTGTGTTCAACGTTTCTAAAACTGAGCATAGAAAATAGGAATGAGCTGACTCTTTGAAGCCAAACACTGAAAAAAATGCAATTATTGCTATAGAAACTCACATATTTTCTGAGTTTACTTATGTACCATATGGCAGTCAAAGGAAGGTAATTCCAAAAGGGTCAAGGAGAACAACAACATGTTGTCAGGTATAGTATTAATTCTCCCAATCGAAGACTGCCACTATACAAACATTAATAGTACTTGGAGTAGTATACACATGGGGACATGAGGAACCATTTTGCCCCTAGACCATCAAGCTTCCTGTTCTTTCTCATGCACCTTTTCTCAGATACACAGAGAGACACTTTCTCCTTTGCCCATTCTTTCATCCTTTCCCAAACCCCACTAAAAATCTCCAGCTGGCAGAGATAAGAGTACATTAGTTCCTGCCCCACAGGTGCTTTTTTTTTTTCAAAAGGCAACTGGACTTTTTTAGGGTTATTTTTTTCCTTTGAAAACTCATCTAGTTTGAAGAAGCTTCTTAGATGAGGGGCAAAACGTTTTCAAGGAAAAAAACCAAGAAAAGTCCAGTTGCCTTTTGAAAAACCACCTTATCTCACTTGATGATTGAGATATTCCATAGACATTATGTCCTGCCATTAGTGTCAATAAGAAACAAGTGGTTCATGATGCAAGACTGGTATTAATATAGAACATTTATATTTTCGATAATTATGGATTCTTTTTTTCTAACTGTACCCTTTTCATGTAAGACAGGGGTGTCAAACACAAAGCCTGCAGTTCAAATCCAGCCCGCAGGATGCTTAGATTTGGTCTACGGGACTGCAAACAGCAAAGGACTGGCCCACAGTCCCTCTGCTAGTGAAAAAGAGCTCTGTTTTCGCTGACAGAGAGCTATCAAAACAGACTAAAAACAAAACAAAAGGAGAAATGTTTCCCCTTGCAAGAAGGGACAGGAAAGGAGAAAAGGAAAGAGGAAAGACAAAGAAAAAGAAGGGATGATGTGAAGAGAGCAAGAAAGGAAAAATAAGGAAAGATGGGAAGTAAGAATGAGGGAGGGAAGGAAGGAAGGAAGGAAGGAAGGAAGGAAGGAAAGGAAGGAAGGAAGGAAGGAAGGAAGGAAGGAAGGAAGGAAGGAAGGAAGGAAGGAAGGAAGATTATGAGTGTGAGGAAGGGTCTCAGGAAAATCCTGCCTTAGCACTTGGCCACCACAGGTGCCCCCAAACACAAGTCCCATGTCACGCCTCCCCATGGCCATGCCCCCAGTCATGCCCCATGCCCTCCCAGCCCTCCAAAGACAAGCCCAACCCTGATGTGGCCCTCAATTAAATTGAGTTTGACACCCCAGATGTAAGAAACTTGAGACTGAGAAACCATAAAGAAGATGAAATACAGAAAGTAAATTGCATGTTTACCTGAGTACTCCAGAGTTGCAGCACCATAGCTCTAGTTTGCATATCTTCGTTCACACCAAGATCTACCAAGTGTTTCTTATAGATGGTCAACCAATCACTTTGGTTTGCTCTGCTGTCCAGTTTTTTCATAGAAAAAAAGTTCCAGAGATCCTTCCTGATGTTGTAAAAGTTCTGTTTTTCCACTGAACAGAGAAGCACCAGAGATATAAATATAGATGATAGGTGGTTACTACTGGGGCCTTCCTCAATAAAATTAGAAGGCCTATCTTATTTTATCCTGACAACAACCATGCAAAGTAGGCGTTCTCAATACATAAATTTATGATCTGTCTTTCTTCCTCTCTCTCTCTCTCTCTCCCCCACTCCCTTTCTTTCTCTCTTTCTCTCCCCTCTTTCTCTTTCTCCTCTCCTTTCCTCCCTCCCTCCATCTCTCTCTCTCTCTCCAGGGGCCTTTGGGGTCCTTACTGAAGAGGGATAATAAATAAATGAAAGTAGCTTTCCATCATGCTACCAGGTGAATTTCATGGGTGAGCAAGAATTCGATCCTCAAAGCCAAACATTATGTCTGAATTTTTAGCTCGGTTCACTCAGGATGTATTTATTTTCAGGTCTTGTATACCTTAATTACTTGCACATCTAAATACTTTTCTTGTATACCTTAATTACTTGCACATCTAAATACTTTTCTATGGATTAGATCAGGGATCAAGAACTCAGAGGAAGAAAGAAAGGAAAGGGAGGGATGGAGAGGTAAACAGGCAAGCTGTATGTGATTAGTGAGGCAGGTGCTGTTGCTTATCAACCTGGGACCACAGGTAGAAGGCATAGTGGCACCTACAGAGTCTCTCACAGACGTTCATTAACAGAACTGGTGCATACACAAGTTTATTTTTTTCACTCTCTAAGCTGTACTCCCCACCCCAATTGTGCTGTGGGAAGCACAATTATTTGTACAGGGTGTTTTCTGTGTTTGTTTAAGAAGGTGCTGTAATAACTGATAGACATTTATGCATGTTTTCACTGCACATTATCTATCTCCCCTAAATAACACAATCTATGGATTTCCTTTCCTTTCCCTTCCCTCCTCTCCTCTCTCTCTCTCTCTCTCTGTGTGTGTGTGAGAGAGAGAGAGAGAGAGATTGTGAGACAGTGGACAAGTCCCTGCAGTTTTCTTGGCAAGATTTAAGAAGTGGATTGCCATTGCTTGCTTCGTAGAGCTGAGATAGAGAAACTGACAGTTGATTTTGTGCCTAAAACAGGACTAGATTTCCCACCTCCTAGTTTCTAGAAGAGGGGTCTCCAAACTTGGCAACTTTAAGACTTGTGGACTTAACTCCCAGAATTCTCCAGCCAGCTTCAGTTGCCAAGTTTGGGGACCCCTCTTCTAGCCTGATGCTTCATCAATCTGGCTCTCATTGAGGCATATCTACTCAGAAGTAATTTCAACTTCTCAGAAATTAGAGGTATAGGAGTCAATTATACTAGCCTCAAGATGGCCAATCTCAGCTTTTCGAACAGTATGCACTCTGCTATCCAACAAGGTATATGCTAACTGGAAGACTAGACTAGACTTCCAAGGTCCCTCCAACTCTATTATTCTGTAGTTTATATTCTAGTTCTCATTAGGTATTTTTCAGCTTTAAGGGTGAAACAAATTGCAGGTTGGCCTTAGCCAACTATGGGTGCAGGTCCCGAGCCCTACAGATCAGAGGACCTTCAAGTGATCACCATGCAGGGGAAATAGTGGCAAGCCATAATACATTAGGTTCTGTGTTTTAGTCATTTCTGCAGCTGTCAATGACAGCAATCATTTTAAGGTGTTTATTGTATCGCAACGTGATGATAGATGCTTGATGGTGAAAGGTACATCGTGATTTGAAAAGCATAATATCCTACTTGCAAGTATTTTTTTTCTTTGAAACACTTTTATTAATTTAAACACTGGCAAGAAAAAGAGTTCTGCTTATTTTTAAGCTTGGACTGAAAACACTGACAGAATTGTTATAAAATTATCCTATTATCTCATCTGCAAGACGAGGAAAGCTAGATGGACCTACCCATTTCAACAGCCTGTAATAAAAAGGATCTAAAAAGTTGCACAATGGTGCCATCTACTGTTTGTAAATTTCCTTTTCCCAATAGAGGCATTTAAAAGATGTAGTTGTTTACTACTCTTTCAGGAAGAAACAGTTTCACCAACAATAATAAGATTACTAACATTACCTCTTTTATGAGGTTGCATTTATTATATTAATTAATCACATTTACTCAGTAGTTTTATAGGGTTTTTTGTTTGTTTTGCTCCTGGGAAAATCTCTTTAATAGAGAAGTAGCAGCTGCAGCATTCCTATTAAAATATTAGGTATAGTGTAAATATAAACATGAATTTAAACATGGAAACTCTATACTATCTATCTGTTTATCTAACCATCCATCCATCTATCCATCCACCCATCCATCTATCTCAACTACCTTTGAACATGGAGGTGAGGTTTGGTTGGATTAATACCATGTTCTTCCAAAGGCAGATGTGTCCCACTGAAAAATCAATAATCTGTAGCAAAAAAAACCCCTTCATCCTTTGAAACAGGTTTCAAAATGATCACATCACTTAACTTTCCATTACATATATTTCTATGTAACATTTATTTTTGGAGGTTACAATTATTTAGATCAGATATATCTTCTGAAGTAAACTATGAACAATCTGTCAATCAACCGACACATTATTGTTATTTTAACTACCAACACATTATTTTAAAAAGGTATTTTTTATCCTACCTTTATTATTTTTATGTATAACTTAACCCTGTGAGATGGGTTGCACTGAGAGAGAATGATTTGCCCTTGATTACCAAATGGCTTTCATGTCTAAAGTGGGACTAACAACTAAGAGTCTCCTGGTTTCCAGTTCTCTAATTATTAGTCAGCACTTTCTCATAATTAGCTATTAATATTTTTTGCTGCATATACCACTCTAAAAACTAAATATTTAATTAAATTATAGTTACATTTAAATAAGAAGGGCAAACATACTGCAGATACTAGTGTAACTCTGGTTTCGATTCTAAGAAGTAAATTCACTTTAGTCTATGTTTTAAAGCATTGGAATTTTAAAAGTGATATTTCTTTACCAATGACACCTACCTACACTTAAGGTTGACCGGGCTGCTTTCATCAAAAATCGGTCTAATTTATAATATGCATTGTAAACTTCCATCGAATGAGCTCGATCTTTAGCTTGACAGTCAACATCTTCATAATCCTTGCTTTCATTTCCAAACAAGGTCAAGAATCCAGCTCTGCAGAGTTAGGAAGGGAAGGGATTAAAACAATTATTTAAAAATGCCATTATACAATATATTGTAAATGTCACATATCTTAGGAATAGATAAAGTAAATCCCTGACATTCTATACCATTTCTTTTGTATAAAGATGATATTTTCCCCCTCTATTATAAATGTTTCATCCTCTATTTTTTGCTTCTCCAGTCTTTCAGATGTGTTGGAATTACAACACAATGCTAAACAAGCTCCTCTGTTGAAAATGTAGCCAGCCACCCTATCAACTAAGTGAAAATCTTTCTTTCTTCTCTCTCAATTCAAGTGCAGTTCCTTGAAACTACAGCAGGGGCACCCAATCCCCGGGCTGCAGACTGGTACCGGTCTGTGGCCTGTTAGGAACTGGACTGCACAGCTGGAAGTGAGAGGCAGGCATGCGAAACTATGCATGCACTGGATAATAGGTTGTGTGCTCCTCTCCACCACTCCTTGGTCTGTGGAAAAATTATCTTGTACAAAATCGGTGTCAAAAAGGTTGGGGACCACCAAGTTAGAGATAGGTTTTCTAATATACAGGTAGGATTTTTAACCATAGAGGTAGGGTTTCTAACCATAGAGGTAGAGTTTCTAACTATAGAGGTAGGGTTTCTAACTATAGAGGTAGGGCTTGTAACCATAGAGGTAGGGCTTGTAACCATAGAGGCAGTGTTTCTAACCATAGAGGTAGGGTTTCTGCAGGGTCCAATCTAGGTCGGTCATTGGGACCAGAGGTTTTGTCTTCTGAAATTTTGGACTCATGCTGGAGCCCATCTTTATGGAACTTCTCTCTAGCCCTGAAGATGGGCTCTAGCACGAGTCTGAAAGCTTGGAAGACAAAATCTCTGGTCCCAGTGACTGACCTAGATTGGACCCTGCAACATTATCCAGGGACACATATGTTCACCTTCATTCATAGGATTTCTGTCCTAAAGCCTTTAGCCAGATATTATTTGGCTTACTTAATGAAAAATGTTCAGTTGAAATATTGGGCTGGGTTCATTTCTGAACCTTGCATTATAGAAAGCACTTCCTCTGGCAAAAGGAGTAGTGCTGTGTATACTTGTCAACATTTATTCTTTTGAAAGCTGTTGAGATTCCAAATAGTAGGAGACTCAGCATGGTTGAACAATTGTACCCTAAGAATGTATGTCAATGATTCTACATCATTACATCAAGAGGCATACAACAAGTCTCTTGGCTCTGGATTATTCAACACATTTATAAAAGACTTAATCAAGGTTTAGAAAATATCATATTTACAAAATATCAAATATTCCAGCTAGGAAGCAGAAAAATGAATTTCAAAACAAATACAGAGTTTTTCATTTAGATAGGAAACAGCATATACTAGTATGGTATCCAGTATAGTTAGTAGTACTTGCAAAAAAGTTCTGGGTATCCTGGTGTATCACAAGATAATACACTGCTCTCTTCAGCAGTGATCAAACCACATGTAGAATATTGTGTTTGGTATTGGGCTCTATATTTTAGGGTGGGCATTTATTTATTTTATTTATTTATTTATTTATAAAATTTCTATACTGCCCTTCTCCCTAGGGACTCAGGGCGGTGTACAGCCAATCCAAACCCCAACAGTAATACAAAAGTTAAAAGAAGATTAAATTAAATATTGGCCAAATAAGAAAAAACCCACCCCACACCCTTAAAACCCCAATTTAAAATTACAGAGCAAATGGAGACAAGTTAAAACCACCTCAGCCCAGGCCGGCCTGCTCAAAAAGCCAGGTCTTCAGCGCGCGCCTGAAGGCTCTCAGGTCCGTGCCGGTACGTAGTTCCGGCGGCAGAGTGTTCCAGAGGGCAGGGGCCGCCACAGAGAAGGCCCTACCCCTCGGGGCCGCCAGGCGACACATGGTGGCCGACGGGATCCGGAGAAGGCCCTCCCTGTGTGAGCGCACCGGCCTGCTGGAGATCACTGGTAGGATGCGGTCCTGCAGGTAACCTGGCCCAATGCCATGGATCGCCCTAAAGGTCAAAACTAGAACCTTGAAGCGAACCCGGAGAGCCACCGGCAACCAATGCAGCTCGCGCAGGAGAGGCGTCACGTGGGCGCTACGCGACGCCCCCATGATCACCCGCGTGGCCGCATTTTGCACCAGTTGGAGTCTCCGGGTGCTCCCCGCAGGGAGCCCCATGTAGAGGGCATTACAATAGTCCAGGCGAGAGGTGACAAGGGCCTGAGTGACCGTGCGCAGGGCGTCCCGATCCAGAAAGGGCCGCAACCGGTAGATCCGACGGATCTGATGAAATGCCCCCCTGGAGACGGCCGCGACATGATGTTCAAGCGACAGCCGTACATCCAGGAGGACTCCCAGATTGCGAGCCCTCTCTGTGGGGGGCAAAATTTCCCCCCCAATAGCCAGCGAAGGAATCAGCTGGCTATATCGGGGCACCGGGAACCACAGCCACTCGGTCTTGGATGGGTTGAGCCGAAGCCTGTTCCCGCCCATCCAGTCCCGCACGGCCTCCAGGCACCTAGACATAGCCCCCACAGCATCGTTGGGGTGGTCCGGGGTGGAGATGTACAACTGAGTGTCATCTGCATACAGATGACACTTCACCCCAAGACCACGGATGATCTCGCCCAGCGGCTTCATATAAATGTTGAACAAGAGAGGGGAGAGGACCGACCCCTGAGGCACCCCACAAACCAGCGGCCTAGAGGTGGACCTCTCCCCTCCCGCCAACACAAATTGCGAACGGTCGGAGAGGAAGGAGGAGAACCATCGAAAGACGGTTCCCCCAATTCCCAACCCCCCCAACCGTCGCAACAAGATACTATGGTCGATAGTATCGAAAGCCGCCGAGAGATCCATTGACAAACTGGAGCATTTATTTTATTTAAATATTTATATAGTCACCCATCTTCAGACAATTCTGGTTAGCACACAATCAAGAATTAAGAGACATAAAAAATTATTTTAAAAAATATAAGTCTGTCTGTCTGTCTTCTCTATGTCTGTCTGTCTATCTGTCTGTCTGTCTGTCTGTCTGTCTGTCTGTCTGTCTATCTATCTATCTATCTATCTATCTATCTATCTATCTATCTATCTATCTATCTATCTATCTATCAAATTTATTGACTGCCCATCTTACCACAGGGTAACTTTACCAGAGGATAACTTTAAAAACTATAAATCATCAGTTAAAACATAAAACATTAAAATAACAAAAACTATCTATGTTAATGTGCTACAGCATGTCCATAGGAAAACAAACAATATGATAAGAAACCCAGAAACTTGGAATGATCTTGGATCTATTTAACTGTCCTCAGCAATTTTCAAGTGTCTGAAAGGATGCCAGGCAGAATTGTTCAGAAAAGAGGACAAGAATAATAGATTTAAATTGCAGAGAAGTAGGTCTCAACTGGAAAGTGTTTTCCTAACAATAAAAAATGTTCAACAATGGAACAAAAAGTCTTTCCTTAGCTGGAGAGCTTAGATTGGCTAGAGGCCAACTGTGGGGCATGTTGTAATAATGAATTTCTATACTGGGCAGAGAATTGGACTAGATGATCTCCAAGCTCCCTTCTAATCCTTATATACAAGGCATTGGTATTTGGAAGACATTTAGGAAATTAATCAGAAAGATAGAAGAATAATTTTCTCTCATTCTAAAAGCCATAATTGGGCACATGTCTTAGTAGTTTACAGTGAAATCTATAGTCACTTTTGGACAAGAAATTGGATTGTGTATGGAAACTGGATCCTACATTCTGAAATGGGATCATGGTTGTTCTTTGATCCCGTGTGCCTAAAATGTTCAGCTGTATGTTGTTTTTTCATGACATTTCCTGTGCAAGTGGCATAAAGTTCATTCATATGCAGCTATTCAATAAACATTTTTATCAACATTCTGCAGCTTGGTAGCACCATTGTGTGAGAGGAGATCACTGAACTCTTGAATATAAGAAAAGAGAACTCAATTTCCATTTCTTTGTTTAATGAAAAGGTGTGGAACCCTTTCCAGATACCAGGAGAGCCGAACAAGCTAATTGGAACTGCCTATCTTGTTCTGCTTTTATAAGTTTCTTTGTGTTTATACTTTGATCACATGCAGACACTGAGACATCAAACAAAGCAAAGTGGGAGCTGTGCCACATTTCTTTTCCGTCTGGCACGACTCCATTGTTTAACCCAGAGAGGAGAAGAGGAACAGGTAATCCTTGATTTATGACCACAATTTTGCCCAACATTTCTGTTGCTAAACTTAAATCAAGTGAATTTTGCCTCATTTTATGACCTTTCTCGCCACAGTTGTTAACTGAATCCCTGCAGTTGTTGAGTAAATAACACAGTTCCTGAGTGGATCTTGCTTCACCATTAATTTGGCTTGTTAGAAGATCACAAAAGGGAATCACATGACCCTGAGACACTGCAACCATCATAAATATGAACCAGGGGTGGGATTCTATCAGTTCCGACTAGTTCTATAGAACCGGTTGTTACGATTCTATGCAGTTTGGAGAACTGGCAAATCATGCTCCTGGCTGGCCCCGCCTCTCTCCGTACGCCCCTCCCTCCCTACCTAGTCAGTCCTTATCATGCATATGCAACATTGCAACATCACTGACTGCGTTCTTTCCCTGCCCAGTCACTCCTTCAGGTATTTCTTTTTTCCCCCTTCCCGACGATCAGCTGTTCCGATGATCAGCTGTGCCAGGATCCCCCTCGCTGTCTTACTGCTTCATCCAGGAAGCTTCCCTGAGGCCCAGGAGGCAAAAATGGACGTATGAGGGGGGGGACGTGGGGGGATGCAGCACCCCCTGCATTCCGTTTTTTGCTTTCCTGGGCCCCAGGGAAGCCTTCTGGGAGCAAAAATGCCTCCCAGGAGACCCAAAAACTTCTGGAAGGAAAAACAACTCCCCAGGAGGCTCTTCTAAGGCCCAGGAGGCCCAAAAACAGAGTGCAGGGGGGTGCTGTGTGGCCCCCCCGCACTCCTTTTTTTGCCTTCCTGGGCCCCAGGGAAGCCTAGGAGCAAAAATGCCCCCCAAGAGGCTTCCCTGAGCACTCCTGGAGAGGGAGTGCTGCCCCCCCAAAAAAAGAAGCCACGCCCAGTCATATGGCCACGCCCACAGAACTGGTTGTTAAAAAATTTGAATCCCACCCCTGATATGAACCAGTTGCTAAGCATCCAAATTCTGATCATATTATCTTGGAGATGCTACAATGGTTGTTAAGTGTGAAAAACAGTAATAAGTCTTTTTTCAGTGTTCTTGTAACTTTGAATGGTCACTAAATGAACTGCTGTAAGTTGAGGACTACCTACAATAGAACAGAGGAACAAGTAAAGGAAACAAGAGCAAGAAGGCTGAGAAGTTGGCCCTAGATCCCTCCCTGGAGATCCTTGTTGGGGGTCCTGTCAACTCTTCATATTGAATCCAAGCAGACCTCCTTGGAAATTTGTTCAGGACTTACAAACGCGTCTTGTTAGTTTTTTTAACATTTGAGAAGTTGTCATAAAATGTGCAAGGGAGTTTCAAATGTTATGTTGGAAATGCAACTGCAAAGAGAGTATTTTTATCATCTCTGGTGAATGTATGATAAAGCATATTGGCATCAAGTTTCTGCTTCAATTCAGAAGTTTCTTAAAAGAAATATAAATAATGAAACCAGAAGGTTTGAAGGATAAGGAATTTGAATGAAAACACAAAACTTTGTTATTATATGTGTTGACAGCAGCAAGAATCTAATATACAAAAGGATGGAAAAACACATTAATGGAACAATGGAAGAACAAATGGTAAAGGGAATGGAGTTAGCAGAGGTAGCAATCAGTGGTGGTATTCAAAAACTTTTACTACTGGTTCTGTGGGCATGGCTTGGTGGGCATGGCCATGTGACTTGGTGGGCGTGGCTTTTCTTTTTTGCAATCCCCATCCATTTTTGGAGCTTCTTAGCCACAGAGGAGTCTCTGGGGGGGCATTTTTGCTCCCCTAAAGCTCTTTTGAGGCTCAGGAAGAAAAAAAAAACAGAGCATGGGAGGAGCATGCAGCACTTCTCCAAGCTCCGTTTTGGGAGCTTCCTAGCCGCAGAGAAGCCTCTGGGGTGGGGCGTTTTTGCTCCCCTAAGGCTCCTCTGGGGCTCTGGAAGGCAAAAAATGGAGGGGGGCTGCTCCTCCCTCCATTTTTTGCCTTCCTGGGCCTCAGCAAGGGGAATCCCGGCACAGCTGATCATATCTATAGCTGATTGTCAGGAGGGGAAAAAAAGAAAGAAATACCTTAGGCGAATGTCAGGCAGGTGGGCGGGGTGAGTGAGCATCGGGCGGGAGGGCGACCTGTGGGGGGTGTGGCCAGCCAGAACTTACTACCAGTTCAGCGACCCACGCCAAATTCTTGCTACCGGTTTGCCCGATCCGTTGCAAACCAGCTGAATACCACCACTGGTAGCAACGATCATTGTTTTAATTAAAGAAAAGCATTTATCTGGCTTTGTTTCTATTTGGAAACCACTTCTGGGCTTTTTGCTCAAATCTGAAAAATATATATGAAACTTTGATTTTAGTTTTGATGATTGGAATGATTTTGTGATTATAGAAATGGCTTGAAATCTTGTCAAATGTAAAGCAAAAGATTGACATTGTATTAGTTTTGTAATCTACTGCATTGAAAAAAGTCAGAAATCATTATCTTTTTTCTCTCTTTACATTTTTCCTTTTTTCCCTAACTTTTGTTCTTATGCATTTTAATCTTATAATGAAACTTAATTAAAAAATTATTATAAAGGAGAATGTTTGTAGCTCAGGTTTCAAATGAGGACTCCTTGGTACTTTCTAAACATGGATGTTTTCTTGCAGACGTTTCATCACGCAAACTAGGTAACATCATCAGTGCTGTGTCATGGAACAGCATCACTGCTGCATTAGAGCACTGGTGATGTTATCTAGTTAAATCTACAACCAAGCTCAGAGTACCAAGGAACCCTAATTTCCCTCACCACATTATAAAAAAGATGAGACTAGAAAAAGTACAGAGAAGAGCAACCAGGATGAATAGGGGACTGGAGACTAAAACATATGAAGAACAGTTACAGGAACTGGGCATGGCTAGTCTAGTGAAGAGAAGGACTAGGGGAGACATGATAGCAGTCTTCCAATATTTGAGGGGCTGCCACAGAGAGGAAGGGGTCAAGCTATTTTCTAAAGCACCTGTAGGCCAGACAACGAATAATGGATGGAAACTGAACAGGAAGAGATTTAACCTGGAAATAAGGAGGAACTTTCTGAAAGTGAGAACAATCAACCAATGGAACAGCTTGCCCTCGGATGTTGTGGGAGCACCATCACTTGAGACTTTCAAGAAGAGATTGGACTGCCATTTGTCAGAAATGGTGTAGGGTCTCCCGCTTGGGTGGGGGGTTGGACTAGATGACCTATAAGGTCCCTTCCAACTCTGATTATCTGTTTATCTAATTTATTATTTTGTTTAAAAAAAGGAGTTAGAAACATTTCACCCACCTGAACATAGTTCTGTAGGAGAGTTGAAACAGGCCTTCCTCTTTCCACTGCCCACTGGTTCCATCAGGTCCAAGAAGGAGAATGGTTTGTAAGTTAAGGCACATGGCCTTTGTCAGGCTGTGAAGATTCTTGTCCTTCAGAGTGCTGTAGAAGAAAACACACAAGAATATTTTGTGAAACCCCTTTCTGCTTCCCACTTGGGTTCCCCAAACTGAGGTTTCTTAAATAAACCTTAGAAACTTGGCAACTTAGCTAGAAGTCACTGTGAGTTTCTGATAGTCTGACTCAACCAAAACCTTGCTATAGTGGAAAAAGAGAACATTAATGGCTTATGTAGAAATGATTAAAGATTTTGGTGCAATCCCCATTGGGGCAATAAATATTGCACCGTAGCTCAATGGGACTTAGTCCCAGTATGTTTAGGATTGCAGTTTGAAACAATTTCTTCAATAAGGATTTACCAGGGGTCTCAAACCAGTGGCCTGTTGGCTGAATTCAGCCTCTGAGTAATTTTCTACAATCAACAATACTTTTTAAAGCACTGTTAGTGCCTAGCAAAGACAGGGGTGTTGCAAATCCATGCAACCAGGGCCATGGGAAATGCACAGGAAGAGGAACTTAGAGGAGTCCTAGATATAATGTAGGTAAAAGAAATCTGCCTTAAAGGGTCTTATTCCCATAAGCAAATTCCAGTATAGGATGGGTGGTAGAAGAAATGGAGTCAGCTGGAACCATAATCCTTTCCTGGAAAAGTTACTTTAAAAAGTAAGACTTTTCCATATAGAATGTGGAATGTTCAGAAATTTGCAAATGAAAAGTGTATGTTTGAAAAAGTTGTATATAAAATCAACATAACTCCAGAATAACATAGAGCTGATCTAAACAATATATATATCTGAATTGATAAATGTCCTAAGCATAAGTTAAATAGGTGTTCATAGAAGTACAAGAATGGATATACTGAGGAAAGGCAATTTTGTTGAACTTTTTTTTAATGGATTCACTACAAAAAAAGAATAATAGAATAAAATTCTTTATTGGCCAAGTATGATTGGACACACAAGGAATTTGTCTTTGGTGCATATGCTCTCAGTGTACATAAAGGAAAAAAATACATTCATCAAGAATCATAAGACTCACTTAGTGTTAGTCGTGGTTACTAATAAGCAATCAAATCATATAGGAAACAAGTAAAACATACTAGAAAACAAATAAAACAATATAAATCATAAAGATAACAAAGTTGGCAAAACACTGTGTGACATCCTGTGTTGCTTCTACATTCAGAATGACACCGAGGGCATCATATGTCAAAGTTTTCCTATGAATGGGAACAAATTCATGGGAAAATTTTGACATATGATGCCCTCTATGCCATTCTTGAGATAACAGTTCTAGAGGAATACTTGGATTGAATTTCATTTCATCCTCACAGCTGTTCTATGAAGGAGGTCAGATTGTGAAATGAGGAGTGGCAGTGCCATTGAGAGTTCATTGTGAAATGGGGAGTGGCAGTGCCACTGAGAGTTCTTTGCTAAAATGGGTCTTCATCATGTTTTGGGGAAACTATGTTGGCTTAATGAATCAAAAATACATCAGCTGCTCCCTATATTTCTCCAGTAATATTGCAAGGGACCTGTTATAGTGGTTATTCGCCCCAAGTCCCTTTGGGAAAGGGGGCGGTATATAAATTTAAATAATAAATAAATAAATAAATAAATATTTTGGCATGTCCAGGCAGCAAGAAACTTCCTCAAGCTTTCACAGGGAACATGCATGGTCATGCTCCTTGACATTAATTCATTTGGATTTCCAATCTAACATCCTAAATGACCCACAATACTGAAATCCTTCCAATAAGAAAACTAATAGAACATAATACTGATAGCTCAGGATTAAATGGTGGGGTCCTTGGTGCTCTCTCAACTTGGTTGCTTTTTTTGTTGTTGAAATATTTCGTTAATAAAATAGATGACATCATCAAGCTACTATCAGGGATTTGTTAGTATGGAGGGGAGTTTGAGCAAATCCCCACCTAGTTTTGTAATGAAACATCTGCAGGAAAACAAGCAAGCTCCAAGAACACCAAGGGTCCCACATTAAGAAAACTCTTACGAACTATTACCAGAAGAGGCTAGATGTCATAAGTCTTTTTCACCCATATAAACAAACCTATAGTAGTAAGTGGTTTTATCATCAGGAAATTCCTGGTTTATACTCTGCCATGCACTCACAGGGTAACCTTAGCCCAGCACTCTTTTCCAGTCCCAGCCTTTCCTTTCTATTGCCAGTCCAAAGTCAGCAGGCCTACATAACAGAATTCCTTACTGAAAGATAGGCTGTTGGCTTCCTTTATGATTACTTATAAAAGAGCTTTTGAAACAGGCTTATTCTCTCTGGATCTGATTTATTAGTTTGTTGTTTCTTTCTCTATTAAATAAGTATCCTGCCATGATCAAACAACTCCTTATGCTATCTCATTGTGAGCTATTGAATGAACTCACCAAGAGGTTCATTTAGATCAGGGGTGTCCAACTGGTGGCCTGCCAGCCGGATGGGTCATGCAGTTTATTATCTCAAGATAATGCTTTTGGCTGGAAGGAAGAATGTAATGTAACTGAAGAAACATTTACTATATATAATTCCTTATCAAGGTTTTATTAACAAAGCTGGACAAAACTGGTTTATGCATTCCAACACGTATTATAGATGAATAATTGACTCTCATTTTTTTCAATATTAAAAGAAGATGCTACCTCATATGTAGAATTCCCTGAAATGAGTGTTTTAAATACATAATCCATAGAACATATCATGGATTTCTTGGGTGCATGCACTTCCCCTATAAAATTTATACTTACTGTCTTAGCATGGTCTTTTCCTCATTAGAATCATAATTCGGGAGCATCACATCAAACATCCGTTTCATTAAAATTTGTGCATATTGGCCGAAGTCCAGCTTGGCAGATGATTCCCAAAGCACCACTTCATAGGAAAGCGGATCCAATAAGATAGTTATGAATTTTCCTGCAACTTGAACCTTAAACAAACAATTACATTAAGTCATGTAATTAATGTAATCTAGTACATTAATGTAAAGAAAGCAATGAATTTTGAAAAATAGAGAGAGATACTTCATCATATCCTGCTTCCAACTCTAACCCCTAGGAATCTAATGATTCTTATTAAACAGAAGACTGAATCGAGGTCTTACCGTTTATCCTAAGTCTTACACAAAATTTTTCAACAGACTCCTAATGCAACATTTTACTCAATAAAAAACCAGACCCTGTTTCAAGGATGGAGAACATGTGAACCCTCAGGAATTGAAGAGTGGAGCTAGAACAAGGTCTGGAGGATATATTAAATAAACTGCCTTGACTGTCCTGAGGATCAAGCAGTGGTCTTTGTAGTGCCTATGAGTTTGCATATCACAGCATCTAATGCATTATATTAAAAAGGAGGTGAACATGGAGGGCAACTTTAGAGGATGTTTATACTAGGGCACATTTTAAATGGTTCCTGAATCTCAATAATGAAATTTCCATATAAAGAAGGCCCTTATAAAGAAGGGAGCTGTATGAATAATTATCAGAAAAAAATGATTGATTCATAATTTAAGAGATTTTGGAACTGAGTGAATAGTTCATGTCCCTTAATGATATCAATTAAACTGGCTACGTGACTCTGAGCTAGTCATTCTTTCTCAGCTCACCTGACCTCATAGGGTTTTTGGTGGGAGTAAAATAGGAGAAAGGGAGAGTGTTATATATGTTCACCGCTTTGGGTTAATTATAAAAAAAAAAACCAATAAAGGATACTTTCCCAAAACATGGATAAAAGGGATTACTATAGTAAGAAAAGAAAGTGAGAGAGAGGGAGAGTGGAAGGGAGAGATAAAGACTCTTTCAACTGAAACTGAATTCATATTCCAAATTTAGCCAGTTTATACATGTTTGTATATGACTATGCAATTTCTGTGTCCCTAGCAAAAACATTTGAGTAACATTTTTGGCACCATATGGTGTTCTAAATCAAGAATTAACTTTGATTCCTAGAAATTGTGCCATTGCTGAGGAATGCTGTTATGGTATTCTGGAACATTTGCAGAGTGAAGTATCACCCATCTCAGTTTTAATGGACTTTTTGTTTTTGCTCTGGCTTTAAGGAATGAATAGACATTTCATACCTTGGAATTAAAGAGGAAATGATGGAGATTTATTCAAAATCATCTGGCTACATTCCATCAGGTCCCTTTTTCTATTCTGTTTGAATCTTTATCTATTTAAAATATTCACAAATTTTGAGGAACACTGGTAGCTAATGCTAAGTATTCTAAAGAAGCCCAGCAAAAGTCTCAAGTGTTCCCTTCCATTCTATTATTAAGTGAAATCAATAATAGCCAATAATCACCATTTGAAAAAGAAGGTTACTTATTTTGAGCACCTGCTAATCAGAATAGGAAGGGAAATTTCAAATCCCAAATTATGGATAGTATCCTCAGATCAATCCTATCTGGAATCATACATCATGATGTCATTAGTTTTTCAAGACTCCAGGGTCTCGTGTTTGTATGTGCATGTGATATGTGTGTGTGTGTATTCAATCACACACACATACCTTGATTACATGGTAATCACATATGTGATTCTTTTATCTCTTTTCCCAAGAATGCTAATAGGCATCTATAGAAAGAGAGCAAGGTAGGCAAGCAACCAAACATGGGCCCTGATGCAAATTATTTAACATGATATAAAAGGGGTGGGACTTGTAGTAACATTATGTCTTATGATTCATCATTCTGATATCATCATAAGCACCTGCATATGGAAATAGGCTGGCTATATTGTGCTTTTGCTTTGGAAGATGATTGAAAAACTGTATTCTCTTTCACTGGAATTGTAGTCTAATAATTGAATAAACTGCCCTGTAATTTTATTTATTCATTTTGCCGCAGGGGAAATCTAGAAATTATGCAAGTACACAAATAAATGAGTCATTTAAGGAACTCTTCTATTTGAAAATTTTCCTTTCCTGGTTTCATCTGCCATTAAATAAGAGTGTTTGACTACCTAAAATCAAAGCAAATTTCCTTTTGTATAGATATCCTCTTTCAGTGAAGATTAGCAGGTCATCCTCTAGAGGTAATGATTTTTAAAATGTAACAGGACAGGATACAGCCGTCCTTTTTTTGTCCTTCAGTCACTCCCTTGATTTATCTTCCCTTTTCACCTTTTGGTGGCAAAATGAGCAGCATTAGATTCCTATAAAATGCTAGCAGATGCTTCAGTCCAAAGGCTGATATATTATTAAGTATTTGAAGCAAAATGGCAGCACAAAGGGCTTGACTATTATCAAAACATTGTGGGAGAACAGTAAGTTTGAGAACTTTACAGCATTGTATTGGTTTCGTCTGGTCCCCTAATTTACAAGGGTGAGCAAATGCTAAACACATTTATTTCAAATTAGAATAACAGAGTTGGAGGGGACTTGGAAGTCTTGCTTAGGCAGGAAATCCTAAACCATTTCAGACAAATTGTTATCTAATCTCTTCTTAAAAACTTCCAGTGTTGGAGCATTTACAATTCCTGGAGGAAAATCATTCCTCTGATTAATTGTTCTAACTGTCAGGAAATTTCTCCTTAGTTCTAGGTTGCTTCTCCCCTTGATTAGTTTCCACCCATTGCTTCCTGCCTTGCCCTCAGGGGCACCCATTGCTTCCTGCCCTGCTTTGGAGAATAGATTGTCTCCCTCTTCTTTGTGGCAACCTCTGAGATATTGGAATACTGCTATCATGTCACCCCTAGTCCTTCTTTTCATCAGACTAGGCATACTCAGGTCCATTCTTTATATGTTTTAGCCTCCAGTCCCTTGATCATCCTTGTTGCTCTTCTCTGCATTCTTTCCAAGGTCTCAACATCAATTTTACATCACGGTGACCAAAATTGGATGCTGTATTCCAAGTGTGGCCTTGGAATTTACTATTCCTATTTGCTAATAATTCCTTTCCCTGGCTGATAGCTATTACATTAGACTACCTTAACACATTTAGATGGATGGGGACAGTACTAACAGTGACACAACTATGCTGCCTTCTTCTGCTTGCACATTTTCAGTGGAAAAGAATATGGAAGCACCAGTGGGAAAACTCAGATGGCTTGCAACTCAAAAGTGACATCATCCAGGTGCCGTGTAAAACACCATCAATGAAGTGCTGCATCTTTATTTATTTAAATCATTTATTAGGTTTATACCTTACCAGACAGTCCTCAACCTACAAGAGTTTGCTTAGTGACCGTTTAACATTACGGCACTGAAAAAAGTGACTTATAACCATTTTTCATAGTTATGATCTTTGCAGCATCCTCATGGTCACGTGATTTACATTTGGATGCATGACAACTGACTCATATTTATGATGGTTGCAGTGCAACTATAGTGATCCACTTAACAAATGTGGCAAGAAAAGTTGTAAAAATGGGGCAAAACTCACTTAACAAATGTCTCACTTAGCAACATAAATTTTGGGGCTCAATTTTGGCCGTAAGTTGAGCACTACCTGTGTAAGGCCTCCAGGCAGTTTACAAGATTTTCAAGGTAGCATTCAGTGATTGCCTATCTACAGTGTGTCCTGCAGGAAATGAGCTTTGGCACCCTGGAGAATGCAAATTTATAAATACTCACTGTGAAAATATCACCGTGCTTCTCTTTCATCTCAGACAGAAACTTGGCAGCATCTTTACCAAATGCCAATGCGTGCCCAAGCCAAGGAATGTGACCTCTATCAAGTGGAGGTTCATCAGGCCTCCTGGAGATAGATAAACGATTAACCACGTTGCTATTTAATCATTCCATACTGTCTCATAAAATACATTGTCCTGAAGTCTTAGATAAAGTTAAGTAATACAAAAGCCGGAAGCTACCATGTGACTGCTCTAGCGACAAGTGAAAGTGAGGGTGTGGCATATGGGCTTTACTGCTGTGGCATGGCTGCTCTTCTACAAGCATGAGACCTCCAATGGAATGGGAGGAAGGGAAAAGAAAAGCTCGCTTGTCCACTGGCCAGGGCTATCCAAGGCTGTTGTGGGGAGAGGTTGAGGCTCATTGGTCCAGCCTGATACAGAGGTAGCTCTGGGGGTCCCATCTCCTCAATGGTTATGCCGCTACTCTAACCTAAAAATTGGAGAGAGAGAAGAAAGAAAGAGGAGAGAAGACAGAGAAACATTGTGCATGGAGGGAACAGTGTAGCTAGAGAGAAGGTCTGGAGAGAAAAATTAAATGTGCAGTAGTTGTTAGTCCTTGTGAGGAGAAGAAAAGTGCAGGAGTGGCTTCCCTGGAAGAGAGAAAGTGGTGACCCAAAGAGATGAGAGCTCCACCCAGTGCCAAGAATCAGAAAGAGAGACCCAACTGGCCATAAGCAGTGGCTTCACCAAAGAGCCAAGTGGGGTAGATGTTGGTTGATAAGTTCTGGTCACAGAGAAAGACTGGTTGGATGTCTCTGAGAAGATCCTTTCCCCAATGGACTAGCAGAAGGTCTTCGGAAGAGGTCAATCCATGCTGGGCTCACTACAGCAAATTCTAGCCCACTGTTTGTTTTCATTCTCTCTCCTGTCAGGGCCACAAACTGAGGAAAGAGACTAAGAGAATTATTGAGTTGGAAAGGACCTCAGAGGTCTTCTGGTCCAACTCCTTGCTCAGGCAGGAAATCCTATACCAGTGGTGGCTAACCTTTTTGGGCTTCTGTGCCAAAAATTGCGAGCACACCAGCACGCCCACACTCACGTGCCAGTACCCAGAATGCAATGCGCGCCCTCCTCCCCTTGCCCCCTGTGCATGCGCTCACAATCCTTCACCCACACCCCCTTACCTGCACTGCACCTCACAGCTGATTTTTCGGCTGGTTTGAGGCCTTTTTCGGCCTCCCAGAGGCTTGGAAAAAGCCTCTGCAAGGCTTCTCAGCTGAATTATAGGCCTGTTTCATCACTTCCGGTATTACAGGAAGTGATGAAACAGGCCTATAATTCAGTCTGAGAAGCTTTGCAGAGGCTTTTTCCGAGCCTCTGGGAGGCCAAAAGAGGCCTTAAACCAACTGGAAAAAAAAACCAGCTGTGAGGCGTGCACAAGTGTAGTAAGGTAAGTTTGCCTGCGGCTCGCGTGCCGGCACAAATGGTTCTGGGCGCTACTTGTGGCACGAGTGCCATAGGTTCACCATCACGGCCCTATACCATTTCAGACAAACGGGTGTCCAATTATTTCTTGCAAAGTGATTCAGAGAAAGGAAGAGGGAGGAGGAGAACTAGACTAGAAGGAATCTCTAGGAGGAAGACTTAGGAGGAAACCCGACACTGCCTGAATACCAGTACTGTGTTGTACTATTGTATTGTTGCAACACTACTGTAAACAATGTCACAGTATATAGTAAAAAGCATAAAAGTTTCCACTGTCTTATTTTTCTGTGTCGATTGCCACCCTTGCAAAACAACTGCTGTGACAGAGATATTTGTAAAACAGCCAACTGAGGAATCCATAGCCCAGGTGCTTTGCTAAGTAAGAAAGTTGGGTGGAGTTTTTGGCAGCTTTATTAAAAAAGAGAACTATTCTAACTAGGTAGGGTTCTCTGTGTACGGAGTTCCAAAAGTCTAATTAATTAGTGGGGCTGAATCTTATCTCAATTGCATGCAGGTAGTCTTCTTGACTTACAACCTTTTATTTAGTGATTATTCAAAGTTACAATGTCACTGATAAATGTGACATGACCATTTTTCATATTTACAATCGCTGCAGCATCCTCATGGTCACGTTCAAAATTTGGATGCTTGGCAATTGGCTCATATTTATGATGGTTGCAGTTCCCTGTGGTCATGTGATCACTTTTTGTGACTTTCTGAAAAGCAAAATCAATGGGGAAGCCAGGCCCATTTTACAGCTGTATTGCTAACTCAACAACTGTGACGATTGACTTAACAACTATGGCAAGAAATGTGGCAAAATCACTTATTAACTGTCCTGCTTAGCTACAGAAATTTGGGGTTCAGTGGTGGTCATAAGTCAAGTAGTACCTGTCTATGAAAAGCATGCAGAACAGAAAATGCAGAATATCCTTGGTGCATGAAAGAACCACACTGTTTGGAAACAACCATACTGAACCTCAGCTGAATTGGCCTTTAAATAGAGAATTTCCTTTTTCCTTTTTAAAGACAGCAAAGGATTGTTTTTTCGACCCTATCAAAATGAAGTTAAACAATACAAAATAAAGCAGATTGTTTGCTGCAGTTGCACAAAACAATGATTGTGAAGTTATCACAAGGTAGCACAAGCTTTGTGGAAAATAAATTCTTCTGTGGCCCAGCATTCTATGTTTGAAGTTTCCAGGTTCAATCCTAACAGCTTTACAGAAAGCTAGTAGAAGACTTTTAGACCAGAGAAAAACTTTTTGAGGCAGACTTTTGAATTAGTCATCTTAGACAACACTGAGCTAAGCAAAGGCAGTTAATTTATATTGGTCCCCCCTTATCTTGGCAGCTTGCCTGGACATACGTGGACTTCAACTCCCAGAATAGCCATTATGGAAAATTGTAGAAATTGATATCCACAAATCGGCCCATTATCAAAATTGGGGAAGGTTGGTATAGAGCAGTCCAAGGCAGCTTCCTATCATCAGCAACCTTTCATGGAAAATATCCAAAATGCTTAGAAATTTATTTTATTTATTTATTTATTTATTTATTTGATTTGTCAATTGCTTACAAAATAATAGGTGTAAGTATAAACATGAGTAAGAATACAGAAAATAGGTACGATTAAATGGGGACAATAGGACAGGGACGGGAGGCACGATGGTGCACTTATGCATGCCCCTTACAGGCCTCTTAGGAATGGGGTGAGGTCAATAGTGGATAGTTTGAAGTTAAAGGAGTGGGGGTTAGAGGATGTAACAACAGAGTCAGGTAGTGCATTCCAGGCATTGACCACTCTGTTGCTGAAGTCGTACTTTCTGCAATCAAATTTGGAGTGGTTAACATTGAGTTTGTATTGTGGGAAGTTGGCACCCACCCCTCTCCTAGAAAATTGAAATAGCCTAGGAAATATTTAAAAGGCAGAATATTATATCTCCCTGGATGAGAAAAGGAGAAATATGTTTTAAAGACAAAGCAGCTTCCTACAGCTCCCTGCCCCCCCTTCAGTTCCAGAGTGATGGGATTAAGGATGGCCCTCAGGAAATGATAGGATTACCCATCTCACCACATGTTCTGGGAAGATTGCATTAGCCAGCACTCAGGAGAAGCCATGTGGTCCAGACCGAGCCTACAAAGTTAAGACCCCCGTCCCTGGGAGTCTGACAGCCAATGGGATTCATTTCTTGCACAGGAACAGGAAATACTAAGGTGGGGCTCAACAGAGGTTATATAAGAGTCTCTCAGCATCTTGGTCAGCCCTTCTTTCCTTCTCTTCTCACCTTGAAGCATGTGATCATCTTTCCTTCTCACTCTGGAACTCCAGGCCATGTAGCCCTGTACACCATTAAACTTTCCAAGCAGCCTCCATGTTTCCAGTGTCTTTTTCCCCACTTGGAACTGAACCCAGAAGGATATTTCTTTCAACAACTGGCACCCAAGCAGATGAGACTCCAAGCTAACCTAACCAATGGACCAGGCCCAGGTAAGATTTTCTTGCTAGCAAACAGACCCATTGAGTCTGTGGGTGAGTTTTTCCTGGACCTTGGCCATTTGGAAAAATGGTTTTAAAGGGGTTTTGAGTGTTGAGCTCAAAGGCTGCTTGGAAAGAAGGTGAGCACCTCTAAAATTTAATTTGAGGTGAGCACCTCTAAAATTTAATTTTAAAGCATGGAAAAACATGGGAAATGTGTATATGCCTGTGAGTGAGTGAGAAAGAGATCTTTCTTCCTAGTATCAATTATATTACTGTTTATAACAATAACATTCATGCTATTTGTTTAGCCAAGTTAATATATCTTCCTTGTATCACTGATCCTTTCATATATTTCCCTTTTTCCCTTCTTTTTTGTCTGCTAGTCATTGATGAGTCTCAAGGAAATAAAAAAAAATCAGTTTCTTCCTTTTGCTTAATTGTAAGTGTTAGCTTAGTCTAATCCCATCTTCATCGGTTGGGATTTCTTCACTTTTTCATTGTTGTGCAAATACTATTCTCCCTGCAGTCAATACATGTAAAATACATTCCCTTTATTATACCTCAATAGAATAGCCAAAATTTTTAGAATCTTGAAACATTTTCAAGTTTATCCTTGCTTTTTTTTCCCCTTGCCAAGTGTATTTTAATATTGTTTAATTTTTCAAAATATTTTTTCCTCCAGTGTTTTGGTATTGTTTGGAATAAATATAGTAATCTTGGCAGGATATTCAATTTTATGGTGGCTACTCTTTCCATCAATGATAGTTGTAGATTTTTCCACTTAACCAAATTTGTTTTAATTGGTTGCACCAATTTATAATAACTTTCTTTACTACTTGTATATTTATTTTCCTCATTAGTTCTTTTTCTATATGTCTGTAAACAATTATTTTGATTTTTTTTCTTTATTTATTTTCAGTCCTGTAATTTCACCATACTCTTTTATTTTCCTAATTAGTTGAGTCCATTTTCTTGTGGGTCTTCCAAAATAAAGAGCAAATCCTCTATAAATGCCTATAATTTATATTGTTTCCTTTTTATTTCCATAGCTTTAATTTCTATCTCTTGTCTAATATTTCTATTTGGTAACTCTAATATCAATATAAATAGTAAAGGAGATAGTGTACATCCTTTTCTTGTGCCTTTTTACATTAAAAGTCTCTGTCCTATTTCCATTTTTTATCACCTTTGCCATTTGTTTATGGAAAATTGGCTTTGAAAATAAAATTATTCTCATATTGTTTTATCTGTGTCTTAGGGAAAAAGCCATTTTGATCTGAATATATAAATTCATTTAGAAACTTTTTACTCTCTCTGCCATTATTGAAGTATATATTTTATAGTCAGTGTTCAATAAAGATATGAGTCTATAGTTTTTTATCTGCATTAAATCTGAATCTTTTGGAATCAAAGTAATATTTGCTTTCATCCACGAATTTGGTACCTTTGCATCAATCAATATTTCATTATGGACTTCCAACACTGATGGACCCAAAGTATCTTGTAAACATTTGTAAAATTCTGCCTGCAGCCCATCTGGCCCTGGTGTTTTATTATTCTTTTCTCTCTTGATCATTTCTGATAATTCCATCATTGATATTTGTTCATTTAACATAGTTTTTACTTTTTCTGGTACTTTCGGTAATTCCACTTTTTTTCCAAATATTGTTTAATTTTCTCTTCTGAAACTTTTCTTGCTGATACAGCTTTTCATAATAATCTTGAATTATCATTTTTATCATCATTTTGGTAGTATAAAGTTCCTTTCTCATCTCCTGGCTTATGTGTATTTTTTTAAAAAAAGTTATGTTTAACATTTTCAGAGTACAGGACCTTTTGTTAGAGAAGGAGGAAGAGTATATGTGTGTGTGAGTAGCTTCACCCTTGAACAGCAGCTGGATCTCATTTCTTTGTTTGGCCTCTAACCCTCCTCTTGCCTGTTTTAGTTCTACAGAGCCATGACCATCAGGACAGGAAAAGCAAGGGGCGGCCATCAGAGTGTGGGATCTTCTGTGTATAAGAGGAAAAGCCAAGCAGGTTATGATTGAAGGGAGGGAAGAAAATTTGTCATATTTTTTTTATCCACTGTATCCCAAAAACAAACCCCAGGATTTTAGGTAATTTTAGTGTAATTTGGATGCTAAATTGGAGTACCAGTACTTGCTTAAGAAGCAAGTTTTCCCAGATTTGAGCTCTTCCAGATCCGTAAACGTGGGCCTGAAGTAAAGAGGCAGAGTACCAGTACTTTTCTGGGGGGGGGGGGGGAGCAGAGGGTCTCACAGACTGTTTTTTTGGGGGAGAGGAAGGAAGTCTGCACAGGCAACATACCCCCAGTCCGAAAACCGTGGTGAAAAGAAGAGAGAGAGAGAGAGTCTCTTGTGGTTTTTTAAAGGGAAACGCACGTACTTTGTCAAACACTTTGTGCAATACTTTGTGCAATACTTTGTGAAAAAAGAGAGTTTTGTGTGTGTGTTTTTCTAGATAGTGTTTGATTTCGTTGCACAAGGTTAGAATAATAATAATAATAATAAAAAAAAAAAAATTATTTATATACCGCTCCTCTCCCGAAGGACTCGGAGCAGTGCACAGCCGTACAGATTAAAACAATAAATATGTGAAACAATAAAACTAAATTAAACCCAACCCTGGCTGTAAACAAATTTAAAACCATACTCTAAAACCCTAAAATTTAATAAAAACAAAACACCCCAAAACTAAAATCAGCCCAAGCCGGCCTGGTCAAAAAGCCAGGTTTTCAAAGCACGCCTAAAGGTCCCCAGGTCCGTGGCTGTCCGTAACTCCGGGGGCAACCCATTCCAGAGGGCAGACGCCCCCACAGAGAAGGCCCTACTCCTCGGGGTCACCAGCCGGCACATAGATGCCGACGGGACCCGCAGGAGACCCTCCCTGTGGGAGCGCACCGGATGGTGGGAGGAAAATGGCAGAATGCGGTCTTGTAAATATCCTGGTCCGATGCCATGGAGCACTTTAAAAGTTAACACCAAAATTTTAAAGCGCACCCGAGAGGCCACTGGCAACCAATGCAGCTCGTGCAGGAGGGGCGTCACATGCGCGAATCTTGACACCCCCATAACCACCCACGCGGCCGCATTCTGTACAGTTGAAGCCTCTGGATGCTCCCATTCGGGAGCCCCATGTAGAGGGCGTTAGAATAGTCCAGTCGGGAGGTGACCAGGGCATGAATGACTGTGCGTAAGGCATCCCGATCCAGAAAGGGCCGCATCTGTTGAATCAGGCGAACCTGATGAAATGCCCCCCTGGAGACGGCCGTAATATGGTCTTCTAAAGATAGCCGTACATCCAGGATACCCAGATTGCGAGCCCTCTCTGCAGGGGGCAGAATCTCACACCCATGATTATGGGGGGAGGGTGGAAATTCATTGTAACTGAAAATTCATTTTTAGAATAGAATACTTTATTGGCCAAGTGTGATTGGACACACAAGGAATTTGTCTTGGTGTAAATACTCTCAGTATACATAAAGAAGGAACATTCGTTAAGAAAAATTCATTCTAATGAAAATTCATTGTAATGTGAAATCCATTGTAATGTTTTCCTTCTTGTATCATTTATATTGTAACCAGTTTGCTGTACTCATGCAAGGATTGTATTTGAGAGTGGCTGGCCCAACAAGTTCTGAACACCTTGTACTTCTGTCTGGTGGGAGGGAAAATTGTCCACGTTTGTATTATCTGTATTGTAAAACTAGTTGCATACATAGGTACATACACAAAGACACACCATTTAGAATTAGATAGAGGCTAACCCCTTTCACCTACCTCTACACAAAGCTGCTCCTAGCTTCGTTTTAATGTGGTTAAATGTGGTTTTGTTTTGTTTTTGTTTGCTGCTCTGAGGCACTAAGGCCCAAGCAGTCATATTGCCCTGCTAATTCCATGGGGGAGGGGGCATCTCCCTCAGGCAATTCTTGAAGAGATAGCAGAAAAGAGATCTCCAAAGCCCAAGTCCTGACTGTGACTCACAAATGATGCTGTCCAGTTGCCCAGTAAAGCAGAGTATGTTGCACTGGTGGTCTCATGAGTAGAAGTCCCAGAGCTCCTTGTGTGTATCTTTAAAAATACTAAATAGCCTGATTGCACACTGGCTAATCTCAATTTGGCCTCACAAACCCTGGAAGATAAGAGCTAGGCAGGTAGTAACCATAACCTTGGAAATGGGCAGCTTGTAATTTAAAGGTTGTGAAGAAGGTAGAGGTTTGTGCTTACAACCTGACTGTAAGCTCACAAAAAGTACATCAAACATCTGAAAATTATTTGGCAAGAAAAATTGGATACTGAAAAAAAAAAAACCCAGAAGTTTTCCCAGACCTTCATGGTTGAAAGCTTTTGGGAGCCACTGAAGGAATCCTTTTCTGTTGCCTCTTTTTCAATGCCTTTCCTTTGCATCAGAAAAAATTTAAAAGCACCCATCATGTCTCCCTGATCTGATCACCTTTTAATCTTTTGTCAAAACTCTCATATTTTTTTTTAAAAAAAAATTAAAAAATGAGGGATTGTGGGAAGTTGGAAATTTTCTCTCCTAGAAAATTGAAATAGCCTAGGAAATATTTAAAAGGCAGAATATTATATCTCCCTGGATGAGAAAAGGAGAAATATGTTTTAAAGACAAAGCAGCTTCCTGCAGCTCCCTACCCTCCCTTCAGCTCCAGGGTAATGGGATTAAAGATGGCCCTCAAGAAATGATAGGATTACCCATCTCACCACATGTTCTGGGAAGATTGCATTAGCCAGTACTCAGGTGAAGCCATGTGGTCCAGACCAAGCTTATAAAGTTAAGACCCCCGCACCTGGGAGTCTGACAGCCAATGGGATTCATTTCTTGCACAGGAACAGGAAACACTAAGGTGGGGCCCAACAGAGGTTATATAAGAGTCTCTCAGCATCTTGGTCAGCCCTTCTTTCCTTCTCTTCTCACCTTGAAGCATGTGATCATCTTTCCTTCTCACTCTGGAGTTCCAGGCCATGTGGCCCTGTACACCATTAAACCTTCCAAGCAGTCTCCATGTTTCCAGTGTCTTTTTCCCCACTTGGAACTGAACCCAGAAGGATATTTCTTTCAACAGTATATCTGAGATCCTCAGGACAAAGCAAATGAACTGTGACAGGGATGGGGAATAAGAATAGCTAAGTCTGCAAAATAATTTGCTTCTCGTGCTTAACTTGGTAAGCATGTCAGCTATAATAGCTTATCAAAAATCCTTTTTTTAAAAAAAAAATAACCCCTCTCATTATGGTAGAGGTAATTGGTATCATATGGCAGAAGTTTAAAGAGAAAATTAAATTAAGAAAACTTTTTAAGGGGTGAATTATTGGCTCAGATAATTACTGTCCATATTGAGAAGACAGAGCCCTAGTTAGATAAAGTATAATTTAGATAAATGTATCACAATTTAAAAAAACCCTGTCAAAATGTGTTTGTGGTTAGCAGATGGATTTCCCAGAGTAATTGTGCCATGTTTAACTGCTGCATCTTGCAAGTGTGAACATTAATTTAATGAGATGCAGATGTCTGAAATTAATTGAAAGCACATTATAAATCAGAAAAGGTTTGTATATCTTTAACATAATCCTCAGTACCAAACAAACACCACAATCCTGAATTGAAGAATCACAATGAAGGAGTTACCCTTCCTAAATAAATCTCTACAGATTTAATTTGGTTCAAGCACAGTTTTTGATGTGTTGAAGTTCTGGCTTGCTGGGCAGGTGAACATTTCACTACAGGCAGAAGTCTAACAGATGTGGATTTTCCTTTTATAGGGAAACACATATAGAGAACAACTTGATATGCTTTATTTTTGTCCATCATATGAAAGAAATAAAAGCTATGTATTGCTGTATAAAGTCATAGCCTTTGTCCTATTTAATTAAGCATGGGAGAGGGTTGTATTTCAATTGATTGAACTAAGAGCACAAGAAGACATTTGGCTAAAGTTAATGGCAACTTTAACTGTAAGCATTTGATGTCTTCCACTTTGAATATCTGCTATTAAGCAAAAGGACTGACAGTCACTTTATACTGTCATTTTATATCTGTTTGGCTATTGGAATGAAATATAACTATTTGTTCCTAATCTATTCCTATTACTGGAAGATATCCTCTTCTTGCCAGTCTTGTGCTATTTCCTTGCTTCAGCATACTGTATACTACTAGGTTCAGAATGTTCAATCTTTGCTCATGTAATTATTTCCTCCATGGGTTCTGAGCAGAGGTTCTGACCAGTTCTGGAGAACCGGTAGTGGAAATTTTGAGCAGTTCAAATACCACCTTTGATTGGAGATTTTACAATATTCTTCCCCTGCCATGCCCACCAAGCCACACCCACAGAACCGGTAGTAAAAAATTTTGAATCCCACCACTGGTTCTGAGCTACTTTCATCCAGTAAAAATGCTAAAATAAAATATAGTTTTATTTATTTAAAATGAAAAGCATTTCAGTTGCTCCATTCTTTTCCTATATCAAATTCCTACTTTAGATGAAACCTCCTCCTAATTTTAGTCTGCAGCTGATTCAAATATTTAATTACTTTTTAACTTTTGTATTTGTGGGGTTTTTAGACGAGCTGTTCACCGCCCTGAGTCCCTAGGGAGAAGGGCGGTATATAAATGTAATTAATAAATAAATAATAAATAAATAAATATGGTGACCCCTCCCCCCAAAATGGCTCCTCCTCTGAGAAAAAATTCAGCCCCAGATACAGATCTTGTGTCTTTCAAGCAATCGGTTCATATACAGCTATTGTCTTTGAAATATATAACAATCCATAATCAGGAGGCTGTGAGTTCGATCCTAGGTAGAGGCTAATATTTGGAATAGACTCTCTTGCTCGAGCAGGAGGTTGGATTAGATGACCTCCAAGGTCCCTTTCAACTCTGTTATTCTATGATTCTATAAGTATGGATGAAACCGACATCACTGTTTTTATAAGGTTGCCATACTTTTCTAACCAAGAATGAAGCAATCACAATTCAATGTTTTCCTAGGTTTTAATTTCCAGATGTGCTGAATAAATTCAATTCAGTGCATTTCTTAATAAAAACATGTTTCTATTTAGCCCAAAAGATCACATAGAAATCAGTTGCTAACCAACAACTTACTTAACTGATATAAACTATGGACTATCAACTACTTAACTAATATAAACTACGGGCTGTTCGATTCTAAAAATAGAGAAAGTTGGCTGCGCTGCCATTCTGCCTTTCTCTAAAGTTAAGCCCAGAGGGTAATAAATTACAAAAGGCGTTCCTAGTTCCACAAGGACAAAAAGAAGAAAGGGCTTTCGAAGTTTATAAGACAGAGAATTCTAGTACAATGTTTGCTAGACATCTACAAAATAAATTTTTGTAGTTTGCTCTCATCCCTTCTTCATCAAATATACAGCTTCCTTGGAAAAAGGAGTTTAGAGCATTTTTACTTACTTACTTACTTATTTATTAAATTTATGTGCCATCCATCTCACTGTCAACATTTTGTGTATACATTGATGTATAATTTTAAAATTATTGTAAAAATTACATTTAAATAATTTTCCAGGATGTATATCTGTTATAATAATCTATGAAAGATCAAGCCAGCCAAAGGATAAATATGTAATGAGTAAATGCATTCATTTGCAAATTAATTTATATTTTTCCTTTTAAATCCCTTGCTGTTTATTTAGTGTATGGCATATTGCACATTTAGTGTATGGCATATTGGACTTGCAATCAGTGGTGGGATTAAATATTTTTTACTACCGGTTCTGGACGTGGCTTGGTGGGCGTGACCGGGGAAGGATACTGCAAAATCCCCATTCCTTCCCCACCCCACGAACCTGCTTTCCAGCTCCGTTTTCCTGTGCAGGGCAACAAAAGAAGACCCAGACAATCAGCTGGGACTCAGGAGGCAGAGAATAGATGGGGCGGGGCCAGTCAGAGGTGGTATTTGCTGGTTCTCCGAACTACTCAAAATTTCCGCTAGTGGTTCTCCAGAACTGGTCAGAACCTGCTGAATACCAGCTCTGCTTGCAATATATATTAACATTTCACTTTGATTAATAAAACACACTAAAATATAAACATTAAAAAGGTCTGTCTTCAAATTCAAATGTCTGGGCCATCTAACCATTGAAATACAGCATCATATATAAGAAAAAAAATTAGGTATATGCCCTTAGCTTAGTCTGTCACAATGTGATCTACAGTTTGACATGGGATCCCACAGTCACACTGAGGGGAGGATGTTATGTCCCATTTATGCAGTGAATCCCAGCAGACACCACATGAAGTGCGAATCCTATTCAGGATTGTCCATTGCTGGTGTGGTAGTTCAAAGCCTGGCACCTTTTTGTGGGATTATTTATATGCCTTCCTAGGCCTGGAAGGTCAGTGACCGATTTGGTTTTCTATTGGAAATCGATGTTAAAGTTGTTGGGCAGATCTTGTGCAAGTGGTTTCCTAGATTTGAGTCTTCCTGCTGATAAATGACAAAGGTTGGCATGCACCAGTAGGAGTGAGTTGTTCATAATTTTTCTGTATTCTCTCATTAGTCACTAACATCCAATGACAGATATGGCACAAGAAGAAGTAGTAGTCCATCTTGCCTTTGTAAAACTGGTAGTGCTACATGGCTCAGAACAGGAAGCCAGCAAGTCAGAATGGTTTTAATACATCCACTTATAATCCTCATGGTGTCGTTGAGTCTGACGTCTAGCTTACTAGTATGGCAGCTGTTAAGCCATACAGGGGCACAGTATTCTCCTTTGAAAAAGATGGTGTGGTGATCTAAGATCCTGTTTAGGTACACACCTTAATGAGACCTGTCACTTTTTAACAAGGGGAAGCTTGTTAAAACTTCTAACTCCAGAACTGATCGTAATGTGGGAGGTTGGGTGAGTCACAAATAAGTGCTAGGTACAATGTGATTTCTACTCAGTAGCATGCCAACTGATGAATTTCTTTAATCTATTAGGATGCTCTTTGCCAGTCCATTATTCTATTTAATCCCCTTCATTTAATATATTTATGAAATCCACCTCTTTCATTTCCTAACAGTGCTCTGGGGGCCTATGTGGACCTGATAGGATTGTTGGATATAAATGTAAGGTTTATACACTGGTATTTTGCTCCGCAGGGTACCCTCTTCCCAAGTGTTACCACTTCATTAAAATTAAAACTTTAAAATTGACTGTCAGGGAAGAAGTGAGTCTTTTAGTGACAAAAAAGGCATGTGTAAAATGGCATCGTGGACATTAATATAATATGTCTTCCCCAGGGCCAGCTTTAAATTCAGGTTGAGCAGATAATGGCTTAGGGCACCAAAGTTTAAGGGGCATCAAAAAAAAACAGGCCAGAAGAAAAATGATCAAATGCTAAATTTATTGTAGGAATATAAAAATGTTAAAATAATTATTCCAAAAGTGCAAATCCTCACATTGAAGAGAGTTTAGGAATGTTCAATCCTTCAGAACAAATGTATCATTTTGGTTTTCCTTTGTTTGTAGTTACTTCCTTCAAGACTTGGAATAATATGGGCTAAAATTCTGTAAAGGGTTTCCCTATCCATTCTTGTCTTATGTAATTAAATATACATATAGGTAGCCAAAATAATTTATAACTAATTAATCCTAGAAAAAGAATATTGCATTACAATGCAATTATAAAAAACCACATAGCTCCCCGGCCTAGTCAATAGAAATTTTCTTTAGTCTAAAATCCACTCACATTTCTAAAGACTTGGGTAATGTTTAATGTCACTCAAAGAGAGCTTGTTTAATTTGAAATATGATAGAGTTTTTAAAAATCTAAGCTCTAACATTGGGACATACAAAATGTAAGTTTAAAAAATAGCATCACAGCATTAAACTATCCATATATGCACATACAATTGCTGGCCTTTTTAAAAAGAAACATGCATGGATTGAGTACTTTTAGATACATTAGGTCAAAATAGTTAATAGTTAAACTGAAACAATGATATAGTGATAGAAAAGCAAAGAATCCGATCCTGGAGATTAAGTGTCATTAAAACCTGTTTATATAATATCTGTTACATATTTTTATCTATGAATAATTATTGTTGAACCCAGCCATTCTTAATGTAACAAAGGTTTGCAAAGGTTGTGCAAAACTCAAAGAGTTTGATGGAGACCATTTTGGCGGTCAGATGATCTAACAATTGCAGAGACAGAGATACAAAACAGAAGATCAGGGTGTGTCAGATGTGAACAACTAGATTCACATGTGTAAAGTTCAAAGTAGCTACTTTATTATTTTCTGACAATAATACAAAAATATGTCCATACTGGCACCTTTTGCTTGGGAAAGACTACATAAGGCTCAAAGGTGTGTGGGGAGCAAAGGGTATTTTGTCAGACTTTGCTCTCTGGTGCTTATATGGTGAGTCCAGGCTAATCATACTACTTGAGCATTCTTCCCATCTGGGATGGTTACTATCCGATGGGTATAAACCATAGCTGCTTGGTCATAAATATTATGATTAGGAAATGTGGTTCTCTAGATTTTTGGATGAAGTTTGAAAAGATTCCTTTTCCAGATATTTTGTCTATTTCAGGGCTTTTACTTCATTTTTTTTGGAAGCAATCATGCAAATTGTTAGCAGCTGTGACTCTAGGAACTCAGAAATGTGGGTTGCTACACTGCAGCTGCAAATGGTTCATCCCTGGGCTAAATGCATCAATTAAAATACAGGTAGGGAAAGTACACAGAGCAGTGCTTCTTCAACCTTAGCACATGCTGTTCTGGGGAATTCTGGGAGTTGAAATCCACATATCTTAAAGTGGTCAAGATTAAGAAGCACTGATGTAGAGCATGACATTTGGATTTGTTCTTTTGGCCAAAAAGAAGCATCTGTGTAAACTTGTTCCTTCAATGAAATAAAATGTCACATTTTTGTGGGTGTTTGTGTTATGTGCGTGCTTCTGATCTCCTTTTGTCTTTTGTCTGTGTGTAGGGGTTTAATTAAATAAATATTCTTTGCTCTGGATCTACGACCAGGAGGTTAGAATGGAGGAATTTGCAGTGTTCTCTGTATATTGGCTGACTTTTTGTGAATTTTTTTCTTTTAACAGATCCTAGCAAGAACCCACCTGTTTTTTAATTTGGTTTTTCTTTTGAAAGCTGCTCTTACACAGATTGAATGAGGACCCATTCTGCTCAGTTTCCAGAGACTTATCATGCAGGCCAGCAGGTTGAAAAGAACCTTGAGTCTCTGTATAAAATTACTTTCCAGCATACTTTCCAACATACATTTCCAACATTGGGTTGAAAAGAATTAAAAATATAAGTGCATACATTTTTTATCAAAATAGTTGTCAAGAGATACAAATATATTATTCTGTTGTAACATAAATAGCCAAGAATTTTGATGATGTAAGATTTTCTGTTATTGCAACAGAATATCTTTTTATATGCAATTAATTTTCCTAAAAGGTCTTTTGAGCAGCTGGTAAAACTGTTCTGTTATGGTTATAGTGATTAACTATTTTAGAAAGTTCCTTTGCTTTATTGTAACTTTTTTTTACTAATTTTTATTTGGACTAATTTTTTTTCTTATATTTTTTTTATGGCTTACTTTTAAACAGTCTCTAATACACATTGGTATGCTTTGCACACTGCACGTAACCATGATTTTAACCCATGGTGAGTTTCACATATTCATTAGCCACTTGGGTAATTTTGAGCCAGTCACTCTCTCACAGCCCCACCTACCTCACGGAATTGCTGTTGTGAGGGAAACAGGAGTAGGAAAATGTGTTGGATATGTTCACTGCCTTAAGTTATTTGTAAAAACAATAAAGGCAAGAAGATACAAATAAATATGCATGAAATGGTATTGTGGGGGGATTTGGCATGTGGGGGCAGAGTGCCTTTCAAATAACAGGATGCCAAGTTAGTTTTAATGAAAAATGATTTGCTAATGAACCAACCACACATCAAATGTCATGTTAACAATTCTTGATAGGTTGTTTGATCATTTTCCCCCTCAATGTCTAGGATGCAAACTAGAAAAGGCTGCAGAGAAGCTATTTGGTCAAGAAGCAGAATAAAGAACAGTTATGTCCCAAGTACTAAATAAAGTATTTGATCTTACAAAAAAATTAAAAAATACTCTATTTGCTGAACGCAAATGGATGTTGCTCAGAAAAAAAACAGATGAAATATTTACTATTGCAATAATCATACGAATTCCATATCTGAACTATTATGGAAAACGCATTCCATACAGAAACAAACATAGTGTATCAGTTAAGGCAAAAACTCCCCCCCCCCCATCCTTCTAGCTGGCACATCTTCCTTTTAGTTGTGTGTTCCCCTCACACACTCTAATTTTGTCTGTTTTTTATTGTGCAGAATGGCTATTTTTGCACAACTTTCTTAATTTATATGGCTGCCCATCTCAAGTTCATGACTCTGGAATATGCCTCTTTTGTTGGACCTAATGGGACAGGTAGATACAGTATAATGGGGAAGAGGTGGCCCTTTAAAACCGCAGGCCCATATAATGAAGGGCTTCACAGTTTAAAACCAGCAGCTCATAAAGCATGCACTGATGCATTGAAGAGGGCACTTAACTGCCCATGCAGCTGCATTCTTTACCAGCTGTAGATGCTTTTGAATTAACCATTTTGGAGTCCATACAATATGTATTCTAAACTCACCAAATGAATTTAGTTTGCATAAAGCACAAATTCCTCCCCATGGTTAATACCAAATAAGCTTAAAATGCTATACTAATATAGCAGACATGGCTTACCTGGCTCAAGTTAAATCTTCTGAGGTGGTACAAACCAGGCTTTTCAAAAGGAGTTGTGAGTGGCATATTCATATGACAGTGTGTTTCTATTGCTCACTTAAGAACCACAGACATTCTTATAATAAAAATGCCATCACAAGTTGGCACTTGATTTTCCAGAGTGGAAAAATTTTGTATTGGAACAACAGTACTGTAATACCACTGCCACCAATCAAGAAATATAGAAACTTTGGTGGGTGCCAAGGAAAATAATGTGGGCAGACTTGGGGACTCCAGCATAAAATAGAATATTTTGTAGTTAGATAATCTATAATCCTCTCAACACACACCCATACATACCAGGTGAGATTTGAGAGCTGCGTAATGGGCACATGTTACGTGAACAAAGAAGTTGCATAACGGATCATCCCAAAAGGTTTATCTAAATCCAACATCCTGGGAAGTCTCAGGAATCTGTTAAGCATAAAAGCTCATAAAAGCTTCTATATAGTCACACCTTTCAGTTTCTATTTAAAGCAGATTTATTTATTTATTTATTTATTTATAATGAGCTTAGGTTAATTTAGATGAGCTTAGGTTCTGTTCCCGGAAACAATGCTATCAAAATCAAAAAGATTTTTTTAAAAAATCATCTAATATTCTTATTAAAAAGCCCTCTCATTTATTAGCTGGGTTGACACAAATGTTAAAAACTCACGGCATAATAATTTAACATTTGAATGAATCTATCCAATTGTGATTTATTCTATAAAGTATAGTTAAACATGATTGTATGTGTAAAAAGCGCATACAGTCTTCAAGGCTAGTTTCTTAGTATGATTTGATTGCTGATTGTACCCTATGACTATCATTAAGTGTTGTACATTATGATTCTTGATTCTTATCGAATGTATCTTTTCTTTTATGTATACCAGGAATAGTCAACCTTTTTATACCTACCGCCCACTTTTGTATCTGTTAGTAATAAAATTTTCTCTAACCGCCCACCGGTTCCACACTAATGGTGATTTATAAAGTAGGGGACAAAACCCCTACCTCCTACCATGAAAGCTAGTGGGTGGTAGGGACCAGGTTTTACTATCACTGATGTATACTGAGAGTATTTACTGATGTATACTGAGAGTATTTACACCAAGAAAAATTCCTTGTGTGGCCAATAAAGTATTCTATTCTATTCTAGTTTGCCATTGCTTCATTTCAAGATGTTTTTAAGATTTCCTACTTGCGCCAAAACCCCTGATATTTCCAAGTGATTTTCCATCCAATTATTAGCCAGACTCAGGCTTAGTTATTTTGAGATCAGCTGAAACCACCACAATGCTTATTAATCAATGCACTTAGTGATGGGATAAAGTATTGTTCTTCCTTTCCTAGCATTGACTAGTTGGATGAGCTTGTTTTCCAGGAACTTATCCGATCCTGTTTCGCCACCTCATAATTCATATTACCCTCTCCATCAAATTACTCCCTTCCGGCAAAGCTCTTGCCTTCTATTATACTCTCCACCCATTCCAAACATCGTAAAGTGATTCACCTGTAAGGTCTCTAACCATCGCACCGATCTCAACTGTAAGGGACGGAAGCCACATTTAGTGGCGATCTCCCAAACTTATTTCTATGCTATGGTGTGGCAGCGATAGATTCCCACCTGTCCCAACCCTTCCCTGGATCCGCGCGGGATGGATCCCGCCAGACACTCACCTAGTCCTCCTGCTGAGCGAGACCACCACCAGCAGGAGCAGCAGGAGCAGCAACAGCAGAAAGCTCAGCCAGCTTGCGCCGAGGACGAAGGCGCCCATGGTCCGGAGGAGCGGAGGAGCGCAGACGCTCTCGCTCTTTCCCCCTCGCGCTTCTGTCTGTGCCGCTCTCCCGCTCTTCTGTCGCCTCCGCTTTCTTCCCGGCTCCCCTTCTTTGCTCTTCTTGCCCGCAGCCCCTTTTTGAAGCGCTCCGCCCCCGTTCCGGGTTCGCGCTGGGCCTCACCTTACCCCGACCCCGGCAGGCTTCGCTTCGTGGAGGGAGGAGAAAAGAGCGGGCTTTCGCGTCTGTCTGCCTTTCCTCACCTGGCTTCAGCTCAGACCAAAGTGGTTGCCGAAAGATTTCCACTTCGTCTTTCTTTCCGGTACTTCGAGGAGGGATTTTTCGGGAATGAGGAAGCAGCCATGGGCTAATGCCAGGGACTCCAGATTTTCCTCAACTCCCATTGCGTTGTAGCACAGCTAGGCCAGATCGCTATGTGGTAGGGCGTAGAATGGAAGAAGGTTGCTCCAATTACAATTCACCAGAAAAAGCAGCTCATAAATTGATGGCTTGGTCATAATTATATGGCCACACATCGCACATGGCATGACTCCCCGCTGCCGCGCAAAACAACAAAACAATTTTAGAAATATTCAAAAGGGACAAAAAATAATATTTTAGAAGGCTAAGAGACAGCATCCAATTAACAAACAATTGGAGCCACCTAATCAAATTATTGATCCTTTGCGAGATTCCCCAACCCCACTTTTAAAAATTATGGAGAATCCAAAAGAACGTTTGCTTATATGGGTTGTATTTATCAATATTTACCATATTAAATATTAGGTTAATACTAACACATTCATGGAATTTTTATTTATTGTATCATGTAAAAATTATCTATATTAAACCCATTAGGTAGTAATATATTTCCATGAACAAAGCTATATATTTTAACAAAACAGAGAAGAGCAACTGTTTTATCTTTAAATATATTTCCAAATATCTAATATCAGGCAAATATTTTTGATTTCCTGACTTCTGAGAAGGTCTTGAGGGAGTCTTCAGATGACACTTAAAAAAAACTGTCCCAGAGGAACAATCCAGTTACTATCATGTCTATAAGTAACATTTCCTAATGGAAATAAAAGAATGCATTTGGCACAAATCTCACTTGAACATACAGCATGGTAACTCAGATCCTTTCGGTTCATAAACATATTGTTAGAGACTCCATGAAATCAATAATTTATTATTCTTACATTAAGAAAATTGGTGCTCAAAGGTCAAATGTTGCTATTACTCTGGGAATGCAGCAAGGTGACATTGTGATTCTCCTTCCTCTTTTGGCAAACCGATTAAAGAAAGGACAGGTGATTGCTGGTTTTGTCTTTAAACTGGAAAATGCATCCCTTTCTCTTTGTAGGCTATTGTGAATGTATTGGCTGATTGACTAAGTAGAGTTCAGTGTCACCTCACTCCAAACCAACTCTGGGAGGTTTGCAATATAAAGAGAACAAGCTAAAACTCAACAAGGTAAAGAAAAAAAAAACAGTATAAGAAATAAACAAGAGAGAAATCCAGAAAACCAACAGCAAAATATATGCAATAGATACCAAATTCAGCCAACCTGTGCCAAGGCTTGAGATCCAGAAGGTCGTCTGGGTGAATGTAAATTGGGTGCCAGCCTGCAGGCTTAGATGAGCACTACAGACCTCTATTAATGAGAGATGGCTTTGCGATGCAGGTTTCTCCAGCCTGTGCCATTCCTAGAGAGAGAATCTCTGATGAACCAAGGCTGGGAGAGACTGGGGATTTTCATGTTCCCAACAGCCTCTAATTACAGTTTGGGAACTGGGCAACTGCAGTCTCATTTTGGAATAGTAAAAGCAGCATTATGTTGCAAGATCTTTCCCTTTGAGATGCGCATGTGATGTCATAATGTATCTACAAAGGGGAAATGGCTTGCCTCACAATAGTATGGCATTACTTTCTTCAGACAAATCTATTTTGCCCTCCATAAAGATCCAGCTGGAAGAACGTAGGAAAATAAACAAAGAAACTTCCATATTTTTATACAGGTACATAGATCGGAGATAAGAGCCAGTTTGTTATACAGGAACTCCTCCACTTAAAACAGCTCATTTAGTGACGGTTTGAAGTTACAATGGCACTGAAAAAAGTGACTTATGGCTGTTTTCACATGATCATTGCAGCATTCCCATGAGCATGTGATAAAAATTCAGATGCTTGGCACTTGACTCATATTTTTTAACCTGACAAGCAGTCAGTGGGGAAGCCAAATTATCTTAACAACTGTATTACTAACTTAACAACTGCAGTGATTCACTTAACAGCTTCGGCAAGAAAGGTCGTAAAATGGGGCAAAACTCACTTAACAAATGGATCATTTAACAATAGAAATTTTGGGCTCAATTGTGGTTGTAAGTTGAGGACTACCTGTACTGGTTGAAGGCACCAGGGTTAGGGTTAGGGAGACTGGAAGTTCTGTTCCTGCTTTCAGCATGATGTCAGCTGGATGACCTTGGACCAATTCTTCTCTCTCAACTATTGGAAGAAGGTGGCAAGGAAAAACCACTTCACAAATCTTACTCAGAAACCTCAGGGGTTAATCAAGGCAGGCACCAGAAGACAGGACTGACTGGAAAGTCACACACAAATGATAAACTGTATAGTCAGGAATTTGCTTTAGGGTTTTCTTTCTTCTATGTGATGCTTTATAGTCTGTAAAATTTGGAGAATTGGGTATAATTTTAGCCTTTCGTCATCCTTCAGGCTGTATTCAGGATGATTTTTTTTTCTCTTAGAACCTTCTTGTGAACTGATAATAACCTGAATTCACTCTAGTTTTTTTAAGAGATTAAGGCAGACGGTTTTCCATTATTCAGGCCCACATCATCATGTGGTTTGTCTAGAATATGGTATTTTTGTTTGGATTTTTTTTAAAATTAATTTGTAAGCTGACGCATGACATGATCTGGGCAGTTCTATAATTTATGTTGATACTACATTGTTATACTTAAAGTAAAATAGGCCTTTATCTTCTTAAAACATATTAATCATTTTTAAAAGAATAGAGAATGAATAAATAAAAAAGGAAAAAAAACAAAGATAAAAATAATTAATATAGAAATATATGCATAAGTGGACCAAGGAGTTATAAAGGTTGTACAGTTAGTGCTCAAATGATAAGGAAATTAACCATAAAGAATAAAGTAAATTGAATTATTTAACAATAGGAGAAAATATCTCAGTGCTCAAATCTCCACTATTGTGTATTTAAAGATACAAAGAAAAAAGGCTTCTAAAAACATTATAAATAAATATTTAGTTTCCAACTTCCCCTTTGTTGTACTCCTACAATATACAATGTTATAAACATTTAAAATGTTCCTGGATTTCTATTCTAAGTCCTTTGGTCAATTATTTTTCTTCCTAAAATAAAAACTATTCTTTAGATATTTACATTTGCCTTGCTGCATAATAAAGGGTATATATAGAAGCTATTCTTGTTAAAATTTGCTAAACCTGTGTTATGAATATGTGCTGTTGAATTCTCATTACTTCATATTTTCCAAGTTAAAAGTTCTGAGTCCTATATTGTTCGTAATGTATTTTTTTCCCACTGTTGTGCTAAGTTTGTCCTCCTGGTTGATAATATATATTTTAGTAAACTATGATTTTTTTATTAATACATTTTGGAATTACGCCTAGTAAAAAAATCGTAATTCTTTCTAGTTTTTATTTATTTTTTAAAAAATACAATTAGATTTCTTTTATTTCTTATGAGATGGAGCTGGTTCCCAAAGTGGGGTAGATAGGATTGATCCCATTATTGCACCTCTTCACTAAATGATTAAAAGAAGTTGACCTTTTATTCACCAAGAAAATAACAGAAGATGTCTATCTTCTATCCTGTCTCTCATACTTTGGGTTTGTGGGTTGGGCACTAGGTAAGGTATCACCTGGAAGGTAATTGGTTGCAGCAGGAACTGCCAGACCATTATTCAGAGCAAGTTGGGGGTCAGGATATCATTAACAGATAACAGATAATCAGAGTTGGAAGGGACCTTGTAGGTCTTCTAGTCCAACCCCCCGCCCAAGCAGGAGACCCTACCATTTCTGAAAGATGGCAGTCCAATCTCTTCTTGAAAGTCTCAAGTGATGGCACTCCCACAACTTCTGAGGGAAAGCTGTTCCATTGGTTGATTGTTCTCACTGTCAGAAAGTTTCTCCTTATTTCCAGGTTAAATCTCTCCTTGTTCAGTTTCCATCCATTATTCCTTGTCTGGCCTACAGGTGCTTTAGAAAATAGATTGACCCCTTCTTCTCTGTGGCAGCCCTCAAATATTGCAAGACTGCTATCATGTCTCCACTGGTCCTTCTCTTCACTAGACTAGCCATGCCCAGTTCCTGTAACTGTTCTTCATATGTTTTAGTCTCCAGTCCCCTAATCACCCTGGTTGCTCTTCTCTGTACTTTTTCTAGAGTCTCAACATCTTTTTTATAATGTGGTGACCAAAACTGGACGCAGTACTCTAGGTGTGGTCTAACTAAGGCTTTATAGAGTAGTATTAGTACCTTACTTGATCTTGATTGTATGCTCTTGATTGTTAAATATGAAAACCCAGAAGTCTTTAGACAGAGGAGATTTGAGCCTTTCACCATGTAAACTTCAGCAATCTACCATATAAGTACTTGGAGATTCTTTGATAAAGAAAAAAATATAGGTTACTGTATTTAAGGAACTGATCTAGAATGTGATGCTCTTCCAATCTCTCAAATAGTCAAAAGAGAGATGTGAATTACAGAAAGCACAAATAACTTTGTTAAGTCATAAAAGGAGAAAAAAGAATGATACTGATAATGAAAATACACTCAGAAATAACATATGTATAACATGTACAGATCAATAATACATTCAAAAGATTCATAACTTCCTTTTCCTTAACCTGCTAAATTGCCTATACTAATTAGGCAGTCTGATGACCAGCAAATTGAAACTCACACACTTCAAACATATGAAGGACCAGAAAATATATGCTTGGGAAGACTTGAGAAAAATAAAATAGAAAGCATTAGATACAGTGGATTGATAATAGAAATTACTGAAAATGTATTGGAAACATTCTGACTGGGAAGCAAATTATGATGTGGAGTTAGACTTCACTTTATAGAACCTAATTAATTTTGTGATAATTTTTTATGATCTCTTGAATCAAGAGTTTCTTCAGGTTCCAATCCCTAGCTAGGTATTATTGTTGTTTTTATTACTAGCCCTGTTTCTCTTCAAAGACTCTGTCCAGAGCAGTAGAAAACAATGAAAATGTTAGACAAAACAGTAGGTGAACAATAGTAAAAACAATTAGTTCAAAAAAAATGCAAGAATTAAAACAAAAGACATCCTTAAGGTCATTAGGTGATATAAACTATTCCTTTAACTGTGTATAAAACTAACAAAGAGTAAAACATGAATTATGTCTTCACTTCTATGGATCCATAAGGATGGTACAAAAGTTCCAAATCTGTACAGCCATTTCAGCACGAGTGATTTTGCTGCATAACTGGGAGCTAGTGAAGTTTTCTTCACAGACAAATAAGGAGTCCCAACTATACAACTTAACCAATTAATTGTTATAAAGAAAAATATTTCCTTCTCCCTCCACATATACCCCACAGAAGAATGCCTAATGAATTGCTCCACCAATTTATTGAAAATTAGAGTTGCCAAAGATGTTGAATATAATTTTTGGATTTGATGTTTAAACTGTTTATGATATTAGAAATACTGTGTATTATTGTTGTTTCTCAAGTAAGATGTTAAGTATTTTATATCTGTATTTGTAGCAAATAAAATGGGAAGTTATTCTTTTTCTTCCTTTCTTTTATTTTTCTTTCCTTTTACACCCTTCTTTTCCTCTTTCTTTGACCTTTCTTTTCTATAACCCTCTTTTTTAAATCTTATCCTTTTTAAACATAATAAAAAATTGAGCCTAAAAAGAGAAAAGAAAGAAAATTGGATGGGCTAAATGGGAAATTAGGTGTTCTTGCTTCTGTAGCAAATTTGCTAATTTAAGATATTTAATCATTCTCATAATCTGAATATGTTTTCATAAAGCAAACAAGAACATTGTGGCTTAGTTTATTTCTTCCTCTTAAGTATAGCTTGTATTAATTAGAACTATAAGAAGTTAGTCATACATCTTTCTCAGCCTTGTGCTACATGCTGTACTGATCAAGGGTTATGAGGATTAGTCCAAAATATTTGTGAGGTCAGGTCTGGTCAGAAAAACCTGTTTTATTTTGACTGATAATTTATTTATTTGATTTGATTTGATTTGATTTGTAAATCACTTACAAGATAATAAGTATAAGTATAAACATGAGTAAGAATACAGGAAATAGGTACGAATAAGTGGGGACAATAGGACAGGGATGGTAGGCATGATTGTGCACTTATGCATAACCTTATGCACTTGTACTAGTTGATGGGATTTAAATAAAGGACTTCCACTGGGCATGTCTCATTGAATCTAAATTTATTTCCTGCTTCAGTGATGCCACCTTCTCATTTATTTTTAACCCAATTATTTACATCTTGGTGGAAGCATATTCAAAACACTGGTCAGTGTTCCAGCAAACGTCCATTCCAATCAGTAACTCCGAGATAAGCATAATCTCAAAAGTACTTTTATTAGAACAGCACCTGGCACATCTGTGAAATCTCGAAATTAAAGTTTTCCCAGACTTCCCACAATGTCCCAAACACGCCTCCAAGATAACAGTACTAAAACTTTTCTTTAAAATGCTGTAGAATTTGGGGAATGTTTGGTTTCAGTGGGGACTCATTTTATCTATCAGGTTTTGGGCTTCAGTCTCCCTTGGCTATTCTAATGGGGAAGGTGACTTGATGGCTTTTCAATTCACCATCCTGGAACTGCTTAGATTTCCAGATAGTTAGGAAAATGCACGTGGTATGAAATAAGACCTTAGGCGAAACTATTTATTTCACTTATGTATGGAGTCCGGGTGCAGGGGTGAGTTTCTACCGGTTCTGTCCACCTCTGTAGAACCGGTAGCTCTGAAGAGCAGCAGATGTTTTTTTCCAGCCACCCACCCACCCGGGCTCTTATCTGACCTTTATTTCCTGATTTTTTCAACTTCAGCTGCCGTGCGAGGCACAGCTGCAGTTAAAAAAGCAGGAAAAGAGGGCTTTTTGAAAGGTTGCTGATCTGCACACAGCGTGCTGGTGACGATTTGCACTGCAGTGTGCAGGGAAGCACATTGTAAATCACCGAACCTCGTAAATGACCGAACTGGTAGTTAACCCTTTTGGATCCCACCCCTGCCCGGGTGAGTAGCTTTTTATTACGCAGGATTAGTAGCAGTTGTGTCTTCTGCTCCTCAGTATTTAGAGCAGAAGCCTTTTAAAATCTGAAGTCTTAAAGGTCTGAAACCTCAGACTCCTCTTCCGAAAAATATAAATACATAAGTATGGATTATATTACAAAAGACACCAATTAGGCACCAGTACACTTATCAAAGTATTAAAAAATATATACATAGCTGTGCATCTTTATTAATGCATTTAATCAATAGTAATTCAACAAGGCTTTGAGCGTATAATAGTTTTTAATAGTGAGATGTATTAACACTTTTTGGAATCGAGAGCTAAAAAATAATTTCATTGCTGACATTCATTGTTGAAAAGCTGAACTACCGTTATAGGTCAAAACAAAGTTGTAATTGTTTGGCATACAAATTCATATCCTCCCACCATCACCACAATCTCCAAATTCCTCTGGTTTAGAAGTCGCCATTATCATTTATTTCCAACCACTTTTGAAAAACTAAGAAGTAGAAATAATGGCAATAAGTAGTATCAATTTTCCAGAAATCTAATTTGTTCTACTGATGTCTAAAGAATTAATGCATATAGTTTTTTTCCAATTTATAAAATGGGTTTTTTTATATGCTGTGCTTGTGATTTTTAAAGAGACTTTTATTATCATCACCACTGTTAAAACATGTTCTGGAAACTAACTATGCTAAAATAAAGAATGCTAATATGGCATTAGAATTTTTGTTTTAAAAAACCCTAACTATTGAAATTTCAATCCTATCTCTACGCAAAGTGACTATTACTATGTTCAGTTGGAGTTTACTACCAAGTAAGTGGATATATCCACTTATCTGGGTTCAAATTCTATTAATCTGAATGAAGTATACTCCCAAATAAGCTTGGCTGGAATTTTTATTTGTAATTTCCTTTTAGTATTTTAAAATACTAGACATTAAAAAAAAAACTGGAGTGAATTAAAGTTTGATCAGGAGCCAAAATACTAACTAGGACAGTGATTCCATAAGAAACATGTGACTATTTCTCAGTTTTTCCATTCAAAATATTCCCAAAGTTTTTCCCATTAAACTGAATTTACCAAGAAACAAGGGCATTCATGCATACAGCTTGAGGTTAGGGTGGGAGGGAAGGAAAAGGAAATAAATCTAAATTGAGGAGTTTCTGTGCTGTTAACTTTCTGACCTTAACTCCCTGGTGCACCTAGGCGCGTGATTTAATAGACAAGGACTTCCTAGAGAAGATCCAGATGTCTTGAATAACTCAGCTTGGTTTTTCTTCTATGCAAACAAAAAACTACTAATGTTGGAGAATAAATTTAGAGGTGAAAGGAAGGAAAACGAAGGTTTGGAACAATTTCTTTGATCCAATTTCACCAAATAATTCAACTACATTTAACATTAAGGGCATCAATATAATTAGTGAGCACCTCTCTTTTTGCTATATAGATAGTAGGTATGGGGAATAGAAAGCAGGTGCCCCACAGTCTTGTTTGATCAACCTATTCTTCACATTCATCAAACACACACATACACACACACATATATATACATACACACACACACACACACACACACACACACACACACACACACACACACACGCCTTCTTATTGGAGAAGATGGAACTGAAATATACCTGGATTTATGCCTTGTACCTTTTAGCTGTTTCCTGCTAGCATTTTTCCACTGTTCTCTTATGATGTGAACTTAACATGAAAAAACTGATTGCTGTTTGTAGCATATGCCCATATCTCCAACTGACTCTGGGCACAAGCCCTTCTGCTACATCTGGGTATTCCCCTTCTGTTCCCTGTCTATATATATATATATATTTATTTGATTAGTCAATCACTTACAAGATAATAAGTATAAGGATAAACATAGTTATGAATACATGAAATGAATACATATAAGAAAAATAAAAGAAACAATAGGACAGGGACGGTAGGCACCTTGGTGCACTTATGCATGCCCCCTCTTAGGAAAGGGGTGAGGTCAATAGTAGACAGTCTAAGGTTAAAGTTTTTGGGGTTTGGGGAAGAAACCACAAAGTCAGCTAGAGTATTCCAGACATTGACCACTCTGTTGCTGAAGTTGTATTTCCTGCAATCACGTTTGGTGCGGTTAACCTTGAGTTTGTATCTATTGTGTGCTCTTGTATTGTTATGGTTGAAGCTGAAGTATTCATTGACAGGTAAGTCATTGCAATGTATAATTTTATATACTATACTTAGATCGGACTGAAGGTGGCATAGTTCTAGGTTTTCTAGGTCTAGAATTTCAAGTCTGATGGCCTAAGGTATTCTGCAACGAGTAGAGGAGTGGAGAACACTTCTTGTGAAATATTTCTGGACTTTCTCAACTGTGTTAATATCAGATACATAATGTGGGTTCCAGACTGATGAGCTGTATTCAGGTATTGGTCTAGCAAATTGTTGTGTATTGACTTAAGTTTCCACTCAGGTCCGTGCTTTCCCGCTCAAAGCTTCCCCTTGGATCTAACAGCCAAGACAGAGGGTTCCTCGTAAATGACAAAGTGTTTGTCAGGAACTTTGCTGGGCAACCACTGTGGTTACCGGGTCATGTGGTAACAGTAACTGGTCCTAAGTCTTATAGAGTCCAGCTACCTGATGGGCGTGTCTGGCGGCGCCACGTGGACCACTTGAGGAGACGTTGGAGCATGGCACCCAGAGGTCATCTAGACGGTCCCCATACAGAAGCACCACCATCACCTGGAGGAACCAACCTCCAGCCCACCAGGGATGACAGCCTACCTGAAGAAGAAGCTGACCAAGGTCCTGACCCAGTTCCAGACGTCCCAGCAGCCTCACCTCCGATAGAAGCCATGCAGCAGGCAGAAGACATCAACCCAGCGCCATTTCCAACCGAACCAAGAAGATCTGGATGAGTACGCAGGCGCTCAACTTATTTACAGGACTACACATGCTCCTCACTGGGAGGGAGGAGTGCTGTGTATTGACTTAAGTTTCCACTCAGGTCCGTGCTTTGAGCGGGAAAGCATGGACCTCTCCCATTGGTTGATGCCCCTTTGACAGCCGGTTATAAAAGGAAGCTGTCAAACGGCATCAGCTGTTGCCGCTCCAGCTGGCTGCCGTGTTAGAGCGGCAGTAGCGGTAACCCTTTATTTCAAAAATAAAGTGAGAACTGAACCTTTGCCTTGGTGTCTGCCTGAGTGATTACCACCGCTCTACAACACAAATGTTTTGTACAGATACAGAATTCATCCATTCTGATTTTCTACTTTATTCATCCATTTGTCTGCTTCTGCTGGCATCAAGGCTCCTCCCCTTTGTATGTATGTCATATGGTGCATTTGGACCACACATCCACATACCCCTACATTGTGCTTCTAGCTGGAATAATTTATGTTTGATTGAATATGTACCGTGAAGTCACTGCCAACTTTTAGAGACCACATAGACTTATTTATCTTTAATGGTACTTTTTTTGTTGTTTAAATTGCCCACCAATAGTCAGCTGATAAGCTTATCTTGCTAGCATTACTTAAAGGATAGTCAGATCTTGCCTCACAAAATATTTCTTGGCACTTTGGGATTTCCCTCTTCTCTGCATGTTTACTTAACATTTCCTTTTGAAATAAGGAAACACTCATATAGTAAACTCATCCTCCCACAATGTCTTCCCAAATTCCACATCATCAAGTATGTAAGAAGGCATTAGATGGATGTACTCACTCACTTCTTCCTAAACTACCATCTGGGGCTGAAGCTTTGCCTGATTTCTATGCAGGATTGCATCCTCCCCCCAAAATTTTAAACTATAACCACATCCTATTCCAGCTAGTGTGACTAATTCTCCTGAGTTCAACTTAGGCAGCTTTTCGTGAGCTTACCCTGTTTTTGTGAAAATACATCTGTTTCCACCACTCTTCCATTCATTTGTAGGAGAAAACCTTTTGCTTCTTTCTCTTAAAACAAAATCCAGATGTTATTTTTCTTGGCATAGTCTGGAAAAACTCTGCGGTAACACATACCCTAGAGTTAGGGTGTGCCCAGCCGATCCAAAATTATGCTAAGTGTTTTGCGTACCGTATTTGGATGTAGCGACAACAGAAGAGCTGAGAAGGCACAAGAGGAAAAGATGAAGAAGAAAAAACTCAGAAAGATTAGGTGGTGAGGAAGATTTCTCTCCCCTTTTTTCCTTTTTAATTACATTTCCTAAAAGGGGAAAATTGTAACATTGTGTTGAAAGAAATATCCTTCTGGGTTCAGTTTCAAGTGGGGAAAAAGACACTGGAAACATGGAGGCTGCTTGGAAAGTTTAATGGTGGACAGGACCACATGGCCTGGAGTTCCAGAGAAAGATGATAACATGCTTCAAGGTGAGAAGAGATCAAGAAAAAAAAGGCTGGGGTACTGAGAGTGCCTGGGTTTTATACCCTCTGTTGGGATTGGAATTGGAGCTTGTATTCTAATTGGTTGTCAGACTCCCAGGGGCAACTCTGTAGGATGTCCTGAGTTCCAGGCTTGGTCTAGCCTTGCTGGGTGATTATGCCCTTAAAAGGGCTTTTGGTAATTGCTGTAGCTTTACCTGGAGTTCCTTGTTATGTAAAGTATTCTGGCCCAGGCCTTAATGGCCCACCCATTAACAAAGGTGGGGGTGAGTTTCTGCTTCTGAGGTGAGTTTCTGCTTCTTATTTATTATTTATTTATTTATTGTACTTATATACCGCCCTATTTCCCTGACTCAGGGCGTTGCACAGCCAAATTAAAATACAGAGGACAATACAAAATTAAGAACAGTTAAAAGACCAAATATAAAAGGCTGAAATTTATAAGAAGTTTAAAAGCCAAACTAGATAAAAACCAGATTAAAATCCTAAAAACCCCTAAAAACCCCTAGGCCAGACCGGCTTGATGAAATACATAAGTTTTCAACGTGCGCCGGAAAGTCAGGAGATCAGGGATGATCCTCATCTCTGGGGGTAATTTGTTCCAGAGGGAGGGGGCTCCCAATGAGAAGGCCCACACCCTCGGAGTCGCCAGCCGTCCAGCCAGCGGCACCCCAAGGAGGCCGACTCTATGGGAGCATACTGGCCAATGGGAGGCTGATAATGGCAGGAGGCGGTCCCGCAAATATCCTGGTCCCAAGCCATGGAGCGCTTTAAAGATGGTAACCAAGACCTTGAAGCGCACCCGGTGGACCACCAGGAGCCAATGCAGCTCACGCAAGAGCGGTGTAATATGGGAGCCCCGAGGAGCCCCCAACACCACCTACCCGGCCGCATTCTGCACCAGCTGAAGCCTCCGGGTGCACTTCAAGGGAAGCCCCATGTAGAGAGCGTTGGCATAGTCTAGGCAGAAGATCACGAGGGCGGAAGTGACCATGCGAAGTGCATCCCGATCCAGAAAGGGCCGCAACTGGTAGATCCTACGGACCTGACCAAAAGCCCCCCTGGCAACGGCCGCCACATGGTCCTCCAATGACAGCCATACATCCAGGAGGACACCCAGATTGAGTTTCTACTCTTCTTATGGGAAATATTCTGCCTTTTTAATATTTCCTAGGCTATTTCAATTTTCTAGGAGAGGGGTGGGTGCTACAATTGATTATCAAATATTTCCCATTGTTTTATTTTTAAGTAATAGAAAGTGTTTATATTTAGTTATGCTGGCCACATGACCATGGAGACGTCTTCGGACAGCGCTGGCTCTTCGGCTTTGTAACGGAGATGAGCACTGTACCCTAGAGCCGGAAACGACTGGCACATATGTGCATGGGGAACCTTTACCTTTATCTAATATAAAGTGAAGAAAAAATGTTTGGCTTTGGCCTAAAAACAAGAAGACCTGCCTTTAGCTGTGTGACTTAGAGCCAGTCACTCTCTCTCAGCCCAACCCATCTCATAGGGATATTGTAGGGAAAATAAGTTTTTTTCACAGTGATGAAGCATGCAATTTTAGAGTTCAGCAACATTCAGTTCCCTTTGTAACAAAAAATTAAATTCTTTTAAACCAAGTGTAACATCTAGTTATTATTTGAATGAACATTGTAAGTTATCAATAATGTACCTTAGGCTGCATCCAAGTATTTATTGTATGATAAAGGTTTTGTTCTTAAGCTCATTACTTAGTTTTAAGGACTCCACTGTATTGTTACTTAATATTGTTTGTGCATATTGAAAAAAGAAAAAGGGAAGATAAATTTGACAGCAATTAAATACAAAAGAAAAAAAGGCCATTCCATTTTTAACTTCCCACTTTTTTGCTTCTGGTAATTTACAATATTTGTAAGCATTTTGAGCCCCCTTAGGAGCCAGAATGTGAATGTTTATTTTTGTTGTGCTGTGTGATGACCCAGCTCAGTATTGTCCACCTGCTGCCCATTCACTTGCCAAGTCCTTATGGACCCAGTCCATTCCAGCTTTCATAGCCCTTTGTGGGTTTGTTAGCTTACAAGACACTGAAATGGAGAAAATCAATCAAACAAAATGGAGGCTGCACCCTCTTTTCCTTCCCTGTCTTTCAGATGTGATCATAGTCAGACCCAGTTCATCTCTTTGCCTAATCCCATCAGACCCAAACTGACCTGCTTGCCCCAAACAAAGACCCCCTGCAAGCCCATCTACACCAAAGAATAGAAGCCTCTTCACCATCCCAGCCCATGGGCTGCCTTTACAAGGAAATTGCAACACAGAGAGTTTTAGTGTGTTGGAGGATACAAATACTTCACAACGGGCATTGTATCATAAATTACACTTCAGATGCAATTTAATGAATCTTTCTAACGTAGATGCACACAGTTATGAGATGCAGAGTATAGAAGGTGTGCACATGCTTTTCTCTAAGAAGAGCTGGATTTTTACCCTCCAGTTTTTATAATCTTTTCTGCCTTTTTTTTCCCTGTTATACTAATAAAGTTCATGTAATTTTCTGTTGGAAGAAATATCCTTCTGGGTTCAGTTCCAAGTGGGGAAGAAAGACACTGGAAACAAGGAGACTGTATGGAAAGATGGTTTAATACTGGATAGGACCACATGTCTTGGAGCTCCTAAGTGAAAAGGATGATCACATGCTTCAAGATGTTGGGTGAAGGAAAAGAAGGGCCAAGATGCTGAGAGATCCTTGGTTTTATGCCCTCTGTTGGGATTTGAATTTGACCTTGTATTCTGATTGGTTGTCAGATTCCCATGGGACCATGCAGGGGCAACTCTGTAGGCTGTCCTGAGTCCCAGGCTTGGTTGAGCCTTGCTGGATGATGATGTAATGAAAGGACTTTGGGTAATTCCTATTATAGCTCTACCTGGAGTAGATCTTTGTTATGTAAAATAGACTGGCCCAATCCAGAGTAATGGCCATTAGGAAAGGTGTGGGGGGGGAGTTTCTCCCTCTTTGAGTTTCTACTTTTTTTTAGGGGAAATATTCTGCCTTTTTAATATATCCTAAAATATTTCATTGTCCAATAGAGGAGTAGGTTTTAACTTCCAACATTTCAAAGACTGATGCAAAGTAGCAAAATGTAATAAACATACGCTATTAATTCTAATCTAACTAAATATTTAATGATTGATTATGTATCCGCATACAGACAGGAGGTTGTACGACTTGCCTCATGGTGTAACCAGAACAATCTGGAACTGAACAGATTCAAAACTGTAGAAATGGTGATAGACTTTAGAAGAAACCCTCCCATACTACCACCCCTTACAATACTAGTCAACACAGTAGAGACCTTCAAATTTCTAGGTTCTGTTATATCACAGGACCTAAAATGGACACCTAACATCAAAAACATCATCAAAAAAGCACAACAAAGAATGTTCTTTCTGTGCCAACTCAGAAAGCTCAAACTGCCCAAGAAGCTGCTGATTCAGTTCTACAGAGGAATTATTGAGTCTGTCATCTGCACCTCTATAACTGTCTGGTTTGGTTCTGCAACCCAACAGGACAGACACAGACTTCAGAGGATAATTAGGACTGCAGAAAAAACAATTACAACCAACCTGCTTTAATCGAGGACCTGTATACTGCATGAGTCAAAAAGAGGGCTGTGAAAATATTTACAGACCCCTCACATCCCGGACATAAACTGTTTCATGACGCTATAGAGCACTGCACACCAGAACAACTAGACACAAGAACAGTTTTTCCCAAACCCCATCACTCTGCTAAACAAATAATTCCACTGTCCAACTATTTACAAAGTCTGCATTACTATTACTATTAATCTTCTCATCACTCCTTATCACCCATCACCTTTTCTTTTATGTATATTGAGAGCATTTACACCAAGACAAATTCCTTGTGTGTACAATCACACTTGGCCAATAAAGAATTCTATTCTATTCCATTCCGTTCTGTTCCGTTCTATTTTCTTTTATGTTATGGACGAGTCAGTCAGAATAATGTGGAAACATGTGCACAATGGGAAGAGCTGTGGTGCAAAGGGATTTGGGATAATTGGATACATTAAGCCTTCAGACCACAAGTCTCTGAACAGCTATAAATATTTGTTGCACTGCAGGCAAAGATCTCTGATAGATGTTGCTTCATGTCAAACCATCAAAGACTTTCATTAAGAGCTACTGGCTTGTCAGGAAATTTGGACTTCACATTAGGTAATCTTCTCCTGAATCTAATGCTTTCAAATAATGATGAACCTAAGGAATACTGAACATTTTGTGATGGGAGTGCTTGCTTGAGAATATCTATATCAAAAATGTACTTCATGGATTTGTAACTTGGGATTTTCATGTGGAACAAACTTTAAGTGAGATGAGATATGCAAGAGAAGATATGGGAGGAGGTTGTTCTTGGTACAGCACTTGGAGATCACAGGCTGGGAAATCTGTATAAACTCATTGATTCAATTGTACTTAGAGCACATGTGTACTCTAATAGAAAGGAAAACCTCCAACTTGTAATTTGTTTTTTTTTAAAGGTATTCTCAAGATGAACAAATGTAATCCTATCCAAAAGAAAGTTTACAACAAAAGACAAGGCGAAACTTCATAAAGTTGACATCATTTATTTATGCTTGTTCTTATTTGAAGCATAACATTTGTTCCAAGCCAAGAAAGGACATCCTGCAGTGGTACCTTCTGAAATGAACACTGAGTGCTTCTGTACCAGAGACAAATTCCTTGTGTGTCTAGTCACACTTGGCCAAATAAAGTATTCAATTCACATTCTGAAATGGGATTCAAATTCAGGTAAAAATAGGACCGCATCATGATTGTTCTGGTAGTTCTGTTTAAAAATGTAATTGCTAAAAATTAAAAAGCAAATGTGCTTTCCCCCTGAAAAATATAAAAGTATCACATGAATTTACATATACTAAAGATAAATGTAAATGTATAAGAACTGTCTAAGACTGTTCTGTAAAGATACTAGGTAGAACTATGGGCTACTATAGTGGTTCTCAACCTGTGGTCCACAGACACCTGGTGGGGAGGGCACGATGTTGTCACAGAAGGTCTGTGAAGGTTGGAAGAAATGTTGGGATTTAAATCTTAAGACTTGGGGATCCATGGCCACAAAAAGTATTTAAAGGGGGGGTCCATGAAGAAAAGGGCTATTAGCCACTGGGCTATTAGCTTCTTCTTAGGCCCTATCCTTTATGTTAAATCTATTCAGGGTGATGATCTTCCTTTCAAAATTAGTTCTGTTTAAAAATGTAGTTACTAAAAATTAAAAAACAAACGTACTTTACCCCTGAAAAATGTGAAAGCAGCACATGAATGTAAATATACTAAACATAAATGTAAATGTCTAAGAACTATCTAAGACTGTTCTTTAAAGATTTTAGATAGAACTATGGGCTACTGCAGTGGTTCTCAGTCTCAACCTGTGGTCCACAGATGTCATCACAGAGGGTCTATAAAGGCTTGAAGAAATGTTTGATTTACATTTTGAGTTAAGACTTGGGGGTCCATGGTGACAAAAAGTATTTAAAGGGGTAGGGGTGGGGTCCATGGTGAAGAAAAGGTTGATAATCACTGGGTTATTGGCTTCACCTCCTTAGGTCCTATCCTTTATGCTAAATCTATTCAGGGTGATCTTCCTTTCAAAGCTATCTGAACATTCTGCTATAAGATGTAAAAGAATTGTCACTCAGTGTCATGTAAAGGGTTTCATTTGAAGCCCTGGATTTAACACCAGATTCTGAAAGATTACTAATGATGGGGCCATGAACAATATTTCGTATACTGTATATGGTGTAATGGTTAGAATAGATGGAATGGATTATGTGTGGAGGAGGAATTTTGACTACTTCTCAGACCTGCCTTATAGAAAAGTTGTGAATATAAAACCCATGTTTTCTACCTTATGCTTTCTGAAAAACAAACATGCCTATTTGTATAAAGGCAATAAAATGAAGGGTTGTTGTTGTTGTTAGTCATGAAGTCATGTCCAACCCATTGTGATCCCATGGACAACATTCCTCCAGGCCTTCCTGTCCTCTACCATCTTCTGGAGTCCATTTAAGATCACACCAACTGTTTCAGTGACTCCATCCATCCACCTCATTCTCTTTCGTCTCCTTCTATTGCTCTCAATCGATCCCAGCATTAGGCTCTTCTCCAGTGAGTCCTTCTTTCTCATTAGGTGGCCAAAATATTTGAGTTTCATCTTCAGGATCTGGCCTTCTAAAGAGCAGTCAGAGTTGATCTCCTCTAGGACTGACCGGTTTGATCACCTTGCAGTCCAAGGGATTTGCAGGAGTCTTCTCCGGCATCATAGTTCAAAGGCCTCAATTCTTTGGCACTCAGAGTCCCCAACTTGACAACTTTAAAACAGTCTATTTTTAGAGCTGTGTGCTCTTCATCTCTGGAAGTTTTTAAAGTTTAGATTAATCAGTCATATTTTAAAGATGGTTTATTCATTTTACTGTAGATTGCACAGAGTTGGACTAGATGACCCTTGTTGTCCATATGATCCTACTGTATGGCTAAACTTGATAGTGGCCACTGAAAGAAACATAATTTAGTGACACAGTATAAATATTCAGTGCAATTTCAGGTACCTTCAGTCAAAAGGATTACTGTATATTAACACTGATAAAAACTTCTTAAGACTTGAAGCTTTTTCCATAAAAAGTGGACTTTATCTGAATTGTATAAAGAAGTTCCTTAAGTTAACTTCTATTGTGCATTTGCAGACTCTTATGTTTCCTTGAATTCTGTACCAGGAATTTGACATGGTTATTGCTTACATTTTTAAAAAGATAAAATTATGTTTGAAAAAGACCTATACAGTGACCTGAAGATCTTACCTATATTTGAATAAGCACAACATTTTACTGTTATAAATGCCTTTAGGATGACTATTTAGTTCTGCAAATAAAATTTACAGTGCTTTGAATATGCACTTTGGAGCCATGGTGGCCAGTGGTTAGAATGCAGTATTGCAGGTTAACTCTGCCCACAGTCAGGAGTACTATCCTGATGTGCCTCAAGGTTAACTCAGTCTTCCATCCTTCCAATATTGGTAAAATGAGGACCCAGATTGTTGGGGGCAATATCCTGATATTTGTAAACTGTTCAGAGAATGCTTGAAAGCACTATGGGGTGGTGTATGAGTCTAAGTACTATTGCTATTTGTTTCATACAAAGTACCACCTTATAAAAACAGTGAAGGTTGGTAAGCAATGGAACATCTGGTGAATATAATGTTGCTGCAGAACTAATCTTCATAAAAAGTGAATCTCAGGACTGGATAAATGTACTATGTATAAATGTTTACATAGTAAGTAAATGTATTTACTATGTAAACATTTGTACTTGTTCAATTCTTTTTTTTTCTATTGTTAAGTAGCAATGACAGATTAAATGCTATTAAAGTAATTGGATGATTTAACTGGTGTAATGCATATTTGCATCATTACAAAACAGCAAAGCAAGGAGCTCCTGCCACACAATATGTTTAATGGTCTTGTGCTCATAAGAATAACTGCAATAATTTAGATTCTGGACTGAATTATCTGATAAGAGGCCTAATTTTAAGCTTCATATTATTTCATTTACTTTATTTCATTTGCTGAACTGTCCTGCACTGGAGTCCACTGAGCATGCTGCTGAGAAGAACCCTAAGCCTCCACAGCGGTGACTATACATGGGTGTTCAGGGTGGATTCAGACAAGCTTAATGATGGCATAATTTAGAATGGTAGGACTATCCAGCAAGTTTGTTTATTTGTTTGTTTGTTTATTTAGTTTTGACCCTTAGTTGACCAGATTAATGTCAGGTACAAAGAACCAGGAACACATGCTGAGTTCAAAGCACAAGAGTTTATTATTGCTACTATAGACAAGAATCTGGTCAACTAATGGTCAAAGCTAAATTGGCACTAGATAAGGGTCAAGGGAATTCATAGGGAGCTTGACCTAGGTCTCTTGTGGCTATGCAATTATTCCAAACTGATGACATGTTCAACCTCGCCTTCCAGCTCAGCCTGCTTCATCTCTTACAGTCATGACATATCCCTTGATGTCTGCAGAGATCTATGCCCCGCCTAAATTATCAATGTCTATGGATTTTTGTTATTTCCTCCTCTTCTACATTCCTCAGTCTTCCCATATAATACTTTTTTTCAAACTTATCTTCTGCTTGTTTCACATGTATGTGAGCTTTTGCTTGCTAGTTATTGCCTCAAGATAATCAATAATCAGTTTCTAATCAATCTAGGACCAAGTAATTTCTTTTCCTACAATCCATAGTAGTCGTAGCAATGCTGTCAGATTTGTAATTCCTTCTTTCTCCTGTTCTTTTTTTAATAACCAGCTTTCCCAATTGTATATTATAATTGGAAAAGCTATTGCTTTAACTATTTGGATCATTGTCTCAAAGGAATATCTTTATGCTTTATTATCTTGTCACTGCCTTTCTCCCTAGGATTAAAATCTTTATTGCTCTAGCATGTTATCATCTATTCTTGTGCCCAAATCAATAGAACTATCTATCACTTTTTCAGCATCCACTATGAGTTTGCCAAGTGTATAAAATACATTTATAATCTTCTTAATCTGTTCCATTCTTTTTGCTGGTAATTAGGTACTTCTTGACTAGCTCAGTCGACTGAAAATAATCTTAAAATTGTTTTTATAGTGGATTAAAGCTATCAGTTGGAGATAAGAATCTGCAATCTTTTTGAAACTGATGTATTGTAAATAAGATAGACTAGAACTCCCTTAGCCAAAACAAGTATTGCCAAAGATTCTCACAGTAGAGCATGTACTTCACCAACAAGTGGAGTAACTTTTATAATTATATCCCAACTGTTGGAAGCTACATATTTATTTTAAAATGAACTCACAAAAGTTTGTTCTTTCTCTCCCCTGCCTTCCAATTTTATGTTTTTTATAACAAAATGCCAAAATATAGAGTACAAAAATAAACAAATAAACAATGAAGCAAACAAGAAAATGCTAACAATTAATAAACACAAAAGGGAAATTATGCAGAACCAAGAAAAGGCAAAAACAAGCCTTTGATTAAAAAAAAAAACCCAAAACCAAAAGTAGCAATACTAAACACACAGATGATATTTGGAAATCATTGTTTTACAAAAAAATGTTAAAAGGTTAAAAATTAGCTGAGAATACTATTCTGTTGTAAAATATCATAGAATATAAACCAAAGAAGCATACATTGTTTCATTTTATATTTATTTGAAAATATTGCCTTCTCTAAAACATAAATTACATATTTCCAAAAGCCAGTGTTTAATCTGGAATAATTTTCCAATTTCCCAAAATAATTCCTTTAGAAGCCTCCACATCCAAAAAACCATATTTTTTAGATTCCAAAAAACCACAATAGCATCTTTAATATTCAGAGAATATAAAACTACTTGTATACATTCTGAAGGGGATGCAATGGTTCAATAATTAAAGATCCAGCTGATAAGCTCAGCATCTTTAACCACTGAATCATCGCATCCCCTTCAGAATAGTAGATTTATATTCTCTGACAGCCTGGGTTTGTATATACCTGCCTCAGCTCCTGCCCACCTATCAGATCAAAAGTATGCAAATGTATGTGTTTATGCCCAAAGAACACCCAAATTATAAATGTATTAAATGCAAATAAATAAATAGGTACCACTTCGGTGGGAAGGTAACATTGTACCATATGACTATTATTAAGTGTTGTACCTTATGATTCTTGATGAATGTTTCTTTTCTTTTATGTACACTGAGAGCATAATGTACCAAGATAAATTCCTTGTGTGTCCAATCACACTTGGCCAATAAAGAATTCTCTTCTCTTCTCTTCTCTTCTCTTCTCTTCTCTTCTCTTCTCTTCTCTTCTATGTTCCATGCACCTTTTCTGAATAGTCATGCTGGCCATATAACCACAGAAATGGCTTTCAGACAATGCTGGATCCCTCAGCTAAGAAATGGAGATCATCACTGCCCCCTAGAGTTGGATATACCTGGACAGGGAAACCTTTACCTCTGAATAAATACCTACAGTTTACTAAATTATATGGACCAGTAATCTATCATGTTTGTGCATCTCCAACAAAGAAAATTTGATGTCCATCCTTTCAAATAGATTATTTGGAAGAATCAAGTTGCCTCAAACTAGAAATTTTTGATCGTTCAATTTTACTTTTAAATCTATCAATAATACCTTAACATTTGCAAGCATTGACATGGTTTGTTCTGGAAAGCTTGGGATGGGGTAGAAAAATAAACATCCAAAATACAATCTCTGGAACACTAATTATTTCCGTGAATAGAAAAGCCACAAGGAAAATTTTGTTTCCACTGTGGTATGTAGGAACTACTATTTATTCTTGCTCCTTTATTTAGATTCTAGGCAGAATCATTTTGAAAATATTTCCCCCCATAAATTTGATAATGTGTGCATTATTGTATCATACTTTGAGTTATCTAGAATTTGAAAACTTAAGTCCCATTATTTTATTTTAACTTTTTAAACATCATCTTTAAACCATTACTAATATCACAGAGTTCTCTTTAATTGTTGCATCTTGTGTATAAGAGTGGTATCCTAGAGGTGTCCTGGAGGTGAAGACATTTGCCTCCCACTTGGAAGGCTGAGAGTTCAATCCTAGGCAGTGAGAGATATTTCTTTATCAGAGTACAAAAAGAAAATATGTAGTGCAAACTCAGCATAGGCTTCAGGAAGGGCATCTGATCAGTAAATGCTCAGATCCATTCAGCTACCCCAACTTCACCCCGATAAAAAGGGCTGTAAGAATAATGGATCAGGATGCTTAAATTTAGATGAAATCAACAACAATAGTGGAAGAAAGAGCATGGTTTTGTCTGTGAACAGTTCTGGTTTTTCTTTTTCGCCTATTTTTTGTTTGTACCCATAGGTTTATTGTGCCCTGAGTTCAAAACGTGACCTCTCTATGTGTGGAGGAGGAGTCATATGTGGGTGGGGAAGAGAAGCAAATTGACTTTTATTAGAAAATGGTGGAGCCAAATTATGTTTACAGGTAGTCCTCAACTTGCAACAGTTGGAAAAACAGAATTTCAGTTGCTAAGAATGGTTGTTAAATGAATCATTAGATGAGTAGACCTAATTTTAAGACCATTTTACTGCCCTCATGAAGGTAATCACCACACACATTAAGCTAACCCAGTTTCCCCAAATTGACTTTGCTTCCTGGAAGCTCGCTAGGGAAGATCACCAGTTGTGATTTTTATTTATTTCTCAAATTTTGAAACTAATCCAATACTACATGTACACCAACTCAGGGAACACAAAATGAGCAGCAATCCTCATGGATCTCTGTGGCCCAACTCACAAAGAGGATCTCACATCTGATGTCTAGAGCATGGCCCATAGTGGCCATCAAAGAACAACTGCCAAACCCCTACCCCTGCCCTGTATCTTGGAAAAGCACATTTCAGAGAGGGGAGACTTCAGTGCCCAATCAGGATTCATCTACAATCAAATCATGGTTGAAGGAGGTTTTATTGCAAGTCAACCTGGAAAATGTAGGATACATGCAACCAACTTGCTCAGAAAATAAGAGAGAGAAATGAGATGATGAGATGAGATGCACCCACAGTTCTAAATCTCAAGTAATTGGCTCAAATTGTGGCTGACTCCTATCCTAAACTGCATAGAGATTTAGATTATCACAATTAATAATTTCATTCCAGAAACTGGAAGGGACAACTGATATTTCAGCAGTCAGGGAATATGTTCCTGATACTTCATTCCAGTCAGGGGTGGGATTCAAAATTTTTAACAACTGGTTCTATGGGCGTGGCTTAGGTGGTGGTTGTGGTTTGATGGTCATGTGACTGGGTGGATGTGGCTTGGTGGTCATGTTATTGGCTGGGTGTGGCCAACTCAATATCACTCACATAGAGACACGCATCTCCACGCCTGGCCTCTCATGACTGTGGGGATGCTGCAACAGTTGTAAGTGTGAAAAATGGTCATAAGTCACTTTTTTCAGTGCCATTGTACTTTGAATGGTCACTCCACACAAGCAAAGTACCAGCAAAGGAGGGGGAAAAAAACTCCAGAGAACTTCCTGAGACAGGAAGTCTAGTCTTGCCAAGAATGTAATGAGGGTTAACAGTTTCTGTAAGCAACACCAGAATGTTTTCTTCCTGCCTTCCTTACAGGATTAGGCCAGTAATTTCTTCTAACAACCGGTTCTCTGAACTGCCTAGAATGTTAACAACCGGTTCTAGCGAATAGGTGCGAACTGGTAGAATCCCACCCCTGATTCCAGTGAATAATTTCATATTGTAAATCTTGTACTAGGCCTCCTCATATCAGAGAGGAAGTTGGACCTTATTTTTCAACAATCATAATTTAATAATTTACCATTCTTCTATAATGTTTGTTTATATTTCTTACTCATATCTGATTAATGACTGAAGAGTAACAGGGCGTTAGTCTAAACTGGCTCTGGTATTTTCCTTTGTATCTAATATTTCCTTTCTTTTGCTGCCTAACCCCAACAAGAGAAAATTTAATGGGGTCGTTTTTCTTGGGGTTTTTTTGTTGTTGTTGTTAATTGGATTTTAAATAGATGCCAAAATAGAGTCATTCCTGGCTCTAAACACACATATGATTGGAAACCAAACCTAAGTTACACAACCCATATCAATTTTGCTCTATTTTTCTCTTTTTTGTCCGTAATTCTGTACAAATAATGGAAATAGAGTATGTGAATAACGTCATAGAATTTCAAAATTCTCTCTGAATTTCAAAATCCTGAAAAGATCCGGCCATGTCTTTGGCACTACATAACAGCCATGAAGCTTCTTTATGGAATTTGCATAGTATCTGCCGGTCCAAAATTTATAATTTATGTGTATCAGTTTTTATATGTATCATTTTTGTATTATTCATCAGCAAGGTCTGCTGTTGTTCCATTTGTTGGAGTTTTTTTAAGTTGAACCATTCGGTAAAAGTATATAGTGGTAATTTATGTAGCATTTTATCACTCATACCATAATGTGTTTGCACATTTATTAAAAACCGTGTGCTAGCTTTCTCCTGTCTCCTCAACTTCAAGCCCAAAGTACTAATAAATTTTCATAGAATAACAACCTGAGATAAAAATATGAGAATTGTTCTGCTAAAACCAGATTAATGGCCTATTTAGCCCACTGCCTTACATAACGATCAAGCAGACACCTATAGCAGACAATAATAATGTTTATTTATGTCCCTAAAACTTGGCACTGAAAGATGTAACCATCCCCTATACAGATCATAATTCTTTGTCATCAAGTTTAGTAGACTTAAGTAACTATAGTCTTCATTCAATAGTCCAACCCTTTTGAGCTGGACTATGGAATTCTGAAACCATAATAAAGGTCAGTCTTACAAAATGGCTGCTATGGTGGAACTTGATCAATCCCCAAAGTGATTTACTAGAATACTAACTAGTTGTCTAGAAGATGTTCTTTATCACTATAATTACTAATGCAAATGCAAATTCACAATCTTGGACATTTTTTCATGTCTCTAGAACAACCAATCAAATAATATTCTCTTAACTTACATAATTGTCCTAAAGTTAAACCTTTCCTCAAAGGAAAAATGCAAAAATTAACAAGATAGATGATAGAAACACAGAAACTTAGTAAAAGACAAATTCTTCACAAATATCTGTTTATTAGTACACAGAAAAACAGTATCAGTATCTTGTTCCCATGTATATTTAATCTGGATGTTTTTACTGTTTTTACTGTCTTTATTGCTTTAAAATATATTTACTATTCTTAATTATAATATGTATCTACAGATAGTCCGATCTGAATTACGATCACAATTGAACCCAACTTTTCTGTTGCTAAGTGAAACATTTTTAAGTGACTTTTGTCCCATTTTACAACCTTTCTTGCCACAGCTGTTAAATGAATCACTGTAGTTAGTTAGTGAAGTTAGTGATATGATTGTCGAGTGAATCTGGCTTCCTCATTGACTTTGCTTGTCAGAAGATTGCAAAAGCTGATCCCATGACCCCTGCAAACGTCCTAAATATGAATCAGTTGCCATGTGTTCGAATTATGAACAATGACTATGGGACTATGCTGCAACACTTGTAAGTGTGAAAAATGATTATAAGTCATTTTTTTCAGGGCCATTGTAACTTTGAACAATCACTAAATGAACTATTATCAGTTGAGGATTACCTGTAGTATGTAATGTAATTCAGTCTTTTTCAGATGAACTGGAACGAACCTTTACAGAACATTAGATGAAATGATTCAACTCCAGAACCAGTGGTGGTATTCTACCGGTTTGGCCCGGTTCTGCCGAGCCGGTAGTGGCGATGAGCAGCGGAGACCAAACTGGTTCTCTCCGCCGCTCTGCTGTTGGGCGCACCTGCCCACCCGGGCTCCTTTACTCACCTTTATCCACTGAATTTGAATGCAACTGCTTTGCGCGGCACAGGAAAGTGCTGCGTGGCAGCTGCTAAAGTGACCAGGAAAGTGCAGGCTTCCAGGGGATAAGTTGGAATGCCTCTGCACCTGCACTTTCCAGTGAGCACGAATGCAAAATGTGTGCACACATACAATGCTTGACAAAATAAAGAAATAAAACAATAAAAAAATAAAATTAACTTAACTTGTTACTCTATTATATAATATTATTCTGTCTGTAATTGTATCCCTTTTGGTATCCAGTATCATTAATGTTAACCACCATTCCTATGTCTTATAGAGCAATATTTATCAGTTGCCTTTCTTCTGCACCAAATGGTAAATAGCAATAGCACTTAGACTTATATACCTTCCTACTCTAGGAAATCTGTAGAACCAACTTTCAGAATAAATGTTGGTCTTTGGAAGTACCACCTACACTGACCTAATAGTCTTCAACCTGACCATTCATAGGTTGTGCTCACACTTGGAAAATGTGGTTTGTTCAATCAGCCTGAGTAACCCAATGTGTTCATAAACGTATGCTAATTGAAATATATCAAATCAAATTAAAGTTAAGGTTATATGTGAACCAGGCCAGTTGATTCTGGAAGACAATCCTTGTTAGTAAACCTTTTTAAAGTTTGAGAAATGTGCTATAGATTCCCCTGCCTTTCCTTAAATCTTGCTCTCCTTTATGTGAACTTTCATGCTCAGACTACTCTAGATCTTTCTGGAATTCTTCCCTGTATTATGTTTTAATTATTTGTTGTGACATCTTTTAACCTTCAGGCCAGGGTTACACATTATGCTTAGTCAAGATGAAAATTGTTTGGTTTTGGCTGAACAGATTATGTTAACTCAACCACTTTTGTTTGGAAAACAGGGTTTATGCCTGTGCCATGCAAACCTAGATAATTTTGAGTTATTCAATGAATTGAGTTATTCAATGTGCTATGAAAATCCACATGGATTTATTATGCATACACTTTCAGCTTTTCATCAAACTTTCAATAGACAATTGTAGGCAACAACAACATTCTCACAGAGGGTCCTTTAACTTTATTGAAAAGGGAAGGGCAGCATAATTTTATAAAAATTTCAACAACACAATATTTTCATGTTTTGGAACATATTTATGTCTGAATTCATTAGAGCAGATATTTTTTGGTAAACACCCTTGTTGAATAGGAGATACAGCTGTTTAAAAAAAGAATATCATATTCCCAACTTGGGTGTTTATGGAAATTCTCAGTCATCCAGGTCATGGTTGTCCCAAAGGTTCAAGATTCAACTGGACTTTCTTTGTTTTTCCTTGAAGTCATTTCACTTCTCATCTAAGAAGTTTATTCAGAACTAAGAAGTTTCTTGGATTAGAAGCAAAACATTTTCAAGGAAAAGAAAGAAAATCCAGTTACTTCTTGAAAAAGCACCTTTTTCAACTTGAGGTATTTTCAAAAGCTCATTTCTCTTTCCCAGGATTAGACAAGATTATTAAACCCTGGATAGTTCTTTACCATCTTTGTTGTAGCCAACTCTAACAAATTGTTGTTACATGGTAGAGATACATCTTTATAGCTTTCACATTTCAACTGTTAGTGTAGAAAGATTTGTTCTCTGTTACTGCAGAACTATAGGTGAAACTCGAAAAATTAGAATATCGTGCAAAAGTTCATTTATTTCAGTAATGCAACTTAAAAGGTGAAACTAATATAGGAGATAGACTCATTACATGCAAAGCAAGATAGTACAAGCCGTGATGTGTCATAATTGAGATGATTATGGCTTACAGCTCATGAAAACCCCAAATCCACAATCTCAGAAAATTAGAATATTTTGAAGAGGTTCAATATTCTAGGCTCAAAGTGTCCCACTCTAATCAGCTAATTAAGCCATAACTCCTGCAAAGGGTTCCTGAGCCTTTAAATGGTCTCTCAGTCTGGTTCAGTAGGAATCACTGTTTTGGCGGCGGAAATAACGAGGCACGCACTCTAGTGATTCAGCTCTTTTCTGTTTATTTCAGGAAAACAGACACAACTGGGAGGCGCGGCAGCCTCTCTTTTAAAGGCTCCCCGCGCCTCGCCAGCCAATGACAGGAGAAGGATCTCCCGCCGGATTTCAGACCAATGAACAGTAAGTATTTCAAATACAAAAACATCCAATCCAGAACATCCCTCCCTTCTTGGTCCAGTCCGACCAATCAGGAGCCGCGCCTATGTTACGTAATCACGTAGATAGGCGGGGCTCCTGTGGGTCCGACTGGACTTGCGCGGTTCAGTCGTGTCATCACTGCTGGTCGGTGCGGAAGGACCTGTTGCTCCTCCCATCTCTGGCCCGGGAAACTTCAGGAAGGTCGAGCCGGCCGAGTCACTCCTAGCGGGCCTAGCTCGGCTAGTTGAGATGGCCAGGCCGCTCCCTCCCTGGCTTGGATTATCGTCGGTCCCGTCAGGTGTTTCATCTGGAAGTTCCCCAGGCTCAGGTGCGTAGCTGCGAAACTCGACCGGAGCTAGGGTTGAGGGTGTATGTGTGTAAGTTAGGTCATCGTTGTTTGTTTGTGGGTTTGCTGTCCTTTGATTGTTGGTTGGTTGCGGGTCTGCTGTTTCGTGATTGCTTTGTGGTTGATCCCCTTCCCCCCCAGGAAAGTCGCAAGGTCTGGTAAGGGTGCGGGATCTAAGTTGGTCGATGTGCCGCTTCCAGCTTCTGTTGTCAGAAGTGGTAAGCCGGTACGATCGTGGTCCTGTGAGTTGTGTGATGGTGGTTGGCACCCATAAGGGGTGTCCTACCAAATTTTTTGCGTAAACTAAATCTCCAATTTGGAATGTTCGGACTTTGCTGGAAGAGTCTAGTGGTTTGTCTGTGGAGTATGTAGGGTGTAATCTATCCAAAGGGGAGCGTAATTTTCTCCCCATAAGTAGTTCGGCTGGAGTTTTGTTGGTAGTGCTGCTAGGTGTAGTATGTTGTATAAATAATAATTTGTCGATGCGTGCTTGTATAGGGCCCTGGCCTAACGTATAGAGTGTCTCCTTGGTAAACCGAACCATACGTTCGGCTCGTCCATTCGCTGCCGGATGTGCGGCACGGTTAGGGCATGGCGTATGCCCAAGCTGGCTAAATAGCCCTCAAATTCTGTAGCTGTGAATTGAGGCCCGTTGTCTGAGACTAGGACGTCTGGTAACCCGTGAGTGGCAAACCATTTTCCGAGTTGTCGCGTGACAGCCTCGGAGGAGGTAGATTGCATTAGGCTTACTTCTAGCCAGTTCAAGTAAGCGTCTACCAGAATTAGAAACGTATGACCCTTAGTCGGACCCACAAAATCTATGTGAACCCTAGACCATGGGCCCCTGGGTAGATCCCACTCAGTGACCGGTGCCTTCGGGGGTGAGGGCCGGGATGTCTGGCATGGCTGGCAACCCGCAACCCAGTCAACAACGTCCTTGTCTAACCCAGGCCACCAGACGTAGCTTCTGGCTAAACTTTTCATTTTAACGACCCCGGGGTGTCCTTCATGCAATAGTCTCAAAATTGGATCCCGCAGTCTTAGTGGAATAACCACTCGATCACCCCAAAGTACACAACCCTTTAGCACGGAAAGTTCCGTTTGTCTCTGTTTAAAAGGTTTATACCCGTCTTGTAAGTTAGTGTCTGGCCAACCCTTTGTAATCCACCCACTCACTTTATGCAGTAGGTGGTCGTTAGCGGTTTCGTGAGCGATGTCTGCTGCTGTCATCGGAAAGTCGGGTAGGGTTTCAATCAAAAATGTTGAGGTGCTGGGGTTTGGGTCAGGATCACTGTCCGGTAACGGGCAACGACTTAATGCATCAGCGTGCATGATGGACGGACCGGGATGGTAAGACAAAGTATAATTGTATGCAGCAAGGAATTCTGACCATCTTGTCATTCTGGGTGATAAAATGTTAGGAGTCGCTTTGTTCCCAGCCAGAATTCCTAGTAAGGGTTTGTGGTCGGTGATTATAGAAAACAGTCGGCCATAAAGGTATTCATGGAAACATTTAATACCTGAGATTATGGCTAGTGCTTCCTTTGTCCAGTTGATTGTAAATTCTTTGGCTTTTAGATAATGTTTTTGAATAGAATGCAATCGGAGCCTCTCTGCCATCAGATAAAAGGTGGCTCAGAACAGCTCTGACCCCAAAAGGCGATGCATCGCAAGTTAATATCAATGGTAAAGTCTCATTGTATTGTATTAGTACCTTTGTTGAAGTGATCAGGTCTTTTATTTTGTTAAAGGCTGTTTCCTCCCGACTGCCCCACTTCCAAACTGTGTCCTTGTCCAGGAGCCTATGTAAAGGTTCCGCCACCGTGGCTTTCTGTGGCAGAAAAACATGATAAAAGTTTATTAATCCTAGGAAGGCTTGCAGTTCACTCTTGTTAGTTGGGGTGGGGGCATCTTTGATTGCACGGATTTTTCCTTCTGTCGGGTGGATGCCGTCGCCATCAATTAGGTATCCCAAGAATTCTATTTTGTCTGTTATTAATGTGCATTTGTCTTTTTTGACTTTGAGACCTGTTTCAGTGAATTTGGTGAGGACTTTTCTTAGGCGGTCTCGCAGTTGCACTTTGTTTTTAGCTGCGATCAGGACATCATCAAAATATGGAATGACTCCCGGTATTCCCTGTAGGAGGCGTTCCATTAAACATTGGAAAATGCCTGGTGCCACACTAACGCCAAATTGAAGGCGGTTACATTTAAACGCACCCCGGTGTGTAACAATCGTTTGGGCTTCAGCTGTTTTTTCGTCTACGGGCAGTTGCTGGTAAGCCTGGGCCAAATCGAGTTTAGCGAAGATTTTTCCGCCTTTGATAGAATGTAGCAAGTGTTGTACGACAGGAACGGGGTATGCGCTCTGTTGCAACGCATGGTTAAGGGTCGCCTTATAGTCCCCACAGATACGAATCGACCCATCCGCTTTGATAGGGGTGACTATAAGGGTCTCCCATTTAGCGTGGTCAACTGGTTCGAGGACCCCTTGCTTAATTAATTTATCTAGTTGTTCCTCTATTTTTGGTTTTAAAGCGAAGGGTACCCGCCTTGCCTTTAATCTAATTGGGGCTACCTTAGGGTCTAGGTTAAAAGATATCGGGTTATCCCGGTACTTGCCTAATTCTCCACTGAACAGGTCCTGGAATTCTTGAATGAGGTCTACCTCCCAGTCTGCGTCTGTGATGTGGTTGATGCCGGTCATCCCGATTCCTAGCGGTTCGAACCATTCCAATCCTAAAAGGCTTGGTCTGTTCCGGTCAACAATTGTCAGGGGTAGAATCTCGGTGTGATTTTTGAAGGTTACCTGGAAATGTCCAACCCCCACGACCGGAATTTTGTTGCCTTGGTAGTCTTTTAGTGTTAAGTTCTGTCTCTCCAGTTCGCTTCGTTGTATGTCTGGAATCAAGTCTTTGATAGTGTCCCACGAGACCATGGAGAGAAATGATCCCGAGTCCACTTCCATTTCACAGTCCCGTCCCTCAATTCTTACTTGAATGTGGACTTTCCTTACATTTTTCGTATTTGAGTGTCCAATTATGACTGTTTGGTGTGTTTCTTCTTTCCTGTAAGATGATTCTTTGTATCTCCTATTCCTTCCTTCTTGGCTCCAACGGCTGCTTGTTTTCTTTTCTTTCTCTCTCTCTCTTTCTCTTGGGGGAGGGCTTCCTCTTCGCCTTGGACTGTAACTGGACCTGGCTCTGCATACCTTTGCGATGTGCCCTTTTTTCTCACACTTTCTGCATATCGCGTCTATAAAACGGCACTCTGATCTGGGGTGATTCCCTCCACAACGGTTGCATTCAAAATCAAACCTTCTGTTTGCCCGCTCTTTTTTCCCTCTACTGGTCTTTAGGTGGCATACCTCGTCTTCCTCACTACTGGTCTCGGTTTCCAGATCCTCATGGTGTGTTGAGGTCTTTTCTTGTTCCCCCTCTGGTCTGGTTGATTCTTTGGAGTTGTAGTGTGCAGCTTGGTTAATCTTTTTCATTTTTGCTGCCGATTTCTGAGCGGCTTCGGCTGCGGTGTCTTCTTCTATGGCTTCTTTCACTGTTATCTTGGGTCGGTTTAGCAATCTGCTCCGTAGTATTGGATCTTTTAACCCTAATACGATCCGTTCTCTTAGGGCTTCGTTGAAATCCGAGAATTCGCACTCACCCCCAATGTCTCTTAAGTCTGCCACAAAGTCGGCGATAGATTCACCTTCTTTCTGATTCCGGAGGTAAAATTCATGGCGCTTAATTAGGCAGGAAACTGTGGGAGCGTAGTGCGCTCGCAGGATTTTTTCCAGTTCGGGCCAGGTTAACGTCTTAACATCGATTGGGGATGCTAGTGCTTTCGCCATTCGGAATACCGCTTGGCTGCAGTGGGTCAGGAAAACCGCTCTCTTCTGATGTTCCGATACGCCGCTCAGATGGCTGCTCTCCAGGAACATGAGGAAACGGTCCACATACGTCTGCCATTCCTCTTTTGCCGGGTTGAATTGTTCCGGCGGGGTGTTGTTTCCGGACATGGTGCCGCTCGATCTCCGCCGCTATTGCACTCTCTAAAAGTGCTGTCTCGATCCCACCTTCGTCGCCAGTGTTTTGGCGGCGGAAATAACGAGGCACGCACTCTAGTGATTCAGCTCTTTTCTGTTTATTTCAGGAAAACAGACACAACTGGGAGGCGCGGCAGCCTCTCTTTTAAAGGCTCCCCGCGCCTCGCCAGCCAATGACAGGAGAAGGATCTCCCGCCGGATTTCAGACCAATGAACAGTAAGTATTTCAAATACAAAAACATCCAATCCAGAACAATCACAATCATGGGAAAGACTGCTGACCTGACAGTTGTGCAGAAAACCATCATTGACACCCTCCAGAAGGAGGGAAAGCCTCAAAAGGTAATTGCAAAAGTAGTTGGATGTTCCCAAAGTGCTGTATCAAAGCACATTAATAGAAAGTTATGTGGAAGGGAAAAGTGTGGAAGAAAAAGGTGCACAAGCAGCAGGGATGACCGCAGCCTGGAGAGGATTGTCAGGAAAAGGCTATTCAAAAGTGTTGGGGACTTTAACAAGGAGTGGACTGAGGCTGGAGTCAGTGCATCAAGAGCCACCACACACAGACGGATCCTGAACATGAGCTTCAAATGTCGTATTCCTCTTGTGAAGCCGGTCCTGAGCTAAAGAAAAACAGACCTGGTCTGTTGCTCAGTGGTCCAAAGTCCTCTTTTCTGATGAGAGCAACTTTTGCATCTCATTTGGAAACCAAGGACCCAGAGTCTGGAGGAAGAATAGAGAGGCACACACTGCACGATGCTTGAAGTCCAATGTGAAGTTTCCACAGTCTGTGTTGATTTGGGGAGCCATGTCATCTGCTGGTGTTGGTCCACTGTGCTTCATTAAGTCCAGGGTCAACGCAGCCATCTACCAGGACATTTTGGAGCACTTCATGCTTCCTTCCGCAGATGAGCTTTATGGGGATGCTGACTTCATTTTCCAGCAGGACTTGGCACCTGCCCACACTGCCAAAAGCACCAAAACCTGGTTCAATGACTGTGGGATTACTGTGATCGATTGGCCAGCAAACTTGCCTGACCTGAACCCCATAGAGAATCTATGGGGCATTGCCAAGAGAAAGATGAGAGACATGAGATCGAACAATGCAGAAGAGCTGAAGACCGCTATTGAAGCATCCTGGTCTTCCATAACACCTCAGCAGTGCCACAGGCTGATAGCTTCCATGCCACGCTGCATTAAGGCAGTAATTGCTGCAAAAGGGACCCAAACCAAGTACTGAGTACATATGCATGCTTATACTTTTCAGAGGTCTGATATTATTCTATGTGCAATCTTTGTTTTATTGATTGCATGTAATATTCTAATTTTCTGAGATTGTGGATTTGGGGTTTTCATGAGCTGTAAGCCATAATCATCACAATTATGCCAAATCAAAGCTTGAACTATCTTGCTTTCTATGTAATGAGTCTATCTCATAAATTAGTTTCATTTTTTAAGTTGCATTACTGAAGTAAATGAACTTTTGCACGATATTCTAATTTTTTGAGTTTCACCTGTAACCTTGATAAAAAAATATTTCAGCAAAATATTAGATATATTTCCATAATTGCTGTTAGGCATCATGGCATGGGGCTGGGTTACCTACAGAACTGTCTTTGTCCCATTACATCAGTCTGCTCCACTGATCAGGCAGGGATGGTATATTGCAGACCCCACAGGTTAAAGAATTCTAAATGGTAGGCCATTCCAGAAAGACAGCCTTCTCCACCATTGTGGTAAGCTTTTCAGCCTTTCAGAAATGTTTAAAGATTCTGCCATCTGATTTGGGGCCTATAGAGAAGCCTGCAGCCATGGGGCTGGTTAGCATCATGAAGGCCCTCTTTCCATCTTTTAACCAAATGTTAATACTGAATTTTAACTATTCTTGCTTCTTTTTAAAAATTGTATATGCAGTTTTATGTTTTTAATTTTGTACACTGCCTAAGATTCTTTTGTGAGGGAGATGGGAGGTTTCTAAATTCGATAAATGAATAAATAATAAATGGCAGCTTAGACAAAAAGGGCCTCTTGACTGAAGCAGATCCCGGATGTCTGTCTATCAATATTGCCACATATTTTAGTGTTAAGAGCAGATGCTTAGACTAGATGACCATCAAGTTCTCTTTTGTTGCCAGTACAATTCCATCTATGCAAGTTCCAAATTCAAATTAAACATAAATTTTCACTTTAGCTTTTCCAGGCATATTTTATTTCTGTCACAGACACCTCCATTCATACCTTCCTTGCAGTGGTAGGATTCAAAAATTTTTACTACTGGTTCTGTGGGTGTAATTTTGTGGGCATGGCAGGGGAAGGTTACTGCAAAATCCCCTTCCCACCCCACTAACCTGCTTTCCAGCTGCATTCTCCTGTGCAGGGCAACAAAAGAAGACCCAGCTGATCAGCTGGGACTCGGGAGGCAGAGAATAGGGCCAGTCAGAGGTAGTATTTGCTGGTTCTCTGAACTACTCAGAATTTCTGCTACTGGTTCTCCAGAACTGGTCAGAACTTGCTGAATACCACCTCTGCTTCCTTGGCTTATGTCAGGTAACAAATAGTATTATAGATCTAAGAGACTAATTACCAAACTGTATTATACTGTAGATCAATGCTAAATATGAGGTTGTTTTTATTTAGAAATGAAATAGAGAAAACGTTTTATCAAGGGTTCTCTTTAGGATATTGATCTTTTTTTAAAGTAAAGTTTATTATAATTTAAAATACAAGTGGAAACAAAGATCAGAAAAGAAAAAAGAAAAGTAAGGGGAAAGGAATGCAAAGAAAACGGGAAAAAAAGTAATCTGATTTTTTTGGTGCAGTAGAATATGAAATACTTCAATTTTTTTATTTATATTTCTAATAGATGCAAGCCATTTCTATAACAACAAAATTAATCTATTCTTCAAAACCTTAACTCATAGTTTCATTTTTTCTGTTTGAAGCATGAAGTCCAGAAGTAGTTTCCAAGTGGAAACAAAACTGGATAAGTTATTCTCTATAATTAGAATAGAATATAGAATAGAATACTTTATTGGCCAAGTGTGATTGGACACACAAGGAATTTGGCTTGGTGTAAATACTCTCAGTATAAAGAAAAGATACATTCGTTAAAAATCAAGAATCACAACATACAACACTTAATGATAGTCATAGGGTACAATCAACAGTCAAATCATACTAGGAAACAGTCAGTATAAATCATAAGGATACAAGGGACAAAGTTACAGTCCTACAATCACAAGTGGGAGGGGATGGGTGATAAGGAGTGATGAGATGATTAGCAGTAATAGTAGTGCAGACTTTGTAATAGTTGAACAGTGTTGAGGGAATTATTTGTTTAGTAGAGTGGTGGCTTTTAGGAAAAAACTGTTCTTGTGTCTAGCTGTTTCGGTATGCAGTGCTCTATAGCGTTGTTTTGAGGGAAGGAGTTAAAACAGTTTATGTCCAGGATGTGAGGGGTCTGTAAATATTTTCACAGCCCTCTTTTTGACTTGTGCAGTATACAGGTCCTCGATTGAAGGCAAATGGGTAGTAATTGCTTTTTCTGTAGTCCTAATTATCCTCTGAAGTCTGTGTCTGTCCTGTTGGGTTGCAGAACCAAACCAGACAGATATAGAGGTGCAGATGATAGACTCAATAATTCCTCTGTAGAACTGTATCAGCAGCTCCTTGGGTAATTTGAGCTTTCTGAGTTGGCGCAGAAAGAACATTCTTTGTTGTGCTTTTTTGATGATGTTTTTGATGTTAGGTGTCCATTTTAGGTCATGTGATATAGTAGAACCTAGAAATTTGAAGGTCTCTACTGTTGATACTGTGTTGTCTAGTATTGTAAGAGGTGGTAGTATGGGAGGGTTTCTTCTAAAGTCTACCACCATTTCTACGGTTTTGCGTGTGTTCGGTTCCAGATTGTTCCGGTTACACCACGAGGCAAATTGTATAACCTCCTGTCTGTATGCAGATTCATCATTGTCTCAAATGAGACCAATCACTGTTGTGTCATCAGCAAACTTCAGTATTTTAACAGATGGATTGTTTGAGATGCGGTCATTGGTATATAGGGAGAAGAGAAGTAGAGATAGCACACAGCCTTGGGGCCCCCCTGTGCTGATTGTACAGGTATCGGATGTGATTCTGCCTAGCTTCACGTGCTGCTTCCTGTCTGTTAGGAAGCTTATGATCCACTTACAAGTGTGTTCAGGTACCACTAATTGGTTTAATTTATTTAGAAGAGTGTCTGAAATGATGGTATTGAATGCTGAACTGAAGTCTACAGAGGACCCTTGTGTAGGTATTTGGAGATTCAAGGTGTTCAGAGCCATGTTAACAGCATCATCTATTTGCTCGGTATGCAAACTGCATGTAATCTAACAGCGGATCCGTGATGGTTTTCAGGTGGGACAGCACAAGCCTTTCAAAGATTTTCATAACTACAAATGTTAGAGCAACTGGTCTGTAGTCATTCAGTTCCTTGATGGAGGGTTTCTTTGGCACTGGGATGATGGTAGAACGTTTGAAGCAGGAAGGAACACAGCACATCTCTAGTGATCTATTGAAGATTCGGGGGAAGATGGGGCCAATTGGTCAGCACAGACTTTTAAGCAAGAAGGTGCTTTCCCTGGCTTTTGTCTGTGTAATAGATCTTGCACTTCTTTTACTGTAATCACCAGAAGTTGTGAACCCAATGGATTGGGGCCAGTTGTAGCAGGCTTGGCTGTTGTTGGTGTGTTTGAGACGTGGGTTGTTAAGTTAACTTTGTCATCTTAGCCAACTCTGTCACTTTTTCCATCCATTCTTCCATTGTGGGAACTGACATGTCTTTCCATTTTTGAGCATAAAAAATTATCTCTGCTGTCAGTTCAAATTCTTTTATCCAACAGCTCCAAAAGGAAAACTTCTGGTTTCAATTTTATATTTGTGTTAAGAATCTTCTGAATTAAGACAAATATTTGGCTTCAACATTTATTTGCTTTATCACAAGTCCACCAGAGTGATAACAGGTAGCTTATTTATAATTACATTTCTAACAAACATTTGAGACACCTTTATTTATCTTTCATTAATTCTGGGGTATTAGGTAACATTTTATATTCTTTTTATTTCAAATTATAATGCAATATAAATTTCAGTCCATTTGTCCACATATTTTCACATTGCTCAAGCATTATGTTAAACTAATGTTTTTGCCCATTGAGTCATACAGTGTTCAACATATTCATTTTCCACGTTCAATTTCAATAACATTTTATAAACCTTAGCAATAATATGTTCATCATTACCACACAATACAACTTCAAACATTTTAGGATGTTTATCTTGATGTTAGTCAGACTTGTTACTCAATCTGTAATAACTTTCACTAAGTCCTTAGTTTCTAAAACTCAAATAGCATGGAATGCTGTGGTTAAATTAATTTTTCATCTTAAGAAACCATGCTTTCGCCATCTATACTTCTGAATTTCTTTGGTTTCCATCCCAGTCTGCCTTTGACATCTTTGTGATTAAAATGGGTTATGTGGCTCTGATGTGTTCCATGCTTCCTCATTATCTCTTTCTAAGGCTGGTTACTTTTTCCAAGTCATACTTATGTTTGGAACAAGATTTTCACTCTTATCTTCAACCCATATTTTGCACAGAACATTACTGTTGTGTTCATTTAAGCTGAATTTCTCAATATTTTTATCTCCCCTTTGTTGCATTGGGATTTACAATATCACATATGGAAGCAGTGCATTTTTTAAAAATATATATACTTATTTTAATATGAGAGGGAAATCAAAGAAGAAATGGTAGCATCAACTGAAGACAATATTTGTAGTTCTGGGTTGACCTGTGGGGTACATGGAGCTCTCTGAGTGTTGGGGTTTTTTGCAGATATTTCGTTATCAAACTAGGTAACATCATCAGTGCACTTTTGATGATTAGATAAGATAGATTATAGAAAAATTAGAGTTATGATGTAATTTGAGAAAAGTTAAAATATCGTTGTATTTATAAGTGCTTGAGCAATATTAGAAATCACTTCTTTATACCTTTTATGTCTTTCTTTATTGTTTTCTTTTTTCCATTTTTTTCTAATTTCTTTTTTCTTCTTTGTTAGCTTTTTCGGTTATTTCTCTCTTCCATTTTCTCAGTTCTAATTTAGTTAATAAGAAATTAAGATTTCTGAGCCAGTCCATGTTTAATTAGTTTGCTTGCCAATGGTAGTGTTATGGATATTGTGTCTACTGTTTTTCCCATAATCTAAGAAGTTACTCAGTCAAATAATCAGATAATGCTCTTTACAAATCCATGCTGGCCTCTGTAATTATTACTTTTAATGTAATTACAGTTCGATCTCTTTCTTTCTACTGTACTCTAGAATTTGTTTAGGCTGATTTATAGGTCCCAGAATCCTATTTTCCTCACTTTTTGAATAGAGGAGCAATATTTGAATAGAAGTCTCAATACATGATAGTGTTTGTTTATGATCCCAACAACATTATTTGAAGAAGAACTTACTTGTTGCCACTGAACCTAAGAGGGTAATTATTTTTTCTTCATATCTTGATTTTTGGATGTGACAAATCATATAGCATTGTTTCTCATGGATTTTCTTTTATAAATCCTGTGGCATTTGCATAGTTTCCTTTGTGGTTTGATTCATACAGTGTGATTTTGTTTTGGCTTAGATTTAGCAAGTGCATGAAGTGAACTAATCTGATTTGTAAGCCATATTGTATGTGTAATGTGCAAACCAAGCCAACTAGAATTTGTTCAGTGAACCAAGGTACACAAAACATTGTTTCGCTTAGGGCTGGGTTTCTATATAAGCCTGTGCCATTACAATAAGATCTTTAAAATATTAAAAGTATTAGCAATAGGAAGTTACTTTATATTGAATCACATTCTTGGCATATCTTGCAGAGTATTAGCAAGAATGATGGGCAATGGCATTTCAAATACTCAGGAAAGAATTTTCAAGACAATAAGTGAATCTGCAATCTACCTTTGAAGAATGTGCTCTTTTATATATCTACTGTATATATTTGATAAATCTGAATAGATCCCAATTGTATTAAACCTAAAGAAAAAAGTAATTACCAATTGAAAGAACTTCAAATGCTGGATTGCCATGTGTGAAAAAAGACTCCAAGCTACCATACTCTCTTACAGTACTAGCTACTGACCGTCACATATTTACTAACATGAAAATGATTCAGTAAAGGTAGCCCTCAACTTACAATCACAATTGAGTCCCAAAATTCTGTTGTTAAGTGAATTTTGCCTTATTTTACAGTCTTTCTTGCCACAGTTTTTAAATGAATCACTGCAGTTGTTAAGTTAGTAACCCAGTTGTTAAGTGAATCTGGCCTTCCCATTGACTTTGCTTAGGTCAGAAGGTTTTAAAAGGCGAATCACATAACCCCATGCAACCATCATAACTATGAACCAGTTGCCAAGCATCTGAATTTTGATCACATGATCATGGGAATACTGCAACAGTTGTAAGTGTGAAAAATGGTTATAAGTCTCTTTTTCCAGTGATCATAACTTCGAACAGTCACTAAATGAACTGTTGGAAGTCAAGGACTATCTGTAATGCAGTATGTTGGTTAATTAAAGCCAAGCAGAGAAGAATCTGCATTATTTCTACCAGTTTTTAGTCAATTTGATGAAAGAGTACTGGTTTTAAATTCTTTCCAAATTAAAAGTGAATTGCAATGATTATTTTCCAGGCATGATTTAATATTGATTTATTCCCATCTTGGCTGCCCATACTTCAATGAAATCCCAGGGAACACATCATAGGGGAAGTTCTCTTGATGTGTTTTTTTAAATCGACAATGAGACAATTAAATTAAAAATGTGTAAATTAACAATTGGTAGTCACACAATTTGTTGCCCCTGAGCTTGCCTGTCTGCCTGCCTTTTAAAAGGCATCAGGGATATCAGGAATAAAGTCAAGAAAGGTAGTGGCTACAATGGTGTGACTGAAGCTCTATCTATTTTTATCTGCATTGCAGGCATCGAGCATTAAAAATCTGTTTTTAAACTTAAAATATTGGCTATGCTATGGTAAAACCCGTGGATGAAGTTTTTCCCCAGCATTTGTGTCTTTTGGATTATGATTTTATGCTTTATTTAATACTTTTTTTACTGACTTATTGTTATTTCTTGATGATATACATTACCATTAATGTGTGTGAGCACACTGGCTATATAAATGGAAGGGAGGGAGGGAGGAAGTGTTGGAAGAAATATCCTTCTGGGTTCAGTTCCAAGTGGGGAAAAAGATTCTGGAGGCTATTTGGAAAGATGGTTTAATGTGGTCAAGACCACGTGGCTTGGAGCTCCAAAGAAGGAAGGATGATCACATGCTTCAAGATGTTGGGTGAAGGAAAAGAAGGACCAAGATGCTGAGAGACCCTTGGTTTTGTATGCCCTCTGTTGGGATTTGAATTGGAGCTTGTATTCTGATTGGTTGTCAGACTCCCATGGGGCCATGCAGGGGCAACTCTGTAGGCTATCTTGAGTCCCAGGCTTGGTTGAGCCTTGCTGGATGATGATGTAATGAAAGAGCTTTGTGAAATTCTTATTATGGCTCTATCTGGAGTAGATCTTGGTTACGTAAAATAGGTTGGCCTAGGCCAGAGTAATGGCTCATTAGCAAAGATGGGAGGGGGCTGAGTTTCTGCTTCTGAGTTTCTACTCTTTTTAGGGGAAATATTCTGGCTTTTTAATATTTCCTAGGATATTTCATTTTTCTAGAAAACGGGTGGGTGATAACTTCCTATAGAAGGAAGGAAGGAAGGAACAACGTGCTTCTGTAATAAGGGAGAAATGGGAAAGGGAATATGTACACTGTTTCTGAGGTATAGTGGCTTGGCCTTCTAACTCTGACAAGAAAGGCCTCCCATAATTCCTGCAGTTCTTCCCACAATTCCCCAGAAAGCACTTTTAGGAAATCTCATAAGTCACTAAATTACTGCTGAATTAGTGAAGAGTAAGTAAGGTTGTGACCTTTGTCTGTTTCACTTCCTTCAAAGCGGAAAGAAGTGTATGTTAAGATTAAATTCCTTGATCTGTAAGTATCAGATATGAGCAAGGCATCTAGAGAAAGACGTACAGTCTTAATTCAGCCATTCTGCATTCACAAAGGAGAACTTCAGCTAACCTCTCAATATGCTGGGTTTTGTTTCTATCTATGCAAGATAAACTATTACTTTTGTTTATTACTGCCACACAGTGTTTGGTTTTAAGCTTGGCAGTTGACGCAAACACTTTTAAATCAGTGTTTTCAAACTTGGCAATTGTAAAATGTGTGAACTTCAACTCCCAGAATTCCTCAGACAAGGTAAAGCCAGCACATCATAAAGTTGTTAAGATTGAAAAACACTGATATAAAAGAAGTAAAATATTGTATTATGCATTCCAACTGCTATAACTGTGTTCCAGAAAGATATTCCCTTTCTACCATTACAAATAATTGATCTTCTTCGAATCACATTCTAGTAAATATTTTGTCAAGAGAAGTGAGAAATTTTGGACAGAATTTTCAAAACTGAATATGGTAGAATCTGTGAGCTTCCTCATCTACCATTACATTCTTTTTTTACCCCTGTGATTGAGTATGGAGTAAAGGTTAGCTTTTAGGGCCTAGGGTTATGGTGGTGAACAGGGCTGCCACAACGAGGTGTGCATGTAATGTCCTTCCCAAAGGTAGCAATGACATTGGACAGGCCAAACGATGGGAAGGGTAGTAACCCAGTGTTGCACTGCAGGTCATTAGCCTGGAGAAAAATTTTGTCTAGTTATTACTCCAAACATCTGTGCAAGTGCTGCAAAAGAAAGGGGAGAATGAAGCATTGGGAAGCAACAATTACTACATCACATGACTCTGGCAGCAAAAATCTTTTTGAATGAAGGGATCTTTACAGGTCAGCAACAATCCGAACTGTGAAGCTTTCTGTATAATCGTACAGTGGATAAAATTTATTTTATCATTGAGGTTTAATTTTTTCTTTCTATTTGAGAATTTAGCTCTGAAGTGAATTTTTTAAAATGATTATTGATAGTTTATATTCAAAGCATAACAGGAATTGCTCCACCCCACCCAAAATAATCAGTATAAGATGCTGCTTCAGAATATGTTTCAGGATAACAGAGTTGGTCGGGACCCCAGAGGTCTTCTAGTCCAATCCTCCTGCTCAAACAAGAGATCCTAAGCCATTTCAGAAAAGTGGCTGTCCAATCTCTTCTTAAAAACCTTCAATCACAGAGCACCCTAAACTTCTGAAGGCAAAATGTTTCACTGATTAATTGTTTTAACTGTCAGGAAATTTCTCCTCGTTTCTCCATTGCTTCCTGTCCTGCCTTCAGGTCCTTTGGAGAATAGATTGACCCCATCTTCTCTTTGACAACCCCTCAAATATTGGAACACTGCTATCATGTCGTCCCCCCTAATTCTTCTTTTCACTAGTCTAGACATACCAAATTCCTGCAACTGGTCTTCATATGTTTTAGCCTCTCTAATCATCTTCGTTGCTCTTTTCTGTTCTTTTTCTGTCTCAACGTCTTTTTCAAGCCTATGCCTCAGACTGACAAAAGACTGGCACCAATCGTAACACCCCACAGAAAGTATGTGATGGAAGAGTTAGACTGAGTTATGGATCCTTGATATCTATGGTTCATCTTGCTGGAGGGGAGTTGCGAGAGTTGAAATCCACACATCTTAAAATTGCTGAGATTGAGCAACACTGCCCTAAATTGTAAAGGAAACTGACATTCCTAGTAGTTTCCTGGAATCAGGATACTATTGGCATGTAGAATGGAAGAATGGTTAAATTGGAAGTGGCATAGAGCCTGAAGTGATACATTCTTGTTAGCTTGATATTACCTCAGGACTCTTCACTGTGCAAAAATAAGAGAGAAAGAGAAGCAAGAAATGAGATAGCTCTCTTGCAAGAATAGGAACGAAACATCTGGAGCAGATGACGGAATGTTAGGATTTTTCATTCATTCATTGTTTATTCATTTGTTCAATTTGTATAAATGTTTGATCTGTCATTTTGAATGTGCGGAGGTTAATATTATTTTGTGTTATTTTATATGTTGGCATAATTCCTTATAATTTCTTACTTTTATCTATTCTTATTTTGCTCTAAGTTTATATTACATTTTGTAATGAGTTCACAATAAATAAAGCCACTACTATTCTTACATCCCTTGCACTAAGAGAGACATACTGCCCCAAGAAAATCAGAAGGAGGATGGGAACATCGTTTCTGACTACTGGTAACAAATTAGATTAAAAAGCAAACACTTTTATGAGTTTCTTTAGATGCATTGAAAGAATATGCCTTTTAATAAATAATATTAGCTGAAAAATGTTTCCAGATTTCTGATTTTTGCCACCATAGACTAACATGGCTCTTCTTCTACAAGGCTCACAACAGAAGTCACAGAATTACACTTATGAAAGGCTTCAGCCCTTTTGCTGGCATTTTGTTTTCCATAGTTTGCATTTTTTTTCTGGCAGCAGTTACTTTTACCATCTGTGTCTATTTATACTGAGAACAAAAGTCTCATTAAGCAGAGCCTAAAAAGTGCCCAGAATTAGTGAATTTCCAACCTATATGTCTAATTGAGCTATTTCTCACTCTTACTTTTCTCCCCTTTTTTTTTTGGCTGTACTGACGATCCTTCTATGAATCGGTTCATCACTGTCAAGCTCATTTTAATTTGGAAAAACAAATACAAAGAACAAAATCTGAATTTATTATGAGTTCAGCAAAAGTGTTAGAAATTTTTAGATTGTCTTGAGAAGGCAGAACAGTACTTTGAAACAATTTAAATGCATGCTCAATCTGAAGAAGGTTGCTCTTTTTATAGCTGGCAAGGAAGGACTTGGTTCACATCTAGTACTAAACCACAACATGGTTTGTGTGGCTTTAACTTCATATGTTGCGTTACACACTGCCATTGTGGTTTGCAACCCATAATTTCTAGTTTAATACAAACAGGACAATTCAATAAATCATGGTTTAACACAATGTATATGAGAAAGAGCAATGTGTTCAAAACAAGGCTCCTATCCCAATTATCAGGTGGTTTATAAGTATCAAGGAATGTCTAATACAGATAGTCCCCATTTAGCAACTGCCTCATATAGACAGTTCACAGTTACTATATGATGAAAAAATAACTTTGCCTATGTTTATGACCTTCACAGGTCTGTAAAACAAAGGAAAGCTGAAGTAAGGTTATAAAATCATGCTATTTCACTTGGCTACCATTATATGTAATGACCAAGTTATTGATCAAAATTGTGATTATTTAGTGAAAACTACATTTTCATTATGAAGACTTCTTTGCTTTAGTTTGCAAGAAAAGAAAATGCCCTCTTCCTTCCTTCCTTCCTTCCTTCCTTCCTTCCTTCCTTCCTTCCTTCCTTCCTTCCTTCCTTCCTTCCTTCTGATTATCAATTGGCAGCAAAGTTATGTTCCTGAAATAAGACAAATCAGCAAAGATTCAAGCAGGCAACTTTTAGCCCAGGGACTTCAATTGGAAATTTCAAATTTCCAGAATTCCCTAGCCAGCAGCATCCACTCCTATTCAAATTGCCAAAGTTGACAAAACACTGCTTTAGCCAATCACTACAACACAGTTATGCTTTTTAAATATGTCAAACTCTTAACAGCCCCTTTATCCATATAAGACAGGGATGTCAAACTCAATTTCATTGAGGGCCACATCAGGGTTGTGTTTGACCTCGGGGCCTGGGGTGGGCATGGCTAGCTCAACGTCACTCATGTTGGGGGCGCCTGTGGTGGCCCAAGCGCTTTGCCAATGAAAACGGCCTCCCGAGCTCTGTTTCTGGCTGTGATGGCCTCCTGAAACCCTCCGCCAGCGAAAACGGAACTCTGTGGCCTTCCCAAGCTCCATTTTTGCTGGCAGAGGCACTGCAGATTGGTCCGCTGTTTCCCCATGGGCAGATTTGGTCTGCAGGCCTTGAATTTGATATAAGTAGTGATCCTTCCAAAATCTCCAACTTCCCCCAAAATGCTTGAGTCTTTATAAGTTGTTCTGCCTAAGTTTGCAATTTTTTTGTTTAACTTGGAGACGTGTCTGCTCACTGATCAATGATACATTGATGACTCTTAGGACTAAAAATCTTAATACAAGCTTGGCTAAAAACAGTGTAAAATTATACATTATTATAAGACACAGATGCTGTTGTTATTAATATATAATGCTAACATGTCAGGAACAAAAGAAAACATTGGACTTGCCAAGAAAATGTCAAAATGACTTAGGAAGACCTGAGGCATGTTTACACTACATTACACCCAAGAATTTCATTAGCAATCAGAAAACGAAGATTCTTTGCTTGTGCAAAGAAGATTCTTTACTTTTGCAATTTCCATTTATCACTTTTGCAATTTCCATCTACCACTTTTGCTATGCTTTCCTCGTGTCCCAGAATTGGGGGCTGCTCCTGTCACCTTAAATCAATATTTTTCAAACTTTGCAACTTTAAGATGTGTGTGGATTTCAACTCCCAAATTTCCCCAGTCAGTATAAAGTTAGGTCTGATTCAAATCCGCTTTGCTTTAGTCTTGCAGCACATAAACCTCTTTTCTACAAGAAACTATGAGGATTTTTTTTTTAAAAAAACCTCCCCAACCTGTTTTCGCTGAATTAGAACAGTGTTTTTCAGAATTTTTCAGAGTTGAAGTCCATACCTCTTAAAGTTGCCAAGCTAAATCTGGCTAGTCAAACAGAGTGCTCTTACTGCACATAATAGGACTGTGTTCTCCTGTTGTTTATAGGGATTGGTGGTTTCCCCTGGGTGAAATTCAAAAATCACAAACTACGGGAAAAGCCATCACCAATCACTAAACAAAATGTCTGCCAGAATAATGCTTGTATAGACCGGCATTTCCCCCATCCCCCTGTTTTTGAAGGACCTGGTGATTTATCCACTAAAAGAATTCATCTCATAATTGCAACTAGTCCAGAGGTAGCCATTGCATAAATGTTCTTTGGATTCATAGGATATATAGATGTATATTAGCTGTGGGGTGTTTCCAGATGAATCCATGTGGATTTTCTGGTTATCCATTTGTCAGCCAGAAAGCCTATGAAATACTAAGTGGCAGAGAGTTAAGAGGATTATTTTTTAAAACTTTTGACTATCAGCCAATGATAGTCCAGATGAGTGCAGTGGAGATGTAGCCACTGGATAAATGCCATTGAAAATGTGGAAATGTTTGAAATGTTCTGCATATGCAGGTACAAATGATAGGTTGATCTGTACTTCAGATGGCCTTGGAATTGGTGATTCTAGTCTCTCTTACAATAAGAGCAATTATAAATGTATGGGATAGCCCTTTTTAAGGCTATCATTTAATGCTATTTATGTATGTATTAAAGCTTTAATGCTTTAATGCCTTTAATGCATACATAAAGTTCCATGGACCACTGAATCCATAGAAAGCACAAGTGGAACTGGTACCAAGAGTAAGAAAGGGGTGAATGGGTGTCCATGAATCAGGAAGTGCAGGGGGAATAGCTATTGAAACTGGAGTTCTGATCAGAATAGTCACAGAACCTGGTGACTGTTGTACACACAAGGGAGCAGTCCCATAACTGATCTGCCTTGCTCACTGGAGCTAACCACCTCCTCCATCTACATGGAAATTTTGAGCAAGTGTAACACAGAATATATTATTTCCATGCAGAAGCACCTAATTCATCTTCAGGCTGCACTAAGCTTCCTTAAGAGTAAGATCAAGGCATATTGTCCATGGCATATGATAAGAGGTACATCTTTGCATCAGGGTGAGGAAGCTATATGGTTGGTCTTTAAAAATAGTTAGTTAGAAATTGTTAAAGAGTTTTTGGAATCCCAAACTTAACTGAATTCACAAATATGTTACATCTTTAATTTGGGCATATTTGGTTTTAGGAGCATCTACTATAAATGTGTGCTGTTATTTCAAAGGGTCTAGTTATGTTCACCCATCATAGTGGGGAAGAATTCAAAAGAATTCTGTAAAACAAAAGGACATTGTGCTATAGTTTTTAACTATTCCCTGTTCCTCAAGAATCAGGACAGGCTAAACAAACTGTGGTAGTTCTTTATGTAGTTAGATTTGTGGAGATCTGTCAGGAAAACCATAAGTGTTTCTGCTAATATACTTTTTAAATAAAAGAAAGAATAAACTAGCTGCTCAGTGAAGATAGCAAAAAAAGAATCAGAAATATTCCTATTTGGTCTTAGCTGTCTCTGATTATAAAATATTTTATCATGGAGTTGAAAGTTTAGTGAAGACACAGAGTTCTAATACTAACTTGATAAAAATCTAGCTAAAGAATAATATTGGTCAAAGGACTTAACTGATTGGATTGAGTTCAAGTCCAGGGAACTTCAAAGCCAAATAATTTGTACTCTAGGATTATATTTTAATGTATTTGAGCATTGAGTAATTTCCTTACCATATTATAGGAATTGATTGGTTATGTGACATCAAATCAAATTCTTAGTGACCACATAGACAGATTTTCTCCAAGATCTATGTTGATCCTTCAGATCTTCCAATGGTGCACTCATTGTTTAACAGATTTGTTTAATAGAATAAAAAAATTTGGAAGGGACTTTGGAGGTCATTTAATCCAACCTTCTACTCAAGCAGCAGACTATACCAATCCATACTGGACAAATGGTTGTGCAATCTCCTCTTAAAAACCTCCAGTGATGGAACATCCCCAACTTTTGAAAGCAAGTTATTTCTCTGGTTAATTCTTCTCACAATTAGGAAATTTCTCCTTAGTTCTAGGTTGGATCTTTCCATGATTAGTTACCATCCATTGCTTCTTGTCCTGTCTTCAGGTACTTTGGAGAATAGATTGACCCCCTCTTCTTTGTGGCAACCCCTTAGATATTGGAACATTGCTATCATGTCACCCCTCGTCCTTCTTTTCATTAAACTAGACATACCCAATTCCTGCAACTGTTCTTTGTGTGTTTTAGCCTCCAGCCCATTACATTCTCAGGGGTTTTCTCCAACCCCAAATTTCAAATAATCAGTACTCTTCCTGCTTCTTTAAAATCTAACTTTTGCTAGACTAACATTAGCACCCTCAGTGACTTTTTCAATTCTATGATTATATATTTGTTTACCATCATATGTGAACCATGGATTGGATCCTCCAGGTCAAACAAATTCAGTTGTGACCTGACAATTTTGATGTGTTATTTGACTACTACTTCCTGGCTTAAGAAAGTCAACCTGGGATACTGGAATAAACGAATCATTAAAAAAGGTTCAGTGATTCATTTAATGCAACCCAGTAAGTGCAACTGAGAAGCATATACATGAACTCATTCCTAGGAATAATAGAAAATGTCCAGTAAAATACACCATATGAATAGATTTCATATACTAACTTAACATGCATTTTCTAATGTATATTTTAATCTAACTTTGAGAGGGACAATGAACCATTCAAATAAATGGACACAACTATCCATCATCTAATAACAGCTATTATTGGAAATCCACTTCAGTTCATTCATGGTTTCCAAGAACTATATATCTCAGGGTTCCAGCTGCATCCACAACAGACAAAACATGGGCTTTAAAATCCTTTTTACCCACCCTTATAAAATTGAGGTAGCTCTTTTCCCTACCATTACTTATGTCAAATAATACTAGATCAAAGTCTGCCTCCCACATTCCCAAGTGTTTTCCTTCTGTCAAAAGTATTATTTTTCCATTCCAGTTTGGAGTTGCTTTAGAACTTATTTGGAAATTTCTTTTGTATTTGGGCTTACTTTATCATTCCAAGATATGAAAGAACCTCACCCATGAACCTTTCACTGAAAACCTTTTTCTTTTTTGGAAACAGAAATTGAGTCATTCTTTTCCACTATACAAATGTTGTAGACTGAATGTTTAAATCCATACAAATCTAGAAGATCAGCACTACATTGTTTCACATGGGTGGGCTGAGCACCAAAGGATTTATTTCATTAAATGCTGAACTAATTTGATTGTGGTAAGCTGGAAAGAGTTCTTTCCGGATAGCTGATCTGATTGCCATCAAAGAGAGTTGGAGGACAATTACAAGAAAGAGACCAAAACATGTCACGACAAGAAGTTTGCCAGGAGAAAAACAAATTGGCCTTCAGGTTTTACAGTGGAAAGTTTTCCGTTATCTTCTACTTTTTAGTAGAAAGTTTTACGTGACTGCTTGGCTGTTGGCAACTTTATATCGCTAAAGTTTATGGTCTGGATAGCTCTTTTAAACTTTCAGCAATGGAAGAAGCCACACTAGGATCTAGCATAGGAAGACATTTAGCTGCGTGGGTTGAATTTGAAATCCATCAGATTACACGAATCACTATTATTTTCATGAAACACAAACATTAATGTTTTCTATGTGGTTAAGCAAAGTTTCATAACAAATTATCTGCTCATAGTATCAGCTCTTACTCCATGTTTTAAAATGTCACTCATGGCTTCCGGTGACAAAGAGAAAGAAAAAATGGTTTATAGCAGAGTTCCCCAATCTTTCTGGGTTGGTGGCCTGGATGAGGGGGGAGGGGCAGGTGTGTGTGTGTGTGTGTGTGTGTGTGTGAGCACCTGTTGCTCACAGGAGTGGGGCCAAGAGCGTTCACTTTTCCTATCCTTCCTGTTTCTTTAAAATCCATTTTTTACTTCTACACTGTGTCACAGGGAATACCATGGCTTGCATGACTCTGATGCTGATGGCTAAGTATAGAGACGTGTCTTTGTGTCTACTGATGGCTACTTCTACCAAGAAGGACACTGCACCTCTACCAAAAGGCAATCTACTATATATAAACAGGCAGAAAACAGGCAGTTGAAGATGCTACCTAGTTGGGTAATGAAATATCTGCAAACAAGCAACCAAGAACACCAAGGACTCTATAGTTTGAGCCTGAGCTACAGATATCATCTTCCGTGAGAATATTTAATTTTCTTACCCTCTTCATGGAGTTTCCAATAAAGCATGGATGGAAAGATGAGATGTGTGCCTGCATCACATCATAATTTTTAAAGGAAGATTCAAAGCAGCTGTTTTCAGCTGTAGCTGTGCCTTTGTATATCTTGCAAGCAAGCAACAGCTGCATTGCATTTTATACTTAAATTTTTGGAAATGGGAAAGACTAAAGTGAATGGGATGATAATGCCAGGGGAATATACTCAAGATTTTTGGGATAAGAATATCCCAAAATCTCCCCTCCCCTCTTTCTCCCCTCCTCTTCCATCTTTCTCCTCTCCCCTCCCTCTTTTCTCCTCTTCTCTCCTCTCTTTCTCCTCTCCCCTCCCCTCCCTCTCTTTTCCTCTCCTCTCTCCTTTCTCCCCTCTCCCCTCCCCTCCCCCTCTCTCTCCTCCCCTCTTTCTCCCCTCCCCTCTCTTCTCCTCTCCCCTCTTTTCCCCTTCCCCTCCCTTTCTTCTCCTCTCTCTCCTCTCCCCTCCCTCTCTCTCTCCTCCTTTCCATTTCATTCTCCTTGATGACAAGATAAACAAGATCTCCACATAACTTATGATTTGACATAAAGTGTACTTCAGGATATGGATTGTTATATGTAATCAATTATCATACTGCAGAAGGCCTCTTTGTCCATTTTTAGATAGATGCTGCTGTGTTCATCAATTCATCATTGAACTTCATCAAGTCACTGAATGCTTCTCAATGTCTGGCTCCCCCTAATGGCAGATGCTCTTTTATTGACAGAGAAGTTTATTATCACAACCAGGTATTGTGATCAAAGTTTGCTAATGAAGTCGAGTGAGACTCATTAAATTTATGAAATGATAAAATGGTCGTTGTTAACGCTCCTCAAAATACTTGTTCAAACCTGATATATAACAAATAGCAATAGCACTTAGACTTATTTACCGCATCATAGTGCTTGATAGCCCATTCTAAGCAGTTCACAGTGTCAGCATATTGCCTCCTAACCATCTAGGACCTCATTTTACAACTTTGGAAGGATGGAAGGCTGAGTCAACCTTGAGCCAATCAGAATCAAATTGCTGGCATTCAGCAGAATTAGCCTGCAAAACTGCATCCTAACCACTGTGCCACTACAACTCTTCATTATTACAACAACTAAAGATGCTCCATAGAAACACACTAGAAGGGAGATTCTATCTTATTTTCATACTTGGTATAAAGCAATGTTCCTCCATTTAAACCATGTTGCCTTATTGCTCTGTCCTCCAGTAAGACTAACCTCCCTACCATCCATCACTTGTAGTGTTTACCTCATTCAACTGACTATTTAACTCCCATAGTTTTATCCTGCATGTTGGACAACACTTCACTTCAATTACACTCAAAGTGGCCTTTCACTTAGATATTCAATAAGATATCGTTTCTTCCTTTTTACTCACATCAAAAAAGACAAAAGGGGCAAAGAGAGAAGGGATATCAGTTCTTCAAGGCAGCATTTATGTTGTTGTTAGTTGTGAAGTCATGTCCAACTCATCGCGACCTGATGGACAACGCTCCTCCAGGCCTTCCTGTCCTCTACTATCTCCCGGAGTCCATTTAGCTCATGCCAACTGTTTCAGTGACTCCATCCAGCCACCTCATTCTCTGTCATCCTCTTCTTCTTTTGCCCTCAATCGTCCCCAGCGTAGGATCTTCTCCATTGAGTCCTTCTTTCTCATTAGGTGGCCAAAGTATTTGAGTTTCATCTTCAGAATTCAGAATCTGGCCTTCTAAAGAGCAGTCAGGGTTGATCTCCTCTAGGACTGACCAGTTTGATTGTCTTGCAGCTCAACGGACTCGCAGTGCCATAGTTCAAAGGCTTCAATTCTTTGGCACTCAGCATTCTTTATGGTCCAGCTTTCACAGCCATACATTGCAACTGGGAAACCATAGCCTTGACTATACTCACTTTTGTTGGCAGGGTGGTGTATCTGCTTTTTAGTAAGCAGTCTAGATTTGCCGTAGCTTTCCACTCCAGAAGCAAGCGTCTTTTAATTTCTTAGCTATAGTCTCCATCTGCAGTGATCTTGGAGCCTAGGAAAATAAAATCTGTCAATTTCTTCCCTATCTACCCCATCTATATGCCAGGAATTGAGAGGGCTGGATGCCATAATATTACTTTTTTTTTTAATGTTGAGTTTCAAGCCAACTTTTGCACTCTCCTCCTTCACCCATATCAAGAGGTTCTTTAGTTCCTCTTCACTTACTGCCATTAGAGTGGCAGTAAGTGCATATCTGAGGTTGTTGATATTTCTCCTGGCAATCTTAACTCCAACTTGTGATTCATCTAGCCCTGCCTTTCTCATGATGTGCTCTGCATATAAGTTAAATAGGGTGACAGTATACAGTCTTGCCAAATTGTTTTTTCAAATTTGAACCAATCAGTGGTTCCGTATCCAATTCTCACTGTTGCTTCTTGATCAGCATATAGGTTTCTCAAGAGACAAATAAGATACTCCCATCTCTTTAAGAACTTGCCACAATCTGTTGTGATGCACACAATCAAAAGCTTTAGCATAGTCAATAAAGCAGAAGTAGATGTTTTTCTGGAACTCCCTAGCTTTTTCCATGATCCAGCATATGTTGGCAATTTGTTTCTAGTTCCTCTGCCTCTTTGAAATCCTGCCTGTGCTTCTGGTAATTCTCAGTCCACATACTGTTGTAACCTAGCTTGTAGGATTTTGAATATAACGTTGCTAGCATGTGAAATGAGTGCAATGGTGCGGTAGTTTGAACATTCTTTGGCATTGCCCTTGTTTGGAATTGGAATGTAAACTGACCTTTTCCAATCTGTGGACACTGTTGAGTTTTCCAAATTTGCTGGCAAGTTGAGTGTATCACTTTTACTGCACTGTCTTTTAATTTTGAATAGCTCAACTGTCACCTCCACTAGCTTTATTGTTGCTCAGACTTCCTAAAGTCCATTTGACTTCACATTCCAGTCTTCACATTGGTTCAAGGTCAGTGACCACCCCATTGTGGTTATCAGGGATGTTAAGCTTGTTTTTGTATAGTTCTTCTGTGTAATTTTGTCACCTCTTCTTAATCTCTTCTGCCTCTGTTAGGTCCCTGCCATTTTGGTGCTTTATTATGCCCATTTTGCATGAAACATTCCCTTCATATCTCCAGTTTTCTTGAAGACAACTCTAGTCCTCCCTATTCTATTATTTTCTTCTATTTCTTTGCATTGTTCATGTAAGAAGGCATTCTTATCTCTTCTAGCTATTCTCTGGAATTTGGCATTCAATTGGGTGTATCTTTCTCTGTTTCCCTTGCCTTTTGCTTCCCTTCTTTCCTCAGTTATTTGTAAAGTTTCCTCAGAAAGCCATTTTGCTTTCTTACATTTCTTTTTATTTGGGATGCTTTTAGTTACTATCTCTTGTACAATGTGGTGAACCTCTGTCCATAGTTCTTCAGGCACTCTGTCTTTCAGATCTAATTCCTGAAATCTATTGTTACCTCTGCTGTATATTCATCAGGGATATGATTAATTTGTACCTGAGTAGCCTAGTGCTTTTCCCTACTTTCTTCAATTTAAACCTAAATTTTGCAACGAGAAGCTCATAATCTCAGTCACAGTCAGCTCCTGGTCTTGTTTTTACTGACTGTATAGAGCTCCTCCATTTTTGGCTGCAAAGCTCGTAGTCAATCTCATTTCTGTGTTGACTGTCTGGTGATGTCCATGTCTGGAGTCATCTATTGGGTTGTTGGAAAAGAGTGTTTGAAATGACTATTGTATTGTCTTGACAAAATTCTACCAGCTGTGCCCTGCTTCATTTTGTACTCCAAGGCCAAACTCATTCTTTGCATCGGTCTTCACGCAAAAAGAAACTATAGCTCAACCCACCAAAAACATAACTGTAAAAGACAGATCAGAAATAAAAGTTAAAATAAGCAAAAAAAAAAATAGTAAGACAACACCTGTCTGATCTTGATGAACACAAATCACTGGGGCCTGATGGATTACATCCCAGAGTTTTAAAGGAGCTGGCAGAGGTCATCTCAGAACCACTGCACCATATCTTTCAAAAATTCTGGAGCACCAGGGAACTACCAGAGGACTGGAAAAGAGCTGATGTGATTCCCATCTTCAAAAAACGGGGGGGAAACAGACCCAGGAACCTATAGACCAATCAGCCTAACATCAATATCCGGGAAGATACTGGAAAAGATAATAAAAAAACAGATCTGCCAACATCTAGAAACAAATAAAGTAATAACTAGCAGTCAGCATGGGTTTGTTAAAAACAGATCATGCCAAACCAATCTTATTTCATTCTTCAACATAGTGATTAAATTAGTAGACCAGTGAAATGCTGTGGACATATTATATTTAGATTTCAGCAAGGCATTTGACACAGTAGATCGCAATCTACTTCTTGATAAGCTAGAAAAAAATGGAATAGATAGCACCACCACTAGATGGACTCACAACTGGTGACAAACTGTATTCAACAAATAGTCCTTAATGGATCTAAGTCTACATGGAGGGAAGTAAGCAGTGGGGTGCCACAAGGTTCCGTCTTAGGCCCAGTACTCTTCAATATCTTCATTAACGACTTAGATGAGGGAATAAAAGGGGAACTTACCAAATTTGCAGATAATACTAAGCTGGCAGGAATAGTTAACATCCAAGAAGAAAGGCTAAAAATCCATATAGATCTTGACAGGCTAACCACTCTATAAAGCCTTAGTAAGACCACACCTAGAGTACTGCATCCAGGTTTAGTCACCACATTATAAAAAAGATGTTGAGACTCTAGAAAAAGTACAAAGAGCAACCAGGAGACTAAAAATATGAAGAACGGTTGCAGGAACTGGGCTTGGCTAGTCTAATGAAGAGAAGGACCAGGGGAGACATGATAGCAATCTTCCAATATTTGAGGGCTGCCAAAGAGAGGGGTGAGTCAAGCTATTTTCTAAAGCACCTGTAGGCCAGACAAGGAATAATGGATGGAAACTGACCAAGGAGAGATTTAACCTGGAAATAAGGAGAAAGTTTTTGACAGTGAGAACAATCAACCAATGGAACAGCTTGCCCTCGGAAGTTGTGGGAGCGCCATCACTTGAGACTTTCAAGAAGAGATTGGACTGCCATTTGTCAAAAATGGTGTAGGGTCTCCTGCTTGGGTGGGGGGTTGGACTAGATGACCTACAAGGTCCCTTCAACTCTGATTATCTGACTATTATCCAAACTGGCCTATTATTCTGGTTATCTTTTTGCTTCCTACTTTAGCATTCCAATCCCCCATGATGATAAGAACATTATTTTTTGGTGTTAGTTTAGAAGGTGTTGTAGAACTTCATAGAACCAGTCAACTTCATCCCCTTCAGCACCAGTGGTTGGGGCATAGACTTAGACTACTGTGATGTTGAATGATTTGCCTTGGATTTGAATTGAGATCATACTATCCTGTTGAGGATTATATCCCAGTACTGTTTTTCCTACTCTTTTATTGACTATGAAGGCTACTCCATTTCTTCTGAGGGATTCTTACCCACAGATTCCTGTCCATTTTAGTTTGCTGATTCCTGTCGATGTTCAGTCTTGTCATCTCTTGTTTGACCATGTTCAGTCTTGTCATCTCTTGTTTGACCATGTCCAGCTTAATCAAGATTAAGATCTTTATTCATAGATCTTAATTCCAGGTTTCCAGCATCGGACTTTCCTTTTACCACCAGATGCATCCACAACTTTTAGTTTTGACTTACTCGCTTCATTCTTTCTGGCGCTATGAATCCTAGCCCTCTGCTCTTCTCCAGTAGCATATTGGACACCTTCCAACCTGAGGGGCTCATCTTCCAGCGTCATAACTTTTTGTCTTTTAGTACAGTCCATGGGGTTTTCATGGCAAAGATACTGGAATGGGTTGCTATTTCTTTCTCCAGTGGAACACGTTTTGTCAGAGCTCTCTGCTATGACCTGTCCATCTTGGGTGGCCCTTTACAGCATAACTCATAGCTTCACTGAGTTATGCAAGCCCCTTTGCCATGACAAGGCAGTGATCCATGAAGGGGGCAGTATTTATACAACTGTTTATATATCTGGTTCAGGATGAGGCGATCATCCTTTGCTTTTGCTTTAATCAGCAATTGGCAGCTCTTGTTGTCTGGACTGGAATAATTGTCAGAGGGTTCCATCTGGTGGGGAGGAGAAAAGTAAATTTTCTGCAACTGCTCTTTCTGAGACCTTCATGTAAAGGCCTCTTCATCATGTTCCTCCCAGGAAGCTGGTTACACAACCTCACATTTGGTCTTGACCCTCTCCCACCCCCTGCCAATAGAGGCTGGGCAGACGCATTAATTCTAAGGCAAATGAGGAAGGTAATACCGATCGTTCTATTTCTATTTCATATACAAAGAAAAGAAAGTAATTGAGGAACATAGTCCTTCTGTGGAAATTTGTATTTTTATATTTTGCAAAACAAAGCAAAATGGCAATCATCTAGTGAATTGCATGGTCCTTTTTAAAGAATTTGAAGTCTGCAGAACATGTTAGCCATTCTGATGGATTGTCACCAGATTATATACAGCTCTATGACAGAGCACCTAATATAGATCTGCAGCAGAATTTGTCCTGGGCTAAGAAAAGGTAACTTGTAATTCAGATTGTGAAGAGTGCAGCATAGAAAAAGAGGCAGGCTGGATTGCAAGCAGGTGTCTTTGGTCATCTCTGCCTGTTTGACAAGGTTGCAGATGGCTTACTCTCTTGTTACTCTATGCTGCTGGCTAGGAGAATCTTATGATTGTCTGCCCTTTCATGTTTCATACTTACCAGCAGGTGGTGGGCTTGTACTTACATGGGAATTAGTTGCTGCTCTACTTTTCCAAATCTGACTTTCAAAAAAGATGTTGCGCAAACTAGAGCATGAAGAATCTACTGGCATATTTGGAAATATGTATTTAAATGCAGTGTGTGTACATTGCTCAATCATCCTTACAAGTTTCAATACAGTTTTTGGCTTAATAACACCATCCAGCGTGACAGACAAGAGCTGAGAGAGCTGGCTATTCACATCAGCAGGCCACGCTGTGTGTTTCCAAAAAGGGAGCAAATGATTACTTATTTGTTCTTGTTCTTTTATTTGCATCATCAGGAACGGAGTGAGAGGCTTAGAATATTTCTGCATACCACATTAATCTTGAGGTGCCTTGAGGAGGCATGGGAATGGAGTGCCACATGTTGTACTGCCTGTTTTGAACTCCTATTGAAGGTGAAATACCTACAATTCCAAATAGTTTGTGTTTGCCTCTCCCTTTGTCTGTTGCAACAGGCTTCCCTTTATTGTTTAAGTTATCAGTTAGTCTAGAACTTTGGACTATGACACTGACAAAGCACTTGGCAAATTAATAACATGCTGCAAGTCAATAAAATGACAACATTTGGGTTGGCACTCTGTCCAGGCAAAGATCAATGAATTCAATCCTTAATTATGACAGATTATGACTGTAAGAATACTGCTTGATCAGACAAAGGCCTCTCTAGTCCAGCATTTTGAGCCCAAAGTGACCATCCAAAGGGCTCTGAGAAGCCCACAAGCAAGAGTTGTCTCCTGCTGCTCAAATCACCCACTGTCTCTTAGTTTCTAGCTATTTTAACCATGTAGACTAAGCTGTTCCTTTCCTCACAATCTCTAGCACAGTATTTGTGTTTTCATCAAGGCTGACATTTTTGCAGGAGTCGCATTGCCGTTAATAAATCTGCGCAAATAAAGGCAGAAGGAAGCAGCAGAAGGTTTGGTGCCTTTCACGTCAGGGTGGATTCTTGGACTCTGTATGGGCTAGTCGCTGCGGTTAATGCAAGACCAGAATGACATGTTTCCCCCTTTTGATTTCAGTCAATTTAAATCATTTTAGATTCAGATTCAGATAATCAGAGTTGGAAGGGACCTTATAGGTCATCTAGTCCAACCCCCCGCCCAAGCGGGAGACCCTACACCATTTCTGAAAAATGGCAGTCCAATCTTTTCTTGAAAGTCTCAAGTGATGGCGCTCCCACAACTTCCGAGGGCAAACTGTTCCATTGATTGATTGTTCCACTGTCAGAAAGTTTTTCCTTATTTCCAGGTTAAATCTCTCCTTGTTCAGTTTCATCCATAATTCCTTGTCTGGCCTACAGGTGCTTTAGAAAATAGCTTGACCCCTTCCTCCCTGTGGCAGCCCCTCAAATATTGGAAGACCGCTATCATGTCTCCCCTGGTCCTTCTCTTCACTATATTAGCCAAGCCCAGTTCCTGCAACCATTCGTTGTATGTTTTATCTCCAGTCCCCTAATCATCTTGATTGCTCTTTTCTGTACTTCTTCTAGATTGCTCTTTTCTGTACTTCTTTTTTATAATGTGGTGACCAAAACTGGATGCAGTACCCTAGGTGTGGTCTTACTAAGGCTTTATAGAGTGGTATTAGTGCTTCCCTTGATCTTGATTGTATCCCTCTGTTAATACAACTTAGGATTGCATTCACTTTTTTAGCTGCTGCTGCACACTGCTGGCTCATATTTAGCTGGCTGTCCACTAAAACTCCAAGATTCCTGTTGCAGTTACTGCTATTGAGCCTGGTTTCACCCAGTCTATATGTGTACTTTTGGTTTTGCTTGCCTAAGTGTAGGACTTTACTTTTTCTACATTGAATTTCATTTTGTTAAATATGGACCAGTATTCTAGTCTGTCAAGATCCATCTGGATCTTGATCCTATTTTCTTGGGTGTTAGCTGTTCCTGCCAGCTTAGTATCATCTGAAAATTTGGCAAGTTCCCCTTTTATTCCCTCATCTAAGTCGTCAATGAAGATATTGAAAAGTACTGGGCCTAAGACGGAACCTTGTGGCACCTCGCTGCTTACTTCCCTCCATGTAGACTTAGACCCATTAAGGACTACTTGTTGAGTATGGTTTGCCAGCTAGTTGCGAGTCCATCTAGTAGTGGTGCTATCTATTCCACCTTTTTCTAGCTTACTAAGAAGTACGTTGTGGTCTACTTTGTTGAATGCCTTGCTGAAATCTAAATATATTATCTCCACAGTATTTTGCTGGTCTACTAATTTAGTCACTATGTTGAAGAATGAAATAAGATTGGTTTGGTATGATAATGTTTTTAACAAACCCGTGCGGACTGCTAATTATTATTTTACTTGTTTCTAAATGTTGGGAGATCTGTTTTTTTATTATCTTTTCCAGTATCTTCCTGGGTATTGATGTTAGGCTGATTGGTCTATAGGTTCCTGGGTCTGTTTCCCCCCCCTTTTTTGAAGATGGGAACCACATCAGCTCTTTTCCAGTCCTCTGGTAGTTTCCCAGTGGTCCAGGATTTTTGAAAGATATGGTGCAGTGGTTCTGAGATGACCTCTGCCAGTTCCTTTAAAACTCTGGGATGTAATCCATCAGGCCCCGATGATTTGTTTTCATCAAGATCAGACAGGTGTTCTCTTATTATTTTTTGCTTATGCTAACTTTTATTTCTGGTCTGTCTTTTACAGTTATGTTTTTGGTGGGTTGAGCTGTAGTTTCTTTTTGCGTGAAGACAGATCAAAGAATGAATTAAGCAGTTCTGCTTTCTCTCTGTTGCCTGTTACTTCCTTGCCATCTTCTCTCTTTAGTAGATCGACTGTTTCCTTGATTTTTTTCTTGTCATTTATATGTTGGAAGAAACTTTTTTTATTATCTTTGACTTTTGTTGCAAGTCTTTGTTCATTCTGAGCCTTTGCTTTCCTGACTTCGTCTTTGCAGATTCTGGCTATCTGCTGATATTCTGCCTTAGTTGTATGTCCTTCTTTCCATTTTTTGTACTTGTCCTTTTTTTCTTTCAATTTGCCAGAGAGATCTTTTTGCGGCTATGCTGGTTTCTTCTTCGATTTCTTGTTTTTCTTTCTCAGTGGTATTGTGCTGGTCTGGGCTTCTCTGATCATACTTTTTAGAGTTTCCCAAGATTCTTGAGTTGTTTTCCCCTTTAGGATTTTCTTCTATGGAATCTTTCCCAAGTTCTCACTGAGTTTATTGAAATCATCTCTTTTAAAACCCAAGACTCTGGTGTCATTATGTTTTGTTGCTTGTGTTTGTGTTATACTGAATTCTATATGACTTGGTCACTCTCACCCAAGGTTCCTGCAGTTTCAACTCCCTCTATCACTTCTTCTCTGTTTGTAAGAATTAAGTCCAGTATGGCTGTCCCTCTAGTTTCACCCTCTACCTTTTGGACAACAAAGTTGTCAGCTAGGTTGGTTGGTTATTTGATTTCTCACTTGGAGCAGAATTAGTTTTCCAATTGATATCAGGATAATTGAAGTCTCCCATTACTAATGTTGTGTGTTTCCTGCATATGTTTGTTAGTTGGCTGACAAAAAGGACATCTATATTTTCTGCTTGATTGGGTGGCCTATAATATACACCTATGGCCATGTCATTCTTTTTTTCTTTTATATTGACCCATATGCATTCTAGGAGGTTTTCATCTTTGGTTTCATGCATTTTTGTAGCAATATAGTGATGCTTTACATACAGTGCAACTCCACCTCCTCTTTTATGGGGTCTAGTTTTTTTGAATAGTTTGTATCCTTCTACCAGTATGTTCCAGTCATGGGTTTCATCCAACCAAGTTTCTGTTATTCCAACTATATCATATTTACCGTCATGTATTCGTAGTTCGAGTTCACCCTGTTTGTTCCCCAGACTTTGTGCATTTGTATATAGGCACTTGAGATCTTTATGCCTGACACTGTGTTTACTGTCTACATAACCTGTGTTGTGCCTGCCTGTCCCTACTTTCTTGCCACCTGTTTGATTAGTGCATATGGTATGGCACTCACTATTAAATGCTTGGTTTTGGTTGGCATCAAGGTTGATAATCTTACCTGCACAAACATCTATTTTGCATGAACTGGTATCCTTATTAGTTTTAGGTTGCTGGGGACAGAAATGTTCTGAATCCATTAATTCTCCCCACTGTTCAGTTTAAATGTTTATCCATGAAATCTGTGAATTTAATGCCAAGTAACTCAGTCCCTTTCTTTGATGGATGCAAACCATCTCTTTTGTACAGTTTTTCATTGGACCAGCTGCAGACATTATGACTAATAAAACCAAAGCCTTCCCTTTTACACCATTCCTTTAGCCACACATTAAAACTCTGCTACACGCTGCCCTTTCCCTTTTTGTTCCTTATTTACTAGTAGAACCTCTGAAAAGATAAGCCTACAGCCCATATTACTAAGTTCATACCCCAAGCTCTGGAAGTCTTTCTGAACAGAAAATACATCCTTCTGGGAGAGATCATTTGTACCAAGATGTATAATAGCATCAATATCACAGTCCTTGCTGGCATTCTTGACTATCTTAAAAATACGCTTCTTGTCTCTGCTGGCAGTAGTAGACACCTGACCTCTTTCAAAACCTCAGTATCTTTTCCTAAATTTACGTCCCTTACAATTGAGTCCCCAACCAGAAGGTGGCTTCTCTTTTTGGATGCCTTCCTCTTCTTGTGTGACTGGTGTATAATACCTGATTCATACTTTCTCCTTTCCAAAGTAAGTTCTTCTTCTAGGACCATGATGCCTGACTTACTTGAGTTATCATTATCACAACTACCTTTACCTGTCACTTTTGTGTCCCTATTAAGGTCAGCAAGGGCACTCTATCTGTTACGCTGGGACACAGCAAAAGCTTTGTGTTTATGGTCCACAGCTCTCACCCTACCAGATCCCACAGTTGTCCATACTGCCCTTTTCCTGTAGGATTTTTGTGGTAGTGGGGGCTGGTAGCAAAACAGCTCAATAGATGGCTGGATTGGGCACCTAATTTCTGCTTGGAGAGCACAGATTAGAGATTCTAGATAGGTAATCTGTCCATGTAGACTGGTAATTTTTTTACAAAGAGGACAGTATCCAAGTTTGAAAAGACTACTGCGAAAGACAGCTGTAAAACAAGTATTACGCTGAACTAAGCCAGTCATTTTGAATAAAATCACAATCTCAAGCGCACTTACCCTAAATGTCTTATTGGTATTCTTGGTTTATAGTTATATGATTCGCGTGCCGTTAGGTGCACGGGCCGCTATTTTTCTCCTTTCTACTCACCCTCTGCTTCCTTCACAAGCAGCCAGCATCTCCTCCCACAACCTCTGGGTATTTGAAATGCAATCAAGATTCTTCATTCTTCTCCCAAGTCATTAATGTATGTTGTTATTCAATTGCTTACAATATATACAGTTGTTAATAGTTACCTGACTCATTGTAACAGGTATCCAGCCTGTATTAATCTTGCATCTAAAATTTATAGTTAAAAGCTTAATTTTTTAATAAGATACAGTAGCTTATGTTGACCATTTAGTTATAGGTTCTGCTCTATTCTTTTTTTTTAACCTACAGATTCTTCTAACATGGAAGAGTGGATGTGTTTCTACGCATTTACTATGAAACAACATATCAATGTAGATCTATTTAAATTCAAATATTTCTTCTGGTAGTAATAGGCAGGGATGGGCTTCAAAAATTTTAGCAAGGGATTCTCTGCCCCAGCAGCCTACCTCTGGTAATAGGAGGTTTTTCTCTCATTTCTGCTTTTCCAGTTCTTCCGGTACTGGAGAACCAGTAGCAGAAATTTTGAGTAGTTCAGAGAACTGGAAAATACCATCTCTGACTAGAGATTTTATAGTATCCTTCCCCTGCCATGCCCACCAAGCCACGCCCACAGAACCAGTAGTAAAAAAAATTGAATCCCACCACTGCTTCACATGTATATTATCACTTCAGTTACTTATATCAATTATCCTGAAACAGAATATTGTGGAAAGGAAGGAAGGAAGAAAGGAAGGAAGGAAGGAAGGAAGGAAGGAAGGAAGGAAGGAAGGAAGGAAGGAAGGAAGGAAGGAAGGAAGGATGGATCAAAACAATGCAAAAGTAATCTCTCAAAGCTGAATTCCTTTACTTTTTTTTCCATGCAGCACCATACACAATCATATTTCTAGTTCTTGTTGAAATCATTTAGGGAAATGAATGTCTTGTTTTTATCCTCAAATGGTTGTTGACCTTGTCTGACCATAAATAATCTAAGCAATGTCAGGTCTGTTGAGTGCCTGGATGAGATTGCCAGGGAATTCCAAAGCCCACAGTTTATCTGGACGGAATTTGAAAACTAAAGCAATTGGAAGAATTGCAGGGACAATTCTTAATCCTAAAAAAAGGCAAGATAAATCACTATGGTTGCCCGCAAAATTACATGGACATGTTCATGAGGTCCTCAGGAAATCAATTCAAGAGGGTTTTTTAGGTTGCATAGCTTGGGGAGAGCTTATTTCAGTTTTGGCATTTTGTTACACTGGACAAAGGATAATTTGTTTTAATGTGTTTTAATTGCTGATTATTATACATTTCCTATATTTCCATCATGTTGGTCTTCTTTTGGCAAACACAAGAATAGCATAAGTAAATGCTTAATTCAATCCAAAAGGGAAGGTTGAAACTATAAGACAAGCTATAGAAGAAAGATACTGGCTTATTCAGCATTGAGTCTTTGATTGAACTAGTTGGAAGATTAGTAGCTGGAGCTCAATACATCTGGAATGTTTGAAGAAGGCTGGTCCAAATCATACAAGATAAGCAGAATGGTAAAGTAGATGATGGCCTATGCAGGTGTCTATTAATTTCATAAGGGTGCCCAATTCAGTAACTCTAGATGGCACAGGCCTCTCATGCTGGTTCCCCCAGACTCATAGCCATAGGGAGAAATGGTGTGATTATGTGACTCTCATTGGATATAGGAGAAAGATTGAAAGTTTGGGATCACAATGGTTTATGTCGCCAGTCTCCTGGGGTGGTATATGTAATTTCCTCCCATTCATTTTTTTATAACAAACCTGAAATATTGGTTTTATATATCCCCCAAGATTTGATTTATGTAGCCATAATATATTTAATAAACTACAAAACCTGGAATTCACATAATATGCTAAGCCACATATGGCTTGTACACTATAGTGTATTCATGTAACCAAACCATATAATAGCTTAAGACCAGTTGGTGTGGTTTATGATCATCCAAATAGGTCTAGGGTTAACTGGGAAGATGAAGTTGTATTTTATTTTTATTTTTTTTTATTTGCATTTATATGCCGCCCTTCTCCAGAGACTCAGGGCGGCTTACAGTCTTTGGAGTACCATGCTAAGTGCTCGGCAATAGCCTTCATTCCATTGTATATGCCTGCTTATTACCAGGGGATTTTGGCCCCCCCAAGCGGCATTTTACAAAGTCAGCTTATTGCCCCCAACAATCTTTGGGTCCTCAATTTACCAACCCCGAGAGGATGGAAGGCTGAGTCAATCTTGAGCCTGGTGGGATTCGAACCTGCACTAATTGCAGTCAGCTAGCACTAAGTGCTAGATGATTAACAGCCTGCACCACCAAGGCCCCCTTTTCCCATGCCATTACACTCAAATTCACACTTTTTGATTTTGGCGACCTCTAAATGTATCAGAACTATAAATCCCAGAATCTCCACCTAGCATGAGCAAGAGTCATATTCAATCCCCCTTGCATATATTTCTCCACCCCTTCAATATAAAGCAGAGAACTCTGGTAATTGCAGATTTTTTGTATTGAAAAAATCCCAAGCTCTTGCAGTTCAATATTATTCTACCCAACCTTTGTTTACAATACCCTTTATGTTTAACCCTTGGACCTGCTGGGTAAAATAACTGGAGATGTAAGCCAAAGCATTTGAGGAGGGCTAGTTTAATAATTTTCCCCCCTTGCTGAGTTTGCACATTGCATTTATTCATGGTTTAACTACGGCTTTTTGAAGAAACCACAGTTGCCTCATTCACTCAAAACACTACAGCTTTTCAGGCCATATTAGCTGTGTTCATAATGGTTTACAATCTTAAGACAAGTCCAAAGAAAAATAACAACTGTCAACTTCCCACACATGACCGTCTGTGTGTGTGTGTGTGTTTGCGCACCCCTCAGCGAAGTATTCTGCCTTCAGATGGCAAAGTACGTATGTTCTTCTATCTTCATGGAGAATTTAGATAAGGTCTCACTGACAGTGATTTCTGCAACTGCTTACTGTTATAAGCAGAATGAAGCATTATGGCCACTTGACTGATTAGAAGTAATGGATGGACCATTTCATGAAGTTACCTAAAGAGGAGGTTCACTTGGAATTTCATCTTCATTCTTTTGACGGTATGAAGAAGCCCTGGTACTAAGTCAGTTTTGTTGCTTCTCTGTCTCATGTTCTGCTTTTTACCAGGACAAATGGCTCATTTTTTCCTACGCTTCCTAAATATCTATCAGCTGGATATCTTGAATACCAGGGCTGCTCTACACTTAGTGCAGGACTCTGCCTTCAAACTTTACTCTCCCTTCCCTTTAAACTCTCTTTTCCCAGAATGATATTGATTGTGAACAGCAAATATCCTGAACCCAAATGAACCCTTTCTGTTGTAAAAGCAAAGTGCTTCTCCCAACCTGCTTCCTCTAGATAGTCATTTAATGGCATCCAAATGCAAGGGCAGCTAGGTGAAACTTTTCCAACTGAATATGAAGAAAGAAGGAACAAGAGACGGTTTCATATATTTCTTCACAGCATTTCATTCTAGTTTGGCCTTGTAGAGGCATGTTGGATATGCTTGTTTGTCAGAGATACTTTTGCATATGTAATCAACCCACACAATTAACAGGTGTTTTCTTCCAGTTTCGTGACTGCTGTTGTACCAGTGAAAATACAAAACAACGGCACTTATACAATAACCAAATAAATAAATTGGTCAAAACCTTATCTGCTCTGATTGACATCAAATAATGAAATGGCATTTGATCCATTTTGGACTTCTTAGAATCTTTGACTTTTTAAAAATGAAACCTAAGTGATTGCAATAGCACATACTATGAAGTAGTATTGCTAATAGCACTTAGCAATACCACTTCATGGTGCTTTACAGCCCTCTCTAAGTGGTTTACAATGTCAGCATATTGCCCCCAACAATCTGGGTCCCCAGACTGCTACAAATAGTAGCGGAGGCAATGAAGCCATGGAAGGAGATTGCAATGGACTTCATAGTGGAGTTGCCGAAAAGTGGGGGAAATGTGGTGATCTGGACTGTAATAGACTTATTTTCCAAACAGGTGCATTTCATACATTGCAGCAGATTACACTCAGCCCGCCAGTTATCCAAGCTGTTCCTGAAGCACATCTACCTGCATGGAGTACCATGGAGAATTATCTCATATAGAGGGGTCCAATTCACAGCCAAATTTTGGAGGGAGTTCCTGCAGTCTATTGGGTCACCCCAGGATCTTAGCTCAGCCTTTCATCCAAGCACCAATGGGGGGGGGGGGGGGGCAGAGAGATTGAACGCCATGGTAGAGCAGTATCTGAGGTGCTACGTGAATTATCAGCAGTCCAATTGGGCGGACTTCCTGCCTTTCGCGGAGGTCGTGTACAAAAATGCTGTTCACAGTAACACAGGACTAACCCCCTCCAAGGTAGTGAGCAGCATGGACTTTGTCCCAATGCCTGAATATCCAAGGGACACCCCCTTCCTCAGTCAGCCTGACCAATTGGATGTCAACGCTTAAAGCAACTTGGGAGAGTGTTAAAAACAGCACTGGCAAAAGCGGCACAGACCTATAAGAGACAGACAGACAAACACTGAGCCACTCAACAACCATTCCAGTTGGGAGAGGTCTATCTCTCCACCAAATATCTGAGGTTAAGACTGCCTAGCAAGAAATTGGGGCCAAAGTTCGTGGGACCATTCCCCATAGTAAAGATCATCAACCCAGTCACGGTGCAATTGAAGTTGCCCTGATTGTTAGGGAAAATACACCTGGTATTCCATAGTAGCCTATTAAAACCCGTGGTTGGATGTCAGCTGAATGTCAACTCATAAAACATTTTCTATGCACGTTTTATAGTTGTCAACAGAAAATAGGGGGGGGGGTTCAAAAAGCAGGCAGCAGTGTGGAATAGAAAGTACATTTCATTCATATTTTCTTCAGAGACTGATTAGATGATTGAAGCTTCTGCTGCGCAAAAATCTAATTGGAGAGCATGATTGATGACTCTTGGCTATGGACATGTCTCATTGGAGAATATGAATTATGATACACCCAGATGGGTGGGGAGAAAAGCAGGGTTAAGGGTGACAGTGAATTACGTATCTCAGACTCGGCTACGTCCAGGTCATGCTGACATGTTGACTTTCAATAAATCCTTTGAAGTTTTGGGAGTCTGGCTCGAGACTCATGATTTAATTGGGGTAACTGCCGGAATCCTGACACAGGGGTTGCCTCATAGAAAAGGGGGTCAACCTCTTCTCTGAAACACCTGAAGGCAGGACAAGAAGCAATGGGTGGAAATAATCAAGGAGAGAAGCAACCTGAAAATAAGGAGAAATTTCCTGTCAGTTAGAACAATTAATCAGTGGAAAAACTTGCCTCCAGAATGTGGAGAAATGTGAATGTAAGAAATGGAAGTGTACAGATCATCACTTCTAGTCTAGACTCCCGGTCAATGCCAAAAATTCAGAGTGTGAAATTCCTGAGTGGACAGCTTGCTAAGAAACCTCAAATTCCTGGATTCTAGATTAGACTTCTCCAATCTGATATTTTCCATATATATAATGTTACCCCCAATATACATGGTCAATGGCTAAACAAGTAGGGTGTAGTAGAAGTATAAATATATCATCTGTATCTCATCCATGTATATGAGAGCAGCTCCAACAGATCCCAGGAGCAACACCAGCGCCATCTATCCAGAAAATTGCAGGCTAAGAACAGCTAAGATCCTGCCCAGAACCCTCAAACTCCCAGGCCTCTGGTAGAGGACCTGAATTTCAGAAGACAGACCACCCATGAGAGTGAGAAGGGATTTTTTTAAATATATAAAACTCTAAGCTACAGAAACCCATACACAAACACTACACTTGTATTTAAAACCATTTCTTGTTTTATTAAATAAAGAACTCTTTAAAACCACTCTTGGTTTTTTAATTTAGCTCTGAAATGAATAAATAATGAAGAACCAACTTCAATTTGTTAGTTGAGAAAGTTAAAAGGGTTGCATCAGAAAAAGCTATTTGAGAAGCCATTGTCTGCCAAAAGTAAATCCTATGTTATGATGTAAATATAATTTTAAATCAATGCCAGCAGAATTGGTCTCTTCCCGAAACCTCCAAAACTTTAGCCTTAGACTGTCTATTGACCCCCATCCCATTCCTAAAAGGTCTGTAAGGGGTGTGTATACAAGCACCAACATGCCTAATGTCCGCTTTTATCTGTACCCATTTCATGTACTCATGTTCCTAATTATATATGTTATCAAAAACATGCTTGACAAAATAAATAAATAAAATAAATTGGAACTCCTGATTTTAAATAAGAGGAGTGAGCTGTTTTGAGAAGTGAGTTGTTTCTATTGGAAAGCAAAATAAATGGTATCTTTCAAACAAGGGCGTGACACTCAAGTATCTTATAGTAGGAAAATTCTTATACTTTTTTTATACCAAGAGATTTTACCAAAGTACTGAGGTGTGGTTAGAGATCTCATTTGATTGCAGAACACACAAAGGTTTAAAGAGTTCAAAGTCTCAGAAAAATAATACCATGGAAATAATGGTCAGTGTTATCTAGCAAAATTTATAGTAGGGTGTGTCAAGATTTCTTGCATAACAAATATTCTGTGGGCCTTTCATAGCTTGCATCTATCCATGATATAAACATGCCCTGGCAACTTTTTCTTCACTATGTCTTCCTTTCATCCCCAGGTTCCAACAGAGGCAGATTTAAACAAGAATAGAATTCTTTATTGGCCAAGTGTGATTGGACATACAAGGAATTTGTCTTGGTGCAAATGCTCTCAGTGTACATAAAAGAAAATATACATTCGGCAAGAGTCAAGAATCATAAGGTACAACACTTAATGATAGGCATAGGCAATCAAATCATACTAGGAAACAGTCAATATAAATCGTAAGGACACAAGCAACAAAGTTCCAGTCATACAGTCACAAGTGGGAGGGGATGGGTGATAAGAAGTGATAAAAAGATTAACATTAATAATAGTGCAGACCTTGTAAATAGTTGAACAGTGTTGAGGGAATTATTTGTTTAGCAGAGTGATGGCGTTCAGGAAAAAACTGTTCTTGTGTCTAGTTGTTCTGATGTGCAGTGCTCTATAGCATCGTTTTGAGGGAAAGAGTTGAAACAGTTTATGTCCGGGATGTGAGGGGTCTGTAAATATTTTCACAGCCCTCTTTTTGACTCGTGCAGTATACAGGTCCTCGATTGAGGGCTGGTTGGTAGTAATTGTTTTTTCTGCAGTCCTAATTATCCTCTGAAATCTGTGTCTGTCCTGTTGGATTACAGAACCAAACCAGACAGATATAGAGGTGCAGATGACAGATTATTTATTAATATCCAGGTTTAAAAGTAGTTTTTTCCCCATTTAAGCAAGCAACCAGATATGGAAATTACACCATCGGTGCAATCCGACATGCTTCACCAACTATTCATTTGATGCCTCATACAGTTGGCCTCACAAGTTGGGATCAACATAGTATCCCTTTGCCATTATTGGCCACTTCAAGAATATCCAGTTCCCTCTGGTCCCTGGGCACCCTCCCCAGGGTCTTTTTGCTTTGTAGCTAAACAGTCCACTTTTTTCAGATAGGCTGTCCTGCAAGGCATCCAAGGTCTGTGAACTCCCATCTCAAAGGTCCAGATTAGCCTGAAAAGCCTGTGACCAAGAGCGGCAGTGGAAAGTCTGCACAATAAAGCTTCATGCTGAGGTCTCCTGTCAGCTGTTGTTTTGGCTGCTTTTAGCAGCCAAAACAGTTTAGCACTCTTCTGGAACTGAGCTAAACCCACGTTTAAAAGGAACCTGACTTTCAGACAAAGCAATAGATGGTGAAACTGTCTTCCAATCATCACCACCCCCTTTTAACAACTGCATAATCCCTTGCAGAGTGGAATCTGGGCAACTGAATGGAGCTGAGTGTTTACTGGCCGGATGCCCTGCCTGTCGCCAATGCGGAGATTTTTTCAGCAGATATATTCTAGTGTGCCCAAAGAGAGAAATATCTGCCTCTACCTAGGATTGAATTCAATTGTGAGGTGAGAATTCCACCTCTAAGCCACTGCATCATTCTTGAAACCCTCTTCCAACGCATCCTATAAATTCAGCCACATTAAAAATGTTTGTGAGGTGAGAATTCCACCTCTAAGCCACTGCATCATTCTTGAAACCCTCTTTCAATGCACCCTATAAATTCAGCCACATTAAAAATGTTTGTGGATATTTTCCTACTGGCTGGTGACATTTAATGGGAAGGGAGGATAACAAAACAAGCAGGACCCACTAATTTGGATCCTTAATGTGTCATGGTTCCTTTAAGTAAGGAGCCTACCATTGGCCAGTGAGACAGAGATCATTTATGGTAACCATAAATGTACCCTATAATGTACTATAACTAGGGTATAGTTTTCCACCAACTCAAGGGCTGGTTTATGTTGAGTGAAGTGGAGTTGCTTCTGTTCCCATATTAGAAACGTTTAGACTTTGATGTCTTACGAACACCAAACCTTCTCATGTAGTGCATAACACTGTCACAGTTCATCATTCACAGGGAATTTGGTTCTCCAGGAAGCAGAAATTTCAAGGAAGTATTTCTCTGGATTTCCCCCTTTCTCCAGGAGTAACATTTGATAGAATAAATGTTGACAAAATCACCAAGAATTGTTCTTTGGTCACAATAAGTCATAATTGAATCGTGGGAGAGGATTACGGGGAATTTGCAGAACATCACAACCTTATTGTTCACTCACTTCCTCTCTCACTTCCTCTTTTCTTGAGTTTAAGAACCATTAACAAAAAACATGGAAGAAGGATATTCTTAAATCAATTAACTTCAATTCCCAGAATTCCCAGCCAGTAGGCCAAGAGTGAAAAACACTGCCCTAAAATCTTGATGACAATTTTCCCCTACAAAAGACATTTTAAATGAACAGTTCCCAGAATGTATAGAACTTTTTCCTTTATTAACTATGAATATAAAATAATTAAGATCCAGCCTGTAATCACAACTTGTTGGAACATAATTAGCCAAATTTAGAGGCAGAATAGTAAAACTGATTTGGAATTATCTGAGACACCTATAAAAATTTTCCTCCTGCTGTCTCAAGGAGGAATTGATAGCATTGGGAAAAAGTCAGATTTGGAATAGTAAAAGAATGATTGCAGAACATAAACTGGTAAAAATCCTCTCTGCTACTTCAAGTCTTGTCTTGAATGCCACCTTTGCATACCTTTGTTATTTTTCTAGATATGTATCTACATATCCACCAACCATTTTTATTTTCTAAGAACAAATATAAAACCTATGTATGACACAGAGTCATTTGGAGAAGTACGCTAGATGTTTTACAAAAGCATACTTTTGCAACTTCCTAAGTCAACTTCCTATTAAAATAAATAAAAATATAAAGCCAGTAGAGAGCATGAAAAATTCAAAGTGAGACATGGTGTCTACTGGTGTTCATAGAAACCATTCTATTTTTCCTTGATTTGGAGTTAAGAGTCTTGAGCGTAAAGACATTTGCTAGTTGAATTGCTAGTTCATCAAGGTCAACTGTCCTTGATTGACATCGTAGCGTACAGTACTAATATAAACAAATTTGAGGCCTGAAATTGCACAGATACAATTATTGTGCTGGGCCTACAATATTTGAATATTGTTGTGTACTTTTGCTCAAATTAGGCTGGAATATAGAAGCAAAAGTAATTGTATAGGTGTTCATCTAAAGCCCTGTTTCACCCTGCCTTTCCTTAATACCAGAAAGCTTAGAGATAAAATGTCCTTTTTTGATGGCACATCTACTTCCTTGAGTCTTAATGTGCCTGATGCCAAAAGAACAATATTTGTTAATGTGCCTGATGCCAAAAGAACAATATTTGACCTGGATCAACAGGATATCCAATTCTGAAAAGAACAAATATTGTTCTTTTGGCATCAGGCACATTAAGACTCAAGGAAGTAGACGTGCCATCAAAAAAGGACATTTTATCTCTAAGCTTTCTGGTATTAAGGAAAGGCAGGGTGAAACAGGGCTTTAGATGAACACCTATACAATTACTTTTGCTTCTATATTCCAGCCTAATTTGAGCAAAAGTACACAACAATATTCAAATATTGTAGGCCCAGCACAATAATTGTATCTGTGCAATTTCAGGCCTCAAATTTGTTTATATTAGTACTGTACGCTACGATGTCAATCATAATAAAATGGAACTTATTTCTGGCACTATGGTGCTGAATAAAATAATTTTAAAGTAGAAAAGACACTCATACATGATGTCAAATAATAAAATGATCATTAGTAATGATGCACCAATTGCTAGCTGTCTCAATAAAGGAGAATATTAGTAGCTCAAGGTTGAAATGGCGCTCTCTGAGCTTCCTCATTTTCTTGCAGATGTTTTAATACTCTAACTAGGTAACTTCATCAGTGCTAATAAGGAGTGCTCTTTCCTGAGTTTATATTCTGCCTGTCTGTGTGAGGATGGAGGTGGTCTTAGAGATTCTTTGGTTGGGCTGTTTACTGATGGCTCTTTGGCAGTTTCTTGATTGGGGTATTGCTTACTTGATTGTTGATCTGAAGTTGACCTTGGAATTAATATATTCCGATCTGAGTGCAGATTATTGGTGGAGAGGTGCTGGAGTCTTTTTCTCTTTTGGCCTAGTTGGTTGTCTTTTTTGCATAATCTATAGATGTTGTTAATGTCTATGTGTCTATTGATGGCTGATTTGTCAGAGCTGTCTGTTGATATGCTTAGGTCAAAGCTTGCATCCAAGTGGATCCCCATGTAGCCCAGTTACCAAAGTTGGCCTTCTTTTACCATGGATGGATATTTTGAACTGATAGTCGTGTATTGGGATCCAGCTTTACTGTACTAAAGAGAAGATGCTGGGGCAAAAATCCAAATTCCAACAATAGTTTCCAGAGAGCCCTATGACTGCAACAGACTGTTGTTTTTATTTAGTTTTTAAAGAGAAATAAGATGCAGTTATCATCTTCGGTCATTCCCATCACGGGAATACGATGTTAAGATATCCCCAGTAGCCTCAGGGATAGATGTTGGGAGTGGTAAGCCAGCAACAAATGAAGTGCTGTACTTGTACAGTCATATGAACACCCTCCTCTCGATCATATGACCATGGACCATATCTGGAATCTAAAAGTACTATTCGGATTATCAGAAAAAGAAAGTACTGAGTTTATCATGCAAGACTTGGTATGAAATATAACCTTGCTTAGAGGGTGAGTTTCTCTTTTGTATTTAATCATAAGTCTTTCCTTGACACCATAGTTTCAGAATGAAGTAGTGATTTCATTCTTACATTCCAATTCATGTTGCAATTTGAACAGAGATTTTGGGAACTATTCATGTCTGATCTTATCTTTAAAGTCTCTTCCTACCATGGAAGGAGAAGTGAACCTGTGGGAGAATATCTACCACACCCATTCCTTGCCAATCTTACCAACTGGCTAGTAAGTTGAAACAATGGTTTTCTTTCTGGTAGCTTCAAAAAGGGAAAAAGTAAAAAAAAAAATGTTAGGGAACAAGCTTGTTAGGAAACAAACTAGCATGGGTTGATTGGATTAGACTGGGTTACATGAGTTAGATGGGTTGATTAGATTCTAAGGTTCTGGGTCTGTCTTGACCTCATATCGGGCCACCCATTATCAGAGTTCTGATTTATTATTTTGGTAAAGCAGGAAAAGATTTAATATTATACTGATTTTAATGTGTTAAAATGGATATTGATGTTTTTAATATCTATATAGATGTTTAATCTTTATTATTGAGGGTTTTTCCCCTTAATAATAGTTTTAGTTTTCACACATTTTTTTTCTATTTTGTTTATCAGACGTATCAAGAAAACTAATAAAATTATAATTAAGCTAAAATTCAGATAAAGTGCACAGAGAAGTGACCAGAGGGAAGTGAGGGATCCATAGCAGCTTCAACTGGTCAACAGGAGTCCAGTCCTGATTGTGCCATCTTGAAAACCTTCCTATGCCAAGACTTGGCCTGAGAGAAGTTTAAATATACTACTTTAAAATTAGAGCAGCAAGGACAAGTTTGAGCTGTCTGCAGAAAGAGCTAGGGACAAAATAAAGACTTGGCCATGTCTCTGAAAAGTTAGTGGGGTAGTTAGGAAGATGTGAGAATAAGCTCTGGCAACTGGTTTTTCCAAAGATTGTGGAGAAAGAAATTAGTAGGTCCATTTGCTGATGTGTAACATTGTAAAAACTATAGGTGTAAAGCCATGTTGGAGAGAGGATTTCTTATGGATTTCAGTCTTAGGGAGCCTGTGGAGTCTCTAAGGAAGCAGAGATGCTGGGAACAAGTGGTCTGAATACAGAATCCATAAGATCTGATATTTCAACTGTGATAGTTTTGATGCTTGAGACAATGAGTCAGTTGGCTTATCTCGTTTGAGTACTTGGGAAGTAGATAGAAGATGGGCCTCCCAACATTGTATATGGGATATGATTTCGAGTCAATGCAACCGTGTCTAGGTTGTGTTCTTGGTAGACATTAGACACTAGAAGAAAAAAAGACCACAATGTCTCAAAACCTGTCTGGGTTTTGCAGCTTGGGGGTGGGGTTGGAGGCCCAATAAAAAAAGTAAAAAATCCTGAGAGAGGGGGGTGGGTGGGTGGGATAGGGGGAGGGAGTGTTTGTGTATATGACTGATCAGTGGGGAGAAAATATGTGTGGGTGTGAGTGTGAAAGAGAAAGGACAGAGAAAGAAGTTTGGGGGAAAAGTGCATGCGGATGTGCATGTGAGAAAAGGATGGAGAAAGTTGTGTGCATCCAAGAAAAATTGATGCTTAGATTTTGAAGGAAAGGGGGAGAAATGCATTTTGCCCAGTGAGGTAGGTTGTGCTGACAGTGACTTGCCCCAGAGTCACACAGTGAGTTTCCATTTGCAAAGGTTGCTGAAGGTAGAGTAGAACTTGGATCTCCCAGTCCCAGTCTAATAACACAACCAAACAAAATAAAAAGATTTTAGTAGATAATAGTCCAAGAACACATCTTTAAAAGGAACAGTAAGATAGCCATTGTGCATCCTGCCCCCTGCCACATTGCAAAGTGGATATTAATGGCCAGAGAAGTCTTGCTCTTCTACTTTTTGTTAGGGTAATTTTAATTTGGAACTACAGGTAGTTCTTGTTTAACAATTGCCTCATTAAGTGACCGTTTGCAATAAATAACTTTGTGGTCAATCCTTGCATTTATGACCTTTGGAGTCTTCAAGGAAAGTTGAGATAAAATCATGAAACTGTGATGTTTCATTGGTGATCGCTTTGCTTAGAGATTGAATTGTTGATCCCAGTTGTGATTGTTAAACAAACAAGGAGTGCCTAAATACAGGTAGTCCTCAACTTACGATAACTGAGCCCCAAATCTCTGTTGCTAATTGAGACAGAGGTTAAGCGAGTTTGCCCCATTTTACGATTCTTCTTGTCACAGTTGTTAAGTGAGTAGCCAAGCAATTAAGTTAGTAAAGCAGTTGCTAAGTGAATCTGCTTTCTCCATTGCCTTGGCTTCAGTGGTGAGTCAAAAATTTTTTACTACCGGTTCTGTGGGCGTGGCTTGGTGGGCGTGGCAGGGGAAGGATACTGTAAAATCTTCAGTCAGAGATGGTATTTGCTGGTTCTCCGAACTACTCAAAATTTCCACTACCGGTTCTCCAGAACTGGTCAAAACCTGCTGAATACCACCTCTGCTTGGCTTGTCAAAAGTTGCAAAAGGAGAACCCATGACCCTGGGACATTGCACCCGTCATAAATATGAGTCAGTTGCCAAGCGTTTGAATTGAATCACGTGACCATGGGGGATGCTGCAATGGTCATAAGTGTGAAAACTCCTTTTGCAGTGCTGTTGTAACAGAACAGTCACTAAACATATGGTTGTAAGCCGAGGACTAAGTGGATTTAGTTTTTTTTAAAATAAGCATCACATTTTCTTTTTCTTTTGTCTCACCCTCCTTCCAATGCTGGAAAGAACCACATGCTGAATTGGAAATAACAGGAAGAGTTTTTGCAAGCAATCTGGTCATGGCCTTTCTCACAGCCACACACTTGGTTGGGAGCTGCAAGGAGCGACTGGGAAGGGTGTGAGTCTCTATCCTGGGCCTCTTTCCAGGGTTCTTCCCTTGGGAGTCCAAATATAGCTGGGCAGATCTTCCATACCTCCCTTCCCTTAGGCTTCTTGGCAGGCCCAGAAAGTGAAGGAGAGACCAAAGAGTTGCCTGAGTAGAGGTGATCCATGGATCCTTTGTATCTGGCCTTACAAAATGCTTTGGACAAGGTCATCCATCTGACAGTTGGGTAAGTTAAATTTTGAAATGCATTACTTTTTTTAATGTACAGAAAGACAAAAAAACAGCAACCCCTAGTTACAAGAAATGCAAAAACAATGAACTAGAGTAAAAAAATAAAGAAAACAGAGAAAGAGGAAAAATATCAATATGAAACTAAGCAAAGTACCATTGTACCTAGTATTAAAAAATAAATATAAATTTCAACTGAGAAACAAAATAAAAATGCTGTTGTGGTAAAATTTTATGATATCTGTGAGAAAGGAAACACATGTTTCCCTTGCATAAATTTAGTCATTTGGGATTAAGAGGATAGGTCTACTAATAGATAGCTAACTGGTTAAAAGGCAGGAAACAGAGATAAACAAATATTAATACAGTAGTTCTAGAACTAGAATAGCCGTCATAGTGGTGCTTTTTTTTTGTCTTTTCTTTGTGTAGCCTAAAGGGAGGAAATGGTTACAATAGTTTTGCACCAAAAAAAACAACCGCATTTTAGCAGTTTATAGGACAAGAGTTCAATGAAAATGAAAATAGTAAGCAGGTAGATTTTGTTGCCAATATATTTCTTCTTTTATTTTTAGTTTAGGCTATCTGAGTATTTTGTTCCAAATACCATGGTTCAAGAGCTCATTGTACAACAACAATCCACCTAAAATGTTAACTGAGGGTTGTGTGTAGGACATAGAGTCGTTGTTCTTAGTCTGGTATTGTATTGGACCTGCAATATTTGTTAAAAAAAATCAAAATATTAGAAGGAAGAAAGCATTAGCAGAAACACGAAATATTCAAGAAGTAGCTCTGTGCTCTGAATCATGCCTACATTTCCAGGAATATTTTCCAGACCTTGTGGTAATCAAAATAATTGATTTTGATGTGATTTTTTTTAAGTTATCCCAACTTCAAAAAGGAGCATCTTTTTTCAAAAAGAATAACACTTCCTGCTCTGGACTGAACTCAATATGAATTGGGAAGAACTGAGAAGAACAGACAACTTTGGAACAGAGCTCACATATGTAAGGGTTTAGAAGAGAGGATTTTAGCAGGGGTGCCATAGGGTTAAAAAGAGGCCATAAGTGGAAGGCCCAAAGCAGATTAAAATGCCTGAAATTAAGCAAACTTGAATTAGATCATGATCATTTATTTATTTATTTATTTATTATTTATTAATTAAACTTTTATACCGCTCCCACTCCCAAAAAGGGACTCGGGGCGGTGTACAGCCTACTAAAAACACACAATAAATATATATAAATACAATTAAAAATAAATTAAACAATTTGATCCGGCTGTGTCCCATCTAAGGGATTCAATAAAAATTAAAAATTCTAATAAAACCCCAATTAAAATTGAATTAAAACCAGAACACAGTTACTGGGCCAGGCCAGCCTGTCTAAAAAATAGGGCTTTCACTGCGCGCCGGAAGGTCAGGATATCCGTCATAGCCCGTATCTCTGGAGGGAGATCATTCCATAAGGAGGGAGTTCCCACAGAGAAAGCCCGAACTCTCGGGGCCGTCAGCCGGCAACGGCCAGGCGGCGGTACCCCAAGTAGGGCAACCCTGTGGGAGCGTACTGAGCGGTGGGAGGTTGACGATGGCAGTAGGCGGTCCCGTAAGTACCCAGGTCCCGAGCCATGGAGCACTTTAAATACAATCAGTACCACCTTGAATCGAATCCGGTAGGCCACAGGAAGCCAGTGCAGCCTGCAGAGAAGCGGTGTAACGTGGGAGCTCTGAGGGGCACCCACAATCACCCGCGCGGCTGCATTCTGGACCAACTGCAACCTCCGGAGACTCTTCAAGGGGAGCCCCATGTAGAGAGCGTTGCAATAATCCAGGCGGGAGATAACGAGGGCGGAAGTGACTGTGCGAAGTGCGCCCAGATCCAGAAAGGGCCGCAACTGGTGGATCAGACGAATCTGATAAAAAGCCCCCCTGGCAACGGCTGCAATGTGCTCTTCTAAGGACAGTCGTACATCCAGGACGCCCAGATTGCGCGCCCTTTCCACGGGGGTCAAAACCTCTCCCCCCACGGCCAGCGAAGGAACCAGCTGGCTGTATCTGGGCGCAGGAAACCACAGCCACTCGGTTTTGGTCGGGTTGAGACGAAGCCTGTTACGACCCATCCAACTCCGCACAGCCTCCAGGCACCAGGACATCACTTCGACGGCTTCGTTGGGGTGGCCCAGGGTGGAGATGTACAGCTGAGTATCATCAGCGTACTGATGGAACTCCATCCCGAAGCCACGGATGATCTCACCCAGCGGCTTCACATAAATGTTGAACAGCAGGGGCGAGAGCACCGACCCCTGAGGCACCCCACACAGTAGGGGCCTCGGGGCCGACCTCTGCCCCCGTCAACACGAATTGTGAACGGTCGGAGAGGAAGGAGGTAAACCACCGCAACACGGTGCCCCCCATTCCCAACCCCTCCAACCGCCGCAATAAGATACTGTGGTTGACAGTATCAAAAGCCGCTGAGAGATCTAACAGGACCAGGACAGAGGAACAACCCCTGTCCCGAGCCCTCCAGAGATCATCAACCAACGCGACCAACGCCGTCTCCGTGCTGTGCCCGAGCCTGAAACCCGATTGGAGGCGGTCAAGATAACTCGCTTCATCCAGGTACTGCGGGAGCTGACGCGCCACCACACTCTCAATAACCTTCGCAACAAAACGAAGGTTGGAGACAGGACGATAATTAGATAACAATGCTGGGTCCAGGAACGGTTTCTTGAGGAGGGGCCGCACCACCGCCTCTTTCAAGGCAGCAGGCAGCAGCCCCTCTCTCAAGGAAGCGTTTATAATGCCCTGGAACCAGCCTCGTGTCACCTCCGAGTGGCCAAAACCAGCCAGGAGGGACACGGGTCCAACAAACAGGTGGTGGCATTAAGCCCCCCCAGTATCCTGTCCACGTCCTCCAAAGTAACAGGGTCGAACTCAACCCAATTGACCTCACCGATATCCACCCCTACCCCCCTGCCCGGAGATGCCCAATCGGAGTCCAGCTCGTCCCGGATCTGAGCGATTTTGTCCTGCAGAAACCTAGAAAACTCCTCAGCCCGCCCCTGCAAGGGGTCCTCCCGTGCTCCCACCTCAAGGAGGGAGCGGGTCACCCTAAACAGGGCGGCTGGGTGGTTTTCCGCGGACGCAATAAGGGTGGAGAGGTAAGACCTCCTCGCCATCCTTATCGCCACTAAATACGTCTTAATATAAGATCGTAATAGTGTTCGGTCAGACCCGAAGCAGCTAGCCCTCCAATTACTCTCTAGGCGTCTTTTCCGGCGCTTCATCTCCCTTAGCTCCTCAGAAAACCAAGGAGCCACATGGGATCGGCACCGGGTCAGAGGCCGCAAGGGCACGACTCGGTCGAGGGCCCCAGCAGCCACCCTATCCCAGGTGGCAACCAAGCCCTCAACCGAGTCGTGTGTACGAGCTTCGGGGAATGGCCCAAGCTCCGTCAGGAACCTATCAGGGTCCATCAGGCGCCTGGGGCGGTACCATTTTACTGGTCCCGCCTCCCTGCGGTCGGAGGGTGCGGAACGGAAGTCGAGCTTCAGGAGCGAGTGATCCATCCATGACAGGGGTTCTATGACTATATCCCCTATACCCAGATCACTCTGCCACTGATCAGAGACAAAAACCAGATCCAAGGTGTGACCTTCCACGTGAGTAGGGTCCCGAATTAACTGGGTCAGGCCCAAGGCTGTCATGGAGGCCACGAACTCTTGAGCAACCCCCGAGGCACCGCCGGCAGAAGGCAAGTTGAAATCCCCCATGACCATAAGCATCATGTAAATTTACACAAAAAATGATATCCATGTCCGTTCTGAGGAAGATAATAACTATGCTAGAGATTCAATTGTACTGGATAGGTTTCATCAGAAAAGCCAGAGGAGTCAGATATGTAACTTACAAATCCCTTTCTGAAACGGATGTTAGCTGAGTCAACAAGGTATTGGAGATCCTGGATATTTGGTGACAAGTGAATTATAGGATTTAGGACAAGCTGAACAACCAGGGCCAGCAACTGTAGAACTACTAGAAGAAAAGTTGCTTACTCATTGCAAATAGACTGGAAACAAAGAAGTGATTATTTGCTGTTACAAATTAAGTCAACAAGAATTACGGGAAAGTTAGTACATATAAAGACAATGTACCTGTCCAGGAAAGAATGTTGAGAAGTGGAAATAACAGAAACTAGGACATCAATGTCGATTTATAGTTTTAGCATAGTATAAAGTGTTCACAGAAATAGAATTAAACTGTCAAGATCTACCCAGGGCAAAGAAATTGAAGCCTTGCCACAAATAGCTCAGAGTGTAGAAGCAAATCAGAGGGAATCGGCAGTAGAGGACTAGCTATTGAATCAATTTAATCTCTCTGCCTTCTCCTCAGAAAAAAGGAAAGCCCTACAAGAAAAAAAGTAGCAGGAATTGAAATAAAGGTTGCCTACATTGACACATTACATACCTAGCATACATATTAAAAGATGCCAATATTGTAGTATTGAATATAAGCACTATCTCACTATAAGAGACACCCAGTCTAAACATCAGCCTGACTCTGACCAACCATAATAAATTTCAACCTTGCCTCTTCCTATCAACTATCCATTGTTGAAGCTATCAATAGCCAGGAACCCCAATACATCACCTACATAGAGGTGGGCCTTTTCCATCCTGAACTATTCCTATAATCACCAGGAAATGAAATGCAGCAGTTAGATAGTCCTCTATTGAGATAAGACTGAGCTCTTCAAACAGTTTATCTACGGAAGGTAAGGTAAAGGTTCCCCTCGCACATATGTGCTAGACATTTCTGGCTCTAGAGGGCGGTGCTCATCTCTGTTACAAAGCCGAAGAGCCAGCGCTGTCCGAAGACGTCTCCGTGGTCATGTAGCCAGCATGACTAAATGCTGAAAGTGCACGGAACACTGTTACCTTCCCACCAAAGTGGTCCCTATTTTTCTACTTGCATTTTTACATGCTTTTGAACTGCTAGGTTGGCAGAAGCTGGGACAAGTAACGGGAGCTCACTCTGTTACGCAGCGCTAGGGATTCGAACTGCTGAACTGCCAACCTTTCTCATTTACAAGCTCAGCATCTTAGTCACTGAGCCACTGTGTCCCCTCTGTGGTATGTAGGTAGACTTATTGTTCCTCTGCTATATAGAAAAATGAATAGAAAATTAGAAAATTAATGACAGATATAAGAAAGTATGTCTTCATACCCATCAGTTCTCTCATTTCACATTACCATGGTTTAACTATAGCTTATTAATCAAACCATTGCCAATCACACTGTGATTCACAAAGCCTAATGATTTGCTGTTTATATAGCAAACTACTGTATATTAAACCAATATTCACATACGTCAAACTAGTTCAGGGGTGTCAAACCTGCGGCCTATGGCCCAGATGCATCATATGCTGGTCAGACCCGCCCAGTTTAGCGAAGGGGGGGGGGGGAGTTCTGATACATCACATGACACCATGATGACACCAGTTTGACACCCCTGAACTAGTTGATCGGTTTGCAAGCTGTCACATCTTTTTTTATACTTACTAAATAATAATAGGTGAGTTTATATTTCAGGCTAAATGAAATATAACTATATTGGAACTTAGATTAATCATTTTATAGTATTCACTATGTCAGTACATAGTATGCTTCACTTAGGGCTTAGGCAATCAGTAGCTTCTGAGGGATTTATTCTGAGTTTCCTTACAGCCAAGCCCATTTTAAAATCATTTTCTTAAGACAGCTAAGATAACAGATGACACACATAAATCACTTTTACACACTTTCCAATCCCTCCAAACTATGCTGAAGCTAGTAGTAAAATATTTTGCATTCCTGCAGACCCTGGAATACAGAGAGCAGAAAGGAAATGAGTAACAGGTGAAAAGAAAAATCCTGGCAGCCATCCAAGAAACATCCAGAAAGATGAAACTTATTGGTGTAATAAACAGATTATTTACAAGATGTTATAATGTTTGAACACTACGCTTGTCTGTCATTTATTAAAGCAATCTGTTTTTTAGATTAAAAAAAAATATTGGTACTTAAGAGTTGTGCTGTGAGTTGACACCCAGAATACATGGGGTTTAAAACATTAGCATCTTTTGGATAAGTAACAGAGGGATGCTCTGCTTTCAGGAATTCTGAAGTAATTTCCTCCTAAATAATTTCATTGTGCAGTGTTAAGAATAGTGTAGTCCAAAGTGCTATTACTTGCCTAGTAATTATCTAATATTGGCCGTAGGTAACCGTGTCTGATCTAAACTTTATTTCTCATTTTAATTGCTTGTTGAATTAACTAGTTCAGGCAGATAGATGTCTTCTTTTGCAGCAAAGTTGCACACGCAAAAATTACCCACCTCCCAGAAATCTCATTGCCTTAATAGCACCCGTTTTGGATACGCTGATTTCTTTGTAACTGCTGTTGGTCTCCATTGTGAAACTTACCAAAATATTTTATTTTCTTCTTCGTGCAAGTTTTGCTTGTTTTTTGAAGTAAACTTTCTTTCCTGTAATAGATATCTTGACATTGTTATCTAGGCTGTAAATCTCTGGCTGGCCCTGTGGTGAATCACAACTACAGCTTATAGCATTTGTGTATCTCTTTGGTTTATTCAATTTCCTGAAGTCACAGGTATTAGCTGATTGTTATTACTATACATATATATTACAATTTAAAAGCAATATAAAGCATTTCAGGGTGTGAATGGGGGATGAGAAAGCAAAAAATAGGCATGAGTGAAACAAAAAAAGTACAATTTGAAAACCCTAAGCCTTTGCCCCTCTCCCAAGTAAAATAACTCATGCAAAACATCACAAGCTCATCGGCTGAGAAAAGAGAAATGATAAAAATGCATAAGGCTCCATAAGCTAATAGATCCTGTCTAATTACATCCATATTGCCGGATAATCTGATTAGTTAAACTCCCAAAGTATTAAACAGAGACCGGCTAATCCCTTCTCATACCAGTCTCTGGAGTCAGAAAAGAGCTTAGCGTCAAGTAATTGTGTATGCAAATAGCCCAACTCTCCAACTTAATGCAGTCCTCGACTTACGACAACTGAGCCCAAAATTTCTGTTGGTTAAGCAAGACAGTTAAGTCAGTTTTGCCCCTTTTGCAGCATTTCTTGTCCCAGTTCTTAAGCGAATCACCACAGCTGTTAAGTAATGTTGTTGTTAAAATGAATCTGGCTTCCCCATTGACTTTGCATGTCAGGAGATTGTGAAAGAGAATTGCAAGACCCTGAGACACACTGCAACCGTCATAAATTGGAGTCAGTTATCAAGCATCTGAATTCTGATGTGCTGCAATGCCCGTAAGTGCTAAAAATGGTCATAAGTCACTGTTTCCAATGCCATTATAATTTTGAACAGTAACTAAACAAATGGTCGTAGTGGCTTGCTTTATGCTACCCTGAATTTGTTATTCCTCCTCCTCCCTTGTCAAGTGTAAAATAACGGACAGCCCTTTTTCTGTTAGGTGGCGCATTAGGCAATTGGGAAATTCCAACCTGTTCCACTACATACTGTAAGTTCTTCAGTCTGACAATATTTTTGTCCGTATTCTAAAAAAAAAAAAAGCTTCATTGGGTTTTAATAAAAGCCCTCTTCAATAAAGGTAACATAAAGGATAATTCTACATTCAAATCAATGCTAATTTGCTCCCAAATCACTTTTCAAAGTGATAGAAAAGCCCTGTGAACAATGAGAATCAGGAAAACTTGGGATAACTATCACCATTACTTCTCAAATATTAAAAATAATCACATACATGAGGAGAGTAAACATAAACATCCCTCTGATATTTCTTGAACAGATGGCTAATTCTCATGACAAAAAACATGTCAGCTTAGACAATGATTAATGCTAGTTTTGGGATCTATATACCTTTTGAATCTTGTTCCAACTGTTCCAAAAATTAATTAAGATTTGATTAATATTTGAATGGGCATCTACCTGGCAACACTAAACTAGGGTTACAGAGTTAAACTGAAAATATAAACTTTTTCCATACTTGTCAATAAACTGCATGGAATCACAGAAATCAAGCAACAAACGGATTGTATCACATTACTAAGCAACAATCAAAATTATTGTAAGTGAGCAAATGGGATGAGTATAAATAGATCTTTGGAAGCAGAAGTCAAGGAGAAAGCACTTTTTCGTTAGTTCTTATGACTGCAGAAGTGTCATGTTTTTTATTCTGAAGAGGACAAGAATTATATATTCAGGATATATTGCACAAATTCAGGATGTACGCCCTGGAAGAGAAAGTGAAGCAACTTATGCTTAGGAGGGAAGATGGGAAATTCTTAAATTAGATACTGGAAGTGCTTGCAAAAATGACAGCAGCAAGAAGCTTGATTTATTTTGTGAATTCCTGGATGAAAAGTGGCTACAAATCTCAAACACTAAGATGACCAAGTGGATGAGTAAAGGCCAGGTTATTTGAAGGACCACCTATATCCCATAGTTTCTGCCTGTCTAGGAACATTGGGCAGAATTGGTATGTTCCATGTCCCTTCAACTTAATGCGTCCTACCCAACCCAGGAATTTTACCATTTTTGTTACGGTATCTAGAATGATATCCCCTAAAATTTCCCTAATGATGTGCCAGTAGTCCTTAAAAACATGGTTCTTCTCCCAGGCCTTGAAGTAGATGGCCATGGAGCCATTAGATGGGTTTTTTAACTCATTATGGGATATTATTGTCTAGACACTTCAGATTTTCCCTCTATTTATTTTTAAATTGTAAGCCAGACTCATTCTGGAATAGGCAGAGTCCAGAGCAAATTAAATCAGAATTTAAAAATAAATATGAATGATTCCTGCCTCTACTTTAATGGTGGTGATGATCAGAAATCCCGTTGAGAGAAACGGCTGCTAGATTCTCTCTGATCAGTCAAGCAAGAGAAAGATGTGGCATGCATGAGTAAAAAGTCCATTGATAAATATCCTCTGCTCTATATGACACAGTCAGCCAAAGCCTTAAAAGATGGCTATGACGATAAGGAATAATAGCAGAAAGGTGACAGAGCTGGATACAGATGTTTCAATGTCTTCCTTCCTTCCTTCTATCCATCCAAGGACGTGGCCTAATAAGAGCAAGAAATGTAGCCATCTGGCTACACAGGCAAGGACAAGAAGATTGGTTTAGATTTTAATAAGAAAACATGTTTCCAGGAGACTGCTGGCAGGGGATAGGCTGCACCTCACAAGAGTTGGGCAGAAGGTGTTTAAAAAGGACTTTGCTAACCTGATTCAGAGGACTGCAGGCTAACTCTGTCCACATCAAATGCTCTGTCTTACATATTGGCAAAAAAAAAACCAGAAAATAAAATACAGGCTGAATAGTCAAAACCTTGTTGATGATCCAAACTCTGTTAAGAACCTTGGAGTACTCATCTCTAATGATCTAAGTGCTAGAGCCCACTGTAACTACATAGCCAAGAAGGCATTAAGAGTTGTTAACCTAATCCTACGTGGCTTTTTCTCTGGTAATATCACACTACTAACTAGAGCATAGAAAACATTTGCTAGACCAATACTCGAATACAGCTCATCAGTCTGGAACTTATGAAAATGTTGGGAATAATTTAGATACCTCTTAAATAGCTGGTTGGCCCAATCTAAAATGTCAGTAACAGAGGTTGACAAAGACAATAATCATTGATAAATTAAATTTCAAGGAATAGAAAGCCTTTTCTAGTTCATACATTCTACTGAAATTATCTAGGAGCTTATACAAACATTGAGTAATTTGATTTGTTTATATGGCCTTTTTAAAAAAAACAATGAAGCAATTTATAAAGCAGAAATTTTGAAAGTTAAATTTCATATAAATATAAATAAGTTTAATAAATAAAGTTCATGTGTTGATTTCTGTAATGAAACGGAAACAGTCAAATAATTAACAATCTAAAACATGTTTTTTAAATTGTAAAATTAATCTAATTGTGCATTAAGGCATGCCTACAAATCAGGCTCTTCATTACACTAAACTGCACGTTAGTAATTCACTCATAAATAAAGCAACATCATTACCATTTCTTGGTTCTTGAATATGTATTCTTTTTACTGGAAAAAATCACTCATAAGTTAACAAATACAAAAATGTACAAACACACAGGTGAATAAATGCAATGATACAAAGGATTGCTGAAAATTGTGTGTTTTAACACTAGATTTCAGTGCAAAAATATACCCCTGGAGCCTCACAGAAAACACAGAGAAGCTCAAAACAACAGAAAAAAAAGAAATTACATATGATTCAATTCTATCTTTGACAGTAGATGTTTGGCAATGCACAGTGGTCGCTCAGATGTTAAACTGAGTACAAAACAGTTTTTACAAAAAAAATAAAGAGGTTTTAGCAAATAAAGATCCAAATGGCTCATATAAAACATACATTTTTGTAATCATAAGTGTACTATCCCTTAGCAATATTAGCTGACAGTGCTGATGAAAATGGAGAGCACTCTGTTGAAATGTCAGCTATTAATGTACAGATTTTAAATGATTTTTAAAACGCCATAACAACACATGCACTTGACAGTTATGTTTCCAACAATTACATTTACCATACAATAGCTGACTTATCTGATAAGAGCAACAGTGCACATTTAAAATATATTCCACGCTTTTAAAGGAAGGGGAAGAAAATAATTTTTTGCGGGGGGAAATGAATCCAGAACTAATTAAGAAGTGAAACTGACTCTTTCACACCAATCTTCAACAAGTGCATTTCTTAGCAGAAGTAATTCAGAGGGTAGTAGAAGGGTGCACAATCTATTTTTAAAGTTTGTGTGTGTGTGTGTGTGTGTGTGTGCATGCGTGTGTAGCACTGCCAAATAGCTGTTTAGAAATGTCAAGGTGAATTAAGACAGATTGAAACACATTCTCAACTGAAGCACCATTAAATAAAATGTTAATTTCTACTAGCATTCCAAGTTAAAAAAAATACATATGAATTATTCACAACTGAAAATTATCAAAATGTAGAAGTCTTTATTGCTTCATGTGCCACTAAAAGAATGAAAGCTAAGTTATTCCCTCTGCAGCAACCATAAAGGTAATATTGTGAAACATATTAACTTATCAGCCAATTCAAGAACAGATTTCCTGCCCTTTCATATCAGCCGATAAGATGCAGGTATGCGCACTTTCTCTTTCACGCACAAGCACACATTCGCCTCTTCATAACTCTTGAGATTCAAAAAAATGGGTCTGGTTAATCACCTCCACAGCAGTTGTATATGGGGGATCATAATCTACCAAACCCAAAATCTTTAAAGAAAAAGTCTCCTATACAAGTTAAAGCAACTGAAGGCAACAATGCAATCAAAGAGATTAAAGTACTTTTCACATTAAACTCTGTCTATAAATATATATTAAAGAACAATTTGTTTTACCAGAGTAAATACCCCGGTTTAAAAAAGTCTGTACATGCTATATAAAGAGATGGACTGGTTTTAAACCAGAAAAACAAAACGAAACAAAGGCACAAACTTATTATGGTAGGTTAAAACAAAAACTAGATAGAGATTATGGACCAACCAATTCTGCCAGATATTCACATTTTTTAAAAACTAATCTCAATGCCCTTCATTCTTGTAATTAAGAGTTGGAGTCTGGATACATTTATCCCAGTACTTGTACTTGTGCAATGTTTTTCTGGTTAATAATCATACCCAAGAACTTCAACCTACAGTTTTAGTCTATATTAGTTCAGTTTCATTTACACAATAAATATATCAAAATATTATTCATCCCCCCCAATTAAAGTTACAGAAATCACTATAGACTTTTCGAACAACAGACTGAATGATTTGCAAATTTTAACCAAACAAAGTGGAAACTTGGTTAATTTTCTGGGGACTTTTTGTCCCTTACCAAGATGAAACAGGGAGATATTTTCTCTGATGTTTTGGTGTCAGTTTGGAATATGGGGAAAAAATGCACTGGGTCACACACCAAAAAAGAAAAAAAGAAAAAAAAGAAAGAAAACCACAACTCCAGAAAGACTACGCAATTCCCCAAAATGCAACTGGCCTTTACACTTTCATGAATAAAATTCTCTCTCCCAATGCCAGATTCCTCCTTTTCCAATAAACACTGGTATTGTTTCTAAAATAACCAATGAACTGACACTCAATCCCACTAAAAACTGCTTAAATAGTCCTGAAGACAATTACTTGCATGTCATTCTGATGTATTGAAGTGCTTGCACAATTGAGGGCTTACTTGAGTTACACTAAGTTGTAAACCTTCAGCTTCAGTTTTGAACTGCATTTTTTAAAAAATAAAAGAAAGCAATTTATACAGTTTATCTACAACTATACTTCTTTAAGAAGTGATTGTGTGTGTATATATAGATATATAGATATATATCTTTTTTCCTTCAAGCAAGTCAATTAGAAAACCAATGCAAACACAAATGCAAAAGAATGGTATCACTGTTAGCAGTTCATCTCCAATAATGGTCATAGCAGGGGTGTCAAACTGGCGTCCGCGGGCCGGATGTGACATGCGCAGGCCACACCCACCCCAGCTCTGCGAAGAGAAAAAAACATCACGAAATGTCACGTGATGGCAACGTGACGCCGAGAGTTTGACACCCATGGCTTACAGGATAGCTTCCAGCACCCTAAGTCAAGAAACCAAGACTTTTCTTTCTTTCTTTCTTTCTTAAGCCAAATTGGTTTTATGAGCAAGAAAGCACATTCAATCTCTATTTGTTACTGGAGATTGCTTAAGGAAATGGAATGCTGGAACAAAAGCAGCAGGTCACACCATTGTTCTTTCTAAAAAGAAATCAAAAAGCAAGTTATATCTGAACTCGCTGACAGTGTGAATATGTCTACAGTCTGATGATCTCTGTGCGTATTTTTGAAAATTATTCTTCAAAACACTGTGATCCTTCATTAGACACAAGATTATTCTTTTCCAGGAGACATCTATAAAACCATCTCTTGACATTCTCTTCTCATATTCTCTTAGTATTCACTCACCAGAGCCAGCTCTGGTGATAGATTGACAGTTATGTTTTTATACAAAGAATCATATGTAATATTTGGAAAATAGTTCAAATTATTGAGGCCATCCAATTCTTGCCTCTCTTTGGACTTCCTCAACAGTGCGTATCTATTGAAAAAGAAAAGGGAAAACATTAAAATCAATATTGTTCCAACAAATAACATAAAGAACCATTAATATCACTAAACATTTTGAATATCAATAATTTATTAAAAATATCCAAATGCAGCCTGCAGACATCCAAAGTCCATTCATGTCCACTTTAAAAGGTATGACTCGTAGACAGAATACAGATTCACCTGGATTCCAAAAATTTACATCCTACTCGTAGCTTCATTTTGTATTTATATTAGTTTACATACACAGTACATAAGTATATAAATATACACAGTACATAAGGTATATAAAGTATGAACAAAGGTAATTGGATTAACTGAGAAAAGTATAGATAAATTAACCATGGGTAGGGACATCATGTGAACACAATCATTTCTCAAAGTTGTATATCTAAACTAGAATGGATTTCTATTGAAATGCTCAGATCCTGATAAATATTGCAAAGAAAATATATGTAAGCCAACACCAAAATATAAACCTAACAGATAAAAATGAAAACATTACACATTATGAACTATAAAAAAGCTTTTTTATTTTAAATTGTCCAGTTCTTTTCTTTCACTTCATTAAATTTTCTAGTATTGCTCAAAGCATTTATTTTCCAACATGTTGCCATCTGTTCTGACTAATTCTGATGAAAAACAAAAATTATTGCATCTGTTTTCCTTCTCCATAAATCTCATCCTGAATCTTAAACTTCCCTTTTTCAAATTCTATTTTCATTTTATATAATGAAAACTTCTGAACATGGATTAATTTTTTTTTCTTTGCTAAAATTCATCCTTTATATAGGTTTCAGACATTTTTATAAATATATATAAGAATGAAAACTCTTTTTCTGACATTTTCATTTTCTTACATTCATGAGAAAGGCTGAAGCACAAATTCTTAATTTCAACGTAACAGATTTGGAAGGGACCTTGTAGGTCATCTAGTCCAACCTCCTGTCCAAGCAGGAGACCCTACATCATTTCTGATAGATGGCAGTCCAGTCTCTTCTTTAAAGCTTCCAGTGATGAAGCTCTCACCATTTCTGAAGGCAAGCTGTTCCATTGGTTAGTTATTCTCACTGTCAGAAAATATTTCCTTATTTCTAGGGTGAATCTCTCCTTGATCAGTTTCCATCCATCACATTAATAATTAAAAGCTTTCATACAGTTCTTATTTATTTTTATTTTTCATGTAATCATTTAATAGTTCAATCTTGGGTTTATACATTGCATAAAACTGTAATATGGCTTAGTGCTGTGTGAATCTGCCAACTGTGGTTTATGCAACAACTGACCATTAAATAAAGTATGGATTTTTGTCGTGTGCAATACAAGCAATACATTTTCTCCAAGAAAAACTGACCCATGTTTGCAAAATACATTTATAATTGAATTACAGTTAATATTGTTAATTGGGGCTTAACAGGGTATTGTAACACAAAGTATATACTTATTCCCCTGCCTCAGCTGAACAGGATAGAGCCAGTGGTCTAGTGGCAATTACAACTGCCTCACATGTAATACTTCCCTGGTTCGAATCCCAGTAAGGGTATGGCTAGCTGAAGAGAGCTAACTAGCTCGAAATAGATCTATCCTAGTCTCCCTTATTTAATTATTTATCAGCTCAAAACCTTATACACATGTAAAACAAAAGACAACGAAACTAATAGCTTTCTGTCGATATGGTCTCTGGTGATGAGCCAAAAGACAGAAAAGAAAGCAGTATGCTTTCTCCCTTTAATTGGGGCTTAACAGGGTGTTGTAACACAAAGTGTGTATATATATATATATATATATATATATATATATATATATATATATATGTGTGTGTGTAAGGTTTTTAAGCTGTACTTTGTATATATAAACACTTTGTATATATATACACACATTGTATATATAAACACTTTGTATATATACACACACACACACACACACACATTCATAGATACATACACACACACACACACACACAATTAGGTTGTATTGTCAGACGACACAGCCAGGTTCCTGTAGCCGTACGGTGACAGTAACCCGCAATTAACCTCTCCCCTTTTTATCTTTTTTGTGTTTTTTATTTTTATTATTTTTATTATTATTATTTATAAGAATTATATACAAGTCAAACTAGAGAACTCTACCTGTCAAGGATTTGAGATACCAGTATGTCAGCAGATGTCCCACAGGCCTCAGGCCTTGGTAAATCAAATTATGCTGAGGCAACCACAAGTGATTGAGCTCAATGAAAAACACTTCCCCCAACCGGAGTTGAAAGAAGAGAAAGGTGCCAGATAATAGCTTCCTTCCTTGCCCAGGAGGGAACAATGAGTGGGAAAAAACCTCAGCAGTCTATAAAAAGGTGGAGAGGCCTCACGAAGACACGTGGTGAGGCCTGTAGCAGGGAAGCGCGCGCACAATAATGGCGGACTGTCCCCAAGGTTTTAATGGTGCAGGGCCAATTGGCGCCAAAAATAACGGCTGCAGAGTCTCGTTGCTGCAATCATGCCAAATGGGGGGAGAAACGACTTCAGCGCCCTCACCTCTGCATTCTGGGGAGGAATGCAGACCACAACTGCCCAGTTCTTGTTAAATGGCAAGGAAGGGGAAAGAAATATTGTGTACGAGCTGCCTGATGTTGTTATGAGCAGTGCTATCTGTGCGATCGCCATGGAGCGTATGAGACGCTCTGCGATCACTCCGACTGCTAATTAGAGATCGCAGTCGGGGAGACGAATTGAAGACAATTTTAGCCAATTTAGAGAAAAACCTCTCCAAGGGATCACCTCAGTCGTCCTGCTCCGAGCAAGGAAAGCTGCCTACCGTCACGAGGCTGAGCAAAAACTGGGGACGATGGGCAGCAGACGGGGAGGAGCCACAGCGTCCTGTTAATTAAGCTCAACCTATCGTGCCAGAGACTAAGCGCTTCCCAATCTACGGATGCTCAGAGCAGCTCAATGGAGAAATAAATGATTGTAGTTTGTATGATTAAGTGATTGAAAATATGAATGCTTCTAAGGCCATAAAGTCAGTAAAGCAATTGAAGGAAGATATGCTCCCTTCTAATTCTCTATTTATGGATGATACTATGGTATCAGGTTATGATATAACCACTGGAAGCTAGCCCAGTCTAGCACAATACCAATGAAGAAGAAAAGTAACAGCTCTCAAAAGAAACCAGCATGGCATAAAGAACTCTCTAACAAATTGAAAGACAAAAAGGACAAATATAAATATTGGAAAGAGGTGTAAATAACTAAAGCAGAATATCAGCAAATAGCCCAACCCTGTAAAGATGAAACGAAGAAAGCTAAGGCTCACGATGAACAAAGGCGTATGACAAAAGTAAAAAAATAACAAAAAAAAAAAGCAGCTTCTTCCAACTTGTTAAAAACAAGAAAAAAGTCAAAGAAACAATAGGTACATTGCTGAACATTGGGCGCTATCTAACAAAATGAAATTCAATAGTGAAAGAAGTAAGGTTCTACATTTAGGCAAGAAAAATCAAATGCACATGTATAGTATATGTCAATGGTGGCTAACCTTTTTGGGCTCCTGTGCCAAAAATTATGAACATGCTAGTGCTCATGCACTCGCATGTCAGCACCAAGAAGGCAATGCGTGCCCCCCGCCCCTGTGCATGCACATGCAATCCCCATAGCCGTTCCCCCCGCTGATAACTTTTGCACCTGAACTGTGCCTCACAGCTGATTTTTGGCCTGTTTGAGGCCCTTTTTGGCCTCCCAGAGTCTTGAAAAGGCTTTGCAGGATGAATAATAGGCCTGTTTCGTCACTTCCAGTATTACAGGAAGTGACGAAACGGGCCTATTCGGCCCGCAAAGCCTGCAAAGGCTTTTTTCAAGCCTCTGGGAGACCGAAAAAGGCCTTAAACAGGCTGAAAATCAGCTGTGAGGCACATGCATGGTCATTGAGATAAGTTTGCCTGCGGCTTGTGTGCCAGCACAAATGGCTCTGTGTGACACCTGTGGCACACGTGCCATAGGTTCGCCATCACAGGTATATGTGGTACCTTACTCAATAGTAGTAACTGTGGAAGGAATCTTGGAGTCCTAGTGGACAATCATTTAACTATGAGCCAGCAGTGTGCCTCAGCTGCCATAAAAGCCAATGTAGTTCTAGGCTACATAAACAGAGGGATAGAATCAAGATCACATGAACTCTATAATGCCTTGGTAAGGCCACACTTGGAATACTGCATCCAGTTTTGGTCACCATGATGTAAAAAAGATGTTGAGACTCTAGAAAGAGCACAGAGGAGAGCAACAAAGATGATTAGGGGACTGGAGGCTAAAACATATGAAGAACGATTGCAGGAACTGGGTATGTCTAGTTTAATGAAAAGAAGGACTAGGAAAGACATGATAGCAGTGTTCCAAAATCTCAGGGGCTGCCACAAAGAAGAGGGAGTCAAGCTATTCTCCAAAGCACCTGAGCGCAGGACAAGAAGCAATGGGTGGAAACTAATCGAGAGAAGCAACTTAGAACTAATGAGAAATTTCCTGACAGAACAATTAATCAGTGGAATAACTTGCGTCCAGAAGTTGTAAATGCTCCAACACTGAAAGTTTTTAAAAAGGTGTGGGATAACCATTTGTCTGAAGTGGTGTAGGATTTCCTGCCTAAACAAGGGTTGGACTAGAAGACCTCCAACTCTGCTATTCTATTCTATATAAAAAATTAAGCTTTCTGTTTTCTGTATTTATCTTTTCTATCATTTACATTTCCTCCCATGAGCATGTCCACACAAATGAGTTATAGTAGCACTAGACTAATGGCCAGAAATCTCAGTTCAAAACATTATTAAGCAAAAGCAATATTAAGCATAAGCGGAAGTAAGGATGTACCAGTAGTTATCAGTGGGCCCAATTCAAAAACAATGAATAAAGCAAGATAAAAATATGCTACCAGTTTAAAGAAATTTAAAATCCTTTTGAAAAATGATCCCAAATTTTTAAGAAATCTTACACTAAAATGCAGAAACTACAACACTGAATAGTCTTCCAGGTGCATAGGTAGGCTGTTATAACAGAATTCCTGATATGCTGATATTGTCCTCTTTGTTCCATAACATTTGACACTTTTATATAAAGTCAGTGACCTTTTTATACATTTATTGCTTGTTGAAGTTTGAGATACTAAAGCTGAGAACTCTTTCTTCTCAAATATATAATTGGGAATATGTTCATGTGTACATAATACATATTGTGTGCAGACACACACAGCTTCCCTTAGTTCTTGTTCCATATCCTGAAGTACAATATATGGCATAATTTTATACCAGAGATCTCTAGCTGCACTCCATTAGGATATAACATAAATGTCATCCCTTCAGCATAGATGGAGCTATAACCTCTGTCAGCATATATTCTCTACTAGCAAAGCTTAACCAGAACAACAACAACAAAAACAGGTAATGACATGTGTGTGACATAAATGTTCATAATCCCATAATTCCTGAAGATACAATTTCCCCTTCCATCTCCTTCAGGACAAGCAAAGGGAAATATGTTGCTGGGATAGAAGCCCCTTTAATGAGCTCCTTGTCAATTATATCATTTAATGCTCTATCACTTGCAAATTACAGTCTAAATTTCTCTCTTAGACTGGCTTGCTTTTACTTGCTAGCAGCTGGGACTGAAACAGGCAACATTTTCATAACAGAACAAGGAGGATGGGAAAAAAGAGAAGAGGCAGTATGAGAATTCAGGTGCGCTGTCTTTGAATAAATAACTAAGCAACTAAAAACTGAGGATTACTTTGAAAACAAGAAGTGTAACAACTGTAATCCACAGGGGAAAGCGTTTTAAAGATTTGCTTTTGAAAGCATGTTTTCCTTAAAGATGGTACTCTAGAAACTTTTCTTAAAAACTGTTTAAATGTTTAAGGTTGAAATTAAATAGTGATTCATTACTTAATAGACCCTAAATAGGCTTTGGCCCAAAGCATTTAAAAAAAAAAACTAAATCAGTTTGGGGTATCAACGCATCAAGCTTCAATGTCCCACAAACACTTGAGGCTGGGGAGAAAACCTGCAAATTATAGTTGCTCTAATTCCCTGTTAAACACAATCACTATACAGCTACTTCAACAGCAAAGCAAAGGCTAAGAGAAAAATGAGAAGAAACATCATTTCAAAAAATTTCATTTGGTGCTTCAGAATACAATTAATTGGAACTATATATTGCAACATGAAATCTGTATTTTACGTTAAAACAGACCTATAGAAATCTCTATATGCTTGATACATAAAAAGACCACTTTAAAAAATACAGCATTCAGAACCAAGAATATCATTGCAATTCATTTTCAAGGCTATTATAATTCAGTACTGATCTGCATGAGAAATCTTGACGCAAAATTTACTATGAACACAAACTTTTCATACAACCATATATAAATGAATATAAAGACAGGGAAAACCAAGTTAAATAGGCATCATTTTGCAGCCTATTTCAGTGGGCAGTAAATAGTATCCTCCCAATGGTCAAAACTACAACTCAAGCCAGAACTGGGAAATATCCGGACTACAGGTACTCCGTGTCTTATGACCTTTCATTTAATGATTATTTAAAGTTATGTGAGTGCTAAAAAGAAGGGATATATGACTGGTCCTCACATTTACAACCGTCTCAATGTCTCCATAGTCGCATGATCAGAATTTGGGTATTTAGCAACTGTATTTGCAGTCTTCCCAGGAGGCTTTTGATAAGAAAAGGAAGAAGCCGTTTTGCTCATATGATTTGCTTAATGAGCGTTGCAAAAAAGTTGTATAGTCAGGTGCAATTCACTTAATGAATGCATCACTTCCGGTCCAATTTTGATTGTAAGTCAAGGACTACATGTATATCCGTGAAAGTGGAGGTCACAAAGGCATTAGGTTTGCTAACTAAAGAGAAAGGGGATCTTAACATTTTGCTGAAATCTTGTCTGAGAATAATCCATAATAATTGTGTTTTTCCAGTAGAAACATCTGAACATTTGGCAAGGCTTTCAATAGTTAGGAAATAGCTTGAGACAAATATGTCTTGACTGTAAAAACAAGGAGCGCTGAATTAGTTCGTGACATAAGATAATCTAAACTACCATAACTACCTATCCCACAAACACATATACTTTTATGCAGAGATAGTAAGTTAGTTCTATCTTAGAATCATCTTAAACTCAAATTGAAATACAGTCAGACGATCAAAAATTATAAAGAAAAGCAACGCAATAACTTGGGGTTACAAAGTAAAGATCCACAGGATTTTTTTTGAAGATGAAGGCCTTAATGGGCTCAACCATCTAATTGGTGAATGTAGACAATAGCTTGCCTAGTTTTGTCACTGGAAGCTTCAAGAAGAGACTGGACTGCCATCTGTCCAAAATGGTGTAGAGCCTGCATGGGCGGGAGGTTGGACTAGATGACCTACAAGGTCCCTACTCCCTTCCAACTCTGTTAATTTGTAAGCTATATTGTTTAAGAAATACACTGGAGGTTCATCCACTCAAGTCTGATGGACTGGAAAATCTGCATATATATAATATTTATACCAACATTTTACTTACCTTCCTAAGAACTGAACTTCCCCTCTGTGATGATGGGGAATCGATTTGTATTTCCCTGTATCTCCTTCTGGCCGAGTAACCAAGTAGCCTGCATAGTGAACCCTGGATGATAAAGGGAGTCATTAAACCGCTTTGAATTTAGTATTTGCCAACACTAATCATTTGAGCAAACATTATATCGACATTATTAATAAGCAAGCATCCCAACATATCTCCTAAATTAGCTTATTTATATACTTTTTCATTTGAATTAGTTGTGTGTTAGCCTGTTATTATTTAGAAGAAAATGGAATAAGATGTTTATTTACTGATAACTATGAAACTATGGGGTATAGCTATAACAAGTATTGTTGTTATGTACTTCTAAAAACAGCTTATCTAATACGAGCAAATTAACTATAGCCAGGAAATAAACAGTACTTCATGGGTCAACTTAATAGTAATAGCACTTAGACTTATATACCGCTTTACAGTGTTTTCCAGCCCTCTCTAAGTGGTTTACAGAGTCAGCATACTGCCTCAACAATCTGGGTCCTCATTTTACCCACCTCGGAAGGATGGAAGGCTGAGTCAACCTTGAGCCTGGTGGGATTTGAACTGCCAAATTGTAAGCAGCTGGCTGCAGAAGTAGCGTGCAGTACTCAACTCTAAGCACTGTGCCACAGAGGCTCATTATATTTATAATGAGGCTAATTATAAAGGTGGAAGTAGACTTTATTTTTATTATTTATTTATTAAATTTATATGCCACCTATCTTGCTACGTGGCTTACAATCAATAAAAGCAACATTATGAAATGTTAAAACAATAAATGGCAACACTAAATTGATATAAAATTAATGATGGGAAGGAAGGCTAACTTTGTATCAGTGATAATGATGTGGCTGAGGAGGTGAGCGTTGTCTAGATGTTATCTTGTAAGAGTGGCAGCAGCCAAAACAGGGCTGAATAGCATAAAAAGAAAATAGGGAAGACTTTCAGGCAGTTGGTATTGCTAAGATGAGTATATAATGCAAGATGTAACCAAGGATACAAATTTTCTGAAAAGACTGACAAAGTCACTCCTTTTAAATTTTCTATTGCAATTCTTTTTGTTCACGTCTTGTGGAATTTGAAACTAAATCATGGAGCCTGGTTAATTGGAATTTATATGCCAACCACCCCTTTTATCTCCTGCAGGCAACATACCTGTTCCAAAGGTCGTCATCCTCTCCACCCCAGCCCCAGAACCCGTTTGCAAAGCCGTTGATTTTTTTGAACTGTTTCACTGTCATGCCACTCACTCCACCAAAAAATTCAGCATATGGAAGGCTACAGATATATGAAAATAAAAATGTCAGTCAAGGTTGAAATGAATAGTCACAGCAAATATGTGGTTGTAGCTTATCTGTCAGCCTTCAAGATTTCTTCCTTTATTTCTTTTTCTCTGCTTTGCATCTTTCGGCTGCCATAAGTAACGGGAGGGGGGAAATGGGATAAGTAACGGGAGGGGGGAAATGGGCTATGATATATTTGGGAAGCGTGCTGGAGTGTGTAGGAAACGAAACTGTATATCTAGGGGGAGGGGGAGTTTTACTTAAGTTTCTATTCCTTGCTTTTCTATTCCTTGCTATGCGCAACTGCGACTCCTTATCAAAACTATGCCAAGGTCAACGGACAGAGGCCTCATCACCACCTGAAGATGCCCACATGATGCTATGCATATTTCCTCATTGGAGGAGCAATATGGACTGTTGGGGGTGGGAACGTTGCCATCACTTTGTATATGTGTTTTTCGCGCTCATTTCTTCAGATTCAGAATTCTTTTGTTGCTACCACTTTGATTTCCAGTAAAAGATATCTTTACTCTAACAAAATGGAGTTTAAGTGTTTCTTTCTTGGATATTGAATGGAGCACCAGCTGACATTATCTCAATTAGTTTTAGTTACAGTAGTATCTGCTTCTAATTAATTTTCTACTTTTAGCATTAAACTCACTAGGGAATTACACTTACTTACATATACATGTACTTATCCAACTTAGTAGAAAAATGTCTTGGCATCTGTCCACATCCGTAATAGTTACGATCATTCTCAGGTATATGATCCACATCGTGAAAAATCAAACAGTCCCAGTCCAAGTCTTTCATAGCTTCCCGAAAGCCAACGTTAAAGAGCATAGCACGATTAAAGGGCTGATTACCTGCCTAGAAGAAAAGCCCAATATATAAAAAATATTTACTTTCATACACAAGGCAACCTGAGTTCCAATACTTGAAGTTGATAATAGGTGCATTTAGTTGCTTCAAAACTTACAGTATGGTAAATTTTCTATTTCAAAGACACAAAGATTTTTTTTTCAAATTTTGCCTTTTTTTTTGTTTCATTATTATTATTATTTTAATTCTCTAATTTATATGCCGCCCTTCTCCGGAAACTCAGGGCGGCTTACAGTCTTTAGAGCACGATGCTAAGTGCTCGGCAATAGCCTTCATTCCATTGTATATGCCTGCTTATTACTAGGACATTTTGGCCTCCCCAAGCAGCATTTTACAAAGTCAGCTTATTGCCCCCAACAATCTTGGGTCCTCAATTTACCTATCACAAGAGGATGGAAGGCTGAGTCAAGCTTGATTGAGTTTGATTGACATGTCTGACATATCAACAGATTAAGGCCTGTAGATAGACATATGAGGACTTGTAAGACCACCCTAAAGCCTAACTACAAATACCAAAGAAGACACACCACTGATGTCTGATTAATTCTTGAAAAATACAAGTCAAACACATGCCTGGAAACACAGTGATATCATGCCCATCTAGATATATAGGCTGAATTAGATTAATACTTAAATGCAAAATTTATATATCACTTTTGTCCCATGATAGCCCAATCTAGTCTGTACAAGAAGCTATAAGACTTTTTGATACAAGCATAAGGGCCCCACTTCTTAAATGGCTCTTCCACAGATGTATAGGCAATTGTACAAAAAGAAAAATATAGAAAAAAAGCAAACATGCAAGCCTTGTAAGAGTTTCATCAAGGAAAAGTGTGGCAATTTAAATCAGTTTTTGGAGCTTTGTATATTTTTGTACAAAGCTGAATCCATTATTGGGGTATATTGAGTCAATTAAAGTTATATGTCTTAGGAAGTACCAAAATTTTAGGTTTTAACTACAAATCAACAAACAAAACACATCTTGGAAGACTTTCATTACTTCAAATTTGAAACAATTCCCTGAACATTTGAGATATAATATTGTTGAGCAAAAGCTCTATGAGTAGATCTTTCTTATAGTGTTTTTGGAGTCCTGGTGGCGCAGTATAGAATGTAGTATTGCAGGCAAACTCTGCTCACAGCCTGGAATTCGATTCTGGCGGGCTCAAAATTGACCCAGCCTTTCATTATTCCAAAGTTGGTAAAATGAGGACCCAGATTGTTGGAGGCAATATACAGACATTTGTAAACTGCTCAGAGAACGTTGTAAAGCACTTTGGGGCAGTATAAATCTAAGTGGTATTGCTATTATACAACAGATCAGCATTTCTCCATCACTAGGTCTCAGGGAAGGGGTGGCGGTGCTTATTAAAGAGGTCCTTTGCCCTAGGGAGGCCACTGTTCCTCAGACGGCTGGCTGTGAATCTCTTTTTATGAAGTGGGGACAAGGGGTTCAGATGGGTCTTTTGATGGCTCCCTGCCACGTCTCATCGGCCCTGCCCGGACTCCTTGAGGTAATAGCCGGGTTGGCGGTTGAGACCCCTAGGCTTTTGGTCATGGGGGATTTCAACCTGCCATCGCCCGGTGAAACCTCGGGGTTGGTCCAGGAGTTCTTGGCTTCCATGACGGCTATGGACCTGACCCAATTAGTTTCTGCTCCCACTCACATTGGAGGACACATGCTGGACCTGATTTTTGTCTCTGGGCAGTGATTGAATGACTGTAATTTCGGGGATTTAGTAATTACACCCTTGTCATGGACAGAACATTCCCTCCTTAGATTGGACTTCTGTTCTGCCACCCCCCACCGCAGGGAGGCGGAGCCACATAGATTGTTCCGCCCCAGGCGCCTGATGGACCCGGAGCGGTTCCAGAGGGAGCTTGGGCCATTTCCTGAGTCTCTGGCTCACAGCTCGCCTGGAGACCTGGTGGCCACCTGGGATGGGCTGGCCTCCGGGGCTCTAGATCGAGTTGTGCCTCTGCGACCTCTGACCCGGCACAGATCCCACTTGGCTCCGTGGTATACAGAGGAGCTACGGGAGATGAAGTGCCGGAAAAGACGTCTAGAGAGCACTTGGAGGGCGAGCCGTTCTGAGTCTGACCGAACACAGGTGAGATCTCATATTAAGACTTACCTTGTGGCGATAGGGGCGGCGAAATCTTCGTATTTCTCCGCCCTTATTGCGTCGGCAGAAAACCGGCCTGCCGCCCTGTTTAGAGTGACCCGCTCTCTACTTGAACCGAGAGCGCGGGATGACCTCTTGCAGGGCAGGGCAGAGGAGTTTTCCCGATTTCTGCACGACAAAATCGCTCAGATTCGGGAGGGGCTGGACTCCAATTGGATGGTCCCGGGGGAGGTGTCCGGGGCAGGTCTTGTGAATGTTATCTGGGGGGAGTTTGACCCTGTGACCGATGAGGGCGTGGACAGACTGCTGGGGGGGTCTGAATGCCACCACCTGTTTATTGGACCCGTGCCCTTCCTGGCTGGTTACGGCCGCCAGGGAGACGACATGAGGCTGGCTCCAGGGGATTATCAACGCTTCTTTGAGAGAGGGGTCGCTTCCTACCGCCTTGAAGATGGCGGTGGTGCGGCCCCTCCTCAAGAAGCCTTCCCTGGACCCAGCTGTTTTAAACAACTATCGTCCAGTCTCCAACCTTCCCTTTATAGCAAAGGTTGTTGAGAGCGTGGTGGCATGCCAGCTCCCTCAGTACCTGGAGGAAACGACTTACCTCGATCCATTCCAATCGGGTTTCAGGTCTGGGCATAGTACCGAAACAGCATTGGTTGCGTTGGTTGATGATCTCTGGAGGGCCCGTGACAGAGGTTTCTCCTCTGTCCTGGTCCTATTAGATCTCTCGGCGGCTTTTGATACTATCGACCATAGTATCCTATTGCGACGGTTGGAGGGGCTGGGGATTGGGGGAACTGTCCTTCGATGGTTCTCCTCCTTCCTCTCCGACCGTTCGCAATTTGTGTTGGTGGGAGGGGAGAGGTCCACCTCTAGGCCCCTGGTTTGTGGGGTGCCTCAGGGGTCGGTCCTCTCCCCTCTCTTGTTCAACATTTATGTGAAGCCGCTGGGCGAGATCATCCGTGGTCTTGGGGTGCGGTGTCATCTGTACGCAGATGACACCCAACTGTACATCTCCACCCCGGACCACCGCAACGATGCTGTGGAGGTTATGTCCCGGTGCCTGGAGGCCGTGCGGGATTGGATGGGCGGGAACAGGCTCCGGCTCAACCCATCCAAGACCAAGTGGCTGTGGTTCCCGGCGCCCCGATATGGCCAGCTGACACCTTCGCTGGCTATTGGGGGGGAAATTTTGCCCCCCACAGTGAGGGCTCGCAATCTGGGCGTCCTCCTGGATGTACGGCTGTCACTTGAACATCATATTGCGGCCGTCTCCAGGGGGGCGTTTTATCAGATCCGTCGGATCTACCGGTTGCGGCCCTTTCTGGATCGGGGCGCCCTGCGCACGGTCACTCAGGCCCTTGTCACCTCTCGCCTGGACTATTGTAATGCTCTCTACATGGGGCTCTCTGCGGGGAGCACTCCAACTGGTGCAAAATGCGGCCACGCAGGTGATCATGGGGGCGTCACGTAGCGCCCATGTGACGCCTCTCCTGCGCGAGCTGCATTGGCTGCCGGTGGCTCTCCGGGTTCGCTTTAAGCTTCTAGTTTTGACCTTTAGGGCGATCCATGGCAATGGGCCAGGTTATCTGCAGGACCGCATTCTGCCGGTGATCTCCAGCAGGCCGGTGCGTTCTCACAGGGAGGGCCTCCTCTGGGTGCCGTCGGCCGCTATGTGTCGCCTGGCGGCCCCGAGGAGTAGGGCCTTCTCTGTGGGGGCCTGTGCCCTCTGGAATACTCTGCCACCTGAACTTCGTACCAGCACGGACCTGAGGGCCTTCAGGCGCGCGCTGAAGACCTGGCTCTTTGAGCAGGCTGGCCTGGGCTGAGGTAGTTTTAAATTGTCTCCTAAATTTGATTTTAATTGGGTTTAAAGTTGGGGGATGGGTCTTATTAATATAATCAGCCACTATTTAATTGTCTTTTAATTTTTGTACTGTTTTGGGGGTTTGGATTTGGCTGTACACCGCCCTGAGTCCCTAGGGAGAAGGGCGGTATAGAAATCCTAATAATAAATAAATAAAATAAATAAACTAGAGAAGAAATTAGCAGAGCTGTGCAAATTTTTAAAAGTTTTATTGTGTATGTTAAATGAGCAGTTCCTTGAAAATGTTGTGTAAAGCAATATGTTCTCCTTGCTTCTAAAAATGAAATGCATACATAATTTCATTTCTTTTCTGGGGCCTCCTCCAGCAGTTCCAGTAACTGGAATATTATTTTATATTTGCACTCTGCATGGGTAGAAGTTTCTGGCTAGGGGAACATCAGCCAAGGCTTCAGGATGACATGAGTTGCCCCCTTAAAAGAATTACTTCAGTATTTGACTTGGTGAGAAAATGTTATCAAAACAAACTAGTCTTCGCAAATCTAGAAATTAACCTTGAAAACAAAAACAGTAAATGCAAACTTACTTGCTCAATGACATAAAATGCAAATTGCAAACGTTGGCGTTGTAGCATTGGAATAAGATGTCTAAAGAGAACTGGCAAATGTTCAAAACGATTGCGGAATGGAATAAGAATAGCCACCTACAAGGAGACAGATCATGAGCTCTTCTAAGATCTAGCAAGCAACCTAAGCTACCAATACCGGATAAGCAAAGATGTAACATGGACATGAACATTATTTTTGTAAGTAAAATTCTTAAATCCTTAAGAGTGGAAATTAGCTTGCCTAAATGTTCTTTTCTTGCAAAATTATGTTCAAATACGTTGTAATAAAATTCAAACTAATTTATTTTAGCCTAATAAGATCCCAGAGACCAAGCACATGTCAACACTTCTGATTTAGAGGTGAAATGGGCTCAATCATTTCAGCCGTTGTAAACAAACTTCATTGTCTGTTAATACTAAATATTAGATTATAATTAATAACATTTAAATCTGTGGCTTCAGGGCTTTGTTCTTGAACTTGCATTACATTAAAATATCATATTGAACTCCAGTTCTTCAAGACAGATCCCTAATTTTATTTTTAATATTCCTAGAATCAGTTATTGAAGTGAGATTTCCAAATCAGTATTACTAGAAACTCTGCTTACAACTTGGGTGCGAGACACACTAACAATATTAGCTAACTGTGTAATAAAATACTTGCAAGCAAACAACTAAGCTCAGAAAGCACTAACAACTTTACTGTACAGATATTCTTGTCTATTATAATATAACAGCTACAAAAATAAAAAACCCTGAATTATAAGGCCAACAGCTTATATAAAAACATTTCAATAGAAAATTATATAAGCCCTTTATATTGCATATAACAAATTCAGGATTTGAGATGGTAGAGCATTATTATTTTCAACGTTCCCTTTCTGTAACTTACTTTCCAGTGAGGCAAGCAGTCACTAGGCTTCCAGTGGCCTCCTAATTTGATAGTAGGATCTTGAGAGAAAAACTGGTGGATCTCATCCATACTGATTTCACTCATATTTACATCAATTGGCCCCTCTGTGTATATATATATCAGAAAATCAGAAGCAGCAAGCACAGGTCTAAAAATACATATTGCAATATCTCCTTATCATATTATGCATTTTGTTGTTATACTACTGTTATTGCTATCTTGCAATTAATTGTAACCTTCAGAATTAACTCCTCCCCTTTACTATTTTAATCAAAGTACTGACCCAATAAATTTATCTAAATCTACAGATTATCAGGAGATACCATACCCTTGCAAATAAAATTTGAAGAGTTACTAGATTATTGATAGTACAAGAATTAGATGATATAAGAATCAGAAGCCTCTTAAGTTCAAAGAGTACTTGGGTATTACAGATAGTCTACATATTACGATTGCAATGGAGATGCCTATTACAATAATAAGTCAATGCCATCATTAAGCAAGGCACATGTGATTGTCTTGCTCAACGACTGCTGGCCTGGCCTTCCCAGGCGCAATCACTAGGTGATTACACAGATCTTCAAAGAAAGGGACAATAGAGGTCTCTTCTCCTCTCTATGTGCAGAACTGGGCCAGAGAAAAAAAGCTCAGATCCCAATGATCCGAGCTTCTTTTCTCCGGCCCAGCATGCTGGCTCTCTGCCATGTGATAGAAAGTTAGAAAGTCTTTCTCCCTAGCTCAGGGTGTGCTGCATGGAGAAGCAAAACATTCCAAGTTTCATTTCTCCATACAGCACACTGCTGCCCAGAGAAATGAAGTGACTTGTAACCTCTCTGTGATGACCTAGGGTGGGATACAAAAACAACAAAGTCACAAAAACAGGTGAAGTCCCTTTAATTCCTTCAACTTGGCTTTAAAGATCCAATTATCATTGACTGGACAAAAAACTCCCCCACAAACAGTTGCGAAAAGTTCAAACTCAAAATACATATAAATTATAAATAGAAAAAAAATAACACAAACCACATTGAAAAATTAATGTGACAAGGCAGGATAAGGGCTTGAAGACATCCACAGATATCGAACCAGAACTCAGACAAGAACTGACAGACTAGAAATATTTTCACGCTTTGCTTCCAGCACTGGCCCATGCACAGTTTGTCCTTTTAAACAGTCATCACAGCTGCAGCCCATGAAGGGGATCAAGGCCCTTTCTTCCCCCGTAGACCACACCATTCACGTTTCTCCCTTATCCGCTCCTCCCTGCGCACCCTAGGATGAAGAGGGGATAGGCCTGGGTCTTCCTCTGAATGCCCAGCTGGCCTGTGCCCTTCCCCAGTTTCCTCCACAACCTCCGGAGCGACACTCCCACTCCCTGTTGGCTGTTCCTTCTTTCCCTCAGAGTCAGATTCTAACAGGGGCATGACACTTTCTGGCTGGTTTCCCTGTTGGTTTTCTGAGGAAGCCAGCACAGAAGATTGCAAATGGTGGTCACATGGTCGTGGAGGGCTTGGCAACCTGTCGTAAGTGCAAATGATTTGCCAAGAACCCAGATCATAATCATATGACCATGGGGGAGATGCAATGGCAATGGGGGAAATCCAGTGTTTTTGATGACTATAACCTACTTTTAAATATGAGAGTAATTCCAATGTATACGAGATAAATAATGTGATAAAGAGTCTTTATTTCTCCCCCATCCCTAGTTGAAAAAATGTGGACATGAATGAACTAAGCAGATTTTATTAATTGATTGGTCATTAATAAACAAAATAATGTCGGGACCATGTAAAGCCATGAAGGAATGCTTCGCTCAAGGAATATTCAATGGAACATCCTTTTTGAATCTGTTTTGCTAAGCAATAGAACCTGCTTTCTATTTGCTAAGCAATAGAACCTGCTTTCTATAAACAAAATAGTTATCTTTCTTCACTTGGTGCCATTCAGTGGTTTATCCAGCATTTCAAGAAGTGGCTTCTGTACAGTGTGGAAGTGTTAGCTGAAGCCTTGATGTAGTATAAAGCAATTCAAGGAAATAAGCAGTGGTTTCTTCCATGATCTAAACTTAGTTCAGCAACCTACTTATTACATGAATAATTAATTCTAGGTTGAACAAATTGGATTCTAATTCTAAGTTGAACAAATTGGATTCAGATTCAATTAAAAATGTAAAATATATGGAGCAACACTGAAATAAATAAGGTTTCAGAAAGTTTATTTCTGGCTGAAATATGACTTTATATATGTGAGCATATACCTGGAAAGGAAGAAGAGTGATTATGTAAATCGTAATAAAACTTACTCATAGAAGGAAACCTCTCAGGGCAAGTATGATTTGGAAAATAGGTAAAATCTTCAGGAAGGAAAGTTGTTGTTTGCAGAAAGTTTTCACTGTGATTCAAATCAAGAGGATAATCTGATGGAAGAGTGAGAAAATAAGACTGTTATTCAAAAATACTTCATTATTTACTATTGCTAGTCAAGTCATTCCGTTTATTTGTCTACATATCTTTAGTATGCAACATAAACAATAACTTTCATGATTTCATCATTACGAAATGAAATTTCCTTCCAAGAAAAAAGAGAAAAGAAATTCCAAAATTAATGCATTAAATTACTATGAAGCCAGTAAGACACTGATAGTTGTATCAATACATCATTTTATTAATTTTATTCATTTGAGGAATTCCTATTGTTTATCTTAGGATTTGCCATACTGTGCTCATATTTTATATGTCAACAGTACCATAAAAGCAACATTGGATTTTTATTATGTAAAATGGGCAGCAAAAGCAGGCAGAATTATGGACACTTAATTCAACTGAAGTATCTGACAGTGGCTATAAAATATTAGCTGACCTATCTCTTTTGATAAAGAAGCCATTCTTATTTCAAATCAGATTTTCATTAAGAAAAAAGATTTTAGTTCATTAATACAGCACCTGCCCAATGGATTTAAAGTTTAATCTCTGATGTTTCCAAATAGGGCTGGAAAAAAACCTCTAATGTCCTGGGCAGGCACTGTATAGTATTCTGAACTAGACAAAATTATCAAACATAATAAGACAGTTTCTTGATGTTTCTGACTGCATGTTTAAAAGAGTCTGAAATGCATCAACACAAATGAAACTCAAACAAATAATCTACCCACACTTCCATTAGCTACAGTATACTGTTAAGACTTTAACACTGATTTAAGAGGAACAGGTTGATCCTCAGGATCGACATATTTTCCCATTTCTAATATCCTGATTGCATATTTAATTTGGGCCCATTTCAATTTATATATTACAATATACTTTTATTTATGATTAATTTATTTCATTTTACAATAGCATATATCAGTGATGGCTAGCCTTTTCGGCACCAAGTGCCCAAAGTGTGCACATGTGCATCCCCAAAATTTAATGCACACGTGCCCCGTAACCCCCATGTGTGTGCCCTGCCTCCCGCACATGCGCACACGACCCCCGTGCATGCCCCCCCATATGTGCAGCAGATAGCCAAAGACCAGCTGGCTGGCAGGAGGTGCACATGCATGGCAGAGGTGAGCTGGGGCGATGGTTCTGCATGCCACCTCTGGCACACGTGCCATAGGTTCGCCATCATCATATATATCCATTAACCATATGCCAATTACTTTGCAAGACCCTGTGCAAGTAAAACATAAAAATAACATAATAACCAAAATAAGGAACAGGTATCAAATCAAAACTAACAGGGATGTTTATCTTTTCAACAACTTCAACCTATCTGCTGAAGACCAAACAAAACAGAATGATCTTCACTTGTTTCCAAAACATAAGACCCTCTTCACTTCAGAAGAAAGAGAATATCAATGATCCAGAGTAGCCATAGGAAAAGCCTGGCTCTATGTTTTTGTTTATGACAAATGTGAACCAATTTTCTAGCTAGCTGCAGTTATTTACATAACTGTTTTTAAAATGCCTTAGGTGACATAAAATGCCTTATGTTTCCTAGCACTGAAGATGAATATTTTTCGTACTAACCTAACATATCAAATCTATGAAGACATGCAGACTAATGTACAATAAAAAGATTCTAATTGTTTTTTCCCCCAAATTTAGAGTGTTCTCTATTTTTTTTTCAACAAGGTCACAGTGCTAAAGAGTTCAGCTTTCAGAATGTGTAATAATTGCAGTAGGATGCTCATATTTCACTGTAAAGGAGGCCAACATGAAAGTGAAATTAGGCAAAACAAGGCACTCCATTAGTAACTAGATTAGCAAGGTGATTCTGCTTACATGTTACCGTCAGAGCAACATATACATTCTCATCAATAACAAACCACTAATTCCTTTTTTCTGCTTTTTATCTTAATTTTTATGATAGCTACACTTTGTATAGATCTGAACAATGCATATTAAGACAACTAGAATATCAACTCATGAATTTCCTTGATATAAAACGTATTACTCAGAATGCTCATTTTTATATTTTGCTATTTCACTTCTAATGACACTATTGTGGCTTTCTTTTAAATGAGAAATGGAGACAATTTAAATTTTCAAAGAAGATAAGATTGGCTGGGAAATCTGAAAAAAAAAAAAGCTGTGATTTCAAAGGCAACATTATCTATTTTGATGCCTTCAGAAGCTAAAAACCTTGCAAAAGAAATTAGAAATGATTTCCTTTTTCCGTGGGTGTAGCTTCTTTTATAAGGAAATCGAATGACGTTATTGTGAGATGGTACCGAGAAAATGAGCAGTGCATTTTACTATGAACAATAATTCAAGAAACACATGTCAGGACAAGAGACTGTTTCTTATGAAAACATGCTTAGTTATTTTATGATGAAATATCATGGATGGATACATTAGTGCAACACAACATCCCAGTTAATAACATTTCCACAACCAAACATAAATTATTTTGACATATAACATTTTATATTTAAAAGTGATGCTAGAGCAGGAAACAAAAGCAGAAAACTGCGCCTGCAGTATAAATGAGCCAGTAACATGTCATTTAATATTTATGGAGATTTTCAGACATCCAGGTCATGGTTGTCTCAAAGGTGCTTTTTAAAAACTTTCTCTGATGCACTGTTCTCTCTAGTCAAGCCATTGTATTATTTATAGTAGCATTACAAGTATAATCAGATGTTTTTTATATGTTAACATTCAGTATGATTTTAAAGTCCTTGCTTCAAGCCACAACAGTAGTTTTTATGTGTTTTATATCTTTCCTGTATACTACTGTTTTCCTGTTTCTCTCTCTTTTTTACATTAGCATTTATGTAATTTCACCCAGAGAATTTGGCTATTGGGTGGGTTAGAAGTAAAAGTTTAGTGTTCAAGTGGTGTTGAAAGTAAAATTCAAAAATTAAAACAAAGTACTCTTTTTAAAAGCCACAACTATTTAAGTATATGATTTTTATGGCTTCCCATATAATTGGATTATGATCTGATTATGACCCAACCACATAACTAAAGGCTGAAACAAAGTACTATGCATATGTCATCAGCATTCTGAGATACTCAAATATAGATCTCCACCTCTAGTGAATAAGATGATGCTATGAATATCTTATCCCAGGGTCTGGAGGCTGCAAGGTTCTGGATGAGGAACAACAGGCTTCAGCTGAAACTGCAAGACTGATGGCTTTGGATTTGAGATAGACTGGTTTCACTAAGTCATCTTTGCTTGTGACTGGGGTTGCATTGCCCCATTCAGGCTCAGTGCATAAACCTGGGATCCTCCTTGAGTCATGATTCCTGCTTGATGAGCAAACGGCAGTCATGACTAGGAAGACCTTTGTACAACTTTGTCTTGTGCATGGATTGCACATGCTCCAGAAATGACACGCCTTGTTGACAATCACTCATGCCCTAGTGATTTTCAGACTGGACTACTGCAATGCACTCTGCATGGGATTGCCCTTGAATAGTATCCAGAAGCTTTAGCTAATACAAAATGCAGTAACACGGGCAGTTATGTGCACTCCTAGAACAGAGCATGTTATACCTCTGCTCTGTGATCTGCACTGGCTGCCAACCTGCTTCCAGGTCGAATTCAAGATGTTGAATTGGATCCTTCATGACATGGAACTGTGATACATGACCGATTACCTCTCCCCAGTTATATCAGCCTGTCCTATTAGATCTGGAAGTGAGGTCATGTTGCTGATCCCACCAGCTGGAGAATTACATTTGATAGGTCCCAGGAGATGTGCCTTCTCTGTATAGCTAGCTTATCTAACACCCCTTCCTCCATAATTAGATTACCCACTTCCCTTCTGATATTCCAAAAGGTCTGATCAGAGGAGATGTTTAGCAGGTTCTGACCAGTTCTTGAGAACCGGTAGCGGAAATTTTGAGTAGTTCACAGAACCGGCAAATACCACCTCTGACTGGAGATTTTACAGTATCCTTCCCCTGCCACGCACACCAAGCCACGCCCACAGAACCGTAGTAAAAAAATTTAAATCCCACCACATACCAGAGTCATTTCCAGTGCTGTTCCTCTTGGCATAGGCACTGCGGACCACCTGTTCATAAACCTGCGCTCCTATTGTTCTCATATTTTTACGAATCATGATACCTTGGGCTTGCATCATGAAGAGGTAGGTGTTCACTGCAAGAAAACAAAGATAAGACTAGTTATAGTCTTCTGAAAAAGAGAATGAATTCTGGAGTATTTCAGAAACCGCTCTTCTTTTTACCAATATTTTAGAAAGTTCTTATCATGCAATTTAAATATTTTAAAATAAATTTAAAATTTATTTATATTCTAGTAATAGTTCTAGAAATTTAAATTCCAAATCATTCCAGAACAAAAGAATACTAAGAAACATACACATTATTTTGTTATATTTAGTTCCCATCTTTTCTCCTCTTGTTTATTTAACCTTATAACCTGAATCTGTGGGATACTTTCAGCTGAGATGTACTAATTAATCTAAATTTACTAAGTGACTTTCCATAGTTGAAGCATCCCAACCATTGCAATCGGTAAGTTCTTGTGAATGTAAGAGTACAGATCATTTATTAAAACATCAATAGTTACCCTTTGCATATGAAGTACATTCATTTTCTACTTAATACAACTGCTATTGTTGCTTCAATTCTCTACCTTAAAATTTCCATTTATTACTTCTGAAATCCAGAGAGACAACAACTTTTATTTTAATAAACTAATTTAAATTTTACAACAGCTTTTTACCAGCTTCTAGTTTGGATATTTTTAAAAAGTGCAAGCAAATGTAAAAGCAATCAGATTTGGGGAGGGTGGGCTATTAGCATGAACACATTAGTATTACATTGATAACATATACAGTATTAAGTATGTTAATATGTATGTTTGAGCTTTTTTGAACTTTCTAGAAATGTTCCTCATTTAAATTATAAAGAGGCATAGTGATATTGAAAGATGCCCATTTTGAAGTTAGAACTCATTCTGAAAAATTATTACTGAAGTTCTAGAAAATGATCATTGAACATAAAAGAGGGTAAGATGTAAAAATATTAACAAAGGGCTAAAGAAATAAGAACTTAAACAAGATCAAAATACTGAAAAGAGGTCAAAGCATAGAGAAGGAAGAATGCAAGAACCTGAACTCAGCTATTTGGTTCAGTAACCTGCTGCATGTCAAGAGCTTGTTATGCTTGGTAATAAAGACTGACATATATATGCTGGTATCAGGAAGTTCTAAATCTCAATGTTTATCAGCTTATTTATACAGACAGAACTAAAGTTGGGCTATTTGAGCTGCTGCCCTTATATTCAATTACATTTTCTAAAGTGCAGAAAAACCAACTCAGAAAAAAAATTAACCAAATATTCCAATTCACTGACATTATGTAAACAGTAGTTATATTAAGCAAAACAAAAGAACAATTCTATGCAAGAGATCCATGGCTACAGAGATCCCTATTGTATTTTGAGCTTTGACAGGTCAGCAAAAGGTCACTTTAAATTTTATTATTAGAAACGCAAAACTATAATCTAGCTCACATTACATTGACATTCTTTCTACCTTTTTTAAAAAAAGAGTCTTCCAGTATTCTTGACTTAACCCCACCCCCACAAAAAAAAAAACTATGAGCAAGTTATCCCTCATAAAAGACTGCCTTTCTTACCTTAAATCAATGTTAGATGGATCCCCCACCCCTTTCCTAGGGCAGCCGTTCAGTACAGACTCTGTGGCAATTTAGCTGAAATGTTTCATTTCTTTTCACAAGAGAAATGAGTGTGCGTTCACAAGACAATTTATAGACCTATAATTTATACAATAACATTCATTATATAATTTTGTTCCTTGGACAGCAAAGATGACTAACAAGCAAGTACTTGAGCGCGTAACACCAGATATGTCACTAGAAGGCAAAAATCATGAAACTGAGACTGGCTTACTTTGGCCATGTCATGCAGGGGAATTCATTGAAGAAAATCATTACAGGTAGTCGTTGACTTACAACCTTTCATTTAATGACCATTCATGGTTACAATGTCACTGAAAAAAGTGACTTATGACCATCTTTCACTATGACCATTGCAGCATCCCCATGGTCATGTGATTTACATTCGGATGCTTAATAACTGACTCATATTTATAATGGTTGCAGTGTCCTGGGCTCTCATAATCACCTTTTGCATCCTTCTGACAAGCAAAGTCAATGGGGAAACCAGATTCCCTTAACGACCGTGACACTAATTTAACAACTGCAGTGATTTCATTTAACAAATAAGTCAAGAAAAGTTGTAAAATAGAGCAAAACTCACACAACAACCATAAATTTTGGGCTCAACTGTTGTTGTTAAGTAGAGAACTACCTGTATGTTTGGAAGAGTTAGCGGTAAAAAATGGAAACCAGGCCACCGTTAAAGAACACAGTAGCTGGACACCATCAAAGCTGATACCAGCCAGAGATAGAAAAGCTCAGAAGTAATGCAAGATCAGAAGATATGGAGAGATCTGGTCCAGAGAATTGCCAAGACACAATTGAATGGATATCGTCATCATCATCACCTAACTGTAATGTATTTAGGCCTACTCTCAGTCTTCAAATATTACTAATTGTTACGCATTTCTATACATTAAAACTATGTTTAAACACTTTCTGCAGCTCTAATGTATATGTAACCACTTGAAAAAGCCATGGAAGTATCAAAATGAAAAGGATGCCCTGATTAAATGCTTATGGTTATATTCTTTTCTTGCTTCACAAAAAAGATTTCAAAAAGATTTCAAATCCAGGCATTAAAGGGCCTGAAGCAGCATCTTTATCCTCCTATATTGTTCTGCACAAAATTATATCAACATTTTAATTTGATCTAACTCTTTCATTTCTAAATTGTGAACTATTTAAAAAGTTACAATTCCATAAAATAAATTTGTCACACAGAGATATCATATTCAGATGGTAATAATTAGACATACACCATTTCTATTAAGCTTCTTTATCTCAATGAAACCTAGATAAAACCTGAATCGGAAAACACAAATTTCAGGTACTCTGTATGTCTGAACCCTTCATGATGGTTTCTTTTGTTTTAATCTACTACTACTTCAAATGCATGAAAAGCTGTTCTTCAAATACAACACATTGTCCTAAAAACTATCAATAATACCAAGTATCTTAGCTTTATCAAAGACAACCCCCCACAAGATTAGTCTCCCTTTGTGATGCTCATTAATTTTTAAAAAATCCTTTGATCTTGTTATTCATTTTTTAAGAAAGCAGAATGCAATCAATTCTCAGAAACATTTTTTGTGAGCTATTGTCGCCAAGGTATCATCAAATGAAATGTGCAAGATTTCAGAAAATGTCGCAAATCTTCACCTGGCCTTTCAGACTGGAGGGCAGCCTGTCTGTTTCCAATAAACAAAAATCTCTGAATACGTACTAACATGGCTTTCTATGTAACTATCTGTTAGATCCAATAATATATAATTTTCAATATTTAAAATGATACTAGGTCAGTTGAAAGTACTTCTAACATTAAGGAACCTGTAACAGCATACTCATTCTTACAGATATAAACCTTCAGCCATAAACCAATACATACCTATTTAGCTAAATCATCCTAATCTGCCTGGATAATCATCTGGTAATAGGCAAAATACCATCTCCACTGGATTATTACTATTCAAACAGTTATTGGGGCATCTCAAATCTGTATGCATAGTTAATGGATTATTTATTCTTAAAAGGCAAACATCCACTATCATAAACAGCTTATACAACTCTTCTCAGCTTCAAAAGCATTTTACCTAGAAGCCATTTAAGAAATGGAAATTTCTTGTACACAAAAGTTGAGTGAAGTTCTTGTTTATACAATTACGATTATAGTTGGAGAGAAAAACTAAATTTTACTGCTCTGAACGCTAGCATGGCAAATTGGAGGAAGAGCTTATGGGAAAAAGGCAAACGCTAACTTCTACCACACTTCTGTAAAGAATGAACATGCACAAAGAAAGCTTCCTTGGTTTTGAATATCTAATTATTGTGATGATCCAGGGCATGGCACAAAGGCAACAGTCACATAAGTAAGAAGAGTCCCTTTAATACTTCCAACTTTGCCCCCAATGTCCAGGTTACATTCATTCAGTTAGAGAAAAAACTCTCCCAAGAATAGTCTGTAAGTGGAGGAAATTCAGTCTGAAAACAAAATACACAGTGTAACTAAAAATCCACACAAACCACGCTGTAGCAATTAACTTGACAGGGCAGGAGAAGGAATTGCAGACTTGAAAGGCCAATAAAACACAAGAGCTGGGAAGACGCCAGGAACCCAGATAAGCCTTGACAATAACAGATAACTCACGATTTGCTTCCAACAAGTTGCTGTGCGCAGCTTTCCTTTTTAAACACTCCGTTCCCAGCTGCAGCTAATGAAGGGAATCAGGGCTCTTTCCTCCCCGTAAGCCACGCAACTCATGTTGCTCCCTTCTCCGTTCCTCCCTGCGTACCCTAGGATGAAGAGGGGGTGGGCCTGGGTCTTCCTTCGAATTCCCTCTCCCTTGCTCTACCTCTCCCTTGCTCTACCTCTCCCCTGCTCTGCCAACCCGGACTGTGCCCTTCCCCAGTTTCCTCCAAAGCTAACGGAGCCACACTCCCACTCTCTATCAACGGAGCTTGGCCTCCCACTCTGAATCAGATTCCTACAGGGGCATGACAATTATTTTCCAGAATGTTTTAAGAAAAGTCAGGCTGGTGATGTTTTAATATTTATTGTGAGTTAGCATTTGATTATTAAACTAATAATAACTGGAATTTTCAAATCCAGAAACTCTATTCACAAATAATGAAGCAAAACTTTAAGTTGCAGATCCATATGAGAAGGAAAGTAATAACCCATATAAAGTTTCACAAAATTATAAAGAGAATTTTCAGGATGATGGAACAAGACAGCAGCACTTATTCAAGATAAAGAAAAGGAGTGACCCCAAGATATATACAATCACTTACATTTTCTTTTGCATCTTACTTACTTTGAATGCAGTCACCTTGGAGTATGCTTTTAAAGTGGAAACCATCATGACTAGAGAGGACTTTGGCTGAAAAAGTCTTACTATCAATACCAGGAAGGGTGTGGTTTCTGGAGGGTGAGAGCTGGAGACCTTGTCACTGGGACTGTGGAGGTTTGAATTCCTAACTAATCCAATGAGGGCTGGTTGAAGGACTGTGACAGGGTATGTGTTAAATGGGGTCTTTGGTTAGACGGAGGCACCTAGTGATTTGTATAAGTGCCTCCTGACTTGGAGGGGGGGGGTGTTGATTGTGCAAGATGTGGGGAGGGGCTGGATCAAATTGGACATGCAAATCTCTGAAGTTGTGGGGATAGCTGCACTACAATATGCAAGACCTTGTTTGTTAAATTGGGCTCTATAGATCTGCTGGGACTGCCTGGGCTTGGGGTGTGTGAGGGGACCTATCTCCTGGATACATTGTTACCCTTCTTGGTTGCTATGTATTTAATTTTTATCATTGTTCTCAATTTTACTTTTAGCATTATTCACACCACCCAGAGTCACCAGCTGAGATGAGTGGCTATAAAAATTGATTAAATAAATTTCAAAAACTATGATGTCCACTTGCCTTCAGAATGACATTTCAGAGCTTTCAGACTGTTACCTATATTGCTAGCATGATACAGAAACTGCCAAATAATTTAAAAATTGTCTACTTTGATAGATAAAGCAACTTGCAATGTTTTCTTTTTAAATCAGGCAATTAGTACAGGTATATGTATACAATTACACACACGCCTTCATATCAAGGCTGTCTCACAATAAACAGAAATGTTGAACACTGAATGATGGACCATTAATTTCATGTAATTTTTTAAATGATGTTTTGTCTGTTGTAATCACCAACATTCTTTCCCGATATTCTTTATTAAAAGTCATCCCATCATATAGTAAACACTTGTAAGCTATTGCTTTTTAATAATAAGATCTGTAAAAAAGGTTCAAGCAAGACAATAAACTCATCTTTATGTGCAGCACAAGTCCATGAATGCTCTAGTTGGTGAAATTAATTCCATTTGCATAATGTTGGTATGTTAAAAAAATCATTTAATTAGGATTTCTGTTAAAATTAAAAATCATTTAATTAGGATTCTGTTAGTATTTGTTTACATGTGAACCATTATTTTATAATTCTGTAAGCCACCTTGAGTTGTCATGTGCGAATAGGCGACAATTTTGCATCAATGACAGCACTTGTTTCCACCCTATTATCAGATGCTTGGCTTCTATTTTCGCCAAATTATTCCATTAGATATTTGATGTAATTAAAAAAACTGCTAAAAGATAAGCTGATAATGCTATCTAATTGATAAATTGAATAACCTGAAGCAGAGGGCACATGAAATGTCTTGTGAACTGACAAAACACAGGTTCTCTGCTTCGCCAAAAACTTTTAAATACAAAAGCAGTTTGTTAACCAATAATGGAAATCAGAACGAAAAGCAGAAAGATGCTAAAATGATTTTATTATTTGCTTTGCAATACCATAGGCAGTTAATAATACGGATAAAAGGCAAAACCTAATATTGATTTTGAATAGGAGTGAATTGTGGTTTTGGCCTTATATTTATTCATTTATTAGATTTTGAGGCAGCCCAACTCTAAAAAAAAACTCTTGGTTGAATATATAATTTAAAAGAAACATGTACAAAACCACATTAATCACCTTCCAACCAAAAACAAATAATTGCCAGGGGTTCCTTAAAATACCCCAGATCTGAGAACAAAGCCAAGACTTCAAGAACATTTGAAGGAAATCCTGATACTAAGGCTGCGCATCAGGTAATTCACATGAAATATATATATATATATATATATATATATATATATATATATATATATATATATATATATATATCTGAAATGTCAGACCAACTCTGAACGAATCTAAGTGATTTAGTCTTCCAGATAGTGTATTTTTTAGAGTTTACAGATATAAAGATATTTTACAGATATAAAGTTATTTATCCATGTACTATTACTATTAGCCTTCTCATCTTTCCTATTTTCTTCTATTGGTATCTTATATCACCTTATTGTTTGTACGTACACCAGAGGTGCTATTCAACCGGTTCTCACCTATTTGGGAGAACTGATAGCGGTGATTTGCTGTGGGCCGCAGAACTGGTAGTGACCCCCCATGCCCCCGAACCGGGTCGCCCGGTGCCATGGCACAGTTCAGGCTATGTCCCAGGGTTGCTGCACATGCGCACTGCGTGTGCAGCTGCTACACATACAGTACGCATGTGCAACAGCCTCCAGACATCCGCCTGCCTGCCTGCCCTCCCGGAGCACATTTTCTGCTTTCTACCGGCTGATGTGCCTCTTCCAGCCTAGCCCAGCCCAGCCGGCCAGCCAGCAGGTGGGTGGGAGGATGTCCCGGGGCTTCTCCTTTATCCTGATATGCCTGCAGCAGCTGGTCCTCCTGCCCCTCACCCTCCCCTCCCTCGCCTGGCCTCAGAAGGTAAGGGCGACGGCAGGGGACAGCCATCTCTCCCCCACTCTGTGTGTGTGTGTGTGTCTCCCTCAAAACCGCGGCTGGGCTTTCCTTGGTGCTCCTTGCTATTTTCATTTCTTCTTTTTGGAATCCAGACTGGCTGAACAAGGATAGTCAGCTGTGCTGGAAGCATCTCTTTGGTCGACTCATCTCCCTCTCCCCCTCCTCTTGCAACTGGCAGCCGTGGCAGGGCTGGGAGGATGGCGTGCACACCCGAGGAGAAGGAGGAGGAGAAGGGTCACCTGAAGGGATGCTTCCAGCGCGGCTGGCGATCCTTGTTCAGCCAGTCTTGATTCCAAAAAGAAAAAAGGAAAAGGAAAGCCCAGCTGCGGCTTTGAGGGAGAGAGAGACACACACATACACACACAGAGTGGGGAAGAGAGATGGGAAGATAGGGAAGAGCACTTGGCCAGCCGTGGCTTTGAGAGGGAGAGAGAAAAAGAGGGAATGAGAGTGGAAGAGAGAAAGGTCTTCTAGTCCAAACCCTCTGCTCAGGCAGGAAAACTGAGGGTGCCAAGTCTGAGTGGAGGGCCAGGCAAAGGTGTCAGAATAATCTTTGGAGGGGACCCTATACCAGGGGTCTCCAACCTTAACATCTTTAAGACTTCTGGACTTCAACTCCCAGAATTCCTCCCAGAATTTTGGGAGTTGAAGTCTACAAGTCTTAAAGTTATCAAGGTTGCCTGCCCTATACCATTTCAGAGAAATGCTTGTCCTGTCTCTTCTTGAAAACCTCCAGTGTTGGAGCGTCCAGAACCTCTGGAGACAAGCAGTTCCACTGGTTAATTGTTCTCACTGCCAGGAAATTTCTCCTTAGTTTTAGGTTGCTTTTTCTTTGTTCAGTTTCGATCCATTGCTACTTGTTTTGCCTTCTGCTGCTTTGGAAAATACATTGCCCCTTCTTTGTGGCAACCCCTCAAAACCCTGTTTTGTGACCTGCCTATCACACTCTTGGACAAAGCATGTGAGCCATTTCCTCCTTTCAGTGGCCCATAAAAGTACATCTATAGTATGTGGATGCAGATAATAAAGTCGACAAAAATGAAATTTTTTACAGAACTATAGATACATTGAGGCTGGGGGTAACAAGGAGTGGCTGGGAAGGAAGGGACTGGGCGAAATGCCCCTTGACATGAGTGATGTCGAGTTGGCCATGCCCACCAAGCCACATGACCACCAAGCCATGCCCACCCAGTCACATGACCACCAAACCACACCCACCAAATAAGCCATGCCCACAGAACTGGTAGTAAAAAAATTGAATTCCACCACTGATGTACACTGAGAGATTATGCACCCGGGACAAATTCATTGTGTATCCAATCACACTTGGCCAATAAAAAATATTCTTCTTGTTGTTAGTTGTGAAGTTGTGTCCAACCCATCGCGACTCCATGGACAACATTCCTCCAGGCCTTCCTGTCCTCTACCATCTTCTGGAGTTCATTTAAGCTCATGCCTACTGCTTCAGTGACTCCATCCAGCCACCTCATTCTATTTTAAAGATGATAAAAGACTAATACAAAGAAAAATGTAAAAAGTAAAGAAAAAAGATATTGAAAAAAATAAAACAAAGAAGACTGTGTGTGTGTATGTGTGTGTGTGTGTGTGTGTAAGGTTTTGAGCTGATTTTCAAAGCATAATAAAGTTTACCTTCTGGAAACTTCTTAACATCTAGAAAGTCAATAATAAAGCAGCTTTCTAAAGTAGTTTAGAGACGAAATGGGCAAAAACATTGTTCTATGAATTTTTCCCTTGGTTCTCAGAACTCTCACACCTGCTAAAGATCACTACTTGCCTATTCTAGGCTGCAACTAAGGTCCTGGCTGAACTGCCCAGCAGATTACAGGTAGTTTTGACTTACAACCACAATTGAGCCTGGAATTTCAGTCACTGAGTTCTCATATGACAGGACCTGATTTTATGACCATTTTACCACAGTTAAGGAATCACCATAGGTAAGGAAATCATATAGTTGTTAATTCCATATGGCAGCCTCAACTATTTTGCTTGCCAGATGTTAGCTGGGAAGGTCACAAATTGTGATCACTTGACAGTAAAATACTACGAGCCCCAGTTGTCAAGTGCCCAATTATGATCATGTAGCTGCAGGAATGGTGCAACAGCATGCCTTTGAGGATGGGTCTTAAATCACTTTTTTAAGGCTGTCATAAATTTAAACCAATATTACATGAGCAATGGTAAGTTGTGGACTATCTAAAAAATAAAAACAACAAAACTTTGGGTAGATTCACATAATATTAAACAAATTGAGATAGGCAATTCATAAGACTATATGAATATACTCAAAATGTATCAGCATTTTTTATTTTCTAAATGTGAAAGCAATCATTTCAAAACACTTTCAAAAAATTACAACCTCACCATCAAATGACACTAGCATGTAGATTTATATCTATATCTATATATATCCATAAATGAATGACTTCAAAATTTCAAAACAGTAATAATCACATAATGTATTTTATACTGTTGTGTGTGTAGTTTGGACATGGAAACAGCAATATTTAAATGGTTTAATATAGAAATCTGATATCCCCCTTACATTTTAGATTTTAAATTAAAATTACAAAGACAGAAATTTTATTTGTAAGCAATAATATAAAGTCAAGCTGTTTTATGTTATCATTAAATAATCTCTTCCTTGCCAATTAATGGCATCGAAAAACTTCTACTTGTGCATGCCTATTCATAGTCTCACCTCTGTAAGCTTTTCAAAATGATACCCCCACAGATTGAGTGTAAACAGGCAGTAGAGTTTGATTAAAGGACTTTGTGATGGTTTTTTTGCTACAATGCTCTTCCTAGGTGGGATCATGTAGCCAATATTTTATAACCAAGCAAAGCCATTCCCTCATCCCAAGTCTTTTCTTTTAAAAGCTTGAACTATTAAACTTTGTTATGATATATTGCAGAATTATAATCAAAAAATTTCTAAAGAAAGAAATACTCTACAGGTAGGCTTAAAGTCAGACACCATGTAATTAATTTTTTTGAGGGGGGAATAAGAATGTTGAGGGGCTCATTTACATGGAATTTAAACAAGGATTTTCCTAGTGCTCTTCTCAAGGGCTTCACTGTTTTCTGTAACTTTAGAGGTTGCCATTAGAATTATATTCTGCGATTCAGCAACCACAGAGAGGCTGGGAAGGGAAGACCATACACTAGTAATGTAAACTTTGGCAGCAAGCCAATGAGCTTGGAAAACACTGAAAAATAGAGCTTTGGATAGAGAAGAAGGCAGGCCTTCGATTAGGTAGGTTTTCATCCTTTTTTCATATAATTGCCAGTTCAGATTTAGGTAGCACGTCACATTTTTTTTATGCATTAAAAGTGTGACATACAGAAGAAAAAACTGTATACAGTAAATATTTCTTAAAAAATGATTATTTCTCCTAACATTCTGTATGCTACTGGCTTTGGACATTTCTTCTTGCAGATATTATGCTCATGTCCTTTTTAATGGTTTAGTATTCAACTATGACTTGAAATATGATAATTTTATTACACTGACAATCAAAACTACTTCAACTTCATTTTTATCCAAGTCACAATTTCTTGTTCATGGAATATGGGCAAGATAGCCATATTTATAGCATTAACTAGTTTATTCATATTCACATTATGAACAGAATGTGATTTTAGGTGGTATTTGGAATTTTATATTGTTTTTGGGTTCCCTGCTAGCAACAGAAAAATGCAAATATTCCCCCCCCATTCCCCCCACCCCCCCAAAAAACCACATTGGCACAATGCAGGAAAATAACCTGTTCAGAACAAGGTAGGAAAGTTCAAATAGTCATTGAAATGATACGTCAATACAGTTAGTTCTTGTTTCAACAATCATAATCAGAACTGGTTCCATATGGTGCACTAGTTGTACCCTTTCCTAGTACAAATAATGTTTTGGTCTCTTAACAGGAATAGACAAAAGGAAGAAAGCAAGATACAGCAAACATATGGCAAAAGCTTCATTTAAGTTTCAACCATTAGCTATATTCTGCAAGAAGAAAATTTGTATGCTACAAGGAACAATGGGAGCTCAAAACTAGTCCCTTATCCCCATGGCTTTTACCCTAATGCCATAAAATATTGCAGAAGCGTTTATATTGCACAAAATATTGAACTAAAATGCCATATGCATTGCACTTGTAATTAGGTATATCTAATAAGTGTTTTAGATCTTGTGAAAAGCTTAAAATAATTTAAATTAGGTTTCAAGAGCTGGTCTTAATATACTAACAGGTTGTTTTCTTCTGCTTATTACTTACATTTTTGTTTTTGAAAGTATTTTTTTTCTAAAATTCCAGTAACATGAACCACAAGTGTTTTTTTACTACTGAAGAATGGATCCTGATTTATATGCAGAATGAAAGGAGCAGATGAAATCAATGCGTGGGATATTGTTTATGTATTTTAACAGCCATTTTTTCCATAAAATATATATTTCTCAAAGATACTTGTGCATGATACCCAGGGCAAATTCTGAAAGTTTAATCTTTCTAAAAGATATGAAAATTCCTGTCAAAATAGTCAAGTGACATGGGATCATTTTTTTGTACTTTTTCTCATGTTAATTTTCATTCAGAACAATTGAGAACATTTTTATTTTGCATCTTTGTCTGGATTAACTTAAATTTACCATACAGATTGCCAGTACTATTATTTTCATCTACTGCTAAGGAAGTGTGTTATTCTTAAAGCTGATGAATTGCGGTTTCTCTTTTCTAGAAGCGTCCCATTGGGAATCTTACCTAGAAAAAAGCCTTTAATTGCTCTAGGGAATATGCTAGTAAAAATGTTCACATCTACATTTCTCCAGAGATACACTGACTGAGAAAGTAAGTATAACCAAGAGAAGTATGAAATAGCTTTTATCAAACAGCAACAATAAAATCACTGATGAATTATTGATAAGATAGGTAAAACTGTTATTCCATAGCATCTAAGATTTAAATTAATGAATAAAATGATGCAATACTAAATTTGTTGCTTCCATTCCCAAACAGAACTTCATCCTGTAAACTTTCTGCCCATAAACTAGTTAATACATCTCTCTTGCAAACAAGTCACAAATTAGCAGCTGCTAGAATATTTTCATGGGTTTGAAGATGATCCATGCCAGTGATGGCTAACCTTTTTGTCGTTGCGTGCCGAAAGTGTGTGCGTGCCTGCATCCATAATGCAATGCACACGTGAAACCCCTGCACGACCCCCGCCCCCTGCGCATGCATGCAGGACCCCCCCGTGCGACTCCTTGCCCCCCCATGCATGCACGGCAGATACCCAAAAATCAGCTGCCTGGCAGGAGTAGCCGTAGAACTGAGCTGGGGCGATAGCTCGCATGCCCGCAGAGACTGCTCTGTGTACCACTTCCGGCATGTGTGACATAGGTTTGCCATCACAGATCTATGCAGTCTTATTCTTTCTGGCTTGACTTTGGTTTAATCTGAAACTAAATTACATAACCATTTTTTCTAAATTAGATAATTCTAAGTTATCTTATTTAGAAAAACAGGCTGGTATCTCTAACCAACAGACAATAGTTACAAAAAAAATCAGCATTTGCTCCAAGTACACTTAATATATTTGGTCAAAAAATACAAACTAATATCCAAATCATACTGGAGAAAATGAGAGTCATTACCCTTATGTTCGTGTCTACCAGAGAAAACATGGCAACTCCCCCCCTTATTTTCAGATACTTTATTTGATTATAGGTGAAAAAGAAAGGATGTTTTGCTAAAATTTATCAGTATTGTTAAAATTGAAAAAATTCATACAAACTGACTTGCATCACCTCATGGATTAATATATGAACAGAATTAAAAAGATATTTTTGAATGATGGACAATGACAGTTTAACTGCACCAGTTGCAATTTTTAGAGAACATGGTAAGTAGGGACTTTTCAGCAAAAGGTTCTATAATTGATGGGAACAAAGTATCTCTGACTTCCTACTGTTTGTAGCTTTCTGCGGTAGGGACTAAAAAGGTCATCAGCTTTAACCATCGTAAAAAATCCCTGCTATTGCTAAGGAAGTGATATTTCTATTTTCTGCACTTGTTGGCTGGTACACCAGACAAAATTTGCCATCTAAAAAAAAGTATAAATGCATAAAGCAGTATTAAAGGATCACCATCACCAAAAAATTAATTATATTAGCAAGAATAAAAAATAAAAGGAAAAAGAGTAATAAGCATAAATTATAAATCACAAACCTTCAAAAATATTTGATTTCTTGAAAATAAATTATTTGATGTTTTAGTTAATTTTATTTAATTTGCAAAGGTGGAGAAATACTGTCTTAACAGAGAGTCACATTCTGTTTTTCTTGGGTATTTGGTTAATTTATATATAGCCTTTACTGTTTCCTCTTGGTTAATGAGTTTTTCCTGTACTTACAACTTTGATAGATGTATTACAACAATGACATTTCTTTCTTTATAATCCCCTGAAGATGTCCCTAAAAATGCATTGAGTCCAAGATATGGGAACACAGTATACATACCATATTTTTCTCTCTTCTATCCCAACAGAACACACACTGAAACAGATAGCATTAATTATACCTAACACTTTACAGAAACTTCTGAAAAAAGACAAAAATTCCTTCAACTCTACCTCCCCAACTAGTAACATTGATTTATAATTCATACACAAAATAGCACCAGGAAGAACATATTTATAATTGGTGCCTCATGTTATGTCTTAGAACTTTCCAAACATAGCATGGGCCATTCATAAATCTTTCAGATCCATTCCATTCTGTTGTTCAAGCAAACAAGGAGTTCTTAGATACCAATAGAATATTCAATCTAGATTGTATCTAGGAGGTAGTTAGCTAAGGTGGTTAATTTATTCTTTTTACCATTATCCTGGCCCTTGATTGAGTGCAACAGATCATGCATCCTAGCAACTTCAGGAAGATCAATCATCTATTAATGAAAGGAGACATTAAATGAGCATACTCAAATGAGGCCCATGGGAACAGGAGTTAGATGGGGTTGGATTAGAGGAGTATAAATGGTGTTTGAACTGCAAAACAGTGACCTGTCAAAAATAAAACAAAATAATAAACTAAGATAAATTAAATCCAAAAGGCCAGGAGATATTTACTTCTTTTCCCCCGGTTATCTGAAAGGAAAACATTTCTTGAAAACAATGTATTTGATGTTTTATTTAAAAAATGTTGACATAAAAGTTATATAAACCCACTGTGGAAATCAGGAATGAATTGTCTCTGAATAGCATTGTATGACTGGACAACAACTTTTTCAAAAATTTTGCTTCCTGAAAAACTTTTGGTGATTATTATCCCTTCAAACTGAACACAAATATCATTTCAGAATGACTGTATCACATCGAAATCTTGAGAAATATGAAATTACATTAATTTTCAATGACTATCTTTAATTGTGTAATGTTTCTGACATGATACATTAGTTCAATGGGGCTAAAAGTGCTTTATTGCTGATTTTTGGTTGTACTCAATGTCAAATGCATCTTGCTGCAGCATTATCAATAGGAAGCTCACATTGATGGATTCAATTTTTCTGTTGTAGCATTATATAGCTTCAACCAGTATATAAATATACAGGAAATCAAATCATTCTAGCATAGAACTGCACCATAATCCATGGTTACCTTCTAACACTTAAAGGTAGATTTGTTAGTAAAAAATTCCCAAGAACCACATGGTTAAAAAAAAATCATTACAGTTCAATTTTAAATATGGTACAACAAATTATACAAAACGCAGCTTTTGTCTCTTTGATGTTAAAATTACAGACTGAATTCCCAGAGGCAAAGTTTCATTCAGCTCTATTTGCCCTGTTCCATTTGTTTGCAAAGAGCAGCTTTGCATGAAATGGAACTTGTCAGGTGCTATGGCAAAATTGCAACTTTAGCAATTTTATCTTGCAGTTAATATGATGTCATGGTATTATATGTATTCATGTAATTATTTATACATATAAATCAGACTTGTTAATTGCCTGAATCTACACCAGGTTCCCAAATGTTTGTTCTTGCCCAATCTTACAAGTAGATTCCTTTGAATGACTTTTAAACTTAAAAATCAAAGTAGCTGAAGAAAGAAGGAAAAGCAAGATCTAATTGTTCACCACACGTATTTTAAAATCCTTTCTTAGATCTTCATTAGAGAAAATTTTCTCCTTATTTTTACAGCAATTAATTCAGCTTTTAAACTTACCAATCACTAACAAATGTGGATCAATTTAAATAAATGCTATTGCTTTTAATACATATAAAGGAATACATACTAATTTTTATGTATGCACACCTATTTAAATACAGCTTTCGAATAAAAGATTTACTTCTTCATACAATTTGATCCAAACATCTTTCCCCTTTTTTTTGCTCAGTTAAAAACAGTGAAGTGTGCCTCCCAAGCTCATGTATTTCTTTTCTCTTCCTCTTTTTAGAAGTAAGCTTTTGAACTTCATAGAAAGGGCATTGGCTTACCTGATATGCCCATAAATATCCACTTAAATTAGGAATACTTAATAAAACTCTCAAATAATAGTGTCTAGCATGCTCATCATATCTTTGGAAACAAGCAGCAATTTTACACCAATCTGGTTTTATTGGTTACTTTATCACTGCTGTCAGTAGATTATCCTTTGCTTGGGTCAGCTCTGCTTCAATGGTGAGAGTCTGAGTCCGCCAAGCTGCTTCTCTTTAGTTTAACCCCATGTTGGTGAACCTATGCCACGCGTGCCAGAAGTGGCACGCGAGCCATTTCCCCCTGGCACGTGAGTGGTCACCCGGAAGAGACCCACTGCGCATGTGTGCGCCTCCATCTGACAGTTAATTGTCAGGTATCTGGCACGCATGCACAGGGGGCGTGTGTGGGAGGGGGGCGAGTGTGTGGGAGACGCACATGCATGTGCAGGGCCACGCTGTGCCCGAGAGGATCGAGGCGCATGCGCAAACATGCGGTGCTCAAGGGGGAATCATATGAGCATATGCATAACACATGATGGTAGTCATGCATGCATGTGCATACGCACGGCACACAAGGGGAGAATCGCGCACATGCGCAGATGTGCGTCGCGCGAGAGGGGACAGCACACATTGCCTTCTGGGTACTGGTATGCGAGCATGCGCAAGCAAGTGAGCGCACAATTATCAGCATGGGAGCCGAAAAAGGTTAGCCACCACTGATCTAACCTGATCGGGATTCATGATCAGTAGTTCATTTAACACCCTCATAGGTAGGGCAGTATGTCTGGAAAACATCTAATTCCTGTTGGAACTTCCCAGCATCAATACATATAGACAAAGTTACTGGCCATATTGCACATATCTGACATATGTATTTTTATACATAGTTCTTTCTGGAACCCCTGGGTCTGGCACCTGCAGCATGAATTTGAGTTGTAGTTCAAGTGGTCCAGGCAACTCATCAAAAATTGGAATGTAATGGCTACACAAAACATCTTTGGTTCATCCTCTTCTTTAAGAGCATCTCATTTCTCTCCTCCTTTAGTCCCCACTAATGCCTTCCAGCCTTCATCAGCCACTGCTAGTAATGGAGGGGATGGAAGGGAGATTATAGCACACAAGTTGAAGACTTCATTTTCTCTTGGTGTAAGTCTAGAGTCCTCCAGCCGCAGGGCAGATATCTGTGTTAAGAATAGGGTATCTGATGTGGAAAGAGCCTTTGTGATGAAGACCTCTTCCTTACATGACAATCCTTATTTTCTTCTTGGTTTTCTTCCCAAGGCATTTCTGTTTATCCAGATTGCTAGGGAGCCCTCTAATTTTCAATTCTTATATCTTAATAACAGCCAGAGTTTACTATTTCTTAAAAAACAAGCATCACTTATAGCCCTCGGTGGGTGCAGCTTGGAAATTGGGTAGGCAGCTGTGTTCACCAGTGGGAACTATATTTGGGAATAGGCAAAGTTATGGTAAAGGTTCCTTGTTTTATTCTTTCATTTCACCTCTCACAGCCCTGTAGGGACATAGAAATCTATCTTTCCATTTCTTTTTCATGACCTAGAAATCAAGGGGAGAAAATTTAATAGATTCATATGTAGGATGGCTGAGAAGTAGGGATACTCAGTCTGCTAGACAGTTAAGAAGTTTATGCAACAAATGTACACATACAAGCAGTAAGAAATTTATTAAAACAGACAATGGTCAATTAATGATCTAGCTCCACATCCTTCTGCTCACTAATGCTCACATAAGCCAGCATTCCACTGTTCATTCTGAAGTAGCAGTAGCAGTACCTTATTTTTTTATTTTTTTTATTTGGTTTGTCAATTGGTTACAAGATAATAGGCATAAGTAAAAACATAGTTATGAATACATGGATACATATAAGAAAAATAAAAGAAACAATAGGACAGGAACGGTACGCAATCAAATTTGGTGCGATTAACCTTGAGTTTGTATCTATTGTTTGCTCTTGTATTGTTATGGTTGAAGGTGAAGTATTCATTGATAGCTAGGACATTGCAATGTGTGATTTTATATACTATACTTAGATCGGACCGAAGGCGGCATAATTCTAGGTTTTCTCGGTCTAGAATTTCAAGTCTGGTGGCATAAGGTATTCTGCAACGAGTAGAGGAGTGGAGAACTCTACTTGTGAAATATTTCTGGACTTTCTCAACTGTGTTAATATCAGATACGTAATGTGGGTTCCAGACTGATGAGATGTATTCAAGTATTGGTCTAGCAAATGTTTTGTATGCTCTAGTTAGTAGTATAATATTACCAGAGAAAAAGCTACGTAGGATTAGGTTAACAACTCTTAATGCCTTTTGGGCTATGTAGTTAGAGTGGGCTCTAACATTTAGATCATTAGAGATGAGTACTCCAAGGTCCTTGACAGAGTTTCGATCATCAACAAGGTCTTGACTATTCAGTCTGTATTTTATTTTCTGAATTTTTTCCCCAATATGTAAGACAGAGCATTTGTTTGTTGAGATTTGTTTGACCATTCTGATACAGTGTCAAGGTCTTTTTGAAGGGTAGTAGTATTGTCTGTGGTGTTGAATAGCTTTACATCATCAGCGAAGAGGACGCAGTTGCTCTTAATATGATCACAGAGGTCATATATGTAGAGTATGAAGATAGTTAGCCTTAGGACACTGCTTTGGGGGACACCACTGTTGACAGGTACAGAATTTGATAGGACGCTCCCAATTTTGACCATTTGTTGTCTGTTTGACAGGAATGCTTCTATCCAATTATGCAGGTGTCCAGAGATACCCTAAGATTTTAGTTTTAGGAGTAGTTTGTTGAATCAAAGGCTTTACAGAAGTCTATGTAGATTGCGTCTATTGCTTTGCAAGATTGCGTCTATTGCTTTGCAATATTGTTTTTCCACCAAAGTGATCTCTTTTTGGATTGAAGCTTCCTTATTGTTATGGGTAATCTGATTTTTCTGGTTTTTGGAATTGTTATTGGTACATATAGTTTGATGATTCTTTTGACTTCAAGTAAAAATATGTTGTAATGGTCTTCAACAGTATTGCATCCAGTGAATAGAAATTGCCAATCAAGGGATAAGAGATCGTTGTCTATAAGATCATAGTTGCCTTTTTTGAAGTTATATTTGGGGATCACATCGTTGATTTTTGTCTGTACGTATGTTGAGACAAAAGTCAATCATGCTGTGGTCACTGTTGAAAAAGGGTTCTTTAATTTGTATTCCGTAAATTGAATTCAAACTATTACAGAAGATGAAATCGAAGCAGTTGTTAAGTCTAGTATTGTTGGTTACTAGTTGTTCCAGTCCCAGGTTTGTAACAGCATTGTAGAAGGTTGCATGTATGGGTTCATTTTACATTCGTTTAGGGTCCAGTTAATGTGAGGTAGATTGAAGTCACCAAGAAAGATAAAAGTGTGTGGGCAGGATGTTGCCCATGTTAGTAGTGAACTTAGCTTGTTTACATGTTCAGTGTCATAATCAGGGGCTCTATAACATAATAAGAATCGAAATGTGATATTTAAGGACAGTTCAAAGACGATGGTCTCAGGAATGATTCGCCACACTCTCAAATTCCCTTCTGCAGAGTCTTTACTACTTAGTTAAGTCTCCAAAACCCTGTTATGTCTCCAGATTTTGGATCAGAGAGAAAGGAGAGTACAGGTAATAAACATGAACTTGTGAAGGTATCATGTTCATGCTCTTCTTTCCAAATCTGCTGACTATGCCAAGCTGTCATGGGAAAAGTGCCCATTTAAATCAAAGAAATTAGGAATAATTTATTTATTTTTTATTTATTTTAATTACATTTATATGCTGCCCTTTTCCAGAGACTCAGGGCGGCTTACAGTCTATGGAGCACCATGCTAAGTGCTCGGCAATAGCTTTCATTCCATTGTATATGCCTGCTTATTACTAGGGCTTTTTGGCCCCCCCAAGTGGCATTTTTATAAAGTCAGCTTATTGCCCCCAACAATCTTTGGGTCCTCAATTTACCTACCCCGAGAGGATGGAAGGCTGAGTCAACCTTGAGCCAGGTGGGATTCGAACCTGCACTAATTACAGGCAGCTTGCACTAAGTGCTAAATGATTAACAGCCTGCACCACCAAGGCCCTAAATTAATAAATTAAACAAATTGGCATACACAACTCTAGTGAGCACTGAGCACCACAGTCCTGAAACAAATCAAGGCTACAGGTTATATACATTTTTGTTACACAGAGGAGTTTAAGAAAATGATATATATCCTATGACTTCTACAATTGGAATGTGTCTAATAATATTGAGTGTGACCTTACTCTGCATTCCTTTAAACAGGATATTACTCTTTGTTTGTAGATTCTATCATAATGTACTACAAACAACGTTAATTATTGTACCCATACTATCTCTTTTCATTTTATCAGAAAGACAACAATCCTTTTGTTATACATCTCTTTCCCAGGGTCACAATTATAACTGTCTGCCTTTGTTCCTAATATGAGTCTATTCATACCTGAACCATCCACATTTTTATATGTGCTTTTAGATCTCAACACCCCTTTGAAGTCTCAAAGATATCGTCTTTTGAAAAGATGGATGTGGATTTCAGCTTTACCAACCTATGTTATAGACTCTAGACTGCATGCTGGCTGGGGAATTCCGGGAGTTGAAGTCCACAAGCTTTAAAGTTGTCAAATTTGAAGACCTCTGGTTATAGAGGGTTGTACATCCAATTCACTGCTTACAGTTGGGTTAGGGTGGCTGCTGGAAAGCATGCAGCTTGGTCTTTTTGTTTCCCTTTTTAATTTCTTTACTGTCTCTTTTGAATGGTGTATATATGTGATTTATCTATATGTGACTATTGATGGCTGATTTGTCTGAATGAAAAAAATGAAAAAAAAAAAAAGAATGATTTGTCTGAATGAATCCAGGAATTCCCTAGTGTTTTTTATTTAGCCTGGTCTAGATGTTCAGTTTCCCTGCATTTTAAGTAAGGAGGAAACAAAAAGACAGAGCTACATGCTTTCCAGCAGCCACCCTAACCCAACTGTAAGCAGTGAATTGGATGTACAACCCTCTATAACAGCCTGGAGCCAGATAAGCAGATATTAGTACCAGACAAATAATCAAGCAGAAAATAATACCTTAATCAAGGAACTACCAAAGAGAAAACAGCACTCCTACCAATGGTAGCAGGGCAAGTCTCTCTCTCTCTCTCTCTCTCTCTGTATGTGCGTGCGTGCGTGTGTGTATGTGAGAGATAGATAATGTCACACATAAATTGAATCCTTTTATAACAGAAGAAAAATTTCAGACTAACAGTTGTTTCCTAAACTGGAGATTTAATTTAGATTGTTTTGATATGTATATTCTAGAGTAATTCCAAGAAACAGAAATGATGGGTTTTGTGTCTCATTCATAGAAGGAAATGTTCTGTATAAATTTAGATTTAACCAAATAGGGCAGTGCTTAAAAGTAGACATCTTGTTGATTCTGAAAGTATCTTTTCTATAGCAATATATCAAAGTTTGATTTCATGCAATAAAATATTAATAACAAGAATAACAGGAATAACAAGAATCACTGATATGAACTAAATATAAACTAAAGGTTCTGAAGATTATATAAAATATTTTTAAATCTCCAAAGATTAACTTGTTAAAAAATGAAAAATAAAAATTCAAGAGAAATAGTGAAATTGTTTAAAAATTTCAAAATATTACTATTTCTATAAAGAGATTAATGAACATATCACACTTATCAATGGTCTCTATAAATTATTCATGCTATACTAAAGATTGAGAGTCAACACTCAGTTCAAAAGAGAATTAACACAGCAAAGAAGAAGTGTTAATAATGATACTAAAAAGTTTATAAACTTATGACCATTCATTTACATCCTTGGAAAAATTGAGTTATGACTCTTCCTCAAAGTTACAACCATCATTCAACCCCATGGTCAGCAATTGCAATTCAGACACTTGACAACTGGTTTGCATTTACAACAGTTGCAGTGTCTTCTGGTCACAAGAGTGTGATGCACGATCTTTCCAGCCAGCTTGCAAAAAGGTAAGTCAACTGGGGAAGACTAATTCATTTAACTGTAATAAAAATGGTTGCAAAATCGGGGCTGGCCACATGATGACTTGTTTAACAACTGTACTACTTGGCGACCACAATAGAAGTCCTGTATTTTTCCAAGTGCAATGTAAATGCAGATACAATGCATTAGCACTAAAAATTTTCTTTGTTTTTATTTTCATAAAATATCCAATTGATCATTAATTTAGGCTATCCTAGATATTCACTGACTTAGCTTCTCAAATAATAGGGAAAACCTAACTAGAATGCTTTCAAGAACCAATATATTTTTTGAGGTAGCCTATAAGTTGACTGGGAAATGGAAGCTCTTTGATAGTGTGCTGAAAGCAGTAAGACATTTTGTTTTCCAAGACTCTGAAGCACTGAGCGAGTTCAGAAAAATCCAATCTTTATCCAAGCTCAGGCCAATAGCCTTTGGATTCCAAGGAATCATATACATGTTTATAAATGTCACAATTAAAATCTTAAACTAAATCTAAAAACACAACATTACAGGTAGATCTCGACTTGCAAGCAAAGTCAATGGTGACATCAGAGGCACTCAATAACCATATTACTAACTTAACAACTGCAGGGCTTCACTTAACAACTGTGGCAAAAAGGTTGTAAATGAGGCAAAAGTCACTTAACAACTATCTTGCTTAGCAATAGAAATTTTAGACTCAATTGTGGTTATAGGTTACCTATAGTAGCCAATGCTAGTTATAAGCATGACTTTCACCTATAGGCAATAATTTTCATCTACTGAATTTTGAACAAACCAAGTTTCTAGATATTTTTCAAAGTAACCTTAATAAAGAATGCAAATTTTAAAAGTTATGTGGACAAAACACGAATAACTATTGCCAAATCAATCAGGTTGAGTATAGACACAACCAATATACTAACCCTAGCCATGCAAATGCACTGTTTGCAATACCACTATGTATACATCCAGGAGCAATTTAATAACAAGCAATGGTCCCAAAATGCAAACCTGATTATTTAAGCAAAAATGTATATTCTTTCTACAGTTATTAAATGATAATATCTAAATAAATTAAAACCGGGAAACATTGTCAGGCTTCCACTGTTCACTTGAGGTTAAATAAAGAATGCCTTAAGATAGTGATGGTACATCACTTCAAAGTTTTGGATGAGAATATTGTTATTAGTAACATAGGTTAAAAAATATATTATACCATGTGTTAAATTTTCCCAACATGAAGCTCTCAAAATGTGTTAAATCAGGGGTCTTCATCCTTTCCAGCTTTGTGGTCTGGCAGGGTGGGGGGACGGAGAGAAGGGATGGCTCCGCACAAGCAATGGGTGCCTGCAGTTGTGCATGCAACTTCATTTACACAAGTGGTGGATGCCCCCCCCCTCACACAAATGGAGCTGCGTGCACTCGCCTGTCATTTATGTGGCCCGGTTCTGAATAGGGTATGGCCTGGTACTGGACCATGGCCCAGATTTGGGGACCCCTAGGTTAAATTATAACATGCATAATCCACATACATATGACCAATAGCAATGCTGGAAATGAATAGTGGAAAGTGTAGTGCAACAACATCTTGAGTTTTTAAAATTGAGGGAATTTGTTATAAACAAGCACTAAAGCATAGTCTTCCAATGCTACCTTTTGGACATAAGATAGAACTAGGGTATCACATTTAAATCACCTGCAAATTTTTCTTAGAATAATATTACAATAAATGATAATAAAGGCTGTTGAGAGGTCATAAGGAACCAACAATCCTATGTTATCAACCTGGGTAATCAGAATAAGTTCAGTTCCATATCAGTAACCCATATTCCAGACAACCATCAGATTACTATAGCTCAGATAGAAGGAATAATAAAAATATGTGTAGGATTATAATCTTATTCCCTAATATTCCCTTCTGTTAAAAGTAATAACATAAAAAGGACAAGAATTTGAACCAGCAACAGATCTTGTTGATAGTCCTGACTTTTCAGGGTTAATTGCCTTTGGAACATATTCCTTTTCACTGGTCTAAATCACTTTAGCAGTGCTGTTAAAGGTTTTAGGGATGATGGTGGTGGTGGTGGTGGTGATGGTATGTGTATATATCAATAAATTAAATGATAGCCAAAGATAAAAAATGTTGAATATAAGTAAAAGAAACTAAACTAAATAAACTAAAGGATTAACTAAATGTATCACAAATTCTCCAGAAAGCAATTAATTAGCCAGCAGGTATTACCAGTATTAAGCTTACAGTCTTATGACAATTACAAACAAATGAAATCGACAAATTTTGACAGAGATGTTTCTATACACCAATCTAATAGCAAGAATAAAGTGTTGTCCTGTGCTATCTGACCCAAATAGTTAATTAATAAGAGTCTATCAGTTCAGATTGAAAGGATTGATATAAAAGGCACCACATCCTAACATGTACAATATTACTACCTCAATCAGTCTAAATAGTGACACAAGATCTAACAATGGCATGTTATTAAATTTTCCATCTACAATCATAGCAATAAACATCTAAAAATCTCCTACATAGGACAGAAAGGAAGTTTAAGAAATAATTATGTAAAGATTCTTTTGAGAAAAGTATTATTATAGTACGAATAACCTTTGCTTTGCAAGTCCAAGGACATTTTTATCTGTAGAGCAACTCTCATATAACAGTTATAAAAAATTGCATTCAGAGGCCACTGTAATTCAAATACGAGAATATGCCTTTCCTCCAGGAAGAAACTTATAAGCAAATTGAGAATCAACATAGATATGGGAAATATCTTCTGTGAAGTATATTTGTTCTATGGCAGTTATGCACTTGTTTATGAATTCTTTATTAATTTTTCACCACAAAGAAAAGCTCTTACAATAAATAATTCTAAATTGTTCATAGTTAACACAGATATCCAGTATTGAATATTTATTATGTAGTCAATGCAGGCTGAAAAAAAATAAAAATAAAAAATAACATTCAAGTTTATTAAATTTTCTGCAAAGTTTTGTTGGATATTGTGTCCCACAGAATACAAGATAGACGGGTTATACACCACTGCCTTGAACAACAGTTGTTTTTGTGTAACACTGCTGTTACACAAAAATAACCAATTAAGATTTAATACTACCATTCACCAAAAGTTATCAATTAAGGAAGCAAATATTATCCATATCCAGGCTGTCTTTTGTGACATTGAAAAAATCTACATCAGAGATTTGACTTTAAATGAATAGATCTGATGCTCTATTCTAAAATACCAATTAAAAACTAAATTAAATTTAAATGTTGCATCTTATAAATAAGCTTCACAGTACCAGAAAAAAATTATTTGGAAACTTTTTCCTGATGTAAAAGCAATTTATCGTATCAGGTTGTTCTTATACCAAATTTCTTCACTCAATATGACTTAAAGGGGTGAATAGTCTAGGACAGGGACCTCCAACCTTGGCAACTTTAAGTCTGGTGGACTTCAATTCCCAGAATTCCCCAGCCTGGGGAATTCTGGGAGTTGAAGTCCACCAGACTTAAAGTTGCCAAGGTTGGAGGTCCCTGGTCTAGGACAGTGGTATCAAACTCATGTCATCACAGCAGCATCACGTGATGTATCAGGACTTTTCCTGCCCTTTGCTAAACTGGGTCTGGGCGTGGCCAGCACATGATGCATCCTGCCCATAGGCCGGGAGTTTGACAGCCCTGGTCTAGGACATCTACATGGCATCCAGACTAGGAAAGCAACTTTATAGTACAGAGACATGTAGATAGGCTGGATTAACTGGATTAAGACAAAATTTAAACTGCAAGTGTTTGCATAGGAACACTATATTTCCAAGCCATTATTGTTGCCTACTACTCATCTCTAGGAAATTATTTTGGCATTGAATAAAGTTGTCACTTAAGAGTGAAATGAGATCGATTTAAGATTGAATTCTGTAATTTTAAGTCACATAAAAATATGCATGGACACCAGAGAGCAATGAAAAACTTCTCAAAATCTTATCTCATAGAATAAACAGCCCCAAAAGCATGATCTGTTAAAGAAACTGTAAATCATTTTAACATGAACAGAACTTATTTGCAAGAAATACCTGAAGATTAGCAGAACACATCTATTAACCAAAAGCTAACAATTGACTATTGGCAGAATACTGGCAGTTGATAATATGAGCAAAAAGGAGAAAATAGCACTCAGCATTACTATTTTTTTAATCACTTTAACCATCATTGCTTGACCCAACTCTGATCACAATCTGCAGTCAATGTAAAGGCTTTTGTACTTCTTGTGTCTTACCTACTACAGTAATATGAGCTAGAAATATATCAAGCAAATATTTCCATGATGCTTTTTTGTAAAAAAAATTGGAGGGAATACAAATATACTTTTTAAATTCACCTTCCCAATTCAACACCTGAATTGTATACCACGTTCCATTTTCTATGTAGAATTTAAACTGAATTAATCAAAGATAAAAAGAGGAGCAAAATTAAAGAATCCAGTGAATAGTAATGTAAAAAGAATACATTACTAAGGAGAGAAGGGAAAGGGGAAAAAATGCTTCTGCTGATGTCAGGGAAACGTTTGATACTGATCTGGCTGGGTAACTTTAGCCCAGTCACTCTATCTCAGCCCAACCCACTTCACAGGGTTGTCGTGAGGAAAATAGGGAATAGGAATATTAAATATGTTCACCACCATGTATAAAAGTAGAAATACTATCTTAAATGACAAAATGTCCCCCACACCCCAGAATATACTGAAAGGGGGAGGGAGCCCTGACATGTACTAAACGATTTTTTTAAAAAAATCATTTCGACTGTATTATGGATGGACTACAGACATATATATATATATATTCCTTTAAAGGAGCAAAGTATATTCCCTTTTGCAGCCTTACGAGAACCTCGTTCCTGAGGCTCAGAAACAGGAATTACCGTGGGTTGCAAAAAGGAAATACGACCCGGGAGCTCAGCCTCCAAGAGTCCATGTTGCCAATAACTACTCGGGGGAAGAGGAAATGTGTTTTGTGAGGGAGGAAGAGAAAAAGCGCGCTTCGATCTCTCGACACCGGTTGGCGAAATTTTGGACAGAGGCAAGAGACCGGAGGCACCGAGCCCCCACCACTGGCTGCGGCAACTGGAGCGGGCGGGAGGCACAGAGGGAAGGGAAGAGGTGGACAACACCGCCGCTTCCCCCGTGCGCTGTAGTAAGCGGCAGCAGCGGCCTGAATCTGGAGAGGAGCCCCACACCACCTCAGGCGGCGCTCAGTATCCCTTTCCTGCGCTACCGTTAGACTCCTTCCCCCCCCCCCACCTCGCCCGTGGAGGGCGCACGCGCGCCAAAATCGCGCGGGGGCCCCCCTCCCCTCAAAAGACCCCCTCCCAACTCTCGGCTGCCCGACGTTCTCTCCCCCTCTCCCGCCGCCCCTTCCCCCCAAGGCAGGCCGGGTGGGAAAGCGCGTCCCTCTCTCTCCCGGGCGTGCCGCCCTTCCCTCGCTAATCCGGAGACGACGGAGCCGCTTTTTCCCAACCGCACGATGCGACCCTTACCAATGCCGGGCGCCACATAGATGAAGTAGAGGAACGAGGAGGAGAGCGAGAAAAAGAAGAGAGCGGCCAGCAACGATCTCCGGGGAAGCCGCCAGGGCCTCCAAAAGCTCCGCTTCAACAGCATGGTCCGCCCCCTCCTCGCCTCGCTTCCAGGCGAGCCGACTGAGGCGAGGAAAAAGAGGAGGGAGGCGGACGGCGGCGGTGCTGAGGGGACGGCTGACTAGGGAGCAGCGGCGGCGGCGAAGAAGATGTAGCAGCGGGAGATCCTTCCTCCTTGCCTCACTTGCTTCCTCGGTGCTTCCGCGCGGCTCCCCTCCTTCGGCGACGGCGCTGCATGAGTAAAGAATCGGCCAGCAGCGCCGCCCGACGAGCCCCTCAGGTTCCTTAAAGCCTCCTGGCCGCTCCCGAGGCTCGAAGCACCGGCAAATGAAGGGGGAGGAGCCGGCGAGGGCGGAGAAAGCGGAGCCTTCAGGGGCTCTCTGCAAAATCCGCTTTTTCGGAGCGTCAAAAGCGGACCTGCTCTTGACGCGCTCCCTCGGTCTCGCCCGGCCCACCACTCAGGGATCGTCCGCAAACTCCCCTTTTCGTTCTTCCTGGTCTCGTGGGCAGCCTGGGAGGGGTGGCCTTGGCCAGTGAGGTCACCGATCTCGCTCTGCTTTGGCGAATTTCGGAGGCCGTTTTCGCCTGACCTTCTGTTTTAATGGCTTACGATTTAGTCACTTAACTCCATCCGGGAGCCGCTTTCCCGATTAATAAATTGTAATAAACGGCATAAGATTCTGCGAGATAACAGCTTATTTCATCACATGTAAATGGAGTGTTTTTTGATTGCCGCGGACTAACAAAGCTCTCCTATAATGACTTCACTTAATTATCTGAACCATGCATTAGAAATGTCTTGTCAAATATAGATTATGTCCACACATTTATTAAGTCACTATTTGAAGAGTATTAAAATAATGAATAGCAAAATGATCTTGGTTAATAACATGCCATACAATTTATACAATTGTAGGCAAATCAGTTTGTTGTGTGAAAAGTCCTTTAGATTTAGCCTTTATTGATTCTGTATCCTCTCCCTATGTATTTCCATCATTTTCCTAATCAGCATGGTCTGTAATAATTAAAGTTACACAATTGGGCAGCCTCATACATTTCTAAAATTAATACATACTCCAGCCATGCTTGCAAAGATGATGTGATTGTAGAGTCTAACACACTGCAGGGCACCTGGTTGGAGTGGTAGAAACTGACTTGGGAAAAATGAGACTTTTATTGGCATACTCTTATGCTCCTGAGCCTTTGTGGAATGACTGAAGACATTTCAGATGTTATCACTAGTTCATAGCATTGATTCTATTCATCCAATTATTTGAAATCATTTAACTTCTAAGAGCAAAAAGCGCAATACGTATTTTATCAATTCTTCCAACTGGTGGCCATGGAAAACACCCTATGGCAAGGTTTAGATCTACTAATCAACCACCACAAAAGGCTAAGCAAAGGACAAGCAAAAGATCAACAGGGAAAATGTGGGTTGCACCTTCTTTACCAAGGAGAAACCACCTACCTACATTAGAAGGAGAAAAAACAGATTTGAAGGGTAAATTAAAGAAGACACAGGGCAGTATCAACTTATACAAGCACTTATAGAACAAAATATATAAAATGTATATAGAAATATGTAGACCAAAACACAAATTCTATGTACTGCCCTAGATCAAATTCTATTTTCTCTCCTACAAGTACAAATGTATTTTGGAGTACATTTAGAGTTATGTCCCAAAACCATTTCATGGAAGAACTTGGGAAAATCAACCAATACGTCTATTCAGCTCAGTGTCTAAAGAGAAAGTGTTGGAGATAGTTGAATCTAGCTACACAAAGTCATGGACAACTTCCAGTTCTTGTGCAGAGATTGTAATACAGGGAGGTGAATCCATATCCTGACCCATGATTTGTGTTTTTTTTTTCAGGATGATTGTTAGCCCAAAATCTTGGCAGGCCTTGCTAAAATGATCCATAAGTTGTTGAAGGTCTTCAGCAGAGTGAGAAGTGTCGGTGGCATCGTCAGTGAAGAGGAAATCCCTCAAGCATGTCAACTAGACTTTGGACTTTGCTCTCAATCGAGAGAGATTAAAGAGTTTTCCGTCTGATCTGGTCCAGAGATAAATATCCTCTGTTGTAGTTCCAAAAGCATATTTCAGCATGACAGCAAAAAAGATCCCAAATAAAGTTGGCACAAGGACATAGCCCTGCTTCACTCCACTTCAGATGTCAAAGGAATCTGATGTTAAACCATCAAAAACTACCATGCCCTTCATTTCCTCATCAAAGGACCTGATGATGTTGAGGAGCTTCAAACCAATCTGCTGCCTTTCTGGTCTCCTTACCAAATATTAAGAAGGCAGTGCTATAATCAGCATTCTTGAAATGTTTCCATCATTCAGATATGTTTTTTTTTTTATTTATTTATTTATTTATTTATTTATTTATTTATTGATTGATTGATTGATTGATTGATTGATTGATTGATTGATTGATTGATTGATTGATTGTATTTCTATACCGCTCCCTCTCCCAAAAAAGGACTCGGGGCGGTTTTAGCCGGGCCTGGGAGAGTTTCCTTGAGTGCATGAGCAAATTTCTCTGCTCTGTCCCGATTGCGTGTCTTGTTGATGTCAATTTGTGGTTTTCCTTCCTTCTTCAAGTGATACAATCTCTTTGTTTGCAGTTTTATTCTGCTGTACACTAAGGAATGGTTTGTATCACAATCAGTGCCCTGATAGCTGCATGTGATTGTAATACTGGGAAGGCTAGGGCGCCTGGTGAGAATCAAATCGAGCTGGTACCAATGCTTCGATTTTGGATGTCTCCAGGAGACTCTGTGTTGAGGCTTTGCATTAAAGAATGTATTGCTAACACAAAAACCATAGTAGCAGCAAAACTCCAGTAGGCGTTGGCCATTTTCATTCATCTTGCCAATGCCGAACCGACCTAAACAAGTGGGCCAAGAACTATGGGCAGCTCTAACTCTGGCATTAAAATTGCCAAGGATAAACAATGGTTCTTTCTCAGGGATTTTCTTAATAGTGGCAGCCAGATCATCGTAGAATTCGTCTTTAGATTCTACTGAAGATGATAATGGTGCATATGAGCTAATAAGAGTAACCAGCCCTGCTTATGAACGAAGCTGCAAGGACAGGATTCTTTCACTTCCTGCTGCAGGTGGCATAATGAATCCTGATAGGGTGTTCCTGACTGCAAAGCCAACTCCATATTCCTTAGTCTCATTTGATGGATTTCCCTGCCCGAAGAACGAGAAACCAGCATGGAAGCACTGAATTTGGCACTCTCCCAATTGGGAAACTAAAGTACAGATCAACTTTGTACCTCCATCCTGGGGTAATGCAAGAGTTGCTGTTGCTTTTTTCTTGTAGTACCTGGGGACTGTGGGGGTTTGGAAGGGAGACAAAAGATTTCCACTGAAGCCTCGCAATCTGCCTCGCAATCTGGGGATTCTCCTAGACTCATGATTCCTGCTTCAACAGCAACCGGCAGTTGTGGCTATAAGAATCTTTGCACAACTTCATATTCTCTGCCAATTTCATATTGGCCGCGGCGGCCGAGACGCCAGGCGTGGGGGCCACGGTGGCCGAGAGGCTGGGCATGGAGCCCGCCCCCCCCTCGACCCCCAGGTGCTGAGGGGGTAGCGAGGGGTCTCGCTTTGGCTGGGGTGTCGGAAGAGCCGCCGGAGGAGCCGCCGGGAGGCCGCCCGGGTGACTTTTTGGGGCGGCGGCGGCGAGATTCGGTGGAGGCCGCGGGAGCCGTGGCGGCCACGGCGGACGAGAGGCCAGGCGTGGAAGCCGCGGTGGCCGGGAGGCCGGGCATGGAGCCAGCCTCCCCCCTCGACCCCCTTGTATTGAGGGGGTGTCGAGGGGTCCCGCCCCATCCGGGGCGTCGAAGGAGCCGCCGGGAGGACGCCCAGGTGATCTTTTGGGACGGCGGCAGCGGCGATTTTGCGGAGGCCGCGGTGGCAGTGACGAAGGACGTGGACCTGGCCCCCCCCCTTGGCCCCCATCCATTGAGGGATGCAATTGGCAGGGGCAACAACAGGACTGGCTGGCCCGAAGGACGCCGGTGATCTCGGTGGTGGTCCCTGATCCGACGACGGTGAGGGCTAGAAGAACATACTCCTCGGCGGAATTGCGGGCCCTCGGGAGGGTCCCCCACTCCCTGGAGTGGCCCTCCGGTCTATCGATGGCCTACCTCAAGGACGGTTCCTGGGATCCGGAGAGGTGGCATGGCCATCAAAAAAGGATTTTTAGAGGGGGTTTTAAACTTTTTAGATTTTTATTCGGGGTTTTATCGAGGTTAGGGAGGGCGACGAAGAGAGGGTTGGGGGATGGAAATTTATTGGGGTTAGGGAGGGTACCCGGTCCGGGTTTGGGGGATAGCCCGGGGGGATTTGGAGTCAGCCAGGCTGGAGTGCACGTCTGGGGGAACCCAGAGGGTCATGAGTCGTGGGGGCAAACACAGGGGGTGGGTTTCATTGGCACCATAAGTGGGAGGGGCAGATATGACGGGGGTAGAGGGCCATATCAAGTTAGGGGATCGCGTGCCCGCTGTCTCCAAGCGGTGGCGCGCTCCGACCCTCCCGACCCGTCTGGCAGGCCTGGTTGTGCAGAGTCTCAGGCCCTGAGTACCCGGCTGATGTTATGTAATGCCAGGTCCGTCGTTAACAAGGCCCCCCTGATTTGCGATCTCATTCAGGAGGAGGGTGCGGACCTGGCAGGGGTCACTGAAACCTGGTTGGGCCCAGAGGGCGGTGTCCCTCTGGTAGAGATTTGCCCACCAGGTTTCCAAGCATTCCATCGACCGAGGTCTCAGGGAAGGGGTGGTGGGGTGGCGGCGATTATTAGAGAAGTCCTTTGTCCTAGGGAGGCCACTGTTCCTCAGACGGCTGGTTGTGAGTCTCTCTTTGTGAAGTGGGGTCGGGGGGTTCAGATGGGCCTGTTGATAACGTACCTGGCTCCCTGCCACGTGTCATCGGCCCTGCCCGGGCTCCTCGAGGTGATAGCCGGGCTGGCGGTTGAAACCCCCAGGCTTTTCGTCATGGGTGATTTCAACCTGCCTTCGCTCGGGGAAACCTCTGGGGTGGCCCGGGAGTTCCTGGCTTCCATGACGGCCATGGATCTGACCCAATTAGTTTCTGACCCCACTCACACGGGGGGACACACACTGGACCTGATTTTCGCCTCTGGTCAGTGGTTGAATGATCGCGTTGGAGATCTAGTTATAAAACCCTTGTCATGGTCCGATCATTCTCTTCTTAGACTGGACTTCGGTGCCGCCACCCCCCATCGCAGGGAGGCGGAGCCGAGGAGATGGTTCCGCCCCAGGCGCCTGATGGATCCGGAACGATTCCAGATGGAGCTTGGGCCATTTCCTGAAACTCTGGCTCATAACTCGGCCACAGACTTGGTGGCCACCTGGGATAGGTTGGCCGCGGAGGCTCTGGACCGAGTTGTGCCTTTGCGACCTCTGACTCGGCATAGATCCCACCTGGCTCCGTGGTTTACGGGGGAGCTGAGGGGGATGAAATGCCGGGAAAGACGTCTGGAGGGCATCTGGAGGGTCAGTCGTGCTGAGTCTGATCGGACACAGGTGAGGTCCTATATTAGGACCTACCTAGTGGCGATAAGGGCGGCGAGGCGTTCACACTTCTCCGCCCTTATTGCGTCTGCAGAAAATCGGCCTGCTGCCCTGTTTAGAGTGACCCGCTCCCTGCTTGAGCCGAGAGCGCGGGAGGACCTCTTGCAGGGTAAGGCAGAAGAGTTTTCCCGATTTCTGCATGATAAAATCGCCCAGATTCGGGATGGGCTGGACTCCAGTTGGGTGGTCCCGGGGGAGGTGTCCGGGGCAGGTCTTGAGACGGTTATCTGGGAAGAGTTCGATCCTGTGACCCCCGAGGGTGTGGACAGACTTCTGGGGAGGCTGAATGCCACCACATGTTTATTGGACCCGTGCCCTTCCTGGTTGGTTTCTACCTCCAGAGAGGTGACACGAGGCTGGCTCCAGGGGATTGTCAATGCTTCGTTGACGGAGGGGGTGCTTCCGACCGCCCTGAAAATGGCGGTGGTGCGGCCCCTCCTCAAGAAGCCTTCCCTGGACCCGGCTCTTTTGAATAACTATCGTCCTGTCTCCAACCTTCCCTTTGTGGCGAAGGTTGTTGAGAGTGTGGTGGCGCGTCAGCTCCCTCAGTATCTGGAGGAAGCATCCTATTTAGATCCATTCCAATCGGGCTTCAGGCCCGGGCACAGTACCGAAACAGCATTGGTCGCGTTGGTAGATGATCTCTGGAGGGCCCGTGACAGAGGTTATTCCTCTGTCCTGGTCCTCTTAGATCTGTCGGCGGCTTTTGATACTATCGACCATAGTATCCTATTGCGGCGGTTGGAGGGGTTGGGAATTGGGGGCACCGTCTTGCGGTGGTTCTCGTCCTTCCTCTCGGACCGCTCGCAATTGGTGTTGACGGGGGGGGGAGAGGTCCACCCCTAGGCCCCTCATGTGTGGGGTGCCTCAGGGGTCGGTCCTCTCCCCTCTTCTGTTCAACATCTATGTGAAGCCGCTGGGAGAGATCATCCGTGGTTTTGGGGTGAAATGCCATCTGTATGCTGATGACACTCAGCTTTACATCTCCACCCCAAGCCACCCCAACGATGCTGTGGAGGTTATGGCCCGTTGCCTGGAGGCTGTGCGGAACTGGATGGGCGAGAACAGGCTTCGACTCAACCCTTCCAAGACCGAGTGGCTGTGGTTTCCGGCGGCCCGATATAGTCAGCTGACTCCATCGCTGGCTATTGGGGATGAGATCTTGACCCCCACAGAAGGGGCACGCAATCTTGGTGTCCTCCTGGATGTACAGCTGTCTTTGGAAGAGCATATTACGGCCGTCTCCAGGGGGGCTTTTTATCAGGTTCGCCTGATACGCCAGATGCGGCCCTTTCTTGATCGGGACGCCTTATGCACAGTCACTCATGCCCTGGTCACCTCCCGTCTGGACTACTGTAATGCCCTCTACATGGGGCTCCCTGCGGAGGCTTCAACTAGTACAAAATGCAGCCGCGCAGGTGGTTATGGGGGCGTCGAGATACTCCCACATGACGCCCTTCCTGCGCGAGCTGCATTGGTTGCCAATGGCCTTCCGGGTTCGCTTTAAAGTACTGGTTTTGGTCTTTAAAGCGCTCCATGGCATCGGACCAGGATACTTACAAGACCGCATTCTGCCAGTAGTCTCCCACCGACCGGTGCGCTCCCACAGAGAGGGTCTCCTCCGGGTCCCGACGCCTTCTATGTGTCGTCTGGTGACCCCGAGGAATAGGGCCTTCTCTGTGGGGGCACCCGCCCTTTGGAATGGGATGCCCCCTGGATTACGAACGACCAGTGACCTGAGGGCCTTCAGACGTGACCTGAAGACCTGGCTCTTCGAGCAGGCCGGCCTGAGCTGACTAATGGGATTTTAAATGGGGTTTTTAGATTACTTGGGACGGGGTATGATGTTTTATTGATTTTAATTGGGGTTTTTAGATTTGGGACAGTCTAGTGTTTAATTGTTTTTTAAATAATTTATACTTTGTTTATTTGTATTTTAGTTGGCTGTTCACCGCCCTGAGTCCTTCAGGAGAAGGGCGGTATATAAAACTCAGAAATAAATAAAATAAATAAATATGTTTTCCTGGATCAGGAGGCTCAGAATGCAATCACTCATGCCCCATTCCTTAGTCATATCACATTTGGACTATTTCAATATGCTCTATATTGGACTACTCTTGAAGAGTATTCAGAAGCTACAGCTGGCATAAAATGTAGCAGTGTGGACTGTTCTAGGGGCTCCTAGGTTGGCCAGTGTAACACCACTGTTACATGAATGGCATGGTTGCCCGTTTGCTTCCAGATTCCATTCAATGTTTTGATTATCATCTTTAAAAAGATGATAATCAACACATTGCATGAGTCCAAGCTATCTGAGGAACTATTTCGTCCCAGTGTGATTAGCTCTTTAGGGACAAAAGAGCAAAAAACAGTTTGTACTTTCTATTAAGGACATTGCTGATATGATTAACATTTGTCAGGCATATAATTAACTGTTTCTATTCTGTTTTTTCATGATTCTGGCTATGTAAACTGTACTGATAAAGAACAGAATATAAATATTTTCATATAAATGTTTTAAATCAATGAAAGAATAGTCTCGCTACTTACTCAAGACAGCATCTTGCTTAGCAAGCTTTTATCTCATAGATATTCCACCCGTGCTTTCTACAATTTTGTAAACAACAAACTAAAAGACTCAAGGTCCATCCCACCCCTAAAAGGACCTAATGGTAAAGACTGCAATGACGACACAGTTAAACCTTTGGCTTTACCACATTCTTTGGCTCAGTATTTGTAAACAGCAATGGATCGTGCCCAGTATTTCCTAGTCGAACCACAGACAACTACAATGATCTAATACATATTGATTTTACAGAAGACAATGTTGAAAAGGCACTACGCAATCTTAAACCATATCTATCTATTGGACCGGACGGAATATGTGCCTACTTCTTAAAAAAGCTATCCACTGCCATAGTAGAACCTCTAAGCAAAATCTTTGAAAAATCTTTCAGGACCAGCTCCTTGCCAAAACTATAGTCACAAGCCACGGTCATCCCCATCTTCAAAAAGGGAGACCCCAGCCTAGTTGAAAATTACAGACCAATCTCTTTATACTGCGTCACCTGTAAAGTCATGGAATCAATTATTAACAAATCCATCATCCTCCACTTAGAAACAAACAACCTACTCTCTAATAAACAATTTGGTTTTAGGAAAAAACTATCATGTAATTTGCAACTCTTACCTTGTAAAAACATATGGACTACACAACTCAATCAGGGCAAAGCAATAGATGCAATCTATATAGACTTCTGTAAAGCCTTTGATTCAGTGGTACACGACAAACTACTCCTAAAACTAAAATCTTACGGTATCTCTGGACACCTACATAATTGGATAGAAGCATTCCTGTCAAACAGACAACAAATGGTCAAAATTGGGAGTGTCCTATCAAATTCTGTACCTGTCAACAGTGGTGTCCCCCAAGGCAGTGTTCTAGGACCAACTCTTTTCATACTCTACATAAATGACCTCTGTGATCATATCAAGAGCAACTGTGTCCTCTTCGCTGATGATATAAAGCTATTCAACACCACAGACAATACTACTACACTTCAAAAAGACCTTGACTATGTATCAGAATGGTCAAACAAATGGCAACTTCAAATCTCAACAAATAAATGCTCTGACCTACATATTGGCAAAAATCAGAAAATAAAATACAGGCTGAATAGTCAACCTTGTTGATGATCCAAACTCTGTCAAGGATCTTGGAGTGCTCATCTCTAATGACCTAAGTACTAGAGCCCACTATAACTACATAGCCAAAAAGACGTTAAGAGTTGTTAACCTAATCTTACATAGCTTTTTCTCTGGTAATATTACACTACTAACTAGAGCATACAACACATTTGCTAGACCAATACTCGAATACAGTTCATCAGTCTGGAACCCACATTACGTATCTGATATTAACACAGTTGAGAAAGTCCAGAAATATTTTACAAGAAGAGTTCTTCACTCCTCTACTCGTTGCAGAATACCTTATGCCACCAGACTCGAAATTCTAGACCTAGAAAACCTAGAACTACGCCGCCTTCGGTCCAATCTAAGTATAGTATAAAAAATTATATATTGCAATGTCCTACCTGTCAATGAATACTTCAGCTTCAACTATAACAACACAAGAGCAAACAATAGATACAAACTCAAGGTTAATCGCACCAAACTTGATTGCAGGAAATACGACTTCAGCATCTGAGTGGTCAATGTCTGGAATACTCTGACTCTGTGGTTTCTTCCCCAAACCGCAAAAACTTTAACCTTAGACTGTCTGCTATTGACCTCACCCCTTTCCTAAGAGGTCTGTAGGGGGCATGCATAAGCGCACCAACGTGCCTACCGTCCCTGTCCTATTGTTTCTTTTATATTTTATTTTTCTTATGTGTATCCATGTATTCATAACTATGTTTTACTTATACCTATTATCTTATTAGCAATTGACAAATAAATAAATAAAATAAAAATATTAATTTAATAAAATTATAATCTGTAATCCTCACTCCTCAAAAAATCCATGCAGAACCATCATAGAAAGTGGTTATCTACTTCACATTTTGGGCTTCATAATAGTTATACCAAAGTCTGCAGAAAACCTTGAAGGGGAATTTGCTTCATCCATTCCTTGGCTCACATACCTCTAATGAAAATATTTTATGTTTGCTATCAAGACATAATTCTTACAACAAACCAATCAAACCAATTATTAGCATTAACCAAAAATAACATGAATAAAAATAATAATAATAGTAGTTAAATTGTCAGTCCTTTATTTTTCTTGTCATGTAGAACAAAATATGGGTTCACACACAAATATTTTTTTAGTTTATATATCTCACACACGGAAACACATCTACTTCATACTATTTCATTTTGGAGTTAGCAACATCATGCAAAGAAAAGGAGCAAGAAATAGTGAGCAAAGGAGCGAAGGCATTAAATAAGGAAAAGAGAAGATTTTTACAGCTAAATCTAATTTATTCCTTTCTATTCTTATGAATTATTCCTATATCAAAATTCACTCAGCCTCTGTACATTTCTGACTCTATCTTTTTGTGTTTCTTATGCATCCATTTCCAACATGTTCAGATTATTATGATTTTCCTGATATATTCAGTTCTCAGTTCCAAACAACAGCAGATGTTATACATAACTACCTTTGCTTCCTTTTGAAATTCATTCCTCACAACAGGCCATATACTTACTGGATCCAATCTGGGTCACTCATAGGGACCAGAGTTTTCATCTTCCGAGCTTTCAGACTCGTGCTGGAGCCCATTGTCAGGGAACTTCACTGTGTGCTTTGGGCTTTCTGTGTGTGATATTTATATGGTACCTTATAATTATGCTGTTCCCATTTATTCCAGAGAAAAGGACAGCATTCCTTTGTGCTATATATGTTGAAAAAAACAGAGAAACTTCTCTAAGAATATAGTAGACCTTAGCCACTTTAAGACATGTGAATCTCAACTTCCAGAATTCCCAAGCAGAATTCTGGGAGTTGAAGTCCACATTCATGAAGTTGACACCTTTGAGAAACAGTATAACAGAGTTTGACAGATAACAGATAATCAAGAGTTGGAAGGGACCTTGTAGGTCATCTAGTCCAACCCCCCCCCCCCCCGCCCCAAGCGGGAGACCCTACACCATTTCTGACAAATGGCAGTCCAATCTCTTCTTGAAAGTGTCAAGTGATGGCACTTTCACAACTTCTGAGGGCAAGCTGTTCCATTGGTTGATTGTTCTCACTGTCAGAAAGTTTCTCCTTATTTCCAGGTTAAATCTCTCCTTGTTCAGTTTCTATCCATTATTCCTTGTCTGGCCTACAGGCGCTTTAGAAAATAGCTTGACCCCTTCCTCCCTGTGGCAGCCCCTCAAATATTGGAAGACCACTATCATGTCTCCCCTGGTCCTTCTCTTTACTAGACTAGCCAAGCCCAGTTCCTGCAACCGTTCATTGTATGTTTTAGCCTCCGGTCCCCTAATCATCCTGGTTGCTCTTCTCTGTACTTTTTCTAGAGACTCCACATCTTTTTTATAATGTGGTGAACAAAACTGGATGCAGTACTCTAGGTGTGGTCTTACTAAGGCTTTATAGAGTGGTATTAGTGCTTCCCTTGATCTTGATTGTATCCCTCTGTTAATACAATTTAGGATTGCATTAGCTTTCTTGGCTGCTGCTGCACACTGCTGGCTCATATTTAGCTCTCTCACAGATCCCTCTCACAGTTACTGCTATTGAGCCTGGTTTCACCCAGTCTATATGTGTACTTTTGGTTTTTCTTACCTAAGTGTAGGACTTTACTTTTCTCTACATTGAATTTCATTTTGTTAGATATGGCCCGGTGTTCTAGTCTATCAAGATCCATCTGGATTTTGACCCTATCTCCTTGGGTGTTAGCTATTCCTGCCAGCTTAGTATCATCTGCAAATTTGGTAAGTTCCCCTTCTATTCCCTCATCTAAGTTGTTAATGAAGATATTGAAGAGTACTGGGCCTAAGACGGAACCTTGTGGCACCTCGCTGCTTACTTCCCTCCATGTAGACTTAGACCTATTAAGGACTACTCGTTGAGTACGGTTTGCCAGCCAGTAGAAAGTTCATCTAGTGGTGGTGCTATCTATTCCACTTTTTTCTAGCTTACTAAGAAGTAGTTGTGATCTACTTTGTCGAATGCCTTGCTGAAATCTAAATATATTATGTCCACAGTATTTTGCTGGTCTACTAATTTAGTCACTGTGTTGAAGAATGAAATAAGATTGGTTTGGCATGATCTGTTTTTAACAAACCTGTGCAGACTGCTAGTTATTACTTTACTTATTTCTAGATGTTGGCAGATCTGTTTTTTTTTATTTTTTTCCAGTATCTTCCTAGGTATTGATGTTAGGCTGATTGGTCTATAGTTTCCTGGGTCTTTTTTTTTTTTCCTTTTTTGAAGATGGGAACCACATCAGCTCTTTTCCAGTCTCTGGTAGTTCCCCAATGCTCTAGGATTTTCGAAAGATGGGTGCAGTGGTTCTGAGATGACCTCTGCCAGCTCCTTAAAAACTCTGGGATGTAATCCATCAGGCTCCGGTGATTTGTTTTCATCGATCAGACAGGTGTTCTCTTACTATTTTTTTTGCTTATTTTAACTTTCATTTCTCGTCTGTCTTTTACAATTACGTTTTTGGTGGGTTGAGCTATAGTTTCTTTTTGCACAAAGACAGATGCAAAGAATGAGTTAAGCAGTTTTGCTTTTTCTCTGTTGCCTGTTACTTCCTTGCCATCTTTTCTCTTTAGTGGATCGACTGTTTCCTTGATTTTTTTTCTTGTTATTTATATTGTAGGAAGTTAGCACCCGCCCCTCTCCTAGAAAAATTGAAATAGCCTAGGAAATATTAAAAAGGCAGAATATTTCTCCTAAAAAGAGTAGAAACTCAAGAAGCAGAAACTCACCCCAGAAGCAGAATCTCACCCCCACCTTTGTTAATGGATGGGCCATTAAGGCCTGGGCCAGAATACTTTACATAAGAAGGAACTCCAGGTAAAGCTATAGCAATTACCAAAAGCCCTTTTAAGGGCATAATCGCCCAGCAAGGCTAGACCAAGCCTGGAACTCAGTACAGCCTACAGAGTTGCCCCTGGGAGTCTGACAACCAATCAGAATACAAGCTCCAATGCAAATCCCAACAGAGGGTATATAACCCAGCATTCTCAGTATCTTTTCTCTTTTCCTTTTTTCTTCACCTTGAAGTATGTGATCAGACTTCTCTGGAGCTCCAGGCCATGTGGCCCTGTCCACCATTAAACTTTCCAAGCAGCCTCCATGTTTCCAGTGTCTTTTTCCCCACTTGGAACTGAACCCAGAAGGATATTTCTTTCAGCAATACGTTGGAAGAAACTTTTTTTATTGTCTTTGACTTTTGTTGCAAATCTTTGTTCATTCTGAGCCTTTGCTATCCTGACTTCGTCTTTGCAGATTCTGGCTATCTGCTGATATTCTGCCTTAGTTGTATGTCCTTCTTTCCATTTTTTGTACTTGTCCTTTTTTTCTTTCAATTTGCCAGAGATCTTTGTGCAGCCATGCTGGTTTCTTCTTGGATTTTTTTTTTTCTCAGTGGTATTGTGCTGGTCTGGGCTTCTATGATCATACTTTTTAGAGTTTCCCAAGGTTCTTGAGTTGTTTTCTCCTTTAGGATTTTCATCCATGGAATCTTTCCCAAGTTCTGAGTTTATTGAAATCAGCTCTTTTAAAATCCAAGACTCTGGTGTCATTATGTTCTGTTGCTTGTGTTTGTGTTACGTTGAATTCTAGTATGACATGGTCACTCTCACCCAGGGTTCCTGCAGTTTCAACTCCCTCTATCACTTCTTCTCTGTTTGTAAGAATTAAGTCCAGTATGGCTGTCCCTCTAGTTTCACCCTCTACCTTTTGGACAACAAAGTTGTCAGCTAGGTTGGTTAGGAACTTATTTCTCACTTGGTGCAGAATTAGTTTTCCAATTGATATCAGGATAATTGAAGTCTTCCATTACTAATGTTGTGTGTTTCCTGCATATGTTTGTTAGTTGGCTGGCAAAAAGAACATCTATATTTTCTGCTTGATTGGGTGGCCTATAATATACACCTATGGCCATGTCATTCTTTTTTTCTTTTATATTGACCTATTTGCATTCTAGGTTTTCATCTTTGGTTTCATGCATTTCTGTAGCAATATAGTGGTCCTTTACATACAGTGCAATTCCACCTCCTCTTTTGGGGTCTTTTTTTTGTTTTTTGTTTTTGAATAGTTTGTATCCTTCTACCACTATTTTCCAGTCATGGGTTTCATCCCACCAAGTTTCTGTTATTCCAACTACATCATATTTACCTTTATGTATTCGTAGTTCGAGTTCACCCTGTTTGTTCCCCAGACCTTGTGGATTTGTATATAGGCATTTGAGATCTTTATGTCCGACACTGTGTTTACTGTCTACATAACCTGTGTTCTGCCTGCCTGTCCCTACTTTCTTGCCACCTGTTTGATTAGTGCATATGGTATGGCACTCACTATTAAATGCTTGGTTTTGGTTGGCATCAAGGTTGATAATCTTACCTGCACAAACATCTATTTTGCATGAACTGGTATCCTTATTAGTTTCAGGTTGCTGGGGGCAGAAATGTTCTGAATCCATTGATTCTCTGTCCCCACTGTTCAGTTTAAATGTTTATTCAGGAAATCTGTGAATTTAATGCCAAGTAACTCAGTCCCTTTCTTTGATGGATGCAAACCATCTCTTTTGTACAGTTTTTCATTGGACCAGCTGCAGATATAAACTAATAAAACCAAAGCCTTCCCTTTTACACCATTCCTTTAGCCACATATTAAACTCTGCTACACTCTGCCCTTTCCTTTTTGTTCTTATTTACTGGTAGAACCTCTGAAAAGATAAACCTACAGCCCATATTACTAAGTTCATACTCCAAGCTCTGGAAGTCTTTCTGAACAGAAAGTACATCCTTCTGGGATAGATCATTTGCACCAAGATGTATAATAGCATCAACATCATAGTCCTTACTGGCATTCTTGACTATCTTAAGAATACACTTCTTGTCTCTGCTGGCAGTAGTAGACACCTGACCTCTTTCAAAACCTCAGTATCCTTTCCTAAATTTACATCCCTTACAATTGAGTCCCCAACCAGAAGATGGCTTCTCTTTTTGGATGCATTGCTCTTCTTGTGTGACTGGTGCGTAATACCTGATTCACACTTTCTCTTTTCCAAAATAAGTTCTTCTTCTCGGACCATGATCCCTGGCTGACTTGAATTGTCATTATCACAACTACCTTGACCTGTCACTTTAGTGTCCCTATTAAGGTCAGCAAGGGCACTCTATCTGTTACGCTGGGACACAGCAAAAGCTTTGTGTTTATGATCCACAGCTCTCACCCTACCAGATCCCACGGTTGTCCATACTGCCCTTTTCCTATAGGATTTTTGTGGTAGTGAGAGCTGGTAGCAAAACAGCTCAATAGATGGCTGGATTGGGCACCTAATTTCTGCTTGGAGAGCACAGATTAGAGATTTTAGATAGGTAATCTGTCCATGTAGACTGGTAATTTTTTTACAAAGAGGACAGTATCCAAGTTTGAAAAGACTACTGCGAAAGACAGCTGTAAAACAAGTATTACGCTGAACTAAGCCAGTCATTTTGAATAAAATCACAATCTCAAGCGCACTTACCCTAAATGTCTTATTGGTATTCTTGGTTTATAGTTATATGATTCGCGTGCCATTAGGTGCATGGGCTGCTATCTTTCTCCTTTCTACTCACTTTCTGCTTGCTTCACAAGCAGCCAGCAGCTCCTCCCACAACCTCTGGGAATTTGAAATGCAATGGATGCAATTCAAATGCCTCACTCTGTGAACCCATAACAGTAAAACACTATCTCCTGTATTTCTCAACCTTGTCAACTTTAAGATATGTGAAGTTCAACTCCCAAAAATCTCCTGTCAGCATGCTAGCTGGAAAATTCTAGGAGTTGATACCCATATGTCTTAAAGTTGAGAAGATTGAGAAACAGTGAACTATCCTGTTTCAAACTTAGTCGCATTCTTCTTTAACAACCATATTTCATTTAATGGAAGCAAATTAATATAGCAGTGGCTTGTTACTCATGACTCTTCACAAATAATTACTGATTTCTACTATTAATCAAATTAATCTAGCAGATGCCAAAGAAAAGTCATAAAGTGGCTTAATGTAACTGAGCAACAAGAAAGTCACCTCACTGAATAGGGAATAGATGCAAATCAGTTGTCTACCTTAAATTACTGTCCAGCTATTTTAATTATTACAGGTGGATATATAATTTACATTTGCTCCAGAGCTAAAACAGGCATATATAACACAGTATTCCATCTTCTCAGCAATACTGGGTAGTTGGGTAGCTAATCTAGTCTAAACATCTGGCTGATTATGTGACAAACCATAGTATATTCCCCTCATAAAAACAGTCCGGTTAGGGGACCGTGGTAAGAGAGTGTGACTGTTTCAAAGCTGCCTATTAATGTGGCCTTGAACTCAAATCTTGGATAACACACTGACACAGACACACAAACCTGTGCACATATGTATATGGCCAGACATACACAAAATCTATCAGTTATTTCTAGATAATCAAACTACTGTGTTAAGAAACAATAATCATCCTTCTGGGATCTAAGACTATGGGAAAAGTGTAGTCCAGAGCATGGAATAACCACAAAGGCCTCCCTTATAGTCCATACATCTCCCACGTTACACAAAATGGTATCTTTAGCAGGTTTTCTCTAGATTCTGTCCCAGGATGGGTGAAGTAGAATCCAGTTGGAGAATGACCTTATCTCAGCCACATAACCTGGAATTGCTTAATGTATTTTGAGCTGAATCTGGAAGTTTACTGGCAGTTAGTATAACACAAAACGGGCATTATCTTGCAAACCTGTTGCAAAGTCCTGACAACACATCTGACAACAATAACTGACAACACATCTGTGTCCTCAGCATGGTGTCAGAGTGTCTTCTAAAGTCTGTGAAATGGTTGTATTGAAATGGTTGTACTGATGACTGTTTCGGATAGTCTTTTAATTTCAGGTCCAGACGGTCTATTTGTTTTGTACTTTTTAATTGCTGTTATTCATTCTGAACTGTTGGAGATGGGTGGGCATATAAAGTATGTTTGCTTATGTATTATGGGATACTATGAATATGCAAACCCAGCCTTAGTATCAAAATACTGACTAAACGAAGAGTAACTTCATAGTGTGCTTTAGTACAAGGAGAGATCAGGGACTATTCTGCCAAATACAATTCTGCCCATCCAGTTTGAACATTGAAGGCACTTTTTGGATTTTTTTAATCCATGGGAGGTTAAGGGGGTTTAGACCGGGAGTCAGGCCCTCTTCTTAGTGACTCTTGCCTTACAGATTATGCTCCATCATTCCATTTGGCACCCACCCATTGTATTCAAGAATGCCCTCAAAATGATTTTATTTCAATAAGTCTTTCATGTGTAGGTGTACCCTTATCGGTTTACTGTGAAGTTTTAAGGGATTTTAAGAGATACTAATGTCGTGTCTCATCTCACACTCACACAGACTCACACTCATACAGAAGATGAGACACGACCACGGACCAGAAGCCGCACCGCAGCTGCATCACTACTTGCTTCAAACCCCCACAACCCATACATGAAGCGAACTGACACCCACCATGAAGATGTGGCACGACCATGAACGCGAAGCCAAACAGCAGGATCACAGCTCACCAGCTCAAATCCCCCAGCAACTAAGACTAACCTGAGTACAACTAAACCCCCACCGGAACAGAACACAACCCCAGCCAATCAGAACACAGCCAACCCCCCAACCAATCAGAACACAGCCAAACCCCCAACCAATGAGAACACACCCTCTCCCAATCAGAACACAGCCAAGCCCCCACCAAATCAAGTCACACCCCCACTAGCAGTTAAAAGGAAGAAGCAGCTGCAAGCTCACATTACTCTGAGAAGCACAAGGCCGAAGACACAAGCCTGAAGATGATGAATGAGACTTCATTGAAACGTCGCCTAGATACTTCCAATTCTACGCGGGAGAAAACCCGAAGAACCAAAGATCCACATACAAATACCCGCGAAAATCTCCGAAAACACACACACACACACACACACACACACACACACACACACACACACACACACATATATATATTTGTTTTCGGAGATTTTCACGGGTATTTGTATGTGGATCTTTGGTTCTTCAGGTTTTCTCCCGCGTAGAGTTGGAAATATTTAGGCGACGTTTCGATGAAGTCTCATTCATCATCTTCAGGCTTCTGTCTTCGGCCTCACTCTGAGAAGCACAAGGCCGAAGACAGAAGCCTGAAGATGATGAATAAGACTTCATCGAAACTTCGCCTAAATATTTCCAACTCTACGCAGGAGAAAACCCGAAGAACCAAAGATCCATATATATATATATATATATATATATATATATATATATATATATATATATATATACACTTTGTATTACAACACCCTGTTGTAACTGTTTACAACTGCCTCACATGTAATACTTCCCTGGTTCGAATCCCAGCAAGGGTATGGCTAGCTGAAGAGAGCTAACTAGCTCGAAATAGATCTATACTAGTCTCCCTTATTTATTATTTAAAATTATCAGCTTAAAAACCTTACACACACACACACACACACATATATATATATATATATACTGCATATATATATACTGCATATATATATATATATATATATACAGTATATATATACTGTATATATATATACTTATATATACTGAGAGTATTTACACCAAGACAAATTCCTTATTCTATTCTATTCTATTCTATTCTATTCTATTCTATTCTATTCTATTCTGCATATGCCAGAGAATTGCACTTCAAGTGTCCGAATGAAGTCAGAGACACTGACACAACTTGTAGGTTTATATAAATAAATATATTTAACATTTATATTTACAGCAAACAGGATAGTTAACATTTATATTTTCATCAGACCTGATAGTCTGGTACATCATGATGTAAAAATTTCAGACAGGATACAGAGCACGCAGAAGAAAAAGGTGAGAAAAGGAGAATCTCCCCCTTTACACCCACAGCAGCCACTCATATATAACTTTTGGTTTCCATTTCCCAGATTAATACATGACTTTGTAGACTGTAAAATGAGAAAGAAATGAAAACAGCTAAAGGAAAGTAGGAAAACAGAAGCAGAAATGCAGGAAGTCTTTGACTCACCACCATTAGTTTAGTGACCATTCAATCTTACAATGGCACTAAAGAAGTGACTTATGACCGATCCTCACACTTACAACCATTGCAGCATCCCCAAAGTCACACAATCAAAATTCAGGTGCTTGGCAACTGTGTACTTACCAATAGTGTGTATTTACCAAAGCACGTATTTACCAATAGTGGCAGTGTCCTGGGGTCATGCGATCTCCATTTGCGACCTTCCCAACCAGGAAAATCAAAGAGACAGGCAAAAAAGCTTGTAAAATCAGAATGATTTAACAACAGAAATTCTACTTCCAGTTGTGGTTGTAAGTTGAGGATTACTGTATGCAAAACAATGAAAGTGGGTACTATGGCTTATTAGGAGCTAAAACGGTTAGGAAGACCTTAAAAATGATTTGTAGATACTGGGATGTAACCTTTGGGCCCATCATATCAAAGATCAGGAGAATTGATGGCAATAGTTCACAAAGATTATTAAGTGCAAATAGAAATACATACTAATTCCATAGAAAGGAAGATAATGCAGAAATGATTAAATTGATTATTTTATTCAAAAAGGAGAATATATTTAAGGTTTTTCACTTGGATATCACTTCTGTATTTTGTGCTTGTGATGAAAAAAAAAAGAAACTCTATCTTTGGTATTGTCAATCAGATAGATTTGTCCTTATAGAAATGGCTAGTTATATATTAATGTGCAAAAGCAAAAGCAAAATAACTTTGCCTGGGGAGGCTGGAGTGTTTTTATTTTGTACTGTGCTGAAAAAAGTCTGAAGTAAATGCTTTCCCACCTCTTGTAGCTCATACCTTCTTTTCCCCTCTTCTTTTCCTTCCCTTAATTTCCTATTTCTATTTTTGTTTGTATTTTATATATTAAATGAATAAATTAAGGAGAAAAAAAGGAGAATTGGAGCATCTTAAAACAACACTATAGATTTTGGTTATGTTAGTGCTGGTAGCATTTGCTTGCTCTTAGGAAAACAAATTTTCCATGAATGGCTAATTCTAGTAGAACTGGCTTAGTTGGTCTTGTACTTTGGCAATTCCTGAGAACAACTGGGAACAGGTATAATTAATATTGGCAGTTGTTTATTTAACCAAGACAATGTTATAACTAACATGCTTGATTTAATGCCTAATCTTTTAGAAATAATGTTATCATACTTCTTAAAACAACTGTATTTATAAGTCTTACACAAACCATACTATACTTGCATTTATTTATTTAACTTATATAAACATCAAATTGGCAAAACTCAGCCTTTCCAGTATGGTGCCTTGGGCAAGGAAGATACACTAGCGTAGTGAAGCTAGACACCTGGTTAAACCCTGCCAGCCTTCCCAGTAAACCGGACAGGAAACATGACCAGATGCACTAATTCTATTTTATTGGCTACCTTAACAGAATCTTTCAAGTCTGCAAGTAAAAATGTCCCACTGTCTCTTTTTATAGCCTGATCAATTAGGATGGGTCTTTCCTAAGTTTCTTTCCATGAGCTTCTCCCTCTTTTGGCTGATTGTTCACTAGGCAGCATTTCTTCCCCTCACCTTTCAAGCCTCCCAAGGTCATTTCCACTACTATTACAGACCCCTTGCATGTGGTCACTAAGCATTTTACCAATGATTATTATAGATATAGGGATGTGGTGGCTCAATGGCTAAGACGCTGAGCTTGTCGATCAGAAAGGCCGGCAGTCCGAATCCCTAGTACTGTGTAACCAAGTAAGCTTCCGTTACTTGTCCCACCTTCTGCCAACCTAACGATTCGAAAGCATATAAAAATGCAAGTAGAAAAATAGGGACCATTTTGGTGGGAAGGTAACAGCGTTTTGTGCGCCTTTGGTGTTTAAACAGTCATGCTGGCCATATGACCATGGAGACGTCTTTGGACAGCGCTGGCTCTTCGGCTTTGTAACAGAGATGAGCACTAGAGTGTATGTGCTAACGACTAGCATCTATGTGCAAGGGGAACCTTTATCTTATTATAGATATGGGGGGGCAACTATGTTGGGGCCCAGAGTTCTCTACCTATATTCATGAACACAACCAAATGCAATCTATTTAAAAACCTAAGCATGACATAGTCCGGTATGCCTTCCAGCACTCCCTCTTGTGTTGTTTAAGCATAACCCCAATGCAGTACTCAGTCTATGAGGGTGCTGCAAAGCTCATTTCTATTATTTCTATTTCATTTTCTTTTTTTTATTCTTTAAAAAACAAAAGATACAAAAATCTCATTTCCATTAACAGTTATTGTGTCATTGTATATACATGTTTCTTGTTTTGTGACTATACATTATTTTTATCCTTATTCTTCATCCATTCGTACCACCTCCCCCATGTCGCATAATATTCTCGATCCTCTTTGCCTTTCAGTTCCATAGTGAATTTATCTAGTTCAGCACAGTCCATTATTTTTTGAATCAAAACTTCATCTGGTGGTATTTTATCACTCTTCCAATTTTGTGCTAACATGATTCTTGCTGCAGTTAAGGTGTGTACAATAAGGTATCTTTTATCTTTACTCAAATTCCCTTTAATCATGCCTAATAAAAAAGTTTCGGGTTCCAATTTCAATTTATATTTTGTAATCTCAAAAAACCATCTCTGTATTTTCTTCCAGTATTTTTTGACCTCTATACACTGTCACCACATGTGGAAAAAAGTTCCTTTCTTTTGTTTGCACTTCCAGCATTTCGGTTTCAAGGTTGGATACATTTTCACCAGTCGGGCCAGTGCTAAGTGCCATCTACAAAACATTTTATACTGATTTTCTTTGAATGCCATTGACAAAGTCAGCTTCCAGTTCTCGGTCCAAGTCTTTTCCCACTCATCCAAATTTATATTATGACCCACACTTCTTGCCCAGGCAATCATTGGTCCCTTAACAATTTCCTCCTTTAATTCCATCTCCAGTAGGTAATTATATGTTCATATTATAATTTTATATTTATTTATTTATTCAAATTTGTATACCACCCCCTCTCCCTAAGGACTCGGGGTGGTTCACAGCGAGATAAAAACATATAAATACAAATATAATAAATTTTTAAAATAAAAGAATTAAATAGATAGGCTTTAAGAGATTAAGAGTGGGGAATTAGAAAAGTTAAAAACCATTTAAAAGCCAAATTTATAACCATTTTATATAACTCTAGGCCAGACCGGCTAGATGGAATAGGTGGGTTTTTAGTGCGCGCCGGAAGGTCAACATGTCAGGAATGGTCCTTATCTCCAGGGGCAATTCGTTCCAGAGGGAGGGGGCTCTCAGAGAGAAGGCCCGAACCCTCGGTGCCATCAGCCGTCCAGCCGGTGGTACCCCAAGAAGGCCCACTCTATGAGAGCGCACTGGTCGGCGAGAGACTGATGGTGGTAGCAGGTGGTCCCGTAAGTATCCAGGTCCCAAGCCATGGAGCGCTTTAAAGGTGGTCTTTATCCTTGCCTATCAACATTTGGTCCAATTTTTGTAAATCTTTATCTATCCCTAGATCCTTTACATCTTTCTTAAATTTAGTTTGAATTTGCAAATATACCCACCAGTCCAATGTTATCCCTTATTCTTTTAGTTTATTCAGTGTTTTTAATCCCCGCTGTTCATCTACCAATTCTTTATATCTAATTATTTTTTTAATGTCCCTTGTATTTGGATATAATATAGCTTCCATAGGTGAGATCCAGTTTGGTCTTTTCAAATAACGCTTTTTTAAATTTTCTCCCATGTTTGTAAAAGTGAGTCCCTTAAATCAAATGTCTATCAAATGTCTATGGAAATAGAAGTGGATCTTATTCTTTTTATCCCATAGAAAGGCATGCCACCCAATTTGGAGGTCATGACCTTCTATCGGCAAAATTCTTTTATTTTTTAAATTTATTCACTCCTTAACCCATAGTAAAATTGCTACTTGATAATATGTTTCCCATTTTGGGAGTCCAAGGCCGCCTCTGGTTCTACTATCTTATAACATTTTCAATTTTATTTGTGCTTTTTTCCCAATCCATATAAATTTCATTTTCGTCCTATCTAATTCTTGAAAAAAAATATTATCCAATTTTATAGGTATTATTTGAAAATAGTATAATAGTTTCAGTAGTATGTTCATTTTTATGGCCGCTATTTATTTATTTATTTGTTTAACTTTTATACCGCCACCTCTCCCAAATAGGGACTCGAGGCGGTGAACAGCCATAATAAAAGAATACAGTCCATAAAATTTAAAATAGAATTAAAAATTATTAAATTAGTGACTGAATTTGAGAATAAACCAATAAAAACCCAATAAAAGTTTAAAATAAAAAAAAAATTAAAACCCTTCTAATGGCACTAGGCCAGACCGGCCTGCTGAAAAAGGTGAATCTTCAGCACGCACCGGAAGGCCCGTATGTCAGTGATGGCTTGTATCTCCGTAAGTAGTTCATTCCAGAGGGAGGGAGCCCCCGCAGAGAAGGCCCGGACCCTCGGAGCCACCAGCCGGCATCGCCCAGCCAGCAGCACCCCGAGGAGGCCCACCCTGTTGGAGCGCACTGGCCAGCAGGAGGCCGATGGTGGCAGCAGGCGGTCCTGTAAGTACCCGGGTCCCAAGCCATGGAGCACTTTAAAGGTGATCACCAACACCTTGAATCACACCCGGAAGGCCACCGGCAGCCAATGCAGCTCGCGCAGGAGCGTTGTAACATGGGAGCTCTGAGAAGCCCCCAAGATCACCCGCGCGGCCGCATTCTGCACCAGCTGAAGCCTCCGGATGCTTTTCAAGGGGAGCCCCATGTAGAGAGCATTGCAATAGTCTAGGCGGGAGATGACAAGGGCAGAAGTTTAGGCTATTCGGCCTAATAGTGGTAATTTTCTCCAATTGGCCAGGTCTTTTTTTATCTGTAAAAGTAATTTCATATAATTATTCTCTTTTATGGAAGAGCATCTTCCTGTTAACCGAATTCCTAGATATTTAAGTTTTTTGACACTTTGTAATCCCAATTTCCTTTCCAATTCTTTTTTTGACTTTCTATCAAGTTTTTGGTTATTACTTTTGTTTTATCTTTATTAATTTTTAGTCCTGCTACCGCCCCATATTCTTCTAATTCTTGAATTAGATAGGTCCCTGACTCCATTGGATCTTCCACAAAAAACACTAAGTCGTCCGCAAATGCCTTTACTTTATATTCTTCTTTTTTGCTCTTCAATCCAATTATCTCCTTTCTTTGTCTAATCTGATTTAAAAGCACTTCCATGGTCAAGATAAAAAGCAGAGGCAATTGGACATCCCTGCCTAACACTTTTCATAATCTTAAAGTTTTCAGTAATCTCCCCATTTATAATTACCCTAGTTTTTTGGTTCGAATAAATTGTGCATATCATTTTCTTGAATTTAGATCCAAATCCCATATTTTCGACCTGTTGGATCAAGAACTGCCAGCTGAGATTGTCGAAGTCCTTCTGAGCATCCAAAAAAATCAACACTGCCTGCTTTTCCGGGTAGGCCTCATAGTATTCTAATACATTTAATACTATCCTTGTATTGTTTCTCATCTGTCTAGAAGGTAGAAAGCTGTTCTGGTCAATATGAATAAGTTCATTTAATATAATTTTTAATCTTTCCAACATTATTGTTGTGAATATTTTATAGTCGATGTTCAGGAGTGAGATTGGTCTATAATTTTAACCTGTTTGTGATCTAAATCTTCTTTAGGAATTAGTGAGATATTCGCTTCTCTCCATGAGTCAGGTAATTTGGCAAAGTCTAATACCTTATTATACACATCTAACATCACTGGTTCAAGACATTCATAAATACATTTATACAGTTCTGCTGGAAGACCATCCAGCCCTGGCATCTTATTATTTTTCTGCCTTTCAACCGCCCTTTTCAATTCCATCACTGTTATTTCTTTATTTAATATCTCTTTCTGTTCCTCTCTAATTTCTGGGAGACCTTTCCTTTTCAAATATTGTTCTATATTCTCAGGGTTTATTCCATCCTCCCTATATAGTTGTTCGAAATACTTTTGTACTATTTTCTTTTTCTCAGTCATTCGATATTCTAATTTTCCATCATCATTCTCCAATTTTTGTATCAACCTTCTTTCTTTTTCTAATCTTAATTTATGGGCTAACCACCTCCCTGGTTTATTTGCATGTTTGAAAAAATTCTGTTTTGGCCTTTTCACCTCTTTAACTCTCTCTTCCTGATTTATAATGTTCAATTTATGCCTAATAAGAATCATCTCTCTCCTCATTTTTTCATCTTGTGGTTTTTTTTGTAATCTACTTTCTAGGTCTTTAATCTCCTCCTGTAATTTATTCAGATTTTGCTATCTTTCCTTATTCCTTTTCACTGTATATGCTATTACCAGCCCCCTCAAGACTACCTTTGCTGTATCCCATATATTCTGTAATGATGTTTGCTCCACTGTATTTTCCTTAAAAAAAAAAAGTTCCATTTCTTTCTTAATTTTCTCTACAAAATCTTTCTCTTTTAAGATTTGGGGATTAAGTATCCACCTTCTACTCTTCCTTTTCCTTCCTTTCCAAATTATTTTTAATGGGTTATGATTGGCCCATACATTTGTCATAATCTCTACCATATCTAGTTGCTTTCCTAGTTTTGCGTTCATCCATGCCATGTCTAATCTAGACTACGATTTGTGTGGGTTAGAGTAGAATGTGAATTCTTTTTCCCCAAAATTTATTCTCCTCCAATGATCTATCAAATTTAGTTCCTGTGTCATATTGAAAAAAGATCTGGGTAAAATTTTTCCTTTTCTTTTTGTTCTTTGCATTATTAAAATAATCCTTCCTTATATCTACTACCGCATTAAGATCTCCCACAATGCATACATTGTCTTGTCCCATCTCAACAATTCTCTCATGTACATCCTTATAGAATTGGTTTTGGTTGTCATTCAGCGCATAAATTATAACTAATAACATTGGCTTGTATCCTTATTCTAGTTCAAGTATCAAAATTCTCCCTTGTGGGTCTACATATTTTTCTACTGCCTTAATTTCTTTTTTAACATATACCGCTATCCCTTTCCATTTTTGATCTGCCAGGGCTACAAATAACCTTCCTAATTTAGGATATTCTAAACATTTCCAAAATTGTTTTTTAATATGGACTTCTTGCAGGCATACTATTTCTAATTTCTGTTTGGCTAATCTGTTTCCTTTTAATGGGTGAGTTTAGACCATTTATGTTTAATGACAATAGCTTTGTTTCCATTTCCGTCTTTCTACTTGTGGGATATTATCTGTCTTCTGTTAATTCTAGGCTCTCTTTGGGGTGTGTTCTTAATCTTCTTCCTTCAGTCTCCTCCTTGTTCTCTCCTTCTTGTTTTAGGCCACCTGTATCTTGCTGATGTTGTTCTTGGCTTTTTGTCTCTAGCTCCTCTCTACCGCTGCTTTCTTCTTCTGTTCCTCTAATCTAATCATAGAAAGCTTGTGCCTTGTCTAAGTTATCTATCTTGATCCTCTTTTCCTGCCATGTTACCAGCAAGCCTTCTGGAATTAACCATCGAAACATTATGTTCTTCTGGATGAGTTGTGTTGCCAAAAACTTATAGTCTTTTCTCTGTTCGTGCACCTTCTTGGGAACTTGCTTCAGAGTTTGCACTTCTTTATCTTTATAGACCAACAGTTCATCTCGTGCTATCTTGTATATTATAGTATACAAAATATACTGTTTCCTGGAAAATCACATGTGGAATTCCCTGGGTAATCTGTTACGTTGAGCATAACTCACTTGAACTCTATAGGCCTTGTCAATTTCTAGCCGGATCTCTCGGGTCTCCGTTTATAAAGCTGGTGCAAGTGATTCTGCCATAAGCACATTCAGATCTTCATCTCTACTTTCAATGATATTTTGAAACCTCAAGTAATAGGCAGCACGGTCCATCTCTAGGTGTATAATCTGTTCTTCTAATCTTTTGTTTATTGTCATCATCCTGTTAGCCATTAGTTCATTTCTTTTCACTTTGTACTGTTCTAAGTTCCACCTTTTCTAGTTTCTGCTCATTCTTTTGCATCGTTTGCTGTATAGTATCAACTTTGTCTTCTAATTTATTGATATTGCCTTTCAATATCATATGATTTTGCAAAATATTCTCTTGCATTGTTATCTATTGTTCTTGCATTATAAGCATGGTTTCTTGAATGGTCATTAACGAAGCCTGTATTGTTTGCATATTGGCTACAGTTTGTTTTTCTGCCCCTGACATTCCCTCAATCGCCTTTTGACCCGCCGGTGATGTAATTGTCAATGTTGGACTGGATGTTGTCTTCTTTGCCATTCTCCGGGGCTGATGTCATGGCACTTGTCTTATTTTCAAGCTCTATTTATTTCTACCTATTTTATTATCTCCTTTACAATATATTTTAAACTAATCTCTTACTTTCAATTTGTTCCTTTTTTTCCAAATCTCTTTATTATAATTATATAGAATTAGCACCACTTATTATCCCTTTGTCTATCTCAAAGTTAATATCACTAAATATCTAACAATATCCTACTGAGACAACGCCCTCCTGCCTTTCCTTATACACAATGTATTAAATTTATTCTTTTTTCCTTTCATCTATAACAAAAAGGGGAATCTAATTTCCGTTTACATATAATCACCTAGATATACACTCCCCTTAATCTCTTAATATTGTAATCAGAACTTATTTATAACTATATTTCCTTAATTCAATAAACAATACTTAATCAAAGTAATTATAACCTCAAATATCACCCCAATAGAGAAGGAAAGACAAAAAAGCCCCCCTTTTTAGTTTCTTAATTCACTTTTAACTTAGAGCAATAATCCAGTAGTCAAGTATTTTGTCAACTGAAAGATCTGTATCTGCATGTATCTATTTATATATATATCTAGGTTGTTGAGAGTGTGGTGGCACGACAGCTCCCCCAGCTGTCTATTTGGATCCACGCCAATCAGGCTTCAGGCCCGGGCACAGCACGGAGACGGCATTGGTCGCATTGGTGGATGATCTCTGGAGGGCCCGTGACAGAGGTTATTCCTCTGTCCTGGTCCTATTAGATCTCTCGGTGGCTTTCGATACTGTTGACCACAGTATCTTATTGTGACGGCTGGAGGGGTTGGGAGTGGGGGGCACTGTTATGCGGTGGTTCTCCTCCTTCCTCTCTGGCCGTTTGCAATTTGTGTTGGTGGGGGGGCAGAGGTCGGCCCCGAGGCCCCTGGTTTGCGGGGTGCCACAGGGGTCGGTGCTCTTGCCCCTTCTGTTCAACATTTATATGAAGCCGTTGGGTGAGATCATCCGTGGCTTTGGGGTAGAGTTCCATCAGTACGCTGATGATACTCAGCTGTACATCTCTACCCCGGGCCATCCTGATGAAGCTGTCGAAGTGATGACCCGGTGCCTGGAGGCCGTGCGGTGTTGGATGGGGAGGAACAGGCTTCAGCTCAACCCATCTAAGACTGAGTGGCTGTGCTTCCTGGCACCCCAGTACAGCCAGCTGGTTCCATCGCTGGCTGTGGGGGGAGGAAATTCTTGCCCCCACAGAGAGGGCCCGCAATCTGGGTGTCCTCCTGGATGTGCGGCTGTCATTGGAGGACCATGTGCCGGCCGTCGCCAGGGGGGCTTTTGGTCAGGTCCATAGGATCTACCAGTTGTGGCCCTTTCTGGATCGGGATGCGCTTCACACGGTCACTTCCACCCTTGTAACCTCCCGCCTAGACTATGCCAATGCTCTCTACATGGGGCTTCCTTTGAAGAGCATCCGGAGGCTCCAGCTGGTGCAGAATGCGGCCACACGGGTGGTGTTGGGGGCTTCTCGGGGCTCCCATGTTACGCCACTTCTGCGCGAGCTGCATTGGCTCCCAGTGGCCCTCCGGGTGTGCTTCAAGGTTTTGGTTATTATCTTTAAAGCGCTCCATGGCTCGGGACCAGGATATTTGCGAGACCACCTCCTGCCATTATCGGCCTCCCACCGACCAATACACTCCCATAGAGTCGGCCTCCTCGGGGTGCCGCCGGCTGGACGGCTGGCAACCCCGAGGATGTGGGCCTTCTCATTGGGCGCACCCTCCCTCTGGAACGAATTACCCCTGGAGATGAGGACCATCCCTGTTCTCCTGATCTTCCGCCGTGCATTGAAAACCCATTTATTTCAGCAAGCCGGTCTGGCCTAGGAGTTTTTAGAACTTTTAATTCGGTTTTAACTTTTTTAATCCCTTATTTTTAATCTTTTGATATGGCCAACTTATTTAATTCTTTTAACTTTTAAATATTGTATATGTTTTCTTATATGTATATTTTATCTTGGCTGTTCACCGCCCCAAGTCCCTTCGGGAGAGGGGGGCAGTATACAAATTTAAATAAATAAATATCTTACTCAAGTACCCCTTTTCTATTTCTTTCTATACACAATGTATTGTAATTTCTCCTTTATGCAATAAAAGAGGGGTCAAGGTTTAGGTTCTCTATACTCACAACAATATATATGCTTCTTAAACTCTTAATATTCTACTCTAAGATTATTTATCACTATGTTCCTTAACCCAATAATCTGTATTTAGTCAAGATAACTATACCATCAAGTTATTTCAAACTAAAGAAGGAAAAGCCTCCTTTTTGATTTCTTACACCCACAATCACCTTAAGACAGTGCTCTAATAGACAAATACATTCAAATCATACAAGTCATACAGATAATGTTAATCATATAAATCAAATTTATATTTCAATACCAGCCTATTTTGTTATCTTTAAAGTTTAGAGTTCATACACCTCACTCAAAGTTTTCCTTTTCTTTTCTCTCCGATCTCACAGTCTCAGTCCAAACTGTTTTCCACTCTCTTCTCTCTTCCGCTTTGTCTTTCTACTACTCCCATCAAGTCTCTCTCTTTATGACTCCACTTGTACTTTCTCCATTTCTTTCTGATCCTCCTTCATCGTCTCTTTCAGCCCACTCTCCGCCAAATTGTCTTCTTCTCCACTCCCTTTAATGTCCTGCCATCTCCCTCCACTTGAAAATTGTTCAGTTACTCCTTTCTCCATGTCTCGCCTTTCTCACCTCCATCATCCCGACTTTCCTTCTGATCCTTTCAACATCTCTCCACTTCCAATTCACCTCCTCCTTCCTTCTAAGACTTACTTTTCTTTCCTTCGTATCCCTCTCACGTCCCAATCGGATTTCACTTTCTCCTTCTCCACTTGCCACCTTAGTCTCGTAATTGCCCTCCGTCCAAGAAGCAGAGAGAAGTCAGTCGTCTCTCCCATATCACCTTCTTTTCGCCACCTCCTCCTCTGGCTTCCATGAATTTTCTTCTTCTCCCACCAGTTCTCGTCTTATTTCAATCTCCACCTTTCAGCTTCCTAGAATTATTAACTTCCAACTTATAACACCTCTCCTTCAGTCTCTTTCTGTCTGTAAAAGGTGCTGAATCACAGCTCTTTCTTACAGCCGCCTGTACTATGGGGTTATCCCCCCTCACCGGAGCTCTTTTTTTTTTCTCAGAAACAAGTTCAAACTTACTTTTGGCAAATCATCACAGTTGCAACTTTGGGATTCTAACTTCAATGACACTTTCTGTTGATAATCTTCTCGGTTTCTCCTCATTCACAGTTCAGCCATGGCCTTGGGTCTGTTATAATAAAATGACAGACACTTTCACTTCGGGTTTCCTTCCTTCTAAGACTTACTTTTCTTTCCTTCGTATCCCTCTCACGTCCCAATCGGCTGGCGATTGCGTTTCGCCTTGCCATCTTCCGGGCTTCCCCTCTGCCGGCTTCCCCTCTGCCGGCTGGCGATTGCGTTTCGCCTTGCCATCTTCTGGGCTTCCCCTCTTCTCCCCTCGGCTCTCCAGGCTCCTCACACCCCGAAAGTGAAAGAATGGGATCCAGAGATGGAGACCGCTCTCCCTTCACCCTTTCACCAAGGCATCATCGCCGGAAGTCTCTATTTCATTTTATTAATTAGCTCATGAAAGGCAAAGGCAGGAGGGAAAAAAAAGAAAATGTTCTTCCTTAAAAGGCTTTGGGAAAGACTTAACCAATAGTTAATCAATTGTGCTGTGCTATTTGTTCTTTTACCACCCTTTTAGGAGTTTCTAGAAGCTTTCTTCTCTGACAAATTTCAGGAGATCATAGCCTCTGCCACCTGGTGTTTTCGGTAACAGAGATAATATGCTTTTCCTCAGGGATCATTCAATTCATCTGAGGGATCTGCGCTCTGACCCAGGGGAAATGAAAACAGTTCCTTTATAAGTACAGAAGCCCATCATCATTTAATTTACCTTTCTCAGGCCCAGACTAATCCCTCACTTCAAAAACAGTAATGGATGGATGAAGTTGGAAAAGCTAAATTCTCCAAAAAATGCTAAATTTATCAATTCATCAAGAAACCGGTGGAAAATTAGCATACCTTAAAGCTACATATATTTTGATTCATAAATAGTTGGCTGAACTTGATTTTCCAGTGTTAAGTCATAGCTCATACTTCTGTACATGTTATGTAGTAAGTTTATTTAAAAAAATGTGTTAGAGAGGCATAGTTGGGAACAGCCTAGCCCATTTCAACTTAATTTAATCCAAATTCTAACAAACTCAAGTGAAACATTTTTGTTCTCTTGCACTTCAGCAACAAGTCAACATTTCCCCCTTTTTCCACAATAACATTATAGCCGGTCTTACCATTGGCCAGAACGATGAAGTAGTTCATCAACCAGCACATGCTGAGAGATGTGGAATGAAACCTATTGAAGACATTGGACGATCATTTGTCTGAAATGGTATTGGGTTTTCTGCCTGAGCAGGAGGTTGGACTAGAAGACCTCCAAGGTCTCTTCCAACTTTGTTATTCTGTTTTGTTCTATTCTTTACCCCTTAAACGTATTTCTTCTCTTGAGTTGAATGGATATCTACACTGAAAAAAACTCCACTTATCTGCCCCAATGACTGGTATTTGTATGTGAAATGATGGAGGAGCATCATCTTGACCTTTCACTGAACTGTATAATCTCTAACTTTCTTTACAATAAGTGATCATACATGAGCCAGCTGTCCTACCACTGTATCCTCAAGCTATGGTCAAAAAAGTCAAGATGGCAGCTTCAATGGTGCGATCAAAACATCATCTGTTTTTCATGCTGCACATAAAAACAAATGGAACTTTGATCATATCATTGAAACTGTTAACTTGACTTATAGACTTATACTCTTATATCCTGCCAAGAATTATTAACCAGGTGTCCTCAGTAAGGTAACATTCAGATTTGCCAGATTTCAATTCCCAGAATTTGACCAGTCCATAAATGACCATCACACAGGATGCTTATCTCCCTACTCAGCATATGTCCCTTCTGAATGACTATTGTCTTTCATTGTACTGTCCTACTTTGCATTATGATGCCTTATTTTGCTTTGGGGATTCCTTTAATGGGCTTATATCAGGGGTGTCAAACTCACATCATCACGGCAGCATTATGTGATATATCAGCACCCTTCCCCCCTTCCCTAAACCTGGCATGGGTGTGGCCAGTACATGATGCATCCGACCCATGGGCTGGGAGTTTGACAGCCTTGGCTTATACAGTGAATTTTTTTAGACAGAAGTTGTCACTGAGATTGGAATTTGCCAATGATATTGATTCCAACACTCTGGTTGTAAAATGTATTATAAGCATAAAAATCTCAGAACAATTCATCCCTATTTTCACATCAAGTGCAGTTGTTTGTTCCTGACTTAAGGTAAGCAAAAGCCTCCACCCACGGAACTGTAGTTTGTAATATTGTACGACTTTATTCTTTCATAACCATCTGCTCTGTTTTTCAAGATTGGAGGCAATTAACTATACTGCTTTCAAACAGTTTTTCCTTCTATGAAATAATCATGGGAATGAACTTCAGATGACCTACTGTTCATATAGTAATTATTCCAAACTGTCAATTTCTCAAGGATATTACAATCAGCTGCACTTTGGCTCTGTAGTAATAAATATGGCAGTGTATGTGCAATGCCTATGAGGAATGGGGATGATGTTGGATAAGGTCAATATTAAAACACATGATAACAAACTTTACTGTACATATATAATATAATTAATCATAAATAGGACATCCTATTTTAGCTTTGTGCATTTGGTTTATAGTTCAGTATATCATGTGAACCCTCAAAACATCAGTTGAATTAGCCATGATTAATTATGAATAATTTATGCATCAATTGGTCAATTCTTCCTGAAAAAAAATATTGTTGGATTATACATCACATTAAGTCTTCTTCTAAATTATGGGTTCATGCAATGTATAAACCCAAGTTATTAAACCACCAAATGATTCTATGACAAATAAGAGAGTAACAAAATAGAATTGTACTTGAAGCTCTAAATCAGGGGTGTCAAACTCACGGCCCATGGGCCAGATGCGTCATACACTGGCCATGCCCATTCCAGTTTAGCAATGGGAAAAGTCACAATATGTCATGTGACAACAACATGACGCTGCAAGTTTGACACCCCTGCTCTAAATTAAGTGTTTCTACTTCTGTTTTTCTCATGAATGCAAGACAACAAAAATATTGAGAATATCCAGGATTCATTTTCATTCTAATGGACATCTATAAAAATGTTATAATCTGCAACCCATATAATGTATTAATTTTAAAAGGCAGAACAGTTTTGTGGATGCATATTTAGAGGTGCCTTTCACTGAACACACTGATCTATTCTACATATAGTACCATATGTATTTGCGTTTGCTGTCTTTATAATACTATAAACAATGGAAATAAGTTTTTAAATTCAAGTATATAATTATGGTATAGAAGGAGAGGATTATGACTGTAGGTAAGATTTGTGGAAAAGCAAAATAGAAATAATAGTTTTAGTTCAACAGAAGCAATCAAAGCAGTCCCTGGGCCACATGCATTACCTAGGAAATGTATCCCTTGGTTGGATAATATTAGATACAAATTCAAGGAGAAGTAGGAAAAAACCCGACAATTTAAAATAAAATTTCTTCAAATGATAGTTTAAAATAGCATAGCCATCTTCATGCAATCAAGAGTAAAACCACTTGACAATGTGCTAATCAAAAGATATGTAATCTTTTCCAGATTGGCTATATTTGTCTTTAATTGATGATCCACAGTGGCATTCCAAAACTCTAAATGTAACTTAATTGTATATTTACATTTAATTAAAATTAAATATATAATTGTTTACTATTTTATTTGTACAATTAATAATGCCCTTTTATTTATAATTTATTTTATGTTCCATTGAGATGTATATCCAAATAATTTTGTATTTGCATTTAATTAAAATTAAATATATAATTAATATGCTTACTTTTCAGTTGTGCATTTAATAATGTCTTCCTTTTATTTGTAATGTATGGTTTGGTTGTGTTTGATTGTGGAGTGCATCAGAATAATTTCTTTAGGGAGGAATGTCTGAGTCCTTCAGTCGAATCCCATTATTTTGGTTCAAAGAGCCAAGGTGCTTATTTGTTTACTCATCAGATGTCCACTTATGATAAATTAAACCATAATTTATTATTGCCTGCATTCACATGATGCAATGAATCCACAACTAAATACATTGATTAGAGTTGTACAAGATCCTAGATTGAAATGCATTATTTTAGCCTAATGTGTAAAATTAGCCTATAGATCAAAATAAAGTATAAATATTAAACAGTGGCTGAATTTCACAATAAGCTAAGATGCGGTTACCTAGTTTGTGACACTATTTATTATGTAAACCTTACCAGGAATGTAAGAAACACAGCTAAAGACCTGCTTCAGAATTAATTTTTTTAAAAAACCAATTTCTTGCCTCTTGCTGCAAGTCCTGGCACTTTCATACAGAAAGTGAGAAACAGGATGTGACCTATAAAAGTGTGTATCTAGTGTTCTATCAAAAATTTATTGGCCTGATTGCTACTAATCTCAAGATTTTAAAAGTGGATGATCAAGTTTTAAGCTAAATTTAAGCTAAGCACAGAATTAAAATGCTAAAGCTAACATATAGTATTGTACAAATTTTCATAAGCAGTTTGCTTATGGGCATCCCACATTTGCATTTTCAAAATCTTATTGAATTTGCTTTTTAGTTTGAAAGAAACAAGGCACTAAAGAGTCCTAGTTCCAGGGATTTCGCAATTAGAAAGTTCACAACAATATTAGGGTGTATGAGGGACACAGTGGATGAAGTGTTGATAGAAATTAAAGATATCCATGTCTCACTCATAAGGGGGGGGGGGACATTATTTTTTTTTTTGGGGGGGGGTTAAATAGCCCATGACAAACTGGAGTCAACCAACATGCTAGGCCTAGATTAGGCCAAACGTTGGCACTCTAGCTTCACATATTGTTGAACTATAAACATTGCTTTCTGGGAATTCTGCTAATTTTAAAACAGAAAATATCTGGAGGGCCTCAGCCAATTTACCACTGAATAAGAAATTAAGTATGATTTCCAAAATATGGGGTCTGTATTAATCCATTACTCGATCCAAATACAAACTATTTTTATGTATGAATCCACCTGAAATGTTTCCTGCCTCAAAATAGCTGGGAATTATGCTGCCAACTTTTGCTAATCATGACTCCAGCCTGGGTCCATAAAAACAAACAAACCGGGGGTCATAGGTTGTCAATCACTTGCAATTCAGATCAGAAGGCAATGCCCCACAATGTTGCCAAACTTTCTGTCCGCTGGAAGAAAAGCATTTACATATGGATCTATCAGCATTGTGGAGAGGAGGAATATAACCCAAGCAATGTTTACTTTATTTATGTGAAGATCTTTGGATCTGAAGAGCAGTTTTATTTATAGAAGAAAAAGGAAATATACTGTTAGATATTCAATGGAGAAAAGTCAGTGATGTCATTTTTCCAGGCAGAAAAATGAACAGCCATCAGTGGCTGAAGTTTGGACAGCAGCTTGTAAAAAGAATAGCAGGCACACCTGGCGGCAGTCTTTTACACAGAGCAGAAAAAAGAGATTTTTTTTTTTACCTCTCCACGTTGTCCTGCCTCTTCAATCTAGCCCATATCTAACATATACTTAATTGTTAAGTAAATAATAGGAACAGCTTAAAATATGATAGGGAAGCTTAACATCTACATAACCGGATACCAGAAGCAGGAGAGTTAAAAAGCAGCTATGTGGGCAGTGGGCAGATATGTCTGTAAACAAGGACAAAAGAGACCTGAGATAAGCAATCTCATAAGAAAAAGGAGGCAGAATGATAGGCACAGGCAGTACCTGCCAATTGAGTCAAATTTCTAACCTGCCATACCCTTCCTACTCACTATCTACCCACAGAAATCAGTGCACCTGATACTGCAAAGGTGGGTAGGGAAGCCACCACTCTTTTCCTAATCTCGCTATGTCAGGATTTTAGGGAAAGTAGTTTTTAGCACACTTAGCAGAGATACTGCAGAGGAGAAATATCATCCAGCCTTCTTTTCATCCCAGTAGCAGCTCTACTATAGTGTTAGGTGGAAAGCAAGAAAGTCAAGGAGAATAGTGATGAACAAGTTCACAGGAGTTTGGAGACTTACAAGAAGAGAGTTAGATGGGCACTGTATTGCAACTCCCAAAGTACATGTAAAAATCCAGATTTACTACGACTGACAAGTAAAGTAATAACTAGCAGTCAGCACGGGTTTGTTAAAAACAGATCATGCCAAACCAATCTTATTTCACTCTTCAACACAGTGACTAAATTAGTAGATCAGCAAAATACTGCGGACATAATATATTTCGATTTCAGCAAGGCATTCGACAAAGTAGACCACAACTACTTCTTAGTAAGCTAGAAAAAAGTGGAATAGATAGCACCACCACTAGATGGACTTGCTACTGGCTGGCAAACCGTACTCAACGAGTAGTCCTTAATGGGTCTAAGTCTACATGGAGGGAAGTAAACAGTGGGGTGCCACAAGGTTCCGTCTTAGGCCCAGTACTCTTCAATATCTTCATTAACAACTTAGATGAGGGAACAGAAGGGGAACTTACCAAATTTGCAGATGATACTAAGCTGGCAGGAATAGCTAACACCCAAGAAGATAGGCTCAAGATCCAGGTGGATCTTGACAGACTAGAACACTGGGCCATATCTAACAAAATAAAATTCAATGTAGAAAAAAGTAAAGTCCTACACTTAGGTTAGAAAAATCAAAAGTACACGTATACACTGGGTGAAACCAGGCTCAATAGCAGTAACTGTGAGAGGAATCTTGGAGTCTTAGTGGATAACCAGCTAAATATGAGCTAGCAGTGTGCAGCAGCAGTCAAAAAAGCTAATGCAATCCTAAATTGTATTAACAAAGGGATACAATCAAGATCAAGGGAAGTACTAATGCCACTCTATAAAGCCTTAGTAAGACCACACCTAAAGTACTGCATCCAGGTTTATTCACCACATTATAAAAAAGATATTGAGACTCTAGAAAAAGTAGAGAAGAGCAACCAGGATGATTAGTGGACTGGAAGCTAAAACATACCATGAACGGTTGCAGGAACTGGACTTGGCTAGTCTAGTAAAGAGAAGGACCAGGGGAGGCATGATAGCAGTCTTCCAATATTTGAGCGGCTGCCACAGGGAGGAAGGGGTCAAGCATTTTCTAAAGCGCCTGTAGGCAGTCAAGGAATTATGGATGGAAACTGAACAAGGAGAGATTTAATCTGGAAATAAGGAGAAACTTTCTGACAGTGAGAACAATCAACCAATGGAACAGCTTGCCCTTGGAAGTTGTGGGAGCGCCATCACTTGAAATCTTCTAGAAGAGATTGGACTGCCATTTGTCAGAAATGGTGTAGGGTCTCCCGTTTGGGTGGGGGTTGGACTAGATGACCTACAAGGTCCCTTTCAACTCTGATTATCTGTTATCTGTTATCTGACTCAAGACTGGCTTGAGCTATACTATACTTGGATTAATCTTTACAGGTTTGTACTGTCCAGATGTGTTGAGATGACTATTCCCAGAATTCCTACTCAGGAAATTTTGGCATGCTAGCCAGATATTTTGGGAGTCATTGTATATGGAGGATACAGGGCTATTCAAGTTAGAAGAGAACCAGAAGCACGTTTACAGTTGCTAACCATATCTCCCTATTGAAGTTATGGAACACTCTTAATTGAAAGAGGAATTCCATATAGCTTATGGTGTATACTCATTATTTATTTCCTGAAATGATTCTCGCTGATAGAAAGGCAACACTACTGATTAGGATTTCTCTGAATACCCTTTAAATCTAGTATTGTACCTTTCTCTCTTGACTCTAAAGGTTAGATGTCACTCTTTTTTCCTTGCAGGATGAGAAAAATCAAAATTTTTGATAAAGAAGTTTGAGGAAATACATGGCTGTGACATGTGTTCTGTGCATTGAACGAATGCAACTTCTGTCAGCAAAATCATTGATATAGACCAGGGGTGTCAAACTCGCATCATCACGAAGGTGTCATGTGATATATCATGACTTCCCCCCCTTTGCTAAACCAGGCATGGGTGTGACCAGTGCATGATGCATCTGGCCTGTGGGTTTGACAGCCCTGATGTAAACTGAACAGTGAACTGAGGAAATAACTGTGGGAAACACTACATACAGAGAACAATGACAAAGCCTTTGATGATAAAAAATTAACAAACAAGGGCTGAGTTTTTGTGGTGAAACGTACTTATCTTCCCACACGCTTCTTTTGCATTTACCAATATGCATTTCTTTATAACCACTAAGGAAATAAAAAGACAATCCAAATTCTTCAAAACCAGCAGGTGCTGAAACTAAATTATTTACCCATCATTATATTACCAAAACAGAATGTTTCAGTGTGGGTTTTATCACCCTTTTAAATGTTCATTCAACTACCATTCTGCAAAGTAGGAGTTTTTTTCCCAACAGCAAAGCTGTTCTCCATCCTCACAATTTGTTCTATATAGATTACATTTTAAATCATGTGCTTGTAGTTGCTTCAGATTCTTGTTTGTAAGAGTATAAAACACTTGCATATGTTTTCCACTTCATGTATATTCTCTCCTTATCCCAATTACTGTGAAGTTCTCAGGATCGGAAGAGAAAATTTGCTTCAGATTATGTGGGTCAGCATTTGTGCAGCACCCCTTAGCAACTCTTACAGCAGACAGATTTTCCTGAGATTATGCTGCAGCTTTGGGGAACAGATGTAAATTCCAAGAAAAATAAAGGTACTCAGGGTCTGCAGACTAGCCCTACATCCATGCCACAATTCTGCGTCTCCCCCTGATTTTTTTTTGCCTTTGAATCTGAAGCACTGACCTGCCTTAGAATAAAAAGCTGTACTTTTTGACTAACCATAACAATATATCTAATGTGAGGACATTCTTAAATTCTTTTAGTGGGTAAATAAGGAGTCCTTGATTTACAAACACAACTGAGTCTGGAATTATAGTCATAAGTTATGGTGACTGTTAACCAGGTCACCATGAGTCCATGTCCAATTATGACCATTTTTTGCAGCAGTTGTTAAGTGAATCCATTTTCCCCAACAGGGAGGTTGTTTTTTTCCCTCCAGAAACCACAAGCAAATCCTGGAAACAGGCAAAAAATACTGAAAATGTTGTCAGCTTCAAGTTGGTTGCCAAGTTCTCAAAATGCAATCACATGACTGAGGGAAGGGAAGGTTTGCAACTGTCAGAACTTCAAAAATAGATTGCAAGTAGCTCTGGGGAGGTCCACTGTAACTTCAACTCATCACTAAATGACCAGTGTCTAGGATTTGCTGCTTCAAAGGGATGATTTGATTACGGATATGCAAATGGATCAGAATCAAGTTAGATGGTTTTGACACTGCTGCTACTGTACTGTTGGCTCTTTGCCCAACCTAGTTTCCCAACCTGGCTCCTCCTTGTTTATTGATTGAGGAGGAACCACCTTCCCACTAAGGGTTCCTGACAGCTACAGCAAACACTTTCTACCCCAGCTATATGATCACATCCAGAGATCCTCTATACCAGGCCTGTCAAACTGGCAGCCTGTGCGCCAGATACATAACGCACAGGCCATGCCCAGCCCGGCTCCGTAAAGGCGAAAAGTGTCATGATACATCACAATCTGGCCCATGACGCGATCAAGTGTGACACTCGTGCTCTATACTTTGTCTGGTCCCTCCATAACATCTGCATAGCCTTTTCAACCTGCATCCAAGACCAACTTCCGTGGCCTGCCATCAATATATATCCTCATCTACCACCACTGGAAAGGAAGGAAGGACACACAAAAAATGTTAAGCTCTTTCTTACTAGAGTAGTAAGTAGGCAACCAATGATTTTTCTCACCTCATGATTTTTCTCACCTCAAAGTTTATGGGGGATGCATCTCTGTCTTTTGTATCACTTTCCTCTACGGGTACTAGTATTATTAGATACATTAACTTGAAGAAATGGAAATTATACAAGTGGACCTGCATATCTTTATAATATGTTATACAATGTAACACAGGCTATTATAGTGTGATAAACATAGGTACTCCTTTATTTACAACCATTTAATTAGTGACCCACTCAAAGTTTCAAGAAGTCCTGGCATGCAATGGTTAGAATGCAGTCAAGGTAATCCTTGACTTACGACCACAATTGAGCCCAACATTTATGTTGCTAAGTGAGAAATTTGTTAAATGAGTTTTGCCCCATTTTACGACTTTTCTTGCCACACTTGCTAAGTGAATCATTACAGTTGTTGAATTAGTAACACGGTTGGTAAGTCAGTCTGGCTTCCCCCATTGACTTTGCTTGCCAGAAGGTCGCAAAAGGGAACATGTGACCCTAGGACACTGCAACCGTCATAAATATGAATCAATTGCTAAGCATCCGAATGTAAATTATGTGACCATGGGGATGCTGCAATGGTCATAAGTATGAAAAGTGGTCATAAGTCACTTTTCCCAGTGCTGTTGTAACTTTGAATGGTCACTAAATAAAGTCGAGGACTACCTGTATTGCAGGGAAAACTCTGCTTGCAGCCTGGAGTATGATCTCAAAGGGGCTCGAGGTTGACTCAGCCTTCCTAGAGGACCTAGATTGTTTGTGGCAGCATGCCGACAGTGTAATTAACCCAGAGAGGACTGTAAATTACTATGGGGCTGTATATAAGTGCTAGGTGCTATTGCTATTCAATAGCACTGAAGAAAGTGACTTGCAACTGGTCGTCACACTTACAACCATGGTAGTGTCCCTATGGTCACGTGATCAACATTTGCATACTTTGCAACCAGCATGTATTTATGAGCAGCATCCCGGGGTCATGTGTTTGCCATTTGTGACCTTCCCAGCAGGCTTCCAACAAGCAAATAAGCAAATTACTGTATAATTAACTGAACATATGTGGTAAAAAAGATGGTAAAATTGTATTACTTAACAACCTCACTTAGTAACAGAAGATCCCATCCCAACTGTGGTTGTAAGTCAAGGACTATTTTTATACATACATACATACATACATACATACATAGTGATAACACAAAAATTGTTTAAAAAATGCACTAGACTAGAACATAATGTACCTTCATTAATAAGCCACATTAACACGACTTATATGAAGAAAAACAAATGGTCAGGGAATGGAATTCCTAGTAAATGCTTACTTTTTAATAAACTGTTTGGATATTGTCTATTTTAAATTCAAGTAGGGCACTTCCTGCATTGTTCAGTATGATTTTCCTGTTTATTTATCCTCTGTGGATAGCCTGAAGGTTGTTGCAAAATAACTAACACAAAGGAAGATTTAAATGTGAATCTTAGTTTCATTTCCCTTCCTCCAGGCACAGTTTAACATTAAATGAATCCATCTTCCATTTGCTTTGCAAGACCAAGCATTTTGTTTGTGGAAAGTCCAAAGTTTGAGTATTTTACATTTTTGAAAGATTAGAAGTATCAGAAAGAACAGAAAATCAGAACACTTCCTGTCTCCCAAATTTTAGATAAACTATATGAGGAAAGGGACTGACAAATAACTTCATTTAAATAGCCGACAATACCAAATATTCTGCAATGTGTATTAGAGAAGGATTAATTATTTTCTATACTGTATGCCTGGATTTTCTTATTCCTAGCATTTTCCTGCAAGATTAAAAATATCAATGCAGATAATTTTTTGTTTGACAGTCTACGTCAGGGGTGTCAAACTCAAGGCCCACGGGCTGGATCGGGATGCAAAAATCTAGTCTGTGGGGCTGCCCCCAAAACAGCGAAGGAATGGCCCACATTGTTTCTGCCAGCAAAAATGGAGCTTGGGTAAGTCTGTAGGAGACCATTGCGGCTAAAAATGGGGCTCGGGGGGTGGGGTGCATGCGGTCCCCCCACGCTCCATTTTTGTGGGCAGAGGGTTGCAGGAGGCTGTCGCAGCCGAAAACAGAGCTCAGGAGCCCATTTTCACTTAACAGATCACTCGGGCCACCATAGGCGCTTCCAACACAAGTGACCTCAAGCTGGCCATGCCCAGTGGTCACAAACCCCTGATCCCCCCAAAATCAAACACAACCCTGATGTGGCCCTCAATGAAATTGAGTTTGACATCTCGGGTCTACATTAAGTTATTTACTCAGAATTCCGTATATTCTATCAGGGGAATCTGTTTACACTACCTAGGAGATTATTTACTACCACATCTTAGCACTGGAGGAGGAAATTCTTGACTGTATTTAAGAAAAAGAATTCAGCTAGCATTTTTAATAAATGCTTATTAACTGCATAACAGACAACCACAAATGAAAGGTCTATATAGAAACTCTTCTGCAAAAATGATTACTTTTATGCATCGCTGTGATGAATTTGAAGAAAATCCCAAAGCTGGGGTAAACCTGTTGTTTGTCTGCGGTTTTATTCATTTTCTATTCTTAGGTAAGTAAGCAAAAAATGCATATCTCTTTCAATAATGTGGCATGATGTACAAAGAATTAAAACAACAGAATTCAAATATTGTGCTAAGCCATAATGTGATTTGATTGATTTTGACTTATTTATTTATTTATTTATTTATTTATTTATTTATTAATTCCATTTATATACCGCCCTTCTCCCAAGGGACTCAGGGCGGTGAACAGCTCATCTAAAACCCCACAGAAAATACAAAAGTTAAAAAATATTAAATTTAAATCGGCTGCGTAATAAGACTAAGAAACCCCCCCCCACCCTTAAAACCCAATTTAGAATTAAAAATGGAGACCAAATTTAAAATCATTTTCTCAGCCCAGGCCGGCCTGCTCAAAGAGCCAGGTCTTCAACGCGCGCCTGAAGGCCCTCAGGTCCGTGCCGGTACGAAGTTCCGGTGGCAGAATATTCCAGAGGGCGGGGGCACCCACAGAGAAGGCCCTACTCCTTGGCGCCGCCAGACGACACATAGCGGCCGACGGCACCCGGAGCAGACCCTCCCTGTGGGAACGCACCGGCCTGTTGGAGAACGTTGGCAGAATGCGGTCCTGAAGGTAACCTGGTCCCATGCCATGGGTCGCCCTAAAGGTCAAAACTAGAACCTTGAAGCGAACCCGGAGAGCCACCGGCAACCAATGCAGCTCGCGCAGGAGAGGCGTCACATGGGCGCTTCGTGACGCCCCCATGATCACCCGCGCGGCTGCATTTTGCACCAACTGGAGTCTCCGGATGCTCCCCGCAGGGAGCCCCATGTAGAGGGCATTACAATAGTCCAGGCGAGAGGTGACAAGGGCCTGAGTGACTGTGCGCAAGGCGTCCCGATCCAGGAAGGGCCGCAACCGGTAGATCCGACGGATCTGATGAAACGCCCCCCTGGAGACGGCCGCGATGTGATGTTCAAGTGACAGCCGTACATCCAGGAGGACACCCAGGTTGCGAGCCCTCTCTGTGTGACAAATTGTATGTACTCTGTCAGTATAGTGTTAAACCATTGTTTATAGTTTAGCATGCTGTGCAGATTTAGCCAATTGCAAATTAATTAATAATAGTTAAAACAACCTATGAATTGATACTATGCATGAATCCAGTATCTTTGAAAAGTTTCAGTACTTTTGCATATTCCTCCTGTTGCTGCTAAGTTACTGGACCAGTTAAGACCAATGAATGCAATATTATTGAATCAAAAACATCAAGTTCCTTTGCCTATAATATCTTCCCTCTCAATTTAATCTAACTTTTTATTATACTGTAGGTTTTTATTTTAATTTTGTAATTGTGTTGCTTTGTAATGGTTTGTTTCCTTTCACCTTCAAAAGCTTTGCCAACTCACTGCTTCCAGTTACTTATAAAGTAATAAAAAGGGTTTTTTAAAAAAAATTGAACAAATAGCAGCCTCCCCTTGTTTAAGTCTCTTGCCTATACAGTTAAGTCTACCACCCATGCAGTTCAGGTGATGGAACACTTCTTTTCTGTTGCTCATTTGGCCTAAAATAATATTTTAAAAACTTATACATAGCTATCAAATCTTTCCATACTTACCTATGAAAAGAACTTACCTTTGACTGCTCTAAATTTCCTATTCATCATTTTCAATCTTAGTTTGCTTTCCATTCCAGTTAAAATGATTCTAATGATTTACCTTTCTCAGAGTGAAATATCTCCAACAATGTATTTGGACCAGGGTTTTTAATTATAATTCAGATTACCATAAAATAATTAAACAGTTCACATATTATATTAATCCATATTGTGATTTGTCCATTTATGACTTCCATGTTGTGTGAACATGTAGTGCAAACATAGTTTCTTTTTACTTTTACCATGGAAAATACGATGCAAATTGCCACATACTTCTTACGGGTTGTACAGATAGTCCTCGACTTAGGAACATAAATTTGGGTTCAATAGTGGTCATAAGTGAGAAATTTGTTGAGTTTTGCCCCATTTTATGACTTTACTTGCCACATTTGTTAAGTGAATCATTGCAATTGTTAAATTCAGACATTGTGGGTACTTCATCAACAGAATTTTTAAAGAAGAGACTGGACAGTCAATTGTTTGAAATGGTATAGGATCTCCTGCTTGAAAAGGGGGATGGACTAGAAGATCTCCAAGGTTCCTTCCAGCTCTATTCTGATTCTGAAATTAGTTACACCATTGTTAAATAAATCTGGCTTTCCCATTGACTTTGCTTGTCAGAAGATCACAAAAGATGATCACATGACCCTGGATACTGCAATCCAGGGGTGGGATTCAACCATTGTTACTACCGGTTAGGTGATTAGGTTTTGCGTGCGTATGCGCACTTTGCACACGTGTGTAATACACCTAAAGCTGTGGCACCTGGACAGTTGATAAGCATTGCACGCGGGTGCACAGCATTTGAAAAAGCACTTTACTGCTTTTTCAACCTCAGCTGTGCTGCGCAAAGCAGCTGAGGTTGAAAAAGCAGGAAATAAAGGACAGTAAGAGCCTAGGCGGGTGAGTGGGTCAAACATCAGCAAACACAGAACCAGTTCAGTGTCTGCTGCTCTTCAGAGCTACCATTTCTATAGAGCCGGGCAGAACCAGTAGCATTCCACCCCTGCTGCAATGGTTATAAATGTGAACCAGTTATCAAGGATCTGAATGTAAATCGCATGACCATGGGGATCCTGCAATGGTCTGAAAAATGGTCACAAGTCATTTTTTTCAGGGCCATTGTAACTTTGAATTGTCACAAAATTAACTGTTGTCAGTTGTGGACTACCTGTACTTGGTTTTAAAATACTATCCTATAAATGTTAAAACTAATGGCCAACCACGTTCAAAAAACCTTGCTGAGAAAACTCCAGGGACTTTTTTTGGTGTAGTTCCCCAGGAATCAAAAGCTGACTAAAAGGCAGAAAAAGAACCAAGCCAGAATTCCACACAGAGCACTATTTAAACGACCACAGTTTAGTAGGTTGTGAGAATCCAGTCAGTGGTTGGATTTATCTAATATGAATGGTAATTCCAACATAATATGGTTTGTCGTTCCAGATTAATCCTGAAAATTGGATTGATTACGCCATGGTTAGGTTACTCCTAAGTCACCCTGTTTGACGGATTCCTCAAAAGTTTCCCTCTTTCCACACCAAGAGTCCTTCCTTCCCATTTAACGGCCACACCTGATCAGCCTCTGCTCGGAAGCCTCCTGAACAGCTGAAGAAATGACGCGACTGCGTGCCAGGCCAGATATGCAAATGATGTAATTACCGAGAAAGAGCTGGCGCTGTACCCCAACCCCAGCTCCGCTCCTACACTGAGTCTTGCTTGCCATAGAGATACGCCATGCCAGTTCCAGAGCGTCGCAAACAAGAACCCGGAAGTCGGCCTCGGATAGTGGAGTTCTAACGCTCTAGGTTGCGGAGGGGGGGGAGGGGGAAAGAAACAACATAATTCTTTTTCACCCCCTCACCGTTAAAGAGTTGAAGAATGGCGCAAACGGAGTGAGTGGTTTCTCTTTAAGGGCTCTGAGTGTGGGGGAAGAGGCGTGGAGGTGGGAATTCCTCAGGGGGTGGGGTTAGTGGTGGTTTGCGCTGGGTGAAAGGCCGCGAGGCTTCCACCCCCGCATCATTAGCCTAAAATGATGTGAGGGGAAATCCACGCCGGGCCGCCCTTAATGGAATCCTCACAGAGCAGTCGTTCTCATTTCGTGTCATCCCACCGACCCCCGGGCCTTTCCAGATATGGGAGGTTACGATCCCACCCGCCATCCTGGCCTTTCCAAGCAGGTGTTCTTCTTTGGGTGACACACGTACGACTCTGCTGACACTTCGGCTGTCATTGCTGGGGTGGCTGGTTGGGGGACGGAGTCGAGCCCGTCTGAAGAACCCGATTGGGGAAGGCTGGGTGGGGAGGTGGATGGGTGATGCTGTCCCGTCCCCGGCAGATGTAAACAAGAAATTGAAAGTGTGTAGAGATTCTCACAGTCATCCAGGTCAGGGGTCTCCAACCTTGACCACTTTAAGCCTGGGGGACTTCAACTCGATTTCTGGGAGTTGAAGTCCCCCAGGCTTAAAGTGGCCGAGGTTGGAGTCCCCTGATCCAGGTCATGGTTATCCCAAAAGTGCTTTTTTTTTTCTCCAGGAGGTAACTGGACTTCCTTGTTTTTTTCTTTTGAAGACCTTTTGTCCAAGAAGCTTCTTCAGCTCTGACAGGATAATGGGGAATGGAAGGATTTATATTACTTACAGACAGCTGGTAATCTGCATCCTTTTTGAGCAAGAGTCTTCGAACTTGGAACTTTAAGACTAGTGGACTTCAACTCCCAGAATTCCTGAGCTTAACATGACTGGAGGAGGAATTCTGGGAGCTGAAGTCTATAAGTCTTAAAGTTGCCAAGGTTGGAGGCCCCTGTTTTAGAGGGTTGTTGAAGCACTTGGAGGTTTATCTTATGAGCCTCGATGGCACAGTGCAGTACTGCAGGCTACTTCTGCTGACTGCAGTTTGGCAGTTCGAATCTCATCAGGCTCAAGGTTGACTCAGCCTTTCATCCTTCCCAGGTGGGTAAAATGAGGGCCCAGATTGTTGGGGGCAATATGCAGGCTCTGTAAACTTCTTAGAGAGGGCTATAAAGCACTATGAAGCTGTATATAAATATAAGTGCTATTGTTATTACTATTTGTGCCCTCAGAGTCACCTGAGTAGTGCTCCTAGTTCCTGTAATCTGCAATTTTTCTCTCTGGAAATCCATTGCTATTCCCCCACCGCTCAAGGGTGTTCATCCCAAATTGTTAAGCTAAAAGTCTGTAGAGATTCTCAGTCATTCTCAGATCATAGTTGTTACAAAGGTGCAAAAAAGCATCTTTGGGAGAAGAAGTTGAAAGGGGTCTTCATTGTTGGAGGTGTGGAAGGCTGAGTCGTTTCTCAGGCAAGTTTCAGGAAATGTATAATATATTGATTCCTATGGAGATTCTCAGTCATCCAGGTCATGGTTGACCCAAAGGTGCTTTTGTTTTCAAGAGGCAACTGGACTTTTTGGTTTTGGTTTGTTTTTTTCTTTGAAAATGTTTCGCTTCTCATCCAAGAAGCTTCTTCAGCCCTGAAGTCCAGCTGCCTCTTGAAAAAAACATCTTTGGGTTAAGCTATTGATATATGAAAACTAGTTTTAGCCTTGTGGTTTTATTAGCAAACTAGAAAGCAGGAGACTCTGAGTTCAGGTCCTGCCTTAGCTATCTGTGAAAGCCAGCTGGGTGACCTTGGGCCAGTCACACGCCTTTTCATGGGGTGGTTGTGGGGGAAATAGGAGGAATTACTGAGTTATTTGTAAAAATAATAAAGGCGGGATACGAATAAATACATATTGACCATGATATGATAATTATTTGTAAGCAGAGCAACCTAAGTGGAAGAGGAAAGATATATTGCCAGGTCATGAAAAGAAAGTTGCAATGAAACTTACAGGTTACAATGATAATTAAAAAAATAGAATCCTGTTTTGCTTATTGGATATTAGCACAAGAATTATAGCATTACTTCAGATTTTGCATTAGTGCAAAAATATGAACAAACACAATTGGTCTTATATGAAATGTTTCTCTCATTTTTTTTATTGTTAAAAATACTTGGTATTTTTATATTGAATGTATCCGTATTTGGGATATTGAAGGTATTACAGAATTGAAAATTGAAATTTGCCAAACAAAACTTTACATATATAACTATAACTATTAAATATAACTACCAGCACAGATAATAATATACTTATTAGTCTATGGACCTAAATAAAAAAGTTAGTTTGGTATAGTGATTAAGGCACCAGGCTAGAAATTGGAAGATTGTATATTCTACTTCTGGATTAGGCAAAAAGCTATCTGGGGTGACATTGGGCCAGATATTGTCCCTTAGCCCTAAAAAGGAAAACCACTATGCAAAATATACAAGGACCTGTCCAGGCAATTGCCAAGAGTCAATCTGTGAAGACACAAAACGAAGATCAATAAAATAAGGCTAATCTGGAGTCCTCTATATCTTTTAGTTGAAAAAATATTTGCTTTGATATTTTTCACCAAAATATCTATGGTAGGAGATGCTAGGTTGTCTATCCTTCCACAAACTGTTCTCAACATTGAATGAATAAAATGAAATAGTTCATACATTAATTATCATGAATAAGAGAAGATAATTTTGACCTTAGTGCCTTGAGCCCAAGTCAACACTTTGTTTATCCATGGATTGTCTCCAGTTGACCTCATGTACTGCATCAGAAATGTTATTTGCTTGTAGGCAAATTCCTTTTTATTCAAGCCATGATAAAAGAAGCAGACTTTCAATGCAGAGAAGTGTTTAAGGTTCAAGAATATGCCATTCTTTTATTTACTTCTGTGCTAATGTCCCAAAGGTGCTTTTTCAAGAGGCAATTGGACTTTCTTTTCTTTTTTTTGACAATGTTTAGCTTCTCATGCAAGAAGCTTCTGGATGATGGGGAAGCTTCTTGGATGAGAAGCAAAATATCTTCAGGGAAAAACAAGAAAGTCCAGTTGCCTCTTGAAAAAAGTACCTTTGGGACAACCATGATCTAGATGACTGAGAATCTCCATAGACATTCAGTGCTAATGCTAAATATCATACTATCCTCTGCATTAGAAGAGGATACAAAATAAAAAATAATTCTCCACATTTAGAGGGGGATGTAGATTAATATATACAGTTAGTCTTTCTCCTCTCTGGGATAATTGATCACAAACATTTTTTACCTTTATTCTTGATCTAATACATTGTGAAAGCTCTTTGTTCTTGAACTTCACTGTTTTGGGTTTTCATGTTTTCATGTTTTTTTAATTATCTTTCAAATGAATAGTTCCATCATGGTGCATGAATAGAAGTACCAAGACATATTTATCTCTATTGCCCATTCTTTTACTGATGTGGCAAAGTCATCTAATTCCATCCCTATTGTATGTCACAGAAAACAATTAAAAACATTTTTCATATCATCTTCCTGCAATTAGATGTGCCATGATTCTTGTTTCTTGTTTGTACTGTTTCTGAACTACATTGCTGCAAACTCCATCAAGGTTGCCAGAGTTGATAAGAATTGAAATCAAACAGTATCACACATGCATCAAGCCTCCTTGGACCACACACTCCTTCATTTAAGGACTTCTTGTTTTAGATGTGACACAAGATCACTAATGTTCTTTTTTTTTTTTTGAGAAAAACTCTTGGTTCTGTAAAAGAAATCAATAATTCTCTAAGTACCTTGTTGAGATCTGAGGCAAAAGTCATTACATTGCCCCTGCCTCATCCAGAATTAGACAAGTGTTACTGGATGCTCAATACAAATCCACATATCTTATTGTTGAGGCTGTATGATAATGGCCTTAGTTATATAATTTCACTACATGTTATCACATTATGCAAGACAAGCAATCAAGGGCATATCTAACTCAGTTATTCTTTCCTGCATTATTCAGCATATTAGCATGAGTATACTGTGAATTAGCAATATCTTTGCATTGCATATGGAATGCAAAACTCAGAAACCTTAATCCTAACCCTAACCCTTTTTGTCAGCATGTAAGCAAAGGGGTAATGAGAATGTAGAACTGTAGTTGTGAAGAAAATCTGAATCAAAATAAAGGCTTTTTAGAACTCATCTTTAAATTGTCCAATTTTGACTGTTTTCTCTTGATTTTGGATTTTGAGGTATGCTTGGTCTTGTACTAAATTTTAGGACATCTGAGTGTACCGTCTGTTCCTTGGAGAGCCATAAGAACTGTGCAGTATAGACTATAATAACTATCCCATAGCTATTACTGATAATTTAGAACACTAATATAATATGCACTCTTCAGTCCTGAAGAAGTTCAGTCTCTTAGGCACTCTTTGTTTTTTCTAGAATCTAGTTATGTATTTGTAGGTATCTTTATTTCTATTTTGCTTTGATGCCTTTACTCTTAAAAGCGGTAAATGTTCCTTCTGTACTCTTCACACACAGTTATTTTAATCATTTCACTGCAATAGTTTCCTAAGAGGTTTTTGAGTCATGGTACATATGCTGCAATTATATAAGACCTATAATAAAGCACAGTTCTTTTCAGGTGGGTTAATGTTAGGCAGTTGTTTCTTAAATAGTAGTTTTTTCAAGTTTTCTGTGTTTTAGACATTGCTTTATTTTTAATCCTGTTTCTATGCAGTCTGACTTGGTTTGCGTTCTCTTACAGCTTCCCAAATGTGACCCATGATGTATTCAATTTCACCCTTCATACCACCCTTGCCCTCACCACAAAACTAGTGCTTCCTACACCTGCCAAACCAATCCTTCCAGTACAAACTGGCGTCCAGGCTCAACAAGAAGAACAGTCGAGTGGCATGACTATATTCTTTAGTCTCCTTGTATTAGGTAATCTCTTATTAATTACTTTTGATAGCCGTCATGGAAAAATGAAGGTTGTCAGACACAATTCCAGTTATGCTTTCTGATCTGTAATGCCAGTATGAAGAAAAAGTGGAATGGATGAGTTGTTTTTTAATTTCCAAGGTAGAAGGAAGCAGATGTGAACATTTCTGAAATAAAATTTGCATACATTTTTACTCATGAAGGGTGGTGTAGTGACTCAGTGGTTAAGACACTGTGTTTGTTGGCTAGAAAGCCGGCAGCCCAGGTTCGAGATCTGAGCACCACATGACAGGGTGAGCTCCTGTCGTTGCCCCAGTTCCTGCCAACATAGCAATTCAAAAGCGTGCAAATTAGAGTAGATAAATAAGTACCACTTCAGTGGGAAGGTACTAACGCTCTGTGACATCATGCTGGCCACATGACCATGGAAATGTCGTCGGACAGCGCTGGCTTAATGGCCTTAAAACAGAGAAGAGCACCACCCCTTACAGTCGTCAGTGATCAGCAGAAAAAAATACACAGGGACTCCTTTAGCTCTTTATTTTTTTGCTTATGCATATAAGTAGCAGGACTGTCAAATTTCACATGGTTAGAGCAGGAACAGAAAATATTTCATTTATCAAAAGCTACACTTTGGGGCTGGGGGATTTTTTTTTTCATTTTGTTACTCATTAGGATAAATTGAGTTTGAAAAGATTATGCTATATGAATAAGTATAGTCATAAGTTTCCAGAAAGCTTCTTTGGCAGGGTGTGGGCGGTTGGAGAATTGCAACTTTTTCTAAGAGTTTTGATTTCCCTCTTATGATGGAAAACTGTACTGTCAGTGTTCATTTGTGTTGTCAGAATGGGATATGAGTAACCAAATGAGATATGAAATAAGCAATTCAGAAATCCCACATGGCTCATGGGTGATCTGTATCTTGTTTAATTCCCCATGCAGGAGATTTTGACAAATGTTATCTGTAGTTTGCTAAATGTTTACAGATTCTTGATGATCTCGTCTGTCACAAACCACTCTGTGTGCCCATGGGTCTTAGTGCATTATGTGAAGCTTAAATCTTCTGGAAACAGCATCATCCTATGTATTAAATAGCACATTTAGCTAAATGTAACCTGCGCCCCATTGGCTACTCTAACTATTTAGCAAACTATTATGGCTGCACATGAAAGTAGCTAATGGCTGCATACAAATCATGAAAATGTAAATATTTTAAGTTATATAATGTGTAAGTGCAATTAAAGGCTGCATTCTTCCTTTTGGTTCAGCCGTGTTGTGTAAAATTTGTAAATCATTAATTATGATTTAATATAGTATGTAGCAGAGGTATTCAACCAGTTCGCACTGGCTCAGGTGAACCAGTAGCGGTGATTTGGTGTGGGTTGCCAAACTGGTGGTGACCCCTGGCTTGCCATGCCCCCGACCTGGTCGCCCAGTCACCCACTTGTCCCGGTTGCTCTTCTAGCTTTCCCTACCACGTGGCGGCCGTGTTGTAGCTCGGCAGATGTCCCAGGGCTTCTGCACATGCTCACTGTGTGCAGCTGCTACACATGCAGTGCGCATATGCAGCAGCCCCGGGACATCCGCCTGCCTGCCTGTATTCCCAGAGCATGTTCTTCTGGTGGACGCGCTTCTTCTGGCCTGGCCCTAGCAGGTGGGTGGGCAGATGTCCCGGGGCTTCTCGCCCCCTTTGTCGCAAGATGCCTACAATTCCTGTATGCTTTTTTCAGTGTGGCTGCTGGACTGCAGGTAGGGGGTGGGTGACTAGGGAGCATAACTCTTTGTCACCCCCATGGTTCCTTTGCCTGCCACCCCTTCCCTCTCCTGCCCTCAGCCCCTTTGTTGGACCCGGAACAATTGCCCCTGGTTGGTCCACCATGCCTGCCCGGTCATACCCGTGTGCGGCAACAGGCGTCATCATTTTGAAATTGAGGGAGAAGTTGGGGAAGGAGGTGGGGGGTCCTGCATTGGCCAGCACAGGCGCGCCGCTGAGAAGCAGGGAAGTGGCCTTCTAGTGATCCGACCCGCATTCAGACTGGCAGGCCACAGGAAGTCAGAGCACTGAGGGATAGGGGGATTGCCAGCGGAGCCGCCCTCTCCTCGCCGAATTGGGGCCATTTAGGGTAGTCCTAGGAATTGGGTGAGTCGAGCCACGGCTAGTTGCCTTCTTAGCTCAGGGAATGGCCATTTTCTGCAGGAGGAGGACTGCGTAGGCGGGTGGTCTACCTGAATGACTCCTCTGGTGTCTTCGCTGGATTATTTTGACACAAGAGAGCGCAGCTAAAGGCACTGCTGTCGCACATCATCCCAGGCCTCACCCCACGTCTCCATAAAGCCAACACCAAAGAAGTGGGTGTTCAGGTGAACTCTGAGTGCAATGCTCACTCGCTTTTTTGTCAGACAAATTTAGGTCACTAAGAATTTCAGACTTTTTGTTGGGGCTTCTATTTCAGGTTCTTGGTATAAAGAATATGAGTTTCAACAAGTACCTTCAACCCTTTTTCCTAGGTTTGACTAAAATCACAGCTTAAGTGTTCTAACAAGAAAGATCCCTGTAAGAATATAAATGCAATACAAAGCTACTTTTTAGTTTTAATGTAATTGCTTTTTTGTGCATCTCTCAATGTGGAAGAATTTATATCATTCTTTAGAAATGTTTTGTTAAGAGAATTAGTTGAACAAGATTAGAATTGGATCATTGCCAATTTGAACTGTGTGAATGTCCTGAAATTAATGATCTTTCCAGAAAGAAGGTTATTTGTGTGTCTGTTTACATTGATGCTCTGTATGTTTATGGTAGTTTCTAGAAAACAAAATACAAAGGAATTCCCTGTATAAATTAATCATTTATAAAATTCCATTACAGAGAATTGTGTGTAGACTGAATGGAGCAGATCAGTGTTCCAAACCCATGTAGCTTATTGAATTAATTTTGAAAGAAAATTGCTTCATCTTTTATTCAGTCATGACAGTGTGTAACCTGAGTACATAACTCAGTACATACTTAATTCTACTTAATTAAATCCTGCAATTGCTTTCTTAATTTCAGACATAAAATTAAAGGGTATTGTACCTTAATTGCACTTGGAATGTAAAGGCATGTTTCTTTTATTTTTCCTTAAACTTTCTTTTGCAGAAGGGATTATCATATTTTAGTTCTATTCGTACTTCTTCGTGAACTCAAGGTGACATCTTTTTGAATAAATAGTCTAGAATTAGAGTGAGCTTCTTCATAATATGCAATTATATAATCCAGACATAGCTGACATAGGAAAAATTGTTCCCAGGATTGGGATCCATTAAAGCAAATCCATTAAATTTTGGTTCTGAGTTTTTGAGAGCCCCAAGTGTAAAAATAATGATAAATATTACTAACAATATAATAGAGAAATGTTTATCTAATAATGAGAGAGAATATTTTAGCCCTTTCTTTCACTAGATTTTCATAGCATCATAAGAGTTATTTATTTCCTTTTCTTTGATATTTTTCCTTGATTCAATTTACCTTTATGTGAACTGGGTAATTCTATTTGAAAGATATATTTATACAGTCTGTATATATTATTTAGCTTTCCATTACTGTTTCTGGTTGTATTTTCACAAAACTGTTTGTAAGCATTGTTTATCCTGAAAATCCAGTTGTCAGTTTGAATGATTGTTTATACCATCATAGCCTAGTGCATTTTGGTTGAATTGAATTACAGTTTCTATTTTAATAGTGGTTGATCTTTTGTAAGTATGGGAATTATTCTGGGGAAAAAAATCTATGATGATATCTCATGGGGTATCATGTGAAACAATACTGGGATGTCAAACTGGATTTCTTCGAGGACTGATCAGCATTGTACTTCTCTGCAGGCCAGCCAGTTGGGAGGCATGGGGAATGGGACAGATACGTCCAGCATCCTGCTAGCCAAAATGGGGTGTGGAGGACTGCTCGTCATTCCCCACCCCTGTGCCTCATTTTGGCTGCCATACACCATAGACCAATCCTTTGCTATTTCCAGACTGGCCCCGCGGGCCAGATTTAAGCACTTTGCAGGCTGAATGTTGCCTGCGGGCCTTGAGTCTGACACCCCTGCTGTATAAGAAAAAAAAGGATTGAATAAATATAGTCCATACCTTTTTTAAACAACGCTTTATCCTTTGCCTTTAGAGAGAATTAATGTCTGGCCACCAAGACCAACTTAATATTTGAAAATTAAATTAAATGTGATATATAAAGCTAAAGAAAAAAAGATGATGTTGTGAAAGAAAGTGCTCTCTCTACATGGCACAAAGATATTTTTCCTTTTTACAGTTGGCATCATGAACTATTCCTGAGTACGGTAAAATTATTTTGAAAACAGCCAGTTCTACTATCCCCACATCCTCCTGACAGTGGTTTTGTACCCATGTGTTACCTCTTTACAGGTACTGCTCAACTTACGACCACAATTGAGTCCAAAAGACAGTTGTTAAGTGAGTTTTGCTCCATTTTACAAGCTTTCTTGCCACAGTTGGGTAGAAATTGCTCTTTTTTTAAATAAAAAATTCAATATTTACATGCATGGTATGTTGTGAGTTAATTTTGTGAGTTTGCTTGCTAGCAAATTTTATGTGACAGATTGTGCTAGCCAATGGCAGATAGATAGATCTCTGAATGAATCTGTGATTCTGTGAGCAACTCAATCTGCCTGCCTGCTTTGGTTGCTCTTTTTTTGTAAAACATTCAATATTTATATAAATATTTATACTATTTACATACAAGCCATGGCCAGCCAGTCACATGACCACTAAACCACACCCACAAATTAGGCCATGCCCACAGAACTGGTTAGTGGTCCCTGGGATTTAAAATTATGAGTTTGATGGTCCCTGAGGTCCAAAGGTTGGCAACCCCTGCATTATTATACCTGAGGTCCAGTGCTTGTGGGAAAGCACTCAGGGCATAGAAGGCCTATATTTATTTATTTGGAAGCATATGACTTTATATAGCTTCCCCCATTACCAAATGATTTATTAAAAATGACCTAGACAATTTTCTAAAAAAAATATTGATATGGAGAAATAAACACCAAAATAACCTCTAAAATAATTGGTTATGGGCAAACGTGGCTACTTGGGTAATCTCTTTCTCTCCTTTGCAACTTTTTTTTTTCTTGTTGAATGAGTCTTTCTCACTTGACTGTTGTATCACTTGTCACAGTAATATCACATGCTATGTCCAATAATATACTGTACTAAACGCAGCCCCCATTATCACATGAGACGTGAGTTGCATTTCTCCTGAGACAGGATGTTGTGATTTGATTGCTGAATTGCTATTAGATTTTTCTTGTTCAGAGTTGTCAGATTCTGTCCACATCCAATTTCCCCCAAATGGTCTTAGCGTGTGATTTTATGCCATGCATCATCTTGTGCTATGCAATAGTGGTTCTGGCCATTATAGACATGTCAGAAGAAGTTATATCGCCACTGGATTTGGGTTTTTTTTTTTCATGCTGTTAACAATTCTGTATAAGGCCTTTTTGAAGAAGCCTGGCTGGAATGGCCTAGTTTGATGAATTCATCAAATACTTCAATAACTTACATATTTATCTAACTTTGCTAAACGTACTCATTACAATACTCCCTGCTTTCTCTTATTTTCTGGGACATTTGCGGAGTTTTGCAGACTTTCTTACAACCTCCTTCCTTCCCCACCTCCTTTTTGGTGAATATTGGCTGCTTCTCCTTGGTTTAGTGTTACTAGCATGAGGCTACTGTTGGTTTGGATGCCCTGCAAGTTTTGAATTCCAAAACATTTTTTGGATTAAAACAAATATTTACTGTTTCTATTGTTACTTATGAAATGCATCCATTGTGTAAATGTGCTGTTTAAAGATGGAACTCTTTGTTAGTTAAAAACCTTGACAGAGCAGAAGTAGAAAAGAAAAGTAATTTCTATTTCCGGAAGGTAAAAAGATTTGTTTTTTTTGTTTGAGAAGAGTGTCAATTTCTTTATGGGGTGGGCTGGTTTTCTAAATATAAGAAGCTAAAACCCAGAGGACAATTTGTTCTCAGATCTCAGCAGGAGAGACTATTTCCTGGAAGTTAACTTCCTCCAAAATAAACTAGTATTTACCTTCTGATATATTGATTGGATAGAATGTAATTTATTTAGGTAAAATCCAGTGCATGGTTGGTCTAGGATGCTCTCTGGATAAAATAACTTCATGCGTTGGGCATTTTTTTTCCAGTTCACTGGGAGAAGAAGTGACTTCTTTGATTGGGTTATGGCTGTGGTTACCTGATATGCTGTGCAAAATATAAAACTTTTTGACAGGCAAATTTGCACGGTTGTTGTTTATCTTCTCATAAAATGCTTTTCTGAAAGTTGATTTAAAACCTTTTAAATCTGGATTCATTTTTCTCACTTGTGTACCACATCAGATTTGAATCAATTGGATAGAAGTAACAACTGTATCCATGTATATCAGAATGAATTATATCACAAAAATGCCATGAAAATAAATGCCTGAGCTATACAAGTAATCCTCGATTTACAACAGTTCATTTAGTGACTGTTCAAAGTTGCAACAACACTGAAAAAAGTGACTTATGACTGTTTTTCACATGATCTTTGAAGCATCCCTATGATCATGTGATCAAAATTCAGTCGCTGGGCAAATTGTTCATAGTTACGACCGCTGCTGTGTCCCAAGGTCATGTGATCACCTTTTGCAACCTACTGGCAAGCAAAGTCAATGGGGAAACAGTCATTCACTTAACATTTGTGGCAGGGAAGGTTGCAAAATGGGGCAAAACTCACTTAACAAATATCTCACTTAACAACAGATTTTTTTTGTGGTCGTAAGTCCAGGACTACCTGTAGTGCTAGGAGGGTAACCTTTGCAAGTAAAAGTACTGCATTTTACTAAGAAAATTTTATTCATTTATTTAACAAATTTATATAGCCACCCAACTCTCAAATAGATGACCTTGGGCCGTTTACAACATTAAAAAAAATCCATCATATAATAAAAACCCATCAAAAAAAACATCCCCACACCTCCTGGCAACCATTAGACAGTGAAATCAGCTACTTGATCGGTTCCATTTCCCATTCGTGGTCTCCAGGCCTGCTTAAGAAACCACAGGAAAAAACAAGAAGTTGGGAGGACAATTGCACCTTGGAGGAATGATGTTCCATAAAGAATGGGCTACCATTGGGAAGGCCCTTTTTTGTGTTCTCATTAGATGTACAGGCAGTCCTCGACTTACGACCACAATTGAGCCCAAAATTTCTGTTGCTAATTGAAACATTTGCTAAGTGAACGTTGCTCCATTTTAGGCCTTTTTTTTTTTTTGCCAAACTTGTTACGTGAATCTATTTCAAGGAATTGTTATAAATAGGAAAAAGTGGTCACTAATACTCCACAATTGTGAAATACAAATAACAACAAGAATGGGGAATTGATTTTCCAGTTTTAATATGTAAAACAAATTATATCATTTAGGTGTATACTGTAACTGTGTAACAGCCTTTATTATAATTAGAGAAATCCTTGCAACATTAAATTTTGGAGAGTCTTAATTACATTTCATAACTGGGTAGATGCTTGCCTATGTTACTTGTGTTATTGTATAGTTTTGTTAGATTTGTTACCACATGCTTACAGGAAAATGAGTGAGTAATATTCATACTGTTATGTGCTCACAAAATATTAAGAAATATTGGCTAGAGGCATTTCACAATGTTCAGTGATATTAATTCAGTGGGAAAATTCTCAGAAGCAATAATGTGAAGTTTAAGGTTAAAGCATTAAGTTTTTTAAATGTTAATTCAATTCTTTATAGAAAAGTAAATAGACCAGGTAGCGGATGACCGTACAACTGATCTGACAATTAATTTACTTATGTTTCTTAATATGAAAGATGGGACAGTTGGTTAAACAGTTAAAATTTGCCAATTTTTTAAAAAATGTAGTATATAAATACAGACAAATACAACCCCTGCTCCCTTTTAGCACTGATGTTATCTAGTTTGATAATGCAACATCTGCAAGAAAGCATCCAAATTCAGAGAGCATCAAGGAGCCCACAACAGAGACCATACTGGAAGAGATCATCTGGAAACAGGTGCTTTTATGGTTCACCATGTGCATTATGGCAAGTACAGGAGATCCAACAGATTTTCATAATAAAAAATATGCCTGCTGATCTAAAAATATTGGCTGCCTCTGACCCAACTATCTCATTTTTAGTGATGCTACTTTCTTCCATGTTTACATGGAAGAAAATCTGTTGTCCTGAATGGTTAATTAAAAATATAACAGATTGCAAGAACTTACACAGTATTTATAATTAGATACGTAACTTTGTATTCTAGGATTTCTAGAAGTTAGGGTTCTTCCTTCTAGCAGCTAACTGCCCCTCTCCCAATAGGTATTTGCTCTTTTCTCCACATCTCATTGTGAACTGTTTTAGACTAATCCTAGAAGTAAACATTTTCCAAATACAATATGTTATGTAAAAGAATTGTTTGGATCAAAGCCATCAGTGTTTCTTCTATCCAAAACTGACATGAAGCTGATAATGACAGTTACGTTGCTTTTGATCAGAACTCACAAAAATACTGTATGTGCCCGTAAGCCCATATAAAATATTAAAAAGTTATTATATAGCATTTAACTAACTGGCTCTCTTTTAGGAATGTTCAACTTTTTTGAAGCTTCATATTTTAAATTCAAAGGATAATGGCAGAATTTGTTTGATCAAGAATTTTGTTGTTAAATAACTCTAAATATTGTCTGCTTTCTCTTCAGCTATTTGCATCATATTGGTGCATTTATTGATAAGATACAGACTGCATTTCTTGCCAGAGAGTGTTGCTGTTGTTTCTCTAGGTGAGTACTGACAGTAAAAGGAAAATTGATTCTGTTCTGTTTGAATAAATGACAGTCACTAATATTTTCAAAGTCCAGATTGTAATTTAATTCAGTGTTTGCTTTTTTTGTCATTTACCTCTGTAACACATTTTCTTCGTAAGATTCAACACAGTGTAAGTAGTTCTCCACTGAGCCAAAGGGAGAGTCCAGGTTGGGTAATCTCTAGTCTCCTAGCTCTGCGAGAGGCTTGAGTCTGCCTGATATTTGCGGTGCAGCCAGCGCTAGGCTCGCAAGCCTCTGAGCTGTCAGGGCTTGCTGCAATTCAAAGAGTCAGCCGTTTTTCAACCTTTTTTCCTCTGACTCGGCTTTTGAATTGCGGAGGTGGGTGGAGCTCACCATTTGGGTCGCACTAGCCTCCTGAAGTGGTGGACAGCATAGGCTAAGTAATTTTTTTCTTTAACCTTTTTTCCCTTTCTCTCCCCCTGTCAAGTGACACTTATTTTTGGCGGGCTCAAGATGGCCGCCAGAGGAGCTGATCAAGACTTGTCAGTTCCTCAGCAGGGCAGAAAGAAGGCTGCAAAGAGATCTCCTAAGCCCAGATCTGCTGCTCTGGAGGCAGCAGCTAGGATTAGAGCCAGGGCTCTAGCCCCTAAAAGACCCTCTAGGGCTGAGGAGAGGCAGGCCAGACATAGACAAAAAGCCATAGACAAACAGTTTGACAGGGCAGTGAGATCCAGGATGGCAGGTAACAGAGCAACATCTCAAACTCTGCCTCCACAAGAGGACAGGCAGCCAGACCAACTGGCAGATAGACAATATATGACTGCCTGGTCTCCTGGTGGCTCAAGTATTCAGGATTTGCAGGGAAACCTCCAAATCAGGGCAGAGACCTCTCACAATTTTTCTGAGCCGCCTCAGGGGATCTTGATGGCGGCACCTGCAAGCCAAATCTCCAGTGGAGCCAGACTTGTGCCTGCAGCTACCTTTACACCTACAGCAGCTGACTTACGGCCTGAGGAGACCCAGATGCAAGAAATGTCATCCTTTATGAGAGCCTGGATCTCCCAAACAATAAGACAGGAATTGCAGGCAGAGATCAACCAGCTGCGCCAGCTGCCTTATTTGGACCATAACAGAGGTGTCCTTCAGGGCGTCTGCAGAACAGCCTGTCCACTTCAGAGAACGCTCGGCCTCCCCTTCTGAAAGCAGCCAATTTTATGGCTCTGAGAGGGACCTCCTTCCAGAAGGGGATTTTTCGGATGAGGAGTCGGAGGTAGCAGGTCCCCACTTCTTTAAGGGCCTTTTCCAGCTGGCTCTTTTCAAGACTCTGCTGGTTAAGGCTAAGAGCATAGCTAATCTTAAAAAGGATACGGTCACTCAGGACCTTCCCACGGAGGGAGTGGATCAGGAGGATTTCCTGTTCACTGAGAAAGTATCTGTGGTGGACGCTGTACCTGTGCCCCAGATGTTTCTGAACCTGATTAGCAGTGGGAGTCCCCTGGGGTGTATACTCACCCCAGTGGGTCTGAAACTACCTTATTTAATGTGGACAAGGACCTTTTGGACGTTATGGAAGTGCCAAAGGTAGATGGCCCAGTGGTAGCTCTAGCTTCCTCGTCTGTCATCCCACCTGATGCGGAGGATGTTTTAAAGGCAGAGGACTGCAAGGAGGATATGGCACTCCGGAGAGCTCATCAAGCCGACACCTGGGCCATCAGAGCATCGACGACCGCATCCTTAACCCTATTTAGTTTATAAGCATGGACAGAATAGCTAGGTGTTACTGTTTGCTGGAACTAAATATGACTATGAATCAATCTTGGCTAATGGGGACTCCATGGATACTTTTTTTTCTTGACAGCAGTATAGAAGTGATTTGACATTGCTGTCTTCTGACAGAAAGAAATGGGCCAGTATTACAAACTATAAAAGCTGGTTTAAATGGAATTCACATTACATTTTGTAATCTACAGTCTGAATTCTTTACCACCTCCTTGAAATGTTGTAGTGGTACTCTTGTGCTTCTCCAGAGCCCTTCAAAGAACATTCTGTAGAGCATTGTCAAAAGGTGGGAATGCAAATGAGTTAAAATATAATATTTGCAGTTTTGTTTCAGGGAAGAGCAAAGTAAGCAGTTCCACATGATCACGATGCATCACCTGCTTGTCCCATAGTTTGTTGAATACATAAAAATAGTTGTTACCATCAACATCATTATTGTGTCATTGATATATGTGCCTTTTCTCCCTCTTTAGATAGATAAATCCAGTTCTCTCAAGACTTGCTATAAAAATTGTAACTATTTTGAGGACAGATTTAATAACAAGAAAGGGAAATCACTTACATGAATATGGTCATGATTGTGTCATAACAGTTTTCCTTTTAATTGGAAATGGCATAACTGAAGCTAGCTGCTTCACTTAGTGTATGTAATCAACAAAAAAGCTCAAAATTAAAATTCTGACTTTTTTATTTATTTTTATTTTATTTATTTGTCGAGCATGTATTAGATAACAAATATGAGAATAGATATGAGCAACAGAGAAATGCTTTCTCTGTTGCTGGACAGAAGTCCAGATAACTAGAGCTTGCTGGCCTTAGGAAATGCCCTGAAATCATGAGTGTCCCCTCAGTCACTAAGGCATGAGTCATCAGTAGGTGTTTATATGGGTTGAGGTGAATTTTAACCTAGCAACTATTTTTTTAATTTGTATGTGATTTCCGCCCTCCCTCCTTCCTTTATTTATTTCCCTATTTACTTTTCATATTACTGGATTGTTTTTGGTGTCGATTGCCTAAAGTTACATGACAACTGCTGTGTATATGCAACAAATAAATAAACACATGCTAAGTTCTTACTTGTCTAACTGGAGGAATTGTGAAATTGTTCTTTGATATCAAAGCAACTAATAGCAGCTGTAGAGCTGTTTTCAGTTTCTTGTTCTAGTCTCTCACCAGATTGGTCTGTTATTAATAACATCAAGACAGGATAAGCCCAGAAGTCAGAGCTTTATGAGAAAATTTCAAGGCATATTGAGGATGAAGAGGAAGGAATACAGGACCACTGTTTGAGACTATACTTACTTTTAGATGACTCATATGCAATGGCTTACAACTTTCAGTGATCACATGAACAGATGAATTGTTCTTCGTCTTCTCTTTCTTTTTAGGTATCTTGATGGGTGCAGTTATAAAAATTATAGAATCTCAAAAGCTGGCCAACTGGAAGGTATATCAGCATTTTTGTACCATACATTTATCATATAATTGATGCCATACTTATTTTAAATAATTCAGCTTGAATTGCCCAATTGAATTAATATTCTTTTCTTCATTGGTAAAAGAGGAATATTTTTTAATGGTCATCTCAGTTCAATAAGCTGTACAAACAGCTGGCTGGTAATTCTAGGAGTTATAATCCAATAAATAGATCATATCAGAGATAACTGGCATAATAATAATCACACAGCAATTGAGCTCATTATTCTGCCATGAAAACAGGATGCATAATAAACATTGCAAAATGGAGTATGCCTGTTTTGTATTCCATAAACTCCTTTCCCACTCACCACTCAGTTTTTATTGAGCATTTTGGAGGGAAATAGGGAACCTCTTTTCCTTTGCACTTTTTGTTAACCCTAAAATGTTTTTGTACTTTTATAAAACTGAGATTTCCTAAGCCACCAATGGCAGAGGTGGGCTGCACATCTGTAACAACCAATTCGCCCAATGCAGAACCGAAAATGTGAGCACATGCACCCACATCCCCTTCACGCGTGGCTGCAAAAAGACAGGGATTTCCTGCACGCAGCAGCTGCGATGAGTAGGGTGGGCAAGGTGGAGAAAGCAGCTGGACTGCATGGGGGGTGAACGAGCCAGATATATAAATAGGAAGAGATAACACCAGAGCAGGTGGGCGGGCCCAACCGTGGGCGGAACTGCCGGTACAGGTGATCCTATCCGAACTGGCAGCAGCCCACTACTGGGCAACCTGCAGTCAACTATACTCCTTTTGCGATCTCATGGAATGAACAAGGACAGGATTTTCAGTCTAATTTAGGGGAATTAAGGAATTAAGAAGTGAAGGATTAAGGTTTGTTTTACTTGTGGTAGGTTAAGTGGGAAAGTAAGTAAATTTAGTCCTTTAAAGCCCAGCAACAAGTTAAAAAAAACCCAAATCCACCTTAGTCACATTCAATTAAAAACTGCATTCTGAACAATCAAAAGACCTGCCCTGTTATATATTTAACTTCAAGTATCCCTAATTTTAAATACAGAATTTTAGATTCTTCATGCCGATGGGTGATTCTTAATAACACATTACTTCACTATATTATCTTTGTTATCACATTGCCTATTTTGACAATTCAGATATTAGGGTAGTACATTTTTTGAGGTTTCTCAGTTCCTTCTCCTATTTTCTCCTCAAGTGCAACCCTGTGAGGTGGGTTGATCACTCAGTCGACTATCATGCCTAAGGGGGACTAGTGAAGAAGAAAACGACTAACAACAAGCTGAATGGGCTGAATTAAAATGGCAATGGAAAACTTAAATGACTAGGTTAAGAACAGATTATCTTGGAGAAAATCTATCTGTATGATGACTAGGAAACAACACTCACTTGGTGGTACATACTATAATAAAAGTATTAGAGATGCTGGATTGATTTTTGTTCCAATATGGTATTACGCCCTTTCTCATAATTCCTTAATCTTTTTTTTTGTGGTATTTTTCAGGAAGAAGAAATGTTTCGTCCTAATATGTTTTTTCTTCTTTTACTTCCACCAATTATATTTGAATCTGGGTATTCATTGCACAAAGTGAGTTTTTTTTGGGTTGTTTGTTATAATTGTTTGTATACAGCATACTCAAGGTCATTTATAATAGTAGAACAAGCACAAAATAATATTGCAAAATCTACTAACTACAAGCAATATTACATTTTATTAAGATTACAAACATTTAAAACCCTCTAAAAGCTCAGGAATTTATGGAACTCATTGATATCGCCCACATCATTGAGGGATCAATAAATGCCAGGCTTGCCCTTTATATCTGCTCTCTGTGGTTAGCCAGAATTGAGTCTGAATGTGTCATTCCTGAAGAAGTGGAAAGGAATATTGAAATTACAAACCAGGCAACTTTTTATTAGATCCTCACTTTCCCTAGCTGCTGAAGGTCACACATAGGGTGCCATGGCTGGGTCCATTCAGTAATGGAAAGAAATTATCAGAGTCAGCCAGTTATGGAAAGGCCCAATTGGCATGCTGAACTGTCTTCTTCTAATACTTTTCCCACTTCTAATTTTGATCTCTACTATCCAACCATTTGTAAAACAAGTCCCACGTTCGAAAATACTCTGTGTCTTCTTTTTCTTTTATTTTTAGTGTCAATTTATCCATTTCTGTACAATCTAATTTTTTAAATTACATCTTCGTCTGTATGTGTTTCCTCATTTTTCCAGTGCCTTAGTTTTAAAGGCCATTCAATATATGGTTTTCCCCCCAGGTCTTTAGTTTGAGTGGGTGGTGAAGCTCTTACAGGTTTTTTTTTCCGGATGGTTTTCTTTTCTGGAGGGGTGGAGGATCAGTCCCTTCTTTTCTGCTTAATTATATGGTTTTTATTATTGGTTTATTCTGCCCAGTTTTCTCATTGAGTAGGGCAACTTTATTAAACAAACAAGAAAGAAGAAAGCAAAGATGAGCCTCAATCTGCACAGATAGTAATATGAAAGTCCAGTTTGTTCATGCTAGATATATATGATTTACCAATATTTACACATAAATGAGGAAATGCATCCTGTGCTTCTCCAACCCATGTATTTATTTATTGGATTTATTTTTTAGACGAATTATGTGGTATATATCATTAATTTTTACATTTGTTTGGATTCTGGTCCTGATACTCATTGCAGGTGAATTTTGGTTTATAGCATTTTCAAAACTCTCTTTTGTTATATTTCTCTTGTACTTTCTTATTTTAGGGGAACTTCTTCCAGAACATAGGCTCCATCACCTTGTTTTCTGTGATTGGGACGGCTATTTCAGCTTTCATAGTTGGTGGAGGAATTTATTTTCTTGGTCAGGTGAGACTGTGCATGGAGAACTTTGCATGCATGGACTTTGTTGTGGTGTGGAATGCTCTCCAGAAATTAAGGATGTAGAATGGAGTTTAACCAATGACAGAAATATTTGCAGTAAGAGAATAGCTGGAATAATTGGTAAAGATAAATGAATATATCCATTTTGATTTCTCTCAATATTTTTCCCATTCCAATTTTTTCATAGTTGCATTCTTTTAAAAATAATAATAATTGAATGCATTTTTCTATGTGTTTCTCCTAACAGAGGAGTGAATTCCTCATTTGCAAAAGGAATTCCTCTTAGCCTACTGCCTTCCTTCTCTAACTAGAGCAGATTAGGCAACATGGAATCAGGAGAAGAAAGTGAAACACTTTTGTATGGATAGGAAGTGTTGGAACTGAAAATTTCCTGTACGGATTTTGTATACAGATTTCCTAGCACATATATTCTATACCTAATGCATTTTTGATATTATCCTTATGACAATCTCATTTTTTTGCATACTTTCTTCTAATATACACTTTTGTAATGATATTTTTATTGGAGAATCACTTCATAAGGGCTTAAATATATGCAAAAGCTAATAATATATTAAACCAATGTTTTGAGAGCCAGTTTGGCTAGTAGTTAAGGCACCAGGCGAGGAAACAAGATACTGGGAGTTCTACACATGCTTTATGGATGAAGCCAGCTGGTTGACCTTGGGGCCAGCCTTTTTCTCTACATCCTAGGAAGAAGGCCATGGCAAACTACTTCCAAAATCTTGCCAAGAAAATTTCATAATCTAGATCAGGAGTTGACTGACTGAAAGGCTCAATCAATCAATCAATGAAGTAGTGCTTTATAGGACACAATGATATTTGCTTTTTACAGTTTCCTGGAATTACTGCATTTCAGAATCTTTCATATATCTGACCAATGGCATATTCTCCTTTGGCTATTCAAAAGCTGAAATTGATTTCCTAGAGTTATTTACCATCCTGTCCCTTGGATCTTCTTCGTCATAGACATCATTTTGCTTTTCAGGTTGCTGGCATTTTACATAAGGAAACAATAGTAATTGTTTCCCTAGCTAAAGCAGGAATTGTAGTCTGACTTTCAGATGATTTTAATTAAATCCCAGAGCAGCAGAGGAAAGGCAGAGTATCTCCACTGGGGAATTCCTAGGTAATTAATTATTGCCACAGCAGAGACTGTTAACTTTATTAAACATAATGCAAAGCAAGGTGATAGCACCAGCATTTATTTATTCATTTATTTATTTTATTTATATTGCCGCCTATTCACCCATGGAGACTTGAGACGGCTTACATAATGTAAAACCATATATAAAACAAAAAACAAAAATAAAAGCAATAAAAATTAACAAAAAGAATCAAATAAATTAGTAAAGTACAATAGAACAAAATTTTGGAAAAATTAAAAAAAACAGAAAATCAAAAACCAACTCCCATCTCCCTCCCTGACGATAGCAAATCACACTAGCCACCTGATGGGCTCCATCCCGCTCTGGGTTCCCCAGGCCTGCTGGCAAAACCAGGTCTTCAGTGCCTTTCGGAAGAGAGCTAGAGTGGGGGCCATTCTAATATCTGGGGGAATGATGTTCCAGAGAGATGGAACCACCATGGAGAAGGCCCTTCTTCTGGGTCCCATCAGGTGTATCTCCCTCAGAGACCAGACTCGCAACATTCCCTGCCTCCTCACTCTAATGGGTCGGGTGGATGTGATTTGTTAGGATTAACAAGAGATGTTTCCTTAGATAACCTAGACCCAAGCCATGAAAGGCTTTATAAGTGATAACCAGGACCTTGAATTGCACCCGGAAGCAAATCGGCAACCAATGCAGCTCCTGCAGAAGCGGTGACACATGTGCACACCAGGGTCTGCATAAAACCATGCGGGCCACTGTCATTTGCACCAACTGTAGTTTCCAGATGCTCTTCAAGGGCAGCCCCATGTAGAGCATGTTGCAATAATCAAGACGGGAAGTGACTAGGGCATGAGTGACTGTGAGTAGAGATTGCTGATCCAGGAAAGGGCGTAACTGCTGCACAACCTGCAGTTGCACAAAGGCCAATATTTTAATACTTGTAGTAAATCAGAAGGCACTTAAATTTAAGATAGGACCAGAGGTGGTATTCAACCAGTTCACACTAGTTCGGGCAAACTGGTAGCAGTGATTTGGCGTGGGTCGCTGAATTGATGGCAACCCCTGACTGGCCACACCCCCGACCTAGTCACCCAGTGGTTCATTTGTCCCGGTTGCTACCATGTGGTGGCTGTGATACAACTCGGGCAGATGTCCCAGGGCTGCTGCACATGCACACTGTGTGTGCAGCTGCTACACATACAGTGTGCTTGTGCAGCAGGCCCGGGACATCCGGCCTCCTACTGCCCTCCTGGAGCATGCTTTTTTCCTTCTCCCGGTGGACGTGCCTCTTCCAGCCCAGCCTGGCCAGCCAGCAGGTGGGTGGGCAGATGTCCCAGGGCTTCTCGACCCCCCTTGTCACGAGATGCAGCTGCTGCATGCTTTTTTTGGTGTGGCTGCAATCCACAGCCACACTGAAAAAAGCATGCCCTGTTCTATGTGCCGGGCCTGGCAAGTCTGAGCAGCTGGCACATAAAACAGGGCGATGTCGGACCATTGGAGAAGCGGAGCGAAGATGGAGATCATTAGCCGCCTCTTTCGCAGTGCAGGAAGCCTCCCTCAACCGGCCAGCTGCTCTCCTCCTTCTCTGCCTGGTTGTTCTGTATGGCTGAGGAGGAGGAGGTCAGCTGGCCAGTTTGGGGAGGCTTTCTGGGCCGAAAGAGGCATCTGGAGAACAAAAAAGAGTCACCTCCTACACCCGCCCCTTTGGCCAGCTGGGCATCTTCTACTCGGTCATACAGAACAAACAGGCAGAGAAAGAGGAGAGCAGCTGGCCGGTTGGGGGAGGCTTCTTGCATTGAAAGAGGCAGCTACTGATCTCCGGCTTTGGTTTACTTCTCCCACAGTCTAGCGCCGCCCTGTTCCATGCACCGGCTGCTCGGACTTGCCGGGCCCAGCACTTGGAACGAGGTGTGCTTTTTTACGGTGTGGCTGCAGTCCAGAAGCCGGACCGAAAAAAGCATGCAACAGCTGCAGGCATCTCGTGACAAGGGCGAAAAGCCTCTGAACATGTAGCCACCTGCTAGCTGGCTGGGCTGGAAGAAGTGCATCTGCCAGGAGAAGGAAGAAAGCATGCTCCAGGAGGGTGGGCGTCGGGCAGGTGGGTGGATGTCTCAGGACCACTTAAAGGTCAACTTTAAGAGCGCCCCCATGGAAGAAGTCAAGAACTGACAACAAAAGTAGTGGCGGGGTAATGGGCATGTGTGTCCCTCCACAAGGAGTGTGAAGGGAGGCAGATACTGTGCCTCTGAAGAAAAGAGGAAGTGCCAAAGCCCTGGATGTCACCCGGGAGGGGACTGTGGAGGGACCCATCACACATTCCTGTTGCCCCTGCTACTTTTGCTCTTGTTCTCGGCTTCTTCCATTGGGTCACTCTTAAAGTCGATCTTTAAGAGCTGGAAGAAGTTTTGTTAGATCGCCGCCAACTCATTGTTGGGAGAGGTGTAACCCCTGAATACATGAGAAGTCTTGGGCAAAGTTCTCTGACTTTTAAAACGCTGTGTCTGCCTCCCTTCATGCGCCTTGTGCACGCTGGGAATGCCTAAACAGAACACGAGAGAGTGAAGTTGACTGCTATGAAACAAGCACTTTGGCTTCCTCTCTTGCTCCTCACAGTCGCCCTGAACCGGTACCGGTTCTTTACTTAGGCAGCTAGACACCTGTAGCAGCACCCGCAGCAGCAACAGGCAGCACCGCAATAACGAGGTACAGTAAGATTTGGTGGTGCAAATTTATCTCCGAGGGGTTTCTGGCAAAAAACAAAACAAAAACCACCACAAAACAGAACCCATTTGGTAGGCAGACTCAGCAGGCAGTTGTGATCTTTAGTTTGCCTTTTTTTTGTCAGCCCAAGGTCGGAGGAGGGGGGGAAGGTATGTAGGAAATCACCCTGTCTCTGCAGCATCAGTCATGTGACTGAGTGGGCTGTGGCCAATTCGATGTCACTCACAACAATATGCCGCACCACCTTGCCGAATTGGACATACTTACCCAGTCACATGACCACCAAGCCATGCCAACCAAACAAGCCATGCCCACAGAACCGGTAGTAAAAAATGTTGAATCCCACCACTGGATAGGACTGTTTATGCTGAGAGTCCACGTAATATTTTGGAAAGGTAAAGTTGGAAGGGATCTGCAAAATAATCTAGTCCAGCGGTGTAGAGCTTTTCAGAGGCAAAAGCTACATTCTTAAAAAGTGATAAGAGCCAGGACAAGAAAGGGGACAAGATTAGGACAAAAGTTAAATTTAATTTTTACTGCATATTTAGGAAAATTAATTAAATGCGGATCCAACAGGCCTGGCCGCATTCTTCTCCTTTGTGCCTCTGCCTTCAGCTACTGCTGCCACTGCGGGCGAAGACAAAGTTAGGAGAGTGTGGGGCGGCTGCTGCCTACTCTGTCCCATCCTTTTGGCTTGCGGTTGGAGAGCAGGTCGCTACTGGTCATCTCCTTGGCCCCCTCGCAGGTCTTGCCCTTGGCCCGCTGGGTAGAGCATGTTCCCCTCCTGCATCCAATGCATTTTGGCACCACCGAGGCCACCAGCAGCTTGCACAGGTCCATTAGGCTATTGTCACCGCTCAGCAAACCCACCCAGCCCAAAGGAGGCAAAGCGGCCAGTTAGAACAACGTGTTCCCCTCATACACCCGATGCACCTCGGCACCTCGGCTGCCAGTAGCTGCGGCCCAGGTCCAGCAGTCAAGAAAAGGCTACCATGAGTGGGGAAAGCCAGATCCTCATTGGAGTCCTGGTTACCCAGACCAAGCAGAGATGGGGGAAAGGTGATCCTGGCTGGGCTTGGGCCATAGCGCTGATTCATATCGAGCTTTCCTTGCTCACAGTGGCCGCCTTTTGTCTGCTGGGAATGGGCATGCTTTTACCATTTCTACTTGGTTTCTAACTGACCACTTTGCCTCCTTCAGACTGGGTGGGTCTGCCGAACAGTGGTGGAGTTGCCACCCAGGAGTTTCCAGGAGTAGAGACCCGCGGTGACCATCTACTTCACCGGGGCTGCTTGTCAAGGAAAGCCGAGCCCCGCTCTGCCCTGCGAACAGCAGCTCCTGAGCACTTTCAGGGTGCTACCCGACTGTTCCTTCAGACAGAGCCCCCAAGGCTACAGTCCCTTCCCTGAACTGAAGGCAGCCTTCTGTCTTGCACCCCCCGCCTGCTGCATCTCTGTTCCGAGCTGAGGATTGCAGCCAAATTCCCTGCTGTGCCGGTGTTCCCGAAAGGCATGGCTTTTGGAGATAGCAAACAGGCGAGTCAGCAGGGCACTGCCTGAACCAGTGCATGGGGCCCAAGTCCAGCCTTGGGATGGCCGCCGTTTCCTATCCTGCCCTGCGCCTCACTTCAGTGAAGCCCAGCCAGACACTGCGTGTTGGGTCTGTTAGCAGACGCAGAAATGCCGTGCCCTCCCTTGCTTCCTTCACGGACTGCTGGGGGAGCACCCCTCTCGTTCAGCCACTGCTGCAATCGGGTGCGCAAAGGGAACATGCTCCACACACATGCTCCTCCCGCGAGGAGGCTGAGGTAAAGATGACCAGTGACAACCTGTTCTCCAACTGCAAGCCAAAAAGGCAATGGGACAGAGTAAGCGTGTCCAACAGTCCACATCACGTTCCTCCCATGGCATCCGCTTGCTGCTTGGGTAGCCAACCTGGTGCTGGCAGCGGGCTCTGGAGCAACAGCATATGCCAGCTGGGGGGCTGGCAGGCTGTGTCTACGGCCGAAAACCATTCCTCCCCACACACACAAAGGATGGCGAACTGCCCCAACCCCTGCCTTGTCTCACCTCATCCTGTGGGACGAGCCTGCCACCCATCACCTGATCCATCGGAGACCCCTGGATTCCCTCCCCAATCCCACCCAAACCCACAGGCACCACCCACGCAAGCTACATCAAGCGGGCCACGACCCTGGCCACACCCAGTCGGTCGTGACCACTCTGGCCACCCCCCTTTCCCTGACCACATCCCTCCAGCTCATGTAGGATAGTCACACTGCTGATCTGGTCCTCAATAAAATTGAGTTTGACACACCTCTGACCTAAGTTATTGTAATGTATCGATGTAATATACGATACGAGCAGTGTGGCCTTTTGTAATTGACTGATGGAAATTCTAACTATTATCTTAAGTTTTTTGGGAATGGCACCCAGTATGTCAATAACTACTAGGACTACCATAACTAGTTAATTCCATAATCTTTCAATTCCAATGCAGTCCTTGACTCAAAGGTGCTTTTTCAAAAGGCAACTGGGCTTTGTTTTTCCTTGAAGACATGTCATTTCTTATTCAAGAAGCTTCTTCAGTTTTGACTGAATGATGATATGATGTGCTGAAAGTACTGTTTGTTAGTCTGGGCATAAATGACATTGATTAATAATCTTTAATTCCATGATCTTATAAAAATGAAATTGCTGCAGTGAGCAGATCTGTGCTTCATTGAACTATAAATTAATAACTTTAGGATTTCTTTTGCATTTCATTCTGAATGCACAAGTGTCTTCAGTATTTTAGGAGAAATTCAGCCCTTCTTGATTGCAGCATATTATATTAGTTAGGTCATAGGAATGTTCATCACAGCTTTATTGAATGCCAGGTTCTTGAGGGAGACCAAAAGGCAGCTTTTCTTGAAACATACAAAAATCCACATCAAGGCAATACTTTTGTGAGAATGGAAGATTTATGTTTCAAGAAATCTTCATGGAAAGTAAATCTGGCAGTTTCCTCATTTTTGAAAACACAGAATCCATCTGTAAGCTCAAACAAGCAAACTCACTTTGTGATTCTTGAGCAAATATGCTAGTTCCTTAAGGGGGGAAAAGAGGAAAGTTAACTTTTATAAGATATTTCTGTTTTTCTCAATTTTTCTAGGCTGATGTAATTTACAAACTGAATATGACTGACAGGTAAGTTTGAGATAAATCTTTGTATGTTTGTAAGAGTAAGTAGCCAATGTTAAGTTAAGTTAAGCCAATGATGATATAATGCTTAAATAGGGTTTAGGTAGATAGGTGGAAATGTGAATAAAAAAGGATATTAACATGGCATAGCAATATGCCTTCAGCCTTTTAACTGTAAAGAAGAGGCCATTGCTTCTTAATTTTAATATACAGCACCAGATGACTTTCATCACATGGTTTGGCTAAATCTTTATTAGTTTGGAAAAATCCTAGAAAATGGCTGAAAGATTACTGGAAGAGAGCAGTTACCTATATCTTAAGTATTAGATGAACTAAGAAGCAATGATTAGACAAGACACCATTGTAATTATACAATATGTTGTGTATTGTTTGTTAAAATGCTATGTTTAAATAGAAGGAATACATGTGATGATAAAAGTTCTCAAAAGGTATTGCAGATGTCCTGTTAAACCAGAAAAGAAATCTAAATTCAATCTGTTAATAATAAATATTAAATTAAAAATTTAGATTAATTATGATATAATGAATATCTGCTGTTGAGCAGGTTGCTTTTAAATATTTGAAAAAATATGCTATTTTTATTTTGTTGATAATATATGGGCTCAGATTCATCTTCTGTTAGAATGAGAAGAAACATTCATGCATTCCAGGCTAATGATGATTTAAATCCACTGATACATTTCAGGCTTGTTGAGTAAGTCTCAAACTTCAATAGCATTTAATAATTCAGACATTATGTTTATATATTAATTGTAATTTCCTAACAGTTTTGCCTTTGGTTCCTTGATCTCTGCTGTTGATCCAGTAGCTACTATTGCTATCTTTAATGCTCTTAATGTGGACCCTGTGCTTAACATGCTGGTCTTTGGAGAAAGCATTCTCAATGATGCAGTTTCAATTGTCCTGACAAAGTAAGTACATTTATGTACATAGAAGAAAAAATATATTTTGAAATTAATGCTCATTTAGACAAAGAGCAATGTGCTTCTTTAAGCACTACTTATTTTAATGCAATAAATATGCATAATATGCACTTACGCTCTTTTGGTTAGCATGCTTTTTAACCATCACTCCTCCTTAATTGTCACATTAATGCTTGCCACCCACTCTCATATAAAACAGCCCCAATTATTATTTTTCTTAGGAGCCACTGAAATACAACCTATATTTAGTTATATATAAGGGCAGGAATTTGTGTTGGGAACATTCTTCAGCACTATAGTCTTTATGAATTTGTTTTTAAAATTCTATGAGAAGCTGGTGTGTAAATTCATTCTGCTTTCATGGCTTATATTTGTTGCTGTATTAGTTTCTGGATTTGAGACCAGAAACGGAGTTATTTTATAGAAGTTTACAAGGCTCAGTTTTTAATAAATCAGTAGGATATGTTGGGCAAAATGAGTACTTTCTGATTGCTTGGTTTGAAAATCATATAGGTGAAAGTAAATTTTCTTGATTAATTGGATGCTATGCCTAAGGATACCATTATATTTTGTTTTTTAAAAGCTTTCTATAGACGGCTTTCACACATACCTATTAATATTGTCTGATTTATCAAGGATCTAATTCTTCCCACCTTAGTCACATTAGGATCTGGAAGTATTTTCATGAAGTATATTCCCTTCCTTCCTTCCTTCCTTCCTTCCTTCCTTCCTTCCTTCCTTCCTTCCTTCCTTCCTTCCTTCCTTCCAATATAAGCTTTTTTCCCTCCTATTTTCCCATTTGCTTGAGGATCAGAAGAGCAAGCATCTTATTTTTGATTCTGTAACATTTGTAACTTCTGCCTTTTTTCTTCCTCTGTGAAAGAGCTGTTAGAAGGATTTCATTTCTTTTGTTGTAAGTAGGTACCCTCCTGGCTTATTTTGTACCACTGTTAATAACAGTAGAAAAAGCAAGTGTAGGCTTCCAGATCTTTAGAACAGCTGTGTTTCCCTTTGAAAAATAGTGCATCTTGACTTGATTGAACGTCTTTTGTCATTCCCCTAGACATATGACAGTGAAAGCATTTTAAGAGCAGTTTCAACAATAACAACAAAAACAAAGCATTTATGGATACTGCATTCTGTATCCCAGACTTAAGATTCTAATGTGTAATCCCCTTGGTTGTCCTTGTTTTTTTTTATTATTATCATTCTCAGTACAGCAGAAGGTTTGACGAGAGAACATACATCTGATGTAAGTGGATGGCAAACCTTTTTACAAGCACTGGCTTACTTTTTGAAGATGTTCTTTGGTTCTGCAGCGCTGGGGACTCTGACCGGTCTTATTTCTGCATTAATATCCTTTGCTTTTAGATAAAACAAATATTTGCTCTTTAATAACAACCCATTTCTAAGATGATTATTCTTTTAAAACATAACATTTTTAATAGCAAGAGTTAGCGAGTAACAATATCAGATTTGCATGAAACTCATATTTGTACAAGACTCTCATTAAGGCCCAAGTTGCTCTATAATAACTCATCCTATGTTGCTGGCTGTTGTGTTGCTGGCTGGGGAATTCTGGGAGTTGAAGTCCACACATCTTCTAGTTGCCAAGTTTGAGAAATACCATGCTTATGGGTGAGATTAATATATAATTTTCCACCTGTAGTTTTAGTATATTCATTATATTTTTAATAACATGTTAGTGCATGTTTCAGTTTTCAAATGCATTAGATATCTGATTGATTGAATTTTTTATTTTCATGTTGGCAGCTTTAGAATTGAATCCTGAAATTCTCTTATATCAAAATTCTATCCGGTTAATTGGCTTGGCTCCTTTAGTGTGGAATTTATGTCAGACAAAGGGTCTGATTTTTCATAGCAACTTGAATTGCTTTTCTCTTATACCATATACTGTATGTTTCATCTTTTCTTCATATACTTCATGTTTCCTCTTCCAGTAATATCTGGTCAACTAAAGCATTGTGTGCCATTATGGTCTGAGTTTCTCTTTTCCTATAAACAATAGAATTCCACAATTCATTCTTTTTGTTGAAATATATGTTTAATTTAGTTATTTGTGTGCAAATAGTTGATAATGTTAAGTTGCTAGTAATAAGTAACAAAACTGACATTCTTACAGTGTAGGTTAGAAGGGGAATTGTAGGAGCGCAGGAATAATAATAATAACAGCAGCAGCAACACAACAGTCATTTTTATTATGACAATTGATAAGCAGTATGAAAACATAGAAAATCATAGAATCACAGAGTTGGGCAGGGTCATTAATTAAAACTGAAATATCCCTGAAAAATTATTGTTCAGCCTCAGCTTCACATGAAGGAAGCCCACATCTCTCTAGGTCAGTGTTTCTCAACCTGTGAGAGGGGCCACGATGTCATCACAGGGGGTTCCCAAAGGTTTGAAGAAATGTTATGATTTAAATCTTTAGTTAATTCTTGAGGTGTGTGTGTGTCCATGGCCATGGTCTGTGGCCACAAAAGGTATTTAAAGAGGGTTTGTGGCAAAGAAAAGGTTGAGGACTACTGCTCTAGGCAATTGGTTTCATCTTGAACTGTTCTCATTGGTCAGATTTTTTTTTGTCACTGAACATGCCTTTGTATCAGTTTTTTATTATTTAGTGAATGATTAATGTTAATATTTCTCTGTTGAGCCACAATCTGGCTACATAGTATATTAAAGACATTGGACATCTTCTCTTGAAGATTCAACCTATTACTGCTTAGCCTTTTAAACAATGAATTCTTTTCTGTTTTTTTCTGACTGGCAGTTGAAAACTATTAGGCTATGATATGCTTGAGGCCATCAGATGACTTTTATGTCAGGATTTCCCTTGTAGATGCCAAAGATTGAAGCAGACTTCAACTTCATCACCTCCCATTTAATTATACTCTCAATTATCTTTGTTGTTTTACATTGTTTAAAAAAAGCTTTCTGTAAGTCCAAATTCCACACATCTGACCAGGAAGGGTGTTAAATATTGGTAGAGCTAAAGTTATTTGTTATGGCTGGACTGTGCCTATGAGAAATTTATGTTTATTCTTTGTCATTTTTAGTGCTTTATGTCTGCATTATATCTAACAAAGGAAAATATTAGTTGGACAGTTCCAAATGGTTTGGACTACAGTCCAGCTCCCTTTTTAATCACTATTGCCCTGAGCCAAATATTGTAATGGTTGACATCTGGAACATTTGGATCAGAGCATCTCTCATTGGGAGGCTGGTTGAGAGCAAATGGGATGCAATGGACAATTGAGTGAGTTTTATTTATTTTTCATGATAAGACGGTAAAAAAACTCTTTATTTCTGTGGATTCAATAGATCACATTGCCTTATTATCTAAGGAATGTTTATATGTAGCTAAGGGTTGAACTGTGGAATTTTTGGTGTTCTCTGAATTTGGTTATTTTGTTTCAGACATTTCATTACCGAGCTAGGTAACATTTTTAGTGCTAGAAAGAAATAGGGTTTGCTCTGTTTATATGAGTTTTGGTGGTGCAGTATTAAAATGCAGTACTGCAGGCTACTTCTGCTGACTCCTGACTGACTGCAATTTGGCAATTCAAATCTCAACAGGCTCAAAGTTAACTCAGCCTTCCATCCTTCCGAGCGGTAAAATCCAGATTGTTGGGGGCAATATGATGATTCTGTAAATCGCTTATAAAGGATGTAAAGCGGTATATAAGTCAAAGTGCTATTGCCAGATACAATACCTTTCTCTGCCAGAGCCTGTGGGGATGTTTTTTTCCTTGGTGGTAACTTGATTTGTTTACTGCTTGATTGTTTGTCTGAGTTATAGTTCCTTGATTTAGGGTATTGATTATTGATTCATTGTTTGTCTAGTGTTAATCCTATTAATCCCGTCTTATCTGGGTAATGATTACTGGTGAGATGTTTGGTTCTTTTATTTCTTGTTTAGCTTTTTTCTTGTTTTTCTGAACGGCATGCAAACTTTGTTTATCTTTATGAGCCTGTTCATGGCTGATTTGTCTGACTGCCAAGCTTCTAGGAATGACCTAGCTATTTTTGATTTAGCTTGATCTAAGATGCTCACAGTTTTTGAGTTGAAACTATGATTAGGTCTGCCTATGTGTTGTGAAATTATGGAGTTTTCATCATGTCTTCTGACTCTAGTTAATGTTCATGGATGCGCTTTGCTAGTTTTCTGCTTGTTACATACATAGGTTGTTACAGTTCTTACACTGTAGTTGCTCCTGTTTTTATTCATTGGGTTACTGACTCTTGGGTTACTTAAAATGTTTTGGAGGGTTTTAGTTGATGTCATATAGTTAGTTATGTGATAAGGAGCAGTGGTGGGCTTCTACCGGTTTCACAATGGATTCAGTGAGTGTGTGCTTCGCTTTTTCCAAGCTTTTTTATAAGCTACAAAGATACAGTTTGTAAGATACAGTTGGACAAAGAAGTATTTAGGCTTGATATTTTGGGGTGTCCACAGTAGTGTAGGAATATGAGAGCCTTGCATTCACTATTCTTTTTTTTCTGATTGACCTTGGTTGGATTGTTTAGAGTTCTCTTGATTAGGCTGTCTACTGCCTGTACTGGATTGGTGTTTATTGGTATGTAGGTTTCTGATGTCCAGTAATTCTTTGGCTTTTTGGGTGCATTGTGATTTGACCATAATAACTTTCATTGCTCAGAGGATGATGGTTTGGTCCTTCTTTGGATTTTTTTTGAGGGCTGCTCTGTCCTCTACTTTGAATGGGTTCTGATTCTTTGTTTGATGGTGGTCTGATTGTCTACCTTATGTTTTGTCAGGTATTTGTGGCAAGGCCTGTGGTTTTAAATGGTGCTTCTAATGTTGCAGATTCTAACCAACAAGCATAATTTATGTTAACATTGAGGCTTTCTGTGGGGTCTTGTCTGTTGTGGTAGATAGTGAGCAACCGGACATTTTGACAACCTGTTCAGGTATGTCTTTGCTTCTGGGGTTCAGCTTAAGCATTTTGGTTTGGAGTTTTGTTTTCCTTTTTCTAGCTTCTGTTAAGGATGTAATCTTGATGGTGGTTGTCAGCATTTTTATGTGTTCTGAGATTATAGCTTGTTCTAGCTATTCATGTTTTCTATTTTATCTCAGATTATAACTTTAACTTTCTGTTAAAACACAAAAGATTTTGTGTGTTATCTCAAATTGGTAACTAGAAATTTGTGTGAGAAATTATACTCGTGCATTATCAAGATTTTAGATCAGGATCAGACAACCTGTTGTCTTTAGATGTTTAAATTAATTTTTAGACCACATAGTTACACAATACCAGATCATTGCACATGCTGTTTGGAATGTTTGAATCACATTATTAAAAAGAAAAATTGAAGGTATCACATTCTTGATTTAGATAGGCATACTATCGCAATCTGGAATATTTGAAATGTGCTTATAAAAGGCTCATAAAATGTTTAAAAATTTTTCTTTATATGTATTGATTGATACAATTCTTTTTTATTTTTTCAAGTCTAGGATGAAGGTCCTGTAGCTTTTGAAATGTCATTAGATTTAGCTTCCCATCATCCCTGATGAAGAGTCCTACTGCTTGGAGTTATAGGGAGTGGGAGCTCAACAACATTGGGTTAGCCACTATTAAAACTGAATATTAATTACCTTATAGAGCAACTTGGAAAATTAGAGCATGCAGTGCTCAGAGTTGCAAAGTAGATTTACAACAGCATCAAAGCAGGGTTAACCTTTTTAGAAGCAGGATTGGAAAAAGTGATTCCTATATGATGATTCTCCAACTTTATGAAGCTGTATTTATTCAAGTATTCTTGAAAGCAGATCTTTGAACAGACTGAAATATCACATTAGGCAAAATGCCTGTTAAAAGTGAATTTCAGAGGTGCTTTTTCAGTCAAAAGATCTGAAAACTTTAAAGGAGTCTTTAAAAGAGTTTTGATAGCAGTTTACTGGAGGTAGTATGTTTGTCATATCCATTCTTAGCCTTGAATATGAAGTATAAGAATGGATCATAATTGAAAAGTCAGATTGCCTATCCAAGTCAACAAGCATAAATTTGCCCACTCTCTTTATCTTTATTCTTTTTGCAGCTATTTTGACCACTAAAATTATTAAGTGGCTTCTTTATAGACAAAAGTCTATGTTCATCACAGAGAAAGTAAGTTGGCTTTCATTCCATTGAAGTGTTCAGATAATGCTTTAAAATAAGTTAAAACCACATATATAGAGTACAAAGAAACTCACTGTGGAATTGTTTTCTATCTTTAAAAATATGTAGTCCAGACATATTTACCAATCTGCTCTTAGAACCTTAATCTATATATATAAAAGCAAAATACCACTCATGCATCATTACAAAATCTCCAGAACTGTAAAGCCTACAAACTTGAAATTTGGCATGTATGTTCCTCTTGGCTTCTAGGTGCTCACAAAGAAAGGATTTTTCAAAATGACCATCAAAGCATTAGTATTTTGTATATGATTATTAACACACTCTGATGCTTCTACTCCCCCTCCCACCTGAAAAGTAATCTGTTCCAAATGCAAAACAGAAGCAAGGAGAGGAGTCTCCATTTCCATTTCACAGCACAAAGCGGCACCAAGTACAGAACAGTTGAGCTAAGCCACACCGAGGCTCCTTGCTGTCTCCTTGCTCACACAGCAAATACTGTTTCACTTTCCAAACAGCCCTCAACTCTCTCACACTGACAGAATGCTAGCCAGATGAATACTGATGGATGCTGGTAGGCAGAGGCAGAATCCCCCCCTCCCCCTATTTTCCTCCTCAAAAACTTAAGTCCAACCACATAGTTTTATAGCGAAGCATGGATATCGAGCTAGTCTGTTAGAAGATGATCACTGATAATTATATTTTCAGCATCTCATATACTGAAAGTTACCATTGTATGTAAGGATATTTAAACCTTATTGAAGTCTGCAAAATTTAAGAAGCTTAACAACTACAACATTATTTTCAAGTGAGTTCTTAAATATAATGATTAGGTGTAAAGCTAAGAATATTATAAAGTTAAAGGTCCTCTTATAATAAAATCATTTTTCTGTGCACTTTGTTAGAACCTTTAAAAATCCTCTAAAAATAATTCCTTTTTGCACAGAGCATCATCACCTGGTAATTTCACTTGAAAAAGTCCATAAGCTAAACAGTATGAAGAAAAATAATCGCACTGTATGATTCAACATGAAATGCTAAGCTTTCTAATAGAGCTCTAATGACAAATAAGAACTTCCTAATTATCTGACTTTCCTATTTCATTTTTCTTATTTTTCTTAACTGTTTGTAATTAACGTACTAAAACATATTGATTTACGAAAAACTCCTTCCCTGGAGTTTGGAATGATGATTATCTTTGCATATCTTCCTTATGGACTTGCAGAAGGAATTTCTCTCTCAGGTAAGTTTCAAAAACAAATTCCCTTGAAATTATTGACAGTGTTGAAAAAACTTTTACTTCTCTAGAGCTCTCAGAGTATATTTCCTCCCTGCAATCAGCGAAGGCTGTTATGACAGAGAAGTCAATAATTTATCCTCCCAGTTGTTGTATTTTCTCACATTTAGATTAACTCCTTACTGTACATCCAAACTGAGATTTTACCAATTTGGAGTTTGGCGAATCACTCTTTCAAATCAACATGTAATGTTCCCTGGCGAAGTTAATAGGCTGTGCTAAATCATAATGAGATTTGCATGGTTTCGGCTTAAAAATAATTATGGTTTTTCATAGAACCATGGAAAATATACTCTTAAGTGACTTAGTACTACCTGATGCTCAGAATTGTTGTGGTTGTTAGTTGTGAAGTTGTGTCCGACCCATCACGACCCCATGGACAAGGTTCCTCTAGGCCTTCCTGTCCTCTACCATCCTCTGGAGCCCATTTAAGCTCATGCCTACTGCTTTAGTGATTCCATCCAGCCACTTCATTCTCTGTCGTTCCTTTCTTTTGCTCTCAATCTTTCCCAGCATTAGGCTCTTCTCCAGTGAGTCCTTCCTTCTCATTAGGTGGCCGAAGTATTTGAGTTTCATCTTCAGGATCTAGCCTTCTAAAGAACAGGGTTGATCTCCTCTAGGAATGATCGGTTTGATCGCCTTGCAGGTGCTATGTTCAACTGATGGTCTAAAAGTATTCCTAGATCCTTCTGACACACATTGCCACCAAATCAATGGGTGTTTGACTTTTTATATGCATGTGGAGGATCTTGCTTTTCTCACAGATGAGCATCTTTACATTGATTATGATCCAGTTTTTATTTTCATAGAGGTCATTTGAATTGTAGTTTTGATTTCTAAGATACTAACCAATTATCCTAGCTTGGTATTATCTAAAAATTTGAGAAGTAGTTCTTCTGTTTCCTTCATCGGTTATAAAGATGTTAACCGGCATTGGGCCAAAGACATAATCCTGGTGAGACTTTATCCATACTTTTCTTTGGGATAATGCAGAACCACTTCAAGCAGCTTTTTAAGTAATAGTTTGAAGCCTGAATCCAGGTAGTATATTGGTCAGAAAACTACATCCAATTCAAGACAATATTGGGTTTTATTTATTTAAGAGCTGTCAAAGAAAGCTCTTTCCAGGCCTCCCATACAGGATATTTTGTGTTGTGATCACCTGAGTTGTTAGTCTTCTTCTCTGGAATAGTGTTCCCCTAGAGATTAAATTGACACTGACCTTTTCACTTTCTGTAAAACAATTAAGGTAAAGATAAAGGTTCCCCTTGCACATACATGCTAGTCGTTTCTGGCTCTAGGGGATGGTGCTAATTTCCATTACAAAGTCGAAGAGCCAGTGCTGTCCGAAGATGTCTCCGTGATCATGTGGCCGGCATGACTAAACGCCGAAGGCACACGGAATGCTGTTACCTTCTCACCAAAGTGGTCCCTATTTTTCTACTTGCATTTTTACTTGTTTTTGAACTGCTAGGTTGGCAGAAGGTAGGACAAGTAACAGAAGCTTACTCCGTTATGCCATGCTAGGGATTCGAACTGCCAAAATGCTGACCTTTCTGATCGACAAGCTCAGCGTCTTAGCCACGGAGCCACTACGTCCCTCTAAAGAATCAAGACTTGGCTTTTTTAGCCTTGGGATCTAACGTGTTGAATTTGTCCTTCCTGCAGAGAAAAGTTGTTTTTAATCTTACTATTGAACTCAGGCTTGTAAACCGCTCAGAGCCAGTTTGCAATTGTAGCAGCATAAAAGCTTGGAAACTAAGCTAAAATAAAATTGTACTAAGCTTGGATTTAAAGATACTGTTCAGTTGTAGATTAAAGGAAGAAGAAGCCTGGAGGTTAGTAAAAATCCAGGTGCATATATCTTTTGCACTGCACTGTATTTGGTTGGGATTTTTGTATTTTGTATTTTTGCAGTTGGAATGTTTACTTCAGTAATGTACTCAGATAGAAAAATGTGCAGTAATTTTAATTGGATACACTAGCAGTGTGTCAAATTGCTTGAACTAGAAAAGAAGAAAAGTAATCTGGAAAGTATATCAAATTTCTTGGACTGGAAGAGGAGAAAAGGAAGAAAACCACGACAATTTTGAACAACTTCTTTTGCATAGAATGCTAAATTTAGTATCTGTATGGTTATTTTAGTAACACACACTGTACATTGTTTTAGAGTCTGGGATAGTAGTCCATATATCGACAAAGGTTTAGGGATGTTGGGATTTTGGCCTCAATCAAAAGAGATTTACTATGATATCCTGTAGAAATCAAAATTTTACCATTAACTATTCATGTTTATGATTTGAAGCATTATTATGTATCTGCAGGTGCTAGGAGCACATGGTCTCAAATATGCCTCTCCCTAAGTACACTCTGCCTCTCATTAATCTCAAACATCTCACAGAGTGAAATATATGTGGTCTTGCAAGTAATTGTTCATCCCCTGCTTTTCTAGTTTTTCTGTATCATTGGTTAAGAAACACCATGGGTGCTTAATAACAACTGTGAAGTCTAAGCATATTTGTATCCATGCTGATTTTATCAGAAAGCATCTGTTTTGATAGCTATAACAACTTCTGTCCATTTAGGATAGCACTTCCAACTTTGCGTATGCAACTCAGAGTGGATTTTACAGCTGTTCTTTAGTCCTGAAGTAACCTCTGGAGAGTCAATACTTGGGGTTTTTTTTTTATAGCCATTTCATTCCAAGTAACATCTTGGGAATTGTAATGGAACTAGTAATTAAAATTCTGGAGCACTTTCACTAATAGGATCATAATCATTCAATAGAATATTAGATTTAAATTGGATAAAATGAGTTATATAATGCAGCAACTAAAAGGATTATGATGAGTTTGAGGTTCACTGAATCTGTCAGCTGTTATCAGATCACTGTTGTATTCTCATTTTGCAGCAGCTTTGCCATCTCTCTCTTTTTTGGCATAATATCAAATACGACTTCTTCATTTTCTATGCACGAAACTTGTTTTTGTACTCTGGGAATAAACAAACAGCAGTGTCAGATGACATCCAGTAGGGATCTAGTAGTATGATCCATATGATACTGGTTCCATGGAAACTCCATTCAGTCTCTACAGTTTTGGAGTAGCTTGAACACTTTCTTCTAATCTGTGAACAGAATGTATAAGAAGAGCATGTAAACTGAAGTAATAGCTTTGGATCATTTCCCTCAATAAATCGAGTAGAACGTTTTTGAATTATTTGTTTAATTGGGCTCTCTATCTAGTTTTAGGACTTGTGTGGAGAACAGATAATATTTCAGGTTATATTTTTATAGCAATAGCACTTAGACACCGCCCATAGTGCTTTACCACACTCTCTGGGCAGTTTACAGTGTCAGCATATTGCCCCCAACAATCTGGGTCTTAATTTTGCCAACTTCAGAAAGAAGGAAGGCTAAGACAACTCAGAGCCCATCAGGATTGAATTCCAGATTGTGGGCAGAATTAGCCTGCAATACTGCATTCTAACCAGTGCATCATCAGGTCTCCTGCATATTTATGCAGAAATATTGAAAATTCTTAAGGTTTCACGAACTATTAAGCTCTGCTGTATCAGAAAGATCCAATTATTCAGTATGTTAGAATTATATTTTATTTATTTTAGGTTTTATATACCGCCCTTCTCCCGAAGGACTCAGGGCGGTGAACAGCCAATTAAAATACATGTAGACAAATATAAATAGTTAAAAAAGAATTAAACCCTAGGCTGTCCCTATAAAAATCTAAAAACCCCCAATTAAAATAAATTAAAACTTTGTACACCCATCCCAACTAATCTAAAACCCCATTTAAAATCCCATTTGAGTCAGCTCAGGCCGGCCTGCTCGAAGAGCCAAGTCTTCAGGTCACGTCTGAAGGCCCTCAGGTCACTGGTCGTTCGTAGTCCAGGGGGCAACCCGTTCCAGAGGGCGGGTGCCCCCACAGAGAAGGCCCTGTTCCTCGGGGTCACCAGGCGGCACATAGAAAGCGTCGGGACCCGGAGGAGACCCTCTCTGTGGGAGCGCACCGGTCGGTGGGAGACTACTGGCAGAATGCGGTCTTGTAAGTATCCTGGTCCGATGCCATGGAGCGCTTTAAAGACCAAAACCAGTACTTTAAAGCGAACCCGGAAGGCCACCAGCAACCAATGCAGCTCGCGCAGGAGGGGCGTCACGTGGGAGTATCTCGACGCCCCCATAACTACCCGCGCGGCTGCATTTTGTACCAGTTGAAGCCTCCGGGTGCTCCCCGCAGGGAGCCCCATGTAGAGGGCATTACAGTAGTCCAGACGGGAGGTGACCAGGGCATGAGTGACTGTGCGTAAGGCGTCCCGATCAAGAAAGGGCCGCATCTGGCGTATCAGGCGAACCTGATAAAAAGCCCCCCTGGAGACGGCCGTAATTTGATCTTCCAAAGACAGCCGTACATCCAGGAGGACACCAAGATTGCGAGCCCCTTCTGTGGGGGTCAAGATCTCATCCCCAATAGCCAGCGACGGAGTCAGCTGACTATATCGGGCCGCCGGAAACCACAGCCACTCGGTCTTGGAAGGGTTGAGTCGAAGCCTGTTCTCGTCCATCCAGTTCCGCACAGCCTCCAGGCAACGGGCCATAGCCTCCACAGCATCGTTATAGTATGTAATTGTAGCCCTCAGTCATATGGGAGTGTGGTTTTAATTTGGAACAGGAGAATATAGTCTTCGGGAGCTGAAATTCAATAGATTTGAGGGGAAGGTTGGTCGCAAAGAGGCCTTTTCAATCCTAGCATTATTTTCCTGCAAACTTTACCACTTTCTTCATAGTGAAAGAGTGAGAATATTGTTTATGATAAAAGCAATATGTAGAATCTATGGTTAAGTCTTAGTTTGGCTATTCTCCTTGAGTCTATTAACTACTACTTGTTTGCCTGTTGTTGACCTAGTGGAACCAACTTTCAGTGTGATGATATTTTGAGTCCTTTATATATACTATGTTGCTTTTCTGATAATTGGAATTACGTAATTGGGAGGGCAATTTTTTTGTAATTTCTAGGGTTGGGTCTTTATTTACAATAGAAAAACATGGATTTGATATTTCATGTAGAGTAGTGATATTCATCAGACTTAAGTGAAAGCACTTACTCCCAGTGCAAATAGAAAACTCCTGTGTAAGCAGTCCAAATCCTTCCAAGGTCTAAGCTGCCCCCAGTTTTGAAGTACAAGTGCATATGCATATTTAGTTGCTTTTGTTCCTTCAGCAGTTGAGCCAAAGGGTTGAGCTACTCCGGGCAGCTGGCCCAACTCATGTTGTTGAATTGTGCAACTGTTAGACCTGAGCTTCCAACGTGAATCACTACCTTTCCCATTCTTGTGCTACACAACAGTTTTGTTTATTTATTGGCTTGCAATTAGTAACAGTTTAAAGAAAAATCTGACTTTATACATAGGTATATCTAATGGTGAAATTTTTCTTCCAGGTATCATGGCTATCTTGTTTTCTGGCATCGTAATGTCTCACTACACCCATCATAATCTTTCTCCGGTTACACAGATCCTAATGCAGCAGACTCTGAGAACTGTTGCATTCATGTGTGGTAGGTGCTGTCTGTTGCTTGGACTCTTTACTATCAAAGCAGACTTTTCTAAATGCTTCTTGATTATCCTACCAGTTTTTGCAGTGGCAATCTACTACATATACTTCAATTTAAACATCAAATATGTTTCAGTTATGATTACACATTTTTGTCCTGCCAGTTGACCAGGAGCTATCGTCAGTGGAGTTGAGAGTTCTCTCTACAGGTGTTCCTTAACTACCATTCATTTACTAACCATTCAAAGTTTCAACATCACTGAGAAAATGGATTTATGACGGGTCTTTGCACTGTTGCAGCATCCCCACAATCCTGTAATCAAAATTTGGGCACTTCAATCAGAAGAGAGCTGGAAGGGACATTGGAGGACTTCTAGTCTGCCCCCCCTGCTCAAGCAGGAGATTCTATACCATTTCAGACAAGTGGCCATCGAGTCTCTTCTTAAAAACCTCCAGTAATGAAGCACCCACAACTTCTAAACAACTTCTGTTCCACTGGTTAATTGTCCTCACTGTTAGGAAGTTTCTCCTTAATTCCAAGTTGTTTCTCTCCTTGATTAGTTTCCATCCATTGCTTTGTGTCCTGCTTTCAGGTCCTTGGGAAAATAAATTGACCCTCTTGGCAAATGGCATACATGTATGTATGGCATCTATACTACAACGTCCTGGGGTCATTAAATTGCCATTTGTAATTTTCCCAGCTGGTTCCTGCAAGCAACATCAATGGAATAAACTGGGTTTGCTTAACAACCTGTGATTTATTTAACAACTGGAGTGATTCACTTAATAACTGTGGCAAAAGTTGTAAAATCAAACACAACTCACTTAATAACTGCCTTGCTTAGCAATGGAAATTTCAGCCCCTATTGTAGTTATTGTCAGCTTTAAAATTCAGCTGTCACATTTCATGGAAGGAGGGGGGGTGGAGGAGTTCAAAAGTTCAAGGTTATTCTGTATGTGGTATTAAGAAATTCCAGTGGCAGTTAATTGGTTCTTGTGATTTATGAAGTCTAGAAGTGGGAGGAGAGAAGGGAGGAGAGAAGGTGGATTCTGTGTAACACACGAAAATAATTTCACTTTGGGAAATTGCCTTTGACATGCTAGATCTGTTTCTAAATAAATCAATTGGAGAGAAAATGTCTGAGAGTGATTGATATCATGGATACTTTCTGGATGCTTTACAGTTATAATTCGATGCCTCCTTTTATTGCAATCAGTAAATTGTTATTGGTCATGTTGATTGGATTTTCTTCCACCTATACTTTATAGGAAAAGCTGGCCCATTGTCATCAAGTCATCAAACAATGTATATGGTAATAAATTGCATATAATATAATAATGTTTTCTTTTTATTACAATGTTAAGGCACAGGAATGGCAATAGGTTAAGATGAGCTGATGGATAAAATCAAAATATTTTTTTTCCTTGTCCATGGTTGAGGGAAACTTGCAATTCTGTAGGTGTGGCTGAAGTATGGTAAACCTGCACTCACCCCAGTCAATACTGAAATAATTTGAGTGTGTCTGCAATACCTGCAAGACTGGGGAGTGTCAGTCTGGAAGATGCCTATTAGTTCCTGGTGTCTTTTTCCTGTCAGCACTGATTCATTCTCGAGTTCCTCCTCCCACATCTAGTCTAATCTCTCAGAAATACTCCTGGCCAGATAAATGTATTTTAAAAATAATTTTGAAGGTTGCAGCGTATGGCTTCTCTATATCTCAGCAGATGGCAGCACCTTGCTGTCCTTGCATTGGTTCAGAAGGAGATTTTACATTGTGACTTTTGTATAACTACTCAGACATTCAGTAGGCCCCATTTGACCCAATAGGACTCCCAACTAAGCATGCATACCACTGCAGCCTTAAATATTACAATTTGTAGTCATTGATTGATCTTTTTTGTGTGTATGTGATTTCAAAGTTGAATTAGAATGTGAATTATGGGTAAGAGGAAGCAGAGCTGTTTCTTTAACTGTGGGAGCATTTCTTCACCACAATTCTCAAAACAGACCTACTAATATGGAGTCTGCCAAGCAGAAAAGTCACCTTTACTGACAAGGGGTATAAAATGTGCTGTAAATCTTTTCCTCTCTTCTCCTCCAAGCTCTGGCTAAATCTTGCCACAAGATTAATAACAAAATGGATTTATTTGACTTTTTTTCTTGCCTCCAGGGTACTTTTAGATGATAGAGAGGCAACATGCCTTCATTTCCATTAAAGGATTATAGATACAGTACCAGGAAACTATTTGAAAAGGGAAAAAAATATAGGCAATACATTCATGTGGTTCTCTGTACTTTGTCCTTTCTTAGCTGACATTTGTTTTTAAATGTATTTAATATTTAGAAAATATTAAGCTAAACACAGTATTAATGATAGGGCCAGAGGTGGAAAAAAATCTTACAATTTCATGGATGCAGGAATCTGAGACAGTGCTACACACAGAGAGAGAGAGAGAGAAAGAGAGAGCACAACACCTGCATTACTAGACTAAGTCACATTTTCAGTGCTCCTTTACATGTGTTCTTTCACAATAGCCAGCTAGATACTATCAGGAGACACATGACCAGAACATGTGGGAAACAGACTAGTGGTTTGTCCCATCATTAAGTGTGCTCTTGTTTTTGAACATGGGCATTTCACTGAGCTATTAAAGCTAAATTAATATCAGATCTGAATGTTGCTTTCTGATGTTTAAAATGCAGGGGCACAGAACGTTGAACATCTGTTAGGAGACGAAAAGAGGAAAGAGCTGGGGGAAACAGGAGATCCTGAAAAAAAAAATACTTTGCTAGCAAGACAAATCATACTACAGGCCCCAATCATCACTGTTAGCCAGTTACTGTAAACCTACATATTGTGAGTCTTTTCAGTCATTTATTTTTGTAAAGTCTGCGCTCCATTGCTAAACCGTATGCAGCAAATACTAGGTTTTAATAGAACCCTGTTGAAGAGGCTAAGTTTCTGTTGGACTAGGCCCAAACCCTCTGAAAACAATAACTCAATGAGAGATGAATCTCCTAATCCGTCCTTTTCCTTTTGGAAGAAGCAGGTTATGTATCTGGACATTTTGAACAGTTTTCTTATTTTTCTTTGTTATGTCATCTAGGAATGGAAGAGACTATATCTGCATCAAACATTTCTTTTGAAAACCTGAAGTTTTAAAAAATTAAACATAGGGATTTGAATGATCAGTGTGGTATTTTGTGAATACTTATTTCTGATTTTTCTCTTTCAGAAACATGTGTTTTTGCATTTCTGGGCCTGTCAATTTTTAGCTTTCCTCACAAGTTTGAAGTGTCCTTTGTCATCTGGTGCATAGTAGGTATCAAATTATAGTAGAGTTTGTTTCACCTGACCCCAGACTGGCAAGAAGTGCTATATAATGTGTCACAGAGAATTCCAATTTATCTATTATTTATTGCAACAATTTGCATGTTGCCTGCTTATTGGAGTCTAGCTGGATTACAGTATTAAAAACAATGCAACGTGAATGCATAATAATACAAACTAAACTATCTCTTCCTTCACTGTAGACAATAGCTCTCTAAAGGATCTATGAAAATGACTCTTAAAAGTCGAATTAGGTTCTTCTGAAAGAGCCAATTGATGCATAGGACATTATTTTGCCATTGGACACTGTCTTCATGGTGAACTGTGTTCGGTTTTGAGATTGAAGAGTTTGAACACTATATAATAGTCACTGTTACCCAGAATGTTCATTGATTGGCATAGCAGTCTTAAGAGGAGGGGTTATCCTTATAATTCTGACATTGAACTGCATACATCTTTATAACAACATTTGATAATCTTAAAAGTTAAATTGTTTTTAAACTTTTGGTTAATGTAGACTAGCATAGCTCTTCTCCTGACATGTTAGTATTCAGCAAACTCACGCTGAAGACAGTTTTGTATTTCCAATTAATTTATTATTCATTCTGAGGCAGCAAAGGCTAGAAAGAAAGGCCTTGGTAAAAGGAGGCTAAATTGCTAGGGCAGTGCATACACTACCTCATAGAATCAAGCTAATATTAGCATTTTACTTCTAGGACTTCCCAGTTAGTAATGTGTAAAAGTGATGTTGCATTTATTTGCCCTACATATTCTATTTATTTTATCTATTTCAATTTATATAGTCACCCATCTCAAAGGCGTCATGCTGAGCAGCTCACAGCATTTAAAACACAGTACAGGCTCTCGACTTACAACATTTGTTTAGTGACCTTTCAAAGTTACAACGACTGGAAAAAAAATGACATGACCGTTTTTCATACTTAAGAACATTGCAGCATCCCCATGGTCATGGGGGAGCGGTCAAAATTCAGACGTTTGGCAACAGACTTGTGTTTATAATGGTTGCAGTGTCCAGAGTCATGTGGTCATGTGACCTTCTGACAAGCAAAGTTCACTTAACTATCTTGCTTAGCAACAAAATTGCGCTCCATTGTGGTCATAAGATGAGGACTATCTGTATAAAACACCCAGAATTAAAGAAATATTGATTGTACTCTTTGAGCTGAATACAACCAGATTCCTATGCATTCGCTCCTTTTCTTCCCTCGCTTATATAGTATGCTCTCATACTTGTTTGTTTGAGGATTAAGACCTTCTGTTTTCATTTGCTGTTAAGCAGACTTATAGTAGGCTAGAGCCTTAGTTAGGGCTCCTAAGTAGCACATTGTGGTCTATGAAGATTCTCAGTATCCAGGACATGGTTGTCCCAAAGATGCTTTTTCAAGAGGCAACTGGACTTTCTGGTTTTTCTGCTTCTTCAGAGCAGAAGAAGCTTCTTGGATGAGAAGCAAAACGTCTTCAAAGAAAAACCAGAACGTCCAGTTGCCTCTTGAAAAAATTCCTTTGGGATAGCAAATTGAGGGTTTGACCCTCCCTTTTCAAATAAGAATAAAATAAAGATAAGCATAGGTATATAAGGGATGCAACATATCTGAGAAAACAAAAATGGGTTTGTTACTAAACTCAACCCACAAAATCTTGTTGAATTTGACTTAAGGACTGCCTGAACTAGCGTCCTTTTCTATATTACCTAGACGCTAATATAGAGGTGACTCATAAAGAGGTTATGAATCCCAATTCTCATTTTCCCATTGTTACATCTCTTATTAAAAGCTCAATTTTGCTTCTTCTTTTGACAGGTGCTTGTCCTTTTTGGTAGAGCAGTCAATATTTTCCCCCTCTCTTATTTGCTCAATTTCTTCCGTGATCACAAGATCACTCCCAAAATGATGTTCATCATGTGGTTTAGTGGTAAGTTCTTGCCATTTTCATTCTTGGGTATTGTTCTACATAGCATCATAATTGTAACTGGGTCATGTTAAAACTATATGCTCAGTTTCTGCATAAGAAACTTTCATTTTCTCTATTTTTGACTGACTGATTGCTTGCTATTTCCCACTATACAAAGGAATTGTCTCCAACTGCTCAGGAGAGAAAAATATTTGGGATAGAGATAAATCTTTCACTGTACATTTCTAATTCTGTATTGGATATTTTGCATAAAATAGGAAGTTCAGCCTTCCCCCACATGGTCTTATCTAGGTGCATTTTGAAAACAATTTCTATATTGTCCTAGCAACTTTGCAAAAATGACTGGGAATTCAGAATTTCGAGACCAAGAATATGGAGTTTCAAGGAGGGCAAAAGCTAATGAGATGTTATCTTTAAAGCCACATGTTGTCCTTAAAGTGTTTTTCTCAAGCCTACCATCGTTCTTCTCCTGTACCTCCTTAAGCATTGATAGCATGTGTAAGGATACATTTCCTTCCAGGTTTTCCCCAACACATACACATCTTGGCCGGCAGTTAATAACTCAGTTTAAATGGAGAAAGTGCTGCCTGGGAGGCAGATAGCTCTGTATTAGTATATTTGCATATAAGTTTTATTTCCAGTCCATTGCTGAATGCCACATAGAGCCATTGGGGCAAAAAGACTGCCCATCTCTGGAGAAGATAGATCTTGGGTATAAAAGGAACAAAACTCTAAAGTAGTATAAGGCAACTTCAGATTTCAGTGACAAAATGAGACAGAGTGGAGGAATGGTTACGAAGATACAGTAGAAGTGACACAGTTTTGTGCCAATAAATACTTCATTGCAGGCAATTCCTTGTAGGCTTCCCTAAACCAGGATGCTTGTCCCTTAATCTTGAAACAGCAAACAAAGAAACCATTGATAGCTTTGAAGAATATTATTTCTAGAGGGGCTGAGGAATGCTTATATGCTTCCCTGTGTTCCTCCCCATTAACTAGGCTTACGTGGGGCAATTCCATATGCCTTGAGCCTCCACTTGGGCCTGGAACCAATTGAGAAGCGGCAGTTGATTGGCACTACCACAATCATCATTGTGCTGTTCACAATCTTATTGCTCGGTGGAGGAACAATGCCTTTAATCAGGCTGATTGACATTGAAGACTCTAAAGCCCGGCGGAAGAACAAGAAGGATATCAATCTCAGCAAAACAGAGAAAATGGTGAGCTTCCCATGTTCCATATTTAAATGAGATAGATGCTTTTATATGTGAGTCTTGCATAAACCTCTTTGCCTTTCTTCATGCCCATATATTTGCTTTCCCTGATTTGGCATTCTCAAAATTTGTTAGGATCTATATAGATAATCCTTGACTTACAACCTATCAACTTAGTGACTATTTGAAGTTAAGATGGACTTACCACGGGGTACCTGTGACCTGGTTCTGAAATTCTAATGGGCCCCTTCTATGGTCACATGACCAAACTTTGGGTACTTGGCAACATAGCCTCATTTATGGCTGTTTGCAGCACCCATGGTCACATGAGAATGTTTTACAATGATTTTGCCAAAAACTGGCACATCTAGTTTTCGGCAAAACTGTGCCAATAGTGAACCATGGGTTTGTTTAACTACCACAGCATTTGCTTACCAATCATATTAGATGCTTTATGACTGCTGCATTTATTTCACGATCTTTGCAAAAAAAGGTTGTAAAATAGGGTCTGTGACCAACCCATTTTACAACTGTCACAACTTGCAACTGTAATGAGCAGGCTCCATTACGGTCGTATGCCGAGGACTACCTGTAGCTACCAGAACTCTTCTTATTGGCTGAGGATTCTGATAGTAGTCATAGTACCTCCGAAGCACTCCAATTTGAATAAGTCTGCTTTCCATAGATTGAGGCAGAAGAGAGGCAAGGGAGACAGAACTGCGAAAGTCTTTGGAATATTATTGCACAGGAAGCTTCCCTTTTTTTTAACACACAGCACCGTTTTAGTAGGCAGGTCATGAACTGTCTGTAAGTGTAATGATCAGTCCGCTCCCTTTAAGTAAAATAACCTTCCCATTGAAATTCAGACACAAAGCTACCATTTGGACTGAGCCACATCTAAGTGGATGATGATAATATACAGATGGTGACTCACACATCTTTCAAAAGGACGATAGGGTGTACTTCACTGATAAGCTGCAGATGTAAATTACTGCCAAGCAGGTCAAAAAGAAGAAAAAATATGCATATTTAACTTGGCATATCAGAAGCTCTGTGAAACCATCAGCCTTACCTGTGACACTGTCTTGCTTTTTACCAAGTGCTCAAGATTTTCAGAGCCAGCTAGCATTCTGGGAAAATGACATTGAATTGAAAATACATTTACACTAAATCCATTTTTTATGCATCCCAAATGCTTGCTGTTCATAAATTGATTCTCTACCTGTACTCCAAAGATGCATGTTATAATAGAAATATTATACGTATCAACATTCTTCATGATGTTTGAACCTAGATAAATCATGGTTAAAGTTAATCCAGATCTTTGAGCTTTGGTTAATTAGCATATTTAAATTACTAATCCATAACTAATGCTACAAGTAGTCCTTGATTTATGACTGCAATTAGGATTGGGATTTTGGTTGCTAAATAATGCAGTCATTAAGCAAGTTTTTGTGTGACCAGATCCAATTCTGCAACCGTTTACTGTGGTTGTTAAGCAAATCATGTGGTATTTAAATGAATCAAGCAGTCGTTGATTTGATTCGACTTAGTCGACTTTGATCGTCAAATTGATTTCCACAATTGACTTTGTATATTGGAAGCCAGCTGGGAATGTTGCAAATTGTGATCCAGTGATTCTGCAGCCATTGAAAATACAAATGATCACCAAGCACCTGAATTGTGATCATGTGATTGTAGAGGATGCATGCCGATTGTAACTTCAAGGATGACTTGTAAGTCCCTTTTTCCAAGGCTGCCGTAAGTTCAAACCATTGATAAATGAACAGTTGTAAGTTGAGGACTATCTGTAATCATTATTGTGTGATGGGCCAAATGCATAATGACAGTTAATTGAAAACCAGAACAAGAGCTTCTAATTCTGCAGTTATACTGTATGAAGTAAGGAGTAGAATCAACCCGCAGACCCATTTTTTACTGCAATGACCTCTTACAGCCCTCTACCATCGAAAATACAGCCTGGCTTGTGGAGGGGGGGCATTTTTACTGGCAGAGGTCTGTAGGAGGCCATTGCGACATGAAAACAGGTTCCGGGGGGCATGCTCCGTTTTTTCTGGCAGAGGCAGTGTGGGCCCCTCTTTTACTATTTCTAGGGCAACCCAGTGGGCCAGATCTAAGTGCCCATGGGCCGGATCCAGCCCCTTGGGCCTTGAACTTGACACCTCTGTTCTAGATGGAATTAGTTTTATATATGGAGTAGCATGGTAGAGACTGGAAAAATAAAGAGCTTATTTTTATCTTTTCAGTCCTCTTAGTAGGAGATCAAATGGAGCTCTGTCATGCCACACCAAAAGTAGAGTTTGTCACACTTAGTGAGATATTGTCTTTCAGTAAATCCCAGTTAAATTAATCATGGATTGCTCTGAAACTGTAATATGAAAGCATGTCCATCTGTATAAGGCTCACTTCAAGTGTTTCTACATATTAAATGTGTATTTGTGCCGAAATCCTCAGATGTAATTCCACTCAGGACCTTTAAATATTTAAATCTCCATCACTTAGGACCTCACATGTGTTTGTCAGAAGAAGGTTGGGATCATTTTGGAACAAATGTACTTGCTAGGCTCTGTGCTCATTTCTGCTTTTTTATTTTGTGCTGCAATGCAGTTGCAGAATGTACAGCATTGGTCATTTTGCAATGTGGACATTTTCTGCTAGCATTTTCCTCAGCCACCCTTTGTTTTGAGGTGGCTGGTATAAATTCAGATCAGGCAAAAGGCAGCTGGAAGGTAAGTCACAAAACAGACAAGCCATTTTTATGATAATGACCTGACTAATGAAATACTGGTTCCTAGCAGGTTCTTTGCTGCTTCCTTTTTTATTACATTTGGTGCAATGCGAATTGCCAAAGTCATTAAACAGCACAAATTTAAAGTCTGTAGCAGTCAGAATTTGGCTCTTGAAATGGTTGAATGCAAGTCAAGGTTTCTTCTTTTATGATCCTTAATTTTTAAATATTACTTGTCTGTAGTGAAATTTCTTAATTTTTCCATCATAACTATAAAGTTATTGACACTTTTGTTGAATTGCATGTAAACACAGTGAATAAAATGGTAGGGTTAAGGAACATCAAAGAAAACTATTGTTTTTTTATTCTTTTAATCATCTCCTCTTAGGGAAACACCATTGAATCTGAACACTTATCTGAACTGACAGAGGAAGAATATGAAGCTCATTATATAAAGCGGCAGGATCTCAAAGGCTTTATGTGGCTTGATGTCAAATATTTGAATCCTTTCTTTACCAGACGGCTCACCCAAGAGGTAGGTTCAGCCTAAACAAATCTTATAGTAGATTGATTTTCAATCTAATTAGATATCTAAGAATACAATGACTGCTATTTGTATTAAAATAATGTAAGCTTCCTTCACTAATATTTTGACTTCCTCTTTATAGAAACCTCATTTATCTGGCTAGAGTTCAGGCAATCTCTGCTGTGAGTTGTTCTAAGCACAGCTTAAAGCAATCATAGCCTGTTGACAGATTTCTGGCTTACATTCCTTTGCTTGAGCTCTTCTTGTTTATGCCTTTTAATTGATAGGAAGACTCAATAAGGGAGCAAAAAACAAAACAATAACAACAACAAAAACCCAACAGGAATAACAGAATGCATATCTTTGTTTACATGTCATCTTAAATAACAGTTCCAATCTAAACCAAAAATAGGCTAAAAATCAGCTTAACTAAAAATAGGCTGAAACAACCCACGGACCTCACCCCATTCACATTAAAGCAAGAACAACCTCATTGTGGTTTAGCACAATGCGAATCCATGCAACTATAAATTTCTTGTTCATGAAATTCAAGAATTATAGTGAATTATTTCCAAACCCACCAGAATAGATAGCCATTTAATATCTAGGATAGTGTTGAAACGTTTAACCATAGTTTTCTGCTACAAAGGCCACTGTGGTTCCTAGTAGATTCTATTCATGCTTTTTTCTGGCATGTGCACAGAAATGATTGAAACACTATGTGTGCCCATACAATGCCTTATTAAAGGAGACATTTCACTCTGAGTCTGAGTTAGGTATCTTAAAGCCATTGAAATGTACGAAACTTTCCCTTTACAGTCAAAATTGGTACTTGACTGCATGTTTCATCTGTGCACAGACCTAGAGTGCACAGTTTCAACAGAAATAGATTGGAATAGGAGACAACAGATTAAAAAGAAGCATTTGGTTACATGGAAGTTTGGCAGGTGGATGTAGAGTGACAGCAGGGAAGAAAGGCAAGCATTGACAGGAAAGGTAGGGTGAGTGAGTCCAGTGTACTAGGTGAATGTGTTAGCAGTTAGCAATTTCATGGTGATAGGGTGTAGTAATAAAGAAGGAAGATGTAGGGAAAATTAGATTGTCCAGGCTGGACTGATCTTGAATTGCTGTAGTGGTCCTCATACACTTGAATTCAGATGTAGTGGTGGCTCGGAGGGCTGGGGTCAAGGCTGGGAAGGTTGGTGGCCAGGGCATAGGAAGGAGGGAGAGAGGTGAACCAGCCTTTCCTTGCTTGTCCATTGCGACTTGTCTGGATTTTTTTTTAGCTGAAATCTGGAATAGTCTAAATGTTTTTTCTTCAGTTGTATCCTGACCAATGGTGGGATTCAAATTGTTTTATCACCAGTTTGGTGGACATGGCTTGTTGGGTGTGCTTTGCCTAATGCCGGTGGGCAGCTTTCCCCACACCAGCTGAGACCTGCAGTGCCAATCAGCTGAGAGGATAAAGAGAAAAGTGCAGGAGTGAATGGGAGGGCCAATCTTCTTTCTCCTCTCAGCTGATCATAGGAGGCTTTTTTTTTCTTTTTAAACTACCAGTTCGGTTGAACCGGTCTGAACCGGTAGCATACCACCACTGATCCTGATCTACTTGGAACACTCTGACCAAACGTCTGAGCCACAATGCATGAAGCAAACCATGGGCTTTGTTCCTATCCCATTAAGCTATCTTGCAGGAAGTGTATGCAAGTAACGTTGCTGTAACAAAAGGACAAAACATTATTCATGCATTCTAGGAAACCAGGTAAGCTATGTGAAGAGTCACTTCTTTCTAAAGGACTTGTCTTATCATCTGCCATTTTCAAATGGGTTTGTTTTTTTTTTGTCTCAGTGGCTGCCCGCTTTCAAAATATACACGGAGAGAGAAAGACCTGAGATTTTTCTTCATCCTCTCTCCATGTTAATGTTATCGTAGTACTGTCTTGTAGCATTTTTCCTTCTTCCTTTAAACCTAGCATTTCAGATTGATTGAATTTCGTACATACTGCAGAATTGAAGTTGTACTGCCTTATGCACAGGCAGATGGAGAAGTGCAATTTTAACTTTCTAAAGGGGCTGCACCTTCCCTTTGCCACAGGACCTACATCATGGACGCATACAGATGAAAAGCCTCACCAACAAATGGTATGAGGAGGTACGACAAGGACCTTCTGGATCAGAAGATGATGAGCAGGAGTTGCTGTAACAGGCTGTTGGTGCACACGCTTCTGCTGACATCTCCAACTTTAATTTTAAGGCAGACACTCTTATACACACATACCATGTACAACTTGGTACGGTTGTTGTCAAGTGACTCTTTGTCCAGTATAAAGTTGTGTCATGTGCTGGAATGCAAGATCATCTCTAATGCCAATTTTTTTTTTACTCTTTTGAAATTATGGCACCTCTTCTGGCAGCAATTATCCCAAACACATTAGGATAATTAATGGATATTAAGGTAATTGGAAACATGGGTGGCACTGTCTGTTAGTTTCTGCTATAAATGTTTGTTAAAGAAAATTCTGTAGAAGAGCTTCAAAAAAAGTTTAGTGCACTTTACTGTACTTTTGCCAATATACAGGACGTGTACTGGAAGGACAATGCTGTGAATTTGTATTGACAATGAGCAAGTAAGTGAATATTTAAGACCTGCCTTTACATTGCTCTTTAAATATTTAATGAACTCAGGGTACAGAGTGACAGAAGACAGAAGCAGCTAATGAAAGCCCCTTGGCCTTTGTGGTTTCTAGAAATGTTTGTTCCAATTAGTTATTTCTGAGTTTGAAACAATTTGACGCACAGTTCCATATCATAACTTCAGATCATCTGGTTCTAGAATAAAGCTTTATTTGAAATCTATCAAGCTTAATTTCCACCCTTCTCATTCCCTTCCTTTGAGAACAGCTCCATAGCACAACTCTGGATGGGTGGCTTGAAGCCAGAGCCTAGAAGAAGCAAATAAGCAAGGAGGATAATTAATAGATAATAGGGTAATGGGAAATATGGGTGGCACTGTCTGTGTGCTCATGCAAAACATCAAATCATACAACGACTGTACCTTTTTAAAAAGCTGGGTGGCGAATATTACTGGAACTTTGCCATGAATATAAAACATTGGCCGATGGAGTATTATCACACTAAAAGTGAGGGAAAAACGATGCATTTCTTTTCCACCTGAGGAAAATGGAGATATTTTTGCAAACCACATAAATTCCCATTTGTATTCCAAACTGGTACAGCCTCAGAAAGCTTATTCCACTTGATTTTTCCTATACACGAAACTGTCTTAAGATTCACTGCAGATAGAAAGGAGTACGGAATCCCTTAGACAGTCCCCTATCCTCAGTTGCTTGTAATTGGAGTGGCCCATCACCCCTATAAAACAAACATAACTAAATATTCCTCATGTAACTAATCCTAACCTTGTTTTTTTTGCCATGCTGTCATGGCAGACTGATAAAGCTTGCACAAACATTCTTTTATGAACATGTTCTCAATAACATTGTGTAATATTGAGAGCAGGAGTGCTGCAGAAGGTGCACTTCAGATGAATTTTGAAATATATCTTTAATCAACCCTTTACTGTGCTAACAAGATGAGATCACAAGAAAACCCTTAATTCAAAAGGTGTGAAGAAAAGAAATAAAATTGAGACATTCTATAGGACCCAAAGGGACATTTTTCTTGGCGCCAGATTCTGCTGGGGATACATGCCAGGACTGTTCTGAAGTCAAGTGAATGAGGATGTCTCTTTTTTTTCCCTGCAGAGTAGGGACATATTATTACTTCACATTGTGAAACGTTAGTTAAGTTTGGCATTAAATAAATGTGTTAAATAACATTAGGCCAGTTTGGCATTAAGTTAAATACATTATTTCAGTTTATATGATTCCCCATATAAATGCATGATTCTGAGCATGTAGGAATTAAAAGCTATAAAAAAACTGCATAAATAAAATCAGTAGCTGAGGTTAAAAAAACAAAACAAAAGCAAAACTACCATCAGTAATGAATACAACCACTGCATGGGCTTGGCTTTGCATCGAGATCCCCAAGCTTGATTCCACTTTCACAAATTTAGAGTGAAATTAGCCCTGAAGGTTGTAGATGGTGCTTTATCATCCAACTGTGGCAGAATGCTTGTTCAATTACCAGTGTGCAAGCATAGTTCACCCATCTCTTTTGAGGTTTATTTATTTATTTATTATTATTTATTTATTATTAAAACTTTTATACCGCCCCCTTTCCCAAATAAGGACTCGGGGCGGTGAACAGCCATAATAAAAATACAATCAATAAAAATTTTAAAATGAATTAAAAGAGAATTAAATGAATGGCTGAATTAAAAAGGTAAAAACCAATAAAACCCCGTTAAAAATGAAGATTTAAAAATTGAACCCAACTAATGGGACTAGGCCAGACCGGCCTGCTGAAAAAGGTGGGTCTTCAGTGCACGCCGGAAGGCCCATAGGTCAGTGATGGCCCGTATCTCCGTAGGAAGCTCATTCCAGAGGGAGGGTGCCCCCGCAGAGAAGGCCCGCACCCTCGGAGCGCCAGCCGGCATCGCCCAGCTGGCGGCACCCTGAGGAGGCCCTGTGGGAGCACACTGGCCGGCGGGAGGCTGATGTTGGCAGTAGGCGGTCCCCTAAGTACCCGGGTTCCAAGCCATGGAGCGCTTTAAAGGTGATCACCAACACCTTGAATCGCACCTGGAAGGCCACCAAAAGCCAATGCAGCTCGCACAGGAGCAGTGTAACATGGGAGTTCCGAGAAGCCCCCAAGATCACCTGCGCGGCCGCATTCTGCACCAGCTGAAGCCTCCGGATGCTCTTCAAGGGGAGCCCCATGTAGAGAGCATTGCAATAGTCTAGGCGGGAGATGACGAGGGCAGAAGTGACTGTGTGCAATGCACCCGATCCAGAAAGGGCCGCAACTGGTAGATCCGACGGACCTGACAAAAAGCCCCCCTGGCAACGGCTGCTATATGGTCTTCTAACGACAGCCGTACATCCAGGAGGATGCCCAGATTGCGTGCCCTCTCTGTGGGGGTCAAAATTTCTCCCCCCACAGCCAGCGATGGAGTAAGCTGGCTGTATCTGGGGGCAGGAAATCACAGCCACTCGGTTTTGGTCGGGTTGAGCCAAAGCCTGTTAAGACCCATCCAGCTCCGCACGGCCTCCAGGCACCGGGTCATCACTTCAATGGCTTCGTTGAGGTGGCCTGGGGTAGAAATGTATAGCTGAGTTTCATCAGCATACTGATGAAACTCTACCCCAAAACCACGGATGATCTCACCCAGCGGCTTCATATGAATGTTGAACAAAAGGGGCAAGAGCACTGACCCCTGAGGCACCCCACAAAACAGAGGCCTCGGGGTCAACCTCTGCCCCCCTGCCAACACAAATTGTGAGCGGTCGGAGAGGAAGGAGGAGAACCACTGAAGCACAGTACCTCCCACTCTCAACCCCCCCAACCGCTGCAATAGGATACTGTGGTCGACAGTATCAAAAGCCGCTGAGAGATCTAACAGGATCAGGACAGAGGAACAACCCCTGTCCCGGGCCCTCCAGGTTTATATTGTATTTCGGACAACTATCTTAAATGACAAGGTCAAAATACACGAAATATTGAATTTCATGTAAATAGACTTCTGAATTTCTTAAAAAATTACTGGAATATAAATATAGTAAAAAATGCAGTTTAGCTTACCCAACTATTTAGGCACCTGTAGACTACTGTGGTAGTAGTAACAGAAGAATCTGATTAAAGCTCTCATAATCCCGAATCGGCATAACCAATACAGTTGTAGAATATAAGAGTTGGAAGGGACTTGAACATCATTTGGTCCAACCACCTATTGAAACACTTCCACTGAAGGACAGCCCATTGTCTTCTGAGGCAAATGGTTCTTTTATTAAACAGTTAATATTAGAAAAACTTTCTGATTTCCAATCCATGATTTCTTGTTATATATTCTTGAACAATAATGATCATAATGTACATGACAGACTATCAGATACTGAAGACATCTGTCATGTTTTTCCACAATATACTCAACAATTTCAATAATTTCTCAGAACTTTTTCCTTCCAAGTCTCTTATCCCCTTGATTATTTTCCTGTGGCACATTCAAGTTCATCAATGTTCATTTTGAACTGCTGAGCTGGAACTGGGCATAATATTCTAGGAATGGACTAGAAGGCAGCAGGTTGGAAATTTATATTGATTACAATATCAGGTATTCCCAAATTACTTAACTCATGTGTTCTAGGACAAATCATGGTTATAAAATAGGTTTGTGTGTTAGCTTCATGATGAAGATGAAGATGGTGTAGTATCCTGGCCAAGCTTTCCCTAAGCATGTTTTCATATGTGTAGGGCTACAACTTTCAAAGTCCTCCAGAAGTGTTGATGCTAGGACTTTGGGAAGTTGTCATTCCAATGTATCTGGGGTACTTCAGTTTGGTGAAGGCGATTCTAATTATTGATTATAAAATAAATTGTATCTAATGGAGAAAAGTACATCTTATAAAACCTTGTGGCCCGTATGAAACTTTGTGCCTGACGTTGAGCTAACACTCAATTAGTGGATAATGCCAAAGTCTGTTCTTTGATAACTCAAGTATTTTAAGGAATAAAATCATGCTGAAAGTTTCTTCAAGGTAGAGTAGTCATTATACTCCTGAATCTATCCAACCTACTCAGTTTCAAAAATGAAAACAGACACCATCCAGGCAGGGGTGGGATTCTACCAGTTTACACCTATTCACTAGAACCGGTTGTTAACATTCTAAGCAGTTCAGAGAACCGGTTGTTAGAAGAAATTACTGGCCTAATCCTGTAAGGAAGGTAGGAAGGAAACATTCTGGTGTTGCTTACAGAAACTGCCTCTCCGTTAACCCTTATTACATTCTTGGCAGGACTTCCTGTCTCAGGAACATCTCTGGAGTTTTTTTCCCCTCCTTTGCTGGTACTTTGCTTGTGTGACTTATGACCCTTTTTCACACTTACGACTGTTGCAGCATCCCCACAGTCATAAGAGGCCAGGCGAGGAGATGCGTGCCTCGATGTGAGTGACATTGAGTTGGTCACGCCCAGCCAATAACATGACCACCAAGCCACGTCCACCTGGTCACATGACCACGCCCACCACCTAAGCCACACCCACAGAACTGGTTTTAAAAATGTGAATCCCACCCCTGCATCCAGGTGTCTGGAGATGGTAGGTTTCAGGTGAGGAGAGCTCCTAGATCCATCGCAGAAGGAGTGCTGGCAGGTGATCTATCCTGGCTACACTTTCTCTTCTCATATCTTACATTTCAATAGCCATTTTGCAGGATCAACTAAGGCCATTTTCAGCCTTGGGATTTTTAGTTGCTGATCTCTATAGTACAATGTCTATGGAAGATGCTATTTTAGTCTTTCATTAAGTTCAGCCAATAGTTGTTCATTTAATTTGTACATTATCATTTGTACATTTATTTCAGTTGTGATTCTTTCCTATTGTAGAGAGAGATATGGTCTGTAACATCAAGATAGTGCATCTGTTGGCATACATAATTTTATTACCAGTGCACATAATGGATTGAAATTACTGCAAAGAGTAACAATACACTCTTCCCATTAAGCATTTTTCCTATGCAAGTATATTATTCTGCAGAGATACACATTTCATAGTGTTATGATTTATAATGTTAAAACTATAAGGTTTATTAAAACAAGAGGTTATCACATCAATATTTTTATGGTAGCATATGTCAGACAGCCCCCCTCCTCAATGTTTATTGGCACCAGTGTTCCTGGAAACATCTCTCTCTGATGCCCTCCAAGCTCTCAGCTTACCTGGCTTTTTAATTATTTTTAAAATTCATCTTTATTTTTTAAAAAACATTGTAAAAAAGCTCCCTGCACTATTTCTTTACAAAATCAAAGTGGTAAAGCTGCACAAGGCTTTTGGAAGACAGTTTAATAGCCAAAATTTGTATTCATTCAGTCTCTAAGGTTGCCAAAATGCCTATGATTCTGGGCAATTTACAAAGGGTTGAAGTGAATAATACTATTAATAAAAGAATAATTTTTAAAACAGCCATGCTGATGGGCAATGGGGGTGGGGGGGTGCCTGGAAAAGAACCATAACAATTAAACTATATAATCTCAAGTGATAGAATCTCGCAACTTCCTGGGCTACATCTGTGGGAAGTGTCAGGTCTTTAAGACTCCCTAAAAGCAGGGGTTCCCAACAGCCGGTCCTTGGGCTGAGCCACGGCATGCCAGAAACAGGTTGGTGCAAACAAGTGAAGCCCCATCTGCGGAATGCAGACAGCACACAAAATCATGCCCTCTCTGGTCCGCAGAAAACCCTGTCCCCATGGAACCGGTCCCTGATGCCCAAAAGGTTGGGGGCTGCTTCCTTAAGGCACAGCAGGGTTCGGTGGGACCATATGGACTGGGTAGGCTCATGCTGTTCGAGAGGGCAGGCCAGAGAATGCTGTTGATTAGATGGGACCCAATGCGTGTCAACTTTATCGGGCTATATGAGACAGACAGAAACAATTATAGAAAGACAGACTTGCAAATAGTCAAAGATGTTTAGATGACAATATTTTGTAGTGTCTTCTAGATGAACCAGTAACTTCAAGATAATGGGAATTATCATCAGGGACCATCAAATTATTATTTTTAATTTGTTTGGTGCAAAATCCATATCAACTGTATTTGTTTCTATTCAAATGTAAACTCAGTTAAAATCATTTTACCTTTGCCTTACCTACTTTATGGAGTGTAGTCCATGGCACCCCAGTCATAGACTAAGCAACATGTTGAGATTGTCTTTGAACTTGACATTATTACTGGGTACCAGAAAGAATTTTAAACAAAAGTTAGTACTTGTACAATTAACTGCAATCTCTACAATGGCTATTGTTTCTATAAGTTATTTATCGGGAATAGCATCAGTTTTTTTTCCTATACCTTATCATTTTATATCAAACCGTCTTAAAAAGCAGTATTTTTGGTTAGGAATATAATAACATTTCTGAAGTTTTATCATATGGAGGCTATCAAGATAATAGAATGGATAAGATTTCAGTTTCAGATTATGTCCCTGCATGAAGCATTTTGGCAGATTATGATGGCTGTGCATGCAAGTCAGTATTTCATTGTCAGAAATAGATGTATGGTCTTCAATGTACCTTGCAAAGCACATTGTTGCCTTCTCTCCCCCCGGCTGGGAAAATATTCTGTCTCTCAAGGCCTACAGAATAGGTTTTGTATATGCCCAACCCAACAAGCCAGTGGTTTCTTTCAACTTCTTTTGTTATGTTTACAGCAGTGGATAAGAATGTTTGAAAACCAGGGAAAAGATTCAAAGGTCAGATTCCAATATTTAGTGGGACCAAAGATGAAGTGGGCCAAACCTAAGAAAGATGTTTTCATAATAAACAAGAGTACTTGTCTACTGATAGACAAATAAAGGCATCAGTCAACAAAGCTGCTTCTTTGCAGGTGTGTTTATAAGAGAAAGGTAAAAAAAAAAAACCATTGCAACCATATCTGTATGATCAAATCCCTGTCCTTTTTTAAAAACTAGGTAATCTCTTTATCTGCCTACTTTGAAGTGAATCTGACTAGATTCAATGAAGCCCCTCTCCTGTATAAAAGTGAATAAAACTGCACCCACAAACAACACAGATGCAGATTCTTCCCTCTATTTTTGCTAGTTTATATAAAATCTACAGGAGTACTTTTTGATAGAATGCTTCAAAAATTTTCTCTTTCAATTGTGCAGTCTAATTTGTGTTCTGTTTCAATTAGTTCAGTGTGGCAAACGTGGATTGAATGCAAAATTCTGCAGCACTATATGAAAATAGACAAATATCTCTCCTGTTATATATCTAATGTATTCCTGAGGTTGGAATACCTAGAAAATAGCTATCCTACAATGCAGATGGGAGGCAGAATAACTGCTTATTATTTGTTAATTCACAATAATCTGGATCAGAGGTGGTATTCAGCAGGTTCTGACCAGCTCTGGAGAATTGGTAGTGGAAATTTTGAGTAGTTCGGAGAACCAGCAAATACCACCTCTGACTGGCCCCATCTATTCTCTGCCTCCCGAGTCCCAGCTGATTGGCTGGGTCTTCTTTGGTTGCCCTACACAGGAGAACGGAGCTGGAAAGCAGGTTAATGGTGTGGGGAGGGAATAGGATTTTGCAGTAACCTTCCCCCAGGAGTGAGGAGGGAATGGAGATTTTGTAGTATTCTTTCCCTGTCACGCCCACCAAGCCACGCCCACAGAACTGGTAATAAAAAATTTTTGAATCCCATCACTGATCTGGATGCCTTGCCTTTAATTGCTGGTGAAAAATCCTGTCTCCATCAACAAGAGAAAGAGAAAGTTTCCCTGTTAAAACAGGCATGAAATAAACATTTCTGAAAAAGCACCTTTAGCAGGAGGGGTGGGGAGTTTGGGAGGAACAGCAACAGATTCTTCCAGATTTGTTAATTTTCACTATTGGAACTTTGTTTTTTTCCAGGATGTTTTTCCAAGTTATTCCAGGTAAGGTTTTGGTAGAAGAGAGTGCTTTGAAAAATATGGTGGCTCACCAAAATTAATGATGCTGTCTCTGAATTCCTCACCTTTGGAAATAAGCTGTATGTCACATACTGAAATGTGGGTTTGTGTTATATTTGGTGAGAATAGCAGAAAGACAAACAACTTTGTGCCTCACTTTGAAACAGTCACTTCCACAACAAGAACCGTTGCATAAATGGCCTGGAGGAACCAGGCTGATAACAGAAAAAGGGTTCACGTGTCATGTGACAGGTTGGATAAGCCCACCAATTTGTTTGTGGTTGTGTGGTTTGATTTAGAGCAGGGGTCTCCAAACTTGGAGGCTTTAAGGCTTATGGACTTCAACTCCCAGAATTCTCCAGCTAGCTATGCTTAAAGTCTTAAAGTTGCCAAGTTTGGAGATTTCTGATTTAGAGCATTGTTTTTCAAACTTGGCAACCTTAAGATGTGTGGACTTCAACTCCCAGAATTCCTCAGTCAGCATGGTGGTTATGAAATGGTGACTGGGGAATTCTGGGAATTGAAATCTACATTCTAAAAGTGTCAAGTGTGAAAAAAATTGGCTTCGGGTGTCATTATGCTTATTATTGTTACTTCTATTGTTTATTATTTATGATTTGTTTTTGTTCTTTGTTGTTGGTTAATCCTGCATTTACTGCCAGAAACTCAGTTGCAGAATAGACAGCTATATAAATCAAATTAAAGAATGCAATCAAACTTTTGACAGTTGATTATATTCCATCACAAGATTCTCACAATGGCTTATTCAGCCATTTTATTGAAAGGGAAAAAAAGGTGGATCATGTCATACAAATATCATCAATGAAATAAATTCTCTTTTAGGGCCCTATTTATCCTTAGGGCAGAGCCTTTATTGTTCTTATGGTGACTATCCCTGGTTGAGCAGGAGCTGTAGCTGACCATCTACCAGATAAGGGAGGGATACACAGACATATACTGATGATGTAATTGGTTTTTTTGACAAAGCTTCCTCCTTCCCAGGCTCAGAGAAGACCATTATATTCTGGTTCATTGATTAAACAAGAATGGGATATGTTCATGCATTATATTAAACCTTAAACCATACTTTACAAACCATAATTAGTAGGATTTACACAAGGCTGTAAGTTACAATAAAACCCTATTATAACTTACTCCTATTTCTAGAAAGAGACATACTATAAAGAAAGCACACATCAGATATCTTTGAAAGATTTTGACATGCATTTTTAAATCTTGGATTTAAAGTCTAATGTTTGGGAATAATAACATTATATGTTAAGTCGTTAAGATTACTATTTATAAAAATTTCCATCTATCATTCTTTTTTCTAAAGATGTCATGTTTAAAAATTAACCCTCAAGTATCGTTTGAATTGACTAGTACAAACATTCTCATGGAAGCATAAGTTAATATCAAAAATTGTCATTCTCATTTCTTTGAGTCATAAGAAAACACACATGCATTTTGGCATTATACATAGCAATATTAACTTTAGGAATTATTTTTTACTGAACTTTCCCTTTTTAAGCTGAAGTACAAGTGGAAATTCTCTGTGAATTTGTCCTTCACATATTTGTAATACTGTTACACTTAAGCAGAAGTATGATTCATTTGTATACTTTTCAGTTTTTTCCATTAATGAACAATGCATACTTGTGTGCATACATACACACACTCTTAATTCAAGGAATCGCATGGAGATTAGTCATTTCCCGCCCTCTAGTGGTGATTTTGTGGGGAAAGAGTTCAGCCAGGTTTTTAAAAAGATGCATCAACCATAATTAAGTAACGAAAACATTAAAAGTACATCAAGTTCTTACTTTGATTTTCATTCTTAGCCTGAAGCAGTAAGTCTCACAAAACCTTGCTGACAATGCAAAGCAATCTAGAACTTAAGGAGAAATTTCCTGACACAGCAATTCATCAGTGGAATGTCTTGCCTTCAAGTTGTAGATGCTCTAAGAAGAGACTGGACAGTCATTTGTCTAAAATGGACAAATTTTAGGGTCTCCTACTTGAGCAGAGGGTTGGACTGGATTCCAGCTCCCTAAAACACTATTACAGTTTAAAACCATGTATACTTTTGTCGCATCTTAAGGGCTAACAAATGTATCATGGATATAGCTTTTATTTGTTCCGGAGAGGGCGGAATATAGTCTATTGGCACGGTGAGCGGGAGAGGCAGATTTGGCAGTTATAGGGGGCCATATCCTGTATTGGGAGCGCGCCCCTGCTGTTTGTGTGCGGTGGTGCGCTCTGACCCCCTTGTCATATCCCGTTCCCCGGATGGTCTGAGTCATCGGGCCTTCGGCTGATGTTGTGTAATGCCAGGTCCATCGTTAACAAGGCCCCCCTCATTTATGATTTGATTTGTGAGGGGGGAGCGGACCTGGCGGGTGTTACCGAAACCTGGTTGGGCTAAGAGGGAGGAGTTCCTCTGGTGGAGATGTGCCCACCTGGGTTTTGGGTCTTTCATTGACCGAGGGTTCAGGGGAGGGGTGGGGGGGTTGCGGTGGTTATTAAGGAAGATCTGTGTCCTAGGGAATCCACTGTTTCTCAGACGACCGGATGTGAGTCCCTTTTCGTGAAGTTTGGTCCCAGGGTTCAGGTGGGCCTGTTGATCACATACCTGGCTCCCTGCTATGTGACATCGGCCCTGCCTGAGCTCCTTGAGGTCATAGTTGGCTTGGCGGTTGAGACCCCCAGGCTTATGGTCATGGGGGATTTCAACCTGCCTTCTGCCGGCGGGGATTGCTCAGGAGTTCATGGCTTCCATGACAGCCATGGGCCTGACCCAATTAATTCGGGACCCTACTCACTTGGGGGGTCACATCCTGGATTTGGTTTTGTCTCTGATCAGTGGCAGAATGATCTTGGTATAGGGGATGTGGTTGTGGAACCCCTGTCATGGACTGATCATCCGCTCCTTAGACTTGACTTCCATTCCGCACCTCCCTGCGGCGGGGCCGATAAAATGGTACCGCCCCAGGCGCCTGATGACCCAGATAGGTTCCTGATGGAGCTTGGGCCGTTTCCCGAGACTCACACACACACGACTCGGTCGAGGGCTTAGTGGCTATCTGGGATAGGGTGGCGGCTGGGGCCCTTGACCGGGTCGTGCCCTTGCGGCCTCTGACCCGGTGCCGATCCCAAGTGGCTCCTTGGTTTTCCGAGGAGCTTAGGGAGATGGTTCCAAGGGATTATTAACACTTCCTTGAGAGAGGGCCTTTTACCCGCAGCCTTGAAAGAGGCGGTGGTGCAGCCCCTCCTCAAGAAACCATCCCTGGATCCAGCATTATTGTCGAAATATCGTCCGGTCTCCAACCTGTTAATGTAACCTAAAGATTTCAATGTAAAATATTTTTGCAAGATTTTAGCAAAACTCTCACTCATTTGCTTAAATGATATCATCAACATAAACAAGAATTATCTCATATGCATTCTCAGATCTTTTTGTGAACACGCATTCATCAGTTTCGGATTTAGTAAAACCCATTAAATTTAATTTGTCAGTAAGACATAAATACCGCATTAAACCAGACTGTTTCAGACCATAAAAACTTTTGTTTAATAGCCAGGTATCCCCTTCTTATTTTCAGAACCCTGGAGAACCTTTGATGTAAATTTCTTCATCCAGGTCAGCATGTAAATAAGCTGTTTCAACAACAAACTGGAACACTTCTAAACCTAGAATAGTTGCAGTGGTTAAAGCAATTTTTACACTCTCAGTCCGAACTGTCGGTGAGAAAGTATTTGTGTAGTCCTCAGGATAACGTTGAGCAAAATCCTGAGCTACAAGTCTGGCCTAGTATAATGACTTACCACTTGGCTTCTTTTTTATTCTATAGACCCATCTAGTGCCAATAACTTTCTTATTTGCTGGAGGACTTGGCAGGTGTAAACACCTTGAGTTGCTTTAAACTGTCCATTTCAGCCTGCAATGCCTCATATCATTTATCTTGCTCTGAATCAGGAAGATATTTAATTTGTATGAACTTGTCAGGAGGCAGTGTAACAGCACAGATCAAAGGTAAGGGTGCTTTTGTAAATTGGCATGAATATTGTGCTGAGCAATAGGCACATATTCTTGGCTGGGCGTGGCCAACTCAATATCAGTCACATCGAGGCACTCATCTCCTCGCCTGGCCTCTCATGACTGTGGGGATACTGCAACAGTTGTAAGTGTGAAAAAGGGTCATAAGTCACTTTTTTCAGTGCCATTGTAACTTTGAATGGTCACTCCACACAAGCGAAGTACCAGCAAAGGAAGGAAAAAAACTTCAGAGACGTTCCTGAGACAGGAAGTCTAGTCCTGCCAAGAATGTAATAAGGGTTAACGGAGAGGCAGTTTCTGTAAGCAACACCAGAATGTTTCCTTTCTGCCTTCCTTACAGGATTAGGCCAGTAATTTCTTCTAACAACCGGTTCTCTGAATTGCTTAGAATGTTAACAACTGGTTCTAGTGAATAGGTGTGAACTGGTAGAATTCCACCCCTGCCCTTATCCCACTGTGGTATTTCCCAATCTCTTGACCTCAAAATGTGTTAGCTAGAGCCGTCCCCCACCATCATGGTCAAGAAGCAAAGAGATACGATGAAGAACTTTAGGTGCCATTCCATTACTTGTTTTCTCCTTTGGAGATGTAAATGTTGCCTGGGATATGAGTGCTGTAGCTATGGTGAAGGATAGAGGCAAGAGGACTACTTTGATGCTTAAGAAGCTTTGAGAAAGGATCCTTTCCTAATATATCTGTCTTGTCCAGATGCAGCTTGGTGACATGACTCAAAAGCAATGCTCTGAGAAACACTTCAAGTTTATATATATTCCAGAACACTCGGGAAATGAATTGCTCATAGAGCTAGCCACCTACTTTTTGCTTTTGGACTGCTGTTGCTTTTCTAGGTCAAGAAATAATAATTTAATGAAGGGATATGGATAACAGGGGGGCTTCATAGTTAGTTGAAGAGCTGGCAGCTGTTTACAGATGCTGAATGCTGATATTTAGAGTTTATATTTAGAGTAAGTTTTCCAATGAAAGGGGAGGAAGGGAAAAACCATGGAGGAGACCGTGAGAAAAAGAGCATATGAAAAGGGCAATTAAAGCTCTCTACTCTCACTTCTAAACTTGGCTTGTCTTTAGAACCAGAACTCCATTTGGTGGTCATTAAGCGAGTCTCTGAATTCCTCTCTCAGATGCTGACCATTCCTTGCGAGTGGTGTCCACTGACCAGAAACGGGCAGAAAAGCCATGTGGCAGGGCATCCCACTGAGACAGAGCCTTTCAGGTGGCACTAGGATATAGCACTTGTCATGGCATCTTTCCTTTCAAAGAGTAGCCTTGCTATTCGGGCTGTGCTGTGGCACTTTTATTCCTAATGACTACCATTGCTCAAGAGGTTCCAGTCGATTAGTTAACAAAACCAGAGCAGCTCCCATTGGTCATTTTAGGCTTAAGGCTCTTCTGAAAACCTGCTGCTATATGTGTGGCCATTCATCTTCTTTGGAGGTGAAGTTGCCCTTGATAATACGCTGTAGAGCAGGGAGCCTATGAAGAATGATGCTTTCTGGCAACTTTTCAAAAGAAGAACAAAATTTAAGACTTCTTCTTAAGACTTCCCTTCCGCAATTTTTATTTAAAGAAAAAAACAAGAACCGACCCAGGCACAATAATAACAGGTCTTAAAATACCCACAGCTGCAGTCAAACAGCAAGAGGAAATTTCACAGTGATTAAAAAAATGAGCCCAATATAGTAATAAGTCAGTGGATGTGACAAAAGAAAACAGCGATGGCCGATTAAATTGGATGGTTGGGAATGTGATTCCTGGGAAGTTTTTCTTTTTCTTTTTAAAAGAAAACACACCCATAAGGGAGGGGGGGAGAAGATACAGAGTATATCCAGAAGACGCAGAGTGTATTCCAAACAATAGCCAGTGCTAGACATACATTTGTGTCATGTTATAAAATTAAGTATTAACAATCTATATCGTTCCTTTCACAATAAAAAAAACCTATAACCCAGTAGGTGCTGTCTAAGTTTCTAAATAGTCCTCCAAATGAAACTCTCATGAGTGAAATCTTTGCTCTACTGCAGAAACAGAGGCACTTGAGGTCACTGCAGAATTGATGGAGAATAAGCAGAGAATCCATTTCCAATAGCATTAAGCACTGCATATGTAAAGATCACACCATTCCAAGCTTCAAAGCAGAGGTGGCACGATTTCTCTCTCATTCCCCTCTGTTGTTATCCCGCCTTTTCTTGATCAACTATTAACTAAACCTCAAATGCCACTAGGGGTCCCCCTCAGTCCCTGCCTTCTCCCCCCCCAATCGCTTTTTTTCATTCAATGGCCTCCTCTCTTTCAAGATTTGATTAGGTTGGATTTTAGCATACAATCACTATCCACCTTAGCCTTTGCACAAGAGAATATTGAAGAATATTGAACTTTGCCTTTTGGTGTTCTAACATATAAGACATACCTGCAGACAAAATCTGTAAAAAAATAAACGTTCTCTCTCTACCTGCCCCTTTTCCCCATCCTCTGCAGCCACAAAGTAAAATGATACAGATTTTTTTTATTCATTTAATTGCTGAAATTCATAATAGTATTAATCTATGGGCATTGAGCTGTGGTGGCGCAGTGGTTAGAATGTAGCATTACAAGCTAATTCTGCCAACTGCCAGGAGTTTGATTCTGACCGGTTCAAGGCTGACTCAGCCTTCCATCCTTCCGTTCCGAGGTTGGTAAAATGAGGACCCAGATTATTGGGGACAACATGCTGACATTTGTAAACTGCTTAGAGAGGGCTGTAAAGTACTATGAAGCGGTATATAAGTCTAAGTGCTATTGGGACCGTTTATTGCTAGTAATGTAAAATGGCTTACTTTGCCCTGTATATCACTTGCTTTTGCCCAAACAATTGCTCATCCAGTTATGAAAAAGGCAAACTTCATATTTGAATTTGGGTTGTCCTTAAATTTACTTACCTGGACTAGCAGAGAGATAGCCCGATTATACACCTAGCCATAATTGTTGGGTATATTATACTTCTTTGAATACTCACTGAATGTTCCATATGATGACAGCATCCAGTGTTGCAGGCATTTTAGTGCCATGAGGCACTCTCTGCAAAATATTGTCCAGACATGGGGAATATTGCTTCAGCAAAGGGTTGTATCTCTCAGGATGTTAAGTTTGGGGGAAGATCATGCTGGATCTAAGCAGGGTGAGACTTAAAAGTGGGTGCATTTCTGTCTTCTTTCTCTGTCCTAGCCTGTTCTATCCTCCTCCTCTTCCTCCTTCCCCCTTTCAGCAGATACATGGGACAAAGGTAACATGTACTTTGAGAGATCTGCAAAGAACACTTGAAGCAAGCCATCTGAAAAACTATCCAGAATGAGACTCAGAGATCTGCAGATCAACTTCAGATCAACTGCAATTCCCCCCCACCCCAAAAGATGTTTATCTTAAACACATAAACAGATATATTTATTTATTAAAATGTTATGCCACTTAACAGATAACAGATAATCAGAGTTGGAAGGGACCTTGTATGTCATCTAATCCAACCCCCTGCCAAAGCGGGAGACCCTACACCATTTCTGACAAATGGCAGTCCAATCTCTTCTTGAAAGTCTCAAGTGATGGCGCTCCTATAACTTATCTTACTCTGCAAAACATCTCTAATTGCTAATCATATGTTAGCCTTGAATGACCACTCTTTCAATCATCTATCTCAGGTGCCCTCAAGCTATGGAGTAGAGAGATCAGGAAGGATTTCTTGGAGGGGGGAATGTTTTAAAGATGATAAAATATCTTTGCTGTGACCTGGGGATGGGCAACCTTTTAGAGGCTGAGATTGCAGAAATGCCCAAAGTGAACCTATAAAGAAACAACATGGAGTGTTTTGTTCTTGCTTACCCTGGCTTTGGGAGAAGTTTCAAAGTGTATTATTGTTAAATCGAATTTAAATCTATACTAAGGCTTATTCTATAATTTCATATTCTTTCTATGTCAAAATTGTAAAAGAATAATCCATTTTCAGCAGTCATAATCTTGGGGGGTTGATAAGGGTGACCACAATTTGTCTTCCTTAAGCCAACAGATGTACCTCCATAGGCAAATTCTAGTGGTATGAGACTGGCTTAATTGTTTGGTATGGATGCAGAGTCCAGCAACATCTGAAACATTATTCTTTTTGGCTAATTTTATCTGTGTTCAGAAGCTTGTTCCTGGCAACTGGTCTCTGAAAATGGATCCCCATTTCCACATTCTCTGTCATGCTCTCAGCAATAACGCCTTGATTGTGTTTGACTCTTATTAAATAGTGGATGGTACTTAAATGATCTGAGAGATTGTCCTGCCTTCATGCCCAAATGCTTGCACATCATGCTAAGTGGGTTGTATATCAGACTCGTACACGTTCTGCATGTGCCATTTTTGTGCAAATAGATGCTGTGAATTGCTCTGGAACTGAGATGTTTTGATAGATAATAATCAAGCATCAGTTGCTCAATTTAGCAGGTAACCATGGGTTTAAAACTCTGGATGTTCAGGACTATTATTGAAGGAAATTGCTTGCCATTGTTATTTTTAACCAGGATGTAAACCCAGCAGCTACTGACTAAAATTTGCAGAACAGTCTTCTCAATTTGGTTTTTTTTTTTTTCAGATGAATTGCAGCAAGGTTTGGGGTTGTCTGAATATAACCCCAAAGGTTTGGGGTTGTCTGAATACAATCTCTGGATGGGAACCGCTCTTTCTTCGGGAAGATTTACTAATAGCAGAATCAGTGTATTCCAGGTGGGAAAAAGAACACTTCAGCAGCCAGCTTCAAAACACCAGGTTTTCACAGTGTTCTGCTCTGTTTTACTTCAGGGTAAAAGAGTGAAAGTCTTTGAGAAGATCAAATGAAGATAAAAGAGGTCTCTCCTAATTCACTATCATGATACCATGCAGAGGATGGCATTTCTGGGTAAGGAACCTGTGTTGGCCATAAACTTAAGTACCATAGATACTTCCAGAGAAGGCTCATGGACATTTCGTCACCAAAGCACAGCTAATCTCCCTCCCTCCCCCTTTCTCTCTTTCTTTCTCATCCCAAAGATACTTTTCCCAAAGGCAACTGGATTTTCTTGGTTTTTTTTTCCTTGAAAACATTTAGCTTCTCATCCCATCTGAACTGAAGAATTGAAGAAGCTTCTTGGATGAGCAGCAAAGTGTTTTCAAGGAAAAAAAAAAACAAGACAGTCTGGTTGCCTTTTGGAAATGCACTATGACCTGGATGATTGAGAATCTCAATAGACTGATTCTCTCTCCCTCCCTCTCCCTCCCCTCCCTCCCTCCCTCTTCTCACACACACATGTCAACCAGTGGTGGAATTCAATTTTTTTTACTACTGGTTTTGTAGGTGTGACTTGGTGAGTGTGATATGGCTTGGTGGGCATGATGTGGCTTGGTGGGCGTGGCAGGAGAAGGATACTGGAAAATCTCCATTCCCACCCCACTCCAGGGGAAGGATATACTGCAAAATCTCAATTCTCTCCCCACCCCACTAGCCTGCTTTCCAGCTCTGTTCTCCTGTGCAGGGCAACGCAAGAAGATCCAACCAATCAGTTCAGACTCAGGAGGCAGAGAATAGATGGGGGCAGGGCCAGTCAGAGGTGGTATTTGCTGGCTCTCCGAACTACTCAAAATTTCTGCTACCGGTTCTCCAGAACTGGTCAGAACCTGCTGAATACCACCTCTGATGTCACCTGTAAATAGCATGGAATAGGCATTTGCCCTGGATTTTATGCTCCTATTTGTAAACCTTTGTAAGAATTCTGCACTTTTACAGTAAGCAGGCAAGGCTTCAACAGTGGCAGAAACTATATTTTCCTTCTTCAGGGAGACTTGCACAAAAGTGCGTATGATTTTGAATAAGACTAGGCAACTGTGTGGTTTTTAACCCATTTTTTTCTGAATAGGCCTCCTTTATCTTACCTAAGATGTTCCAGGGAGAAAGAGCCATAACTTTACTAAAACAAAAGATGATAAAGGAGAAGTCCGTCAAATTGCTCTTATTGATTATGTGTCATTTTGATACCTATAAAAATCATACGGCTACATATCAGACAGACAGATGCCTTTATTGATGATCTAGTTTTTCCTTTCTGATGAGATATACTGTATTTTAAGTGTTGTTAACCTAATCCTACATAGCTTTTTTTCTGGTAATATCACACTACTAACTAGAGCATACAAAACATTTGCTAGACCAATACTCAAATATAGCTCATCAGTCTGGAACCCACATTACATATCTGATATTAGCACAGTTGAGAAAGTCCAGAAATATTTCACAAGAAGAGTTCTCCACTCATCTACTCGTTGTAGAATACCTTAGGCCACCAGACTTGAAATTCTAGACCTAGAAAACCTAGAACTATGCCACCTTCGGTCCAGTCTAAGTATAGTACATAAAATCATACATTGCAATGTCTTACCTGTCAATGAATACTTCAGCTTCAACCATAACAATACAAGAACACAATAGGTACAAACTCAAGGTTAACCGCACCAAACTTGATTTCAGAAAATACGACTTCAGCAACAGAGTGGTCAATGTCTGGAATACTCTACCTGACTCTGTGGTTTCTTCCCCAAACCCCAAAAACTTTAACCTTAGACTGTCTACTATTGATCTCACCCTTTCCCAAGAAGTCTGTAGGGGGCGTGCATAAGCGCACCAACGTGCCTACCTTCTCTGTCCTATTGTTTCTTTTATTTTTCTTATATGTACCCATTTCATGTATTCATAACTATTACCTTGTAAGTGATTGACAAATCAAAATAAATAAATAAATAAATACATTTCTATTTCAGTTCTATTATTTTTACTTCTCTGCCTATTTATATATAAAAAAATCATTCATAAATCTATGTCCCACTTTGTTGTTGCCTTCTTCTTCTTTTAGCAATGCATAAGTGGACTCCTGTCCAACTAATCATTATGCAAAGAAATTTTCAGGTGGGGAAACCTGTTTCACCTGTGCATGACCAACTGCACTGATCATAATTCCCTCAACTTCAGAAGGGGGCCTAGCTGTCTTTCTTCATATCAGGTCACTCTCACTCAGACTTATTTTTACTGCAGGCCTATCCTATTAAAGATTGGAATTGCATCCATCAGCAACAGCAAGGAGATAGCATCTTGCTGATTGTTTTCTCCCAACCTTCAGTTTAAATTATTAACCCTGTCGGAATCCAAACATTTCGACTCTGAAGCAGAGTTTAAAATTCCATCCTTGCCTGTTGTGCACTCAGCAAATTATTCAAGCTCTTAATCCAAACGACACATATGGGTGAAAAACTACATTTCAATTTAAACTCAAGTTAATAGAAGCAAAAATGCAGGGATGGCAGGCTAAGCTGATATCGGCTGTTTGATGCCATATAGATTTGTTTGCACCAGCAAGGTTTTAAATTGCTCCATTTGCATCTATAATCACTGGATGTTTACTTGCAAATGAGGCTTTCACTTCTGTGAATGAGAGCCAAGATGCTTGCTCCACAATTGCCATCTGATTGCAGAGAACTGCAATTTCTAGGGGTCTCTATTATCACTTATACATCTGGACTTTATTGTTATTGCCACTTTCTACTTAGCTTGCATTTGTTGGAATGAGAGAAGCAAGTTAAAATGTTTGAAATTCCGGTATAGGCTTATTTATAACTAATCAAAACCTGTCCTTTTAATACAAGGATCACTAATTTAGTATAGTTTGGGACACAGGAACCTGTCCCACAATGCACCAGCCGGTTGGTTCATTTATTCGTGTATGCCCCCAGTGACATTACTGGCGGCAGACTTCCTGGAATTCTGACACTTTCCAAATTTCAGACAAAAGTTTTGCCACATCCTTCCTGGGGAAGTGAGACATTGAAATGATGTTGTCATTGAAATGAAGGTCTGAAAAACAGCCCTTCTTCCATTGAAAGAAGACCTTTAGTTAGTATTGCCCCCAACTTTTGTGGTCTGGCTTTCAAAACAGATTGTTCATTTGTTTTTTTCACAACCGAGGCCACACAACCTGAGATTGCTTCATTCGCTTTCCTGTTTTGTTTGCAGTTTTTCTTAGGCCTTTGCCTAATCCAGTTGGTGTCCTGAAGTTTCAGAACAATTATAGAACTAAAATGTGCTTTCTTTTAAAAGGTCACAATAGCTGAATAGTACACATCGTAGTCCACCATTAACAAGGGATTAACAGATAACAGATAATCAGAGTTGGAAGGGACCTTATAGGTCATCTAGTCCAACTCCCCCGCCCAAGCAGGAGACCCTACATAATTTATGACAGATGGCAGTCCAATCTCTTCTTGAAGGTCTCAAGTGATGGCATTCCCACGACTTCCGAGGACAAGCTGTTCCATTGGTTGATTGTTCTCACTGTCAGAAAGTTTCTCCTTATTTCCAGGTTAAATCTCTCCTTGTTCAGTTTCCATCCATTATTCCTTGTCTGGCCTACAGGCGCTTTAGAAAATAGATTGACCGCTTCCTCTCTGTGGCAGCCCCTCAAATATTGGAAGACCGCTATCATGTCTCCCTGGTTCTTCTCTTTACTAGACTAGCCATGCCCAGTTCCTGTAACTGTTCTTCATATGTTTTAGACTCCAGTCCCCTAATCATCCTGGTTGCTCTTCTCTGTACTTTTTGTAGAGTCTCAACATCTTTTTTATAATGTGGTGACCAAAACTGGATACAGTACTTTAGGTGTGGTCTTACTAAGGTTTTATAGAGTGGTATTAGTACCTCACTTGATCTCGATTGTATCTCTCTGTTAACTTATGTAAATGTAAAATCACCGAACCGGTAGTTACACTGGTCGGATCCCACCCCTGATTGTATCCCTCTGTTAATGCAACTTAGGATTGCATTAGCTTTTTTGGCTGCTGCTGCACACATTGCTGGCTCATATTTAGCTGTTGGCTGGTGCTCCATTCAAAATCTAAGAAAGAAATACTTAGACTCCATTAATTAGAGAAAACGTATCTTTTACTGGAAAATCAAGTGGTAGTATCAAAAGAATTCTGAATCTGAGAAAATGAGTGCGTAAATCACATATACAAAGTGATGGCAATGTTCCCACCCACAATAGTTGAAACTGTCCATCATGTAGGCATCTTCAGGTGGTGATGAGGCATCTGTCCATTGACCTTGACATATTTCGATAAAGAGGTGTACTTGTGCATAGCATAGGAAAGAAGCATAAACAAGAAACTTCCCCCCCAACTTATAGTTTTTTCTCTCAAACCTCCAACTCACTTCCCATAACTATTTCACCCTCCTCCCTCTGATACTTATGACAGCCGAAAGATGCAAAGCAAACGAAAAGAATCTTGAAGGCTGACATTTGGCCCTCCTGCAAAAGAGGCGTTAGCCCTATAAAAGAAAGAGAATATAAGATAAAAGAATAATGTACACATGACACAATACTACAATATTTTAAGGTTTGTCAGGATATTTAGTACGAAATGCCTATACAAGCCGAGGGGCTCGAACATCTTTCTCTTTCACCCATTCTGACTGGGAAGGAGGAAAGTGTTTCCAGATGACTAAATATTGAAGTCGATCTCTTTGTTTCCTAGAATCCAAAATTTCTTTAATTTGTTCACCCTCAAGTAGAAGAGGAACAGGGGATCGACCTGAGTAGGTCTCAGGTTGGAGGTGTGTTCAGGTTTCAATAAACTAATATGGAAGACAGGATGGATTCGTCTGGGTTTTTTTGGTAATTTCAGTTGGACTGCCCCAGGATTCACAATTCATTCAATCGGAAAAGGTCCAACATATTTAGGCCCCAGCTTTTTTGACTTTTGTGTGTCTACAAATATTTAGTGGACAAGAAAACTTTGTCTCCAACGTGATATTGCTTTTGTAGAGCTCTCTTTTTGTCTGCAAATTTCTTATGAGCTTGATGAGCACCATCCAATGCTTTACAGGTAACCGGCAGGTAAGCTGGAGTTTGGTTATCCATTCAAAGATTGAATATTAGGTTTCTCCTGTGGAAGCTTGGGTATGGGTACAAAATCTTGACCCGAAGCCACTTTAAATGGAGTAAATCCAATGCTACTATGAACCAAATTATTATATGCCACCTCAGCAAATGGCAATAGGTCAGCCCAATCATCTTGTTGATAATTAATATAGCATCTAAGATATTGTTCCAATACCGAGTTAGTTCTCTTACAAGCCCCATTGGTTTGTAGATGGTGGGTGGAGCTTAGGCCTTGGGCGGAGCCCAATAATCCCAGGAACTCCTTCCAAAAAGTTTAAGGTAAATTGGACACCCCTATCTGAGGTTATCCATTCAGGAACACCATGTAACCTGTAGACATGTAAAATAAACAGTTTAGGCAAGGTTTTCGCAGATGGGATTTTCGCACAAGGGATGAAGTGTACCTGTTTGGAAAACAAATCTGTTACCACCCAAATAACTATATTTCCCCTGCTTTCAGGTAATTCCACTATAAAATCCATAGAAATTTCTTTCTATGGAGCAGTAGGCCTAGCTACATTTTGTAATAGGCCCGCTGGTTTACCAGGCGGCCATTTGGCTGAGGCACAGATAGGACAACTAGCCATATAAGTTTCAATGTCCTTTTTCAAAGTAGGCCACCAAAATTGCCTTTTAACCAAATCCAAAATGTCCAGCAGCTTTAGAATCATGAGCTTGTTATAATATCTGGTTTCTCAACTTTGCTGGCACATATAATTTAGCCCGCACCCATGTCAGCTGTAGGCATTGTGCTTTCTGGATATTCTTGTCTTGGATGGCAAACCTCAGACAAAGAACATTCCGTGCAAAGTGCAACGTTTGCATGTTTACTTGGAGGAAACATTTGCATGTTTACCTGGAAGAAACAAGACCTTAACACCCAGATAGGACGGAACAAAGGCAGTAACTGAAGCTTATGTTAATCTTAATTAAAAGTTAATCCTAACTAGAGGTGAATGTATAAACTGCTTAAGCAGATAGTAACAAAGGTTGTCTAAATAGATGTATAGTGTATAAATTAACCACTGGTATGCTACTATGGATATAGAGAGATAGAACGAACTCTGGCAAGAGAGCAGACAGCTCTTCTTATTCTCAACCTGACAATAAAGAAAGCAGCTTATTTCATCTCCATGTGGTCCTCAGTCTTGATTCCTACAGCCAGCATCTCTAACTGTACAGTTATTTGAGTGAGTCAGGAACCAATCATCAAGTTTCAAAGTTTCTTTTAACTGTGCAGATAAATCATTTGATAAATCAACTTTCCCCTTTTTCTGGGCCCTGGTAACCATTGGAGCCGCCAACTGTTTAGTTGGGACAATAGGATAGATCATTTCCAGACAGGCACTACTATATTGAGGCAATCTAGATAAAGCATCCGCCATGAAGTTTCCCCCCGGAATGTACTTCAATGAAAAATTAAACTGTTTGAAGTACTGCGCCAAGTGAATTTGCTTAGGCGACAGTTTGCGAGGTGTTTTAGAGCCTCCAAATTCTTAGGATCCGTCCACACCTCAAAGGGGTGTTTTGCCCCTTCTAGAAAGTGCCTCCAGGTTAACAGAGCCCAACAAACTGCAAAAGCTTCTTTTTCCCAAATGGCCCATCTTCTTTCTGTCTCAGTTAGTTTACGGGAGGTATATGCACACAGTTGCAGAGTCCCTGTCTCGTTTGCTTGTAGTAGCACTGCCCCCACTGCTACATCTCTTGCATTGGCTTGGATTACAAAAGGGGCATCCATGTCTGGGTGCTTGAGCACCGGCTCAGCGGCAAACTTCTCAAAAGCAGCTTGACACTCCATTGACCACTCCAGTGGCCTACTAGGCTTCGGTTTCACCTCTCCCTTGGTTTTTAAGAAATTTGTAATAGGCAGTGCAATCTTCGCAAAGCTGGGATAAACTGACGATATAAGTAGCAAATCCCAGAAAACTTTGCAATTGCTTCCTGGTGCGGGGAGGGACCCATTCCAAGACAGCACAAACTTTCCCCAGATCCATTTCTATACTGTCATGTGATATGTGGTAGCCCAAATAATCAATTTTCTCTTGGTGGAATTCACACTTGGATAACTTCACATACAGTTCTGCAGCTCAAAGATTTTCCAAAATTGAACGCACTAGTCTCATATGTTCATCAAGAATCTCAGTGTAGATAAGAATATCATCAAGATAAACCAAAACCCCCTTGTATAAATGTTCATGCAAAACTTCGTTTGTCATCTGCATGAATACTGCAGAGCCCCCCTGTAGTCCAAACAGGAGAACGTTGAACTGAAAACATCCCATTGGGCAATTAAAAGCAGTTTTCCATTCATCTCCTTCCTTGTTTCGAACTCGGTAGTAGGCCTCTCGCAGATCGAGTTTTGTAAAAATTTTCCCTTTGGCTAGGTGGGCTAACATGTCCTTCATTAAGGGGAGGGGGTACACATTCTCCACCGAAATGACATTTAAATTTCTATAATCTACACATAAACAAAGAGAGCCATCTTCTCGCGGAACAGTACTGGGGCCACTACCCGAGGCCTAGCAGGTTGGATGAAACCTCATTTCAAATTTTTATCAATAAACGACTACAGTGTCACTGCGTTGTTTTAGTTTGTCTGCTGAGCTTTACAGAATGGTTATCAAGTTACTATAGTAACAAGATATGAGTGTCTTGTGATGTATGATTTACTGCGCATGTGTGCAGGGGAGGAGTTTTACTTTACTTTTATTTTTTACCTCATTTTTTCTTTCGTTTGCTTCTCAGAATGTACTGCTTTTTCTTTTGTTCCTAGTTATTTGTAAATAAAGTATGGTGGCAACAGAAAAACACAATTCATTTCTTCTAATTTATAAAGCTGAATTTTTTCTCTTTGACATATGGTAGAAAAGGATGGTTGATGCAGAATTTACGGATGTTTTTTTGTTTGCCGATTGCTTTGATAGTGAGCGGTTAGGTTTGTTTTTGTTAATTCACAAAGTCTAAGGAATTTTTGTGATTACTTTAATCAAATCTACAATGCCACCCAAGAAAGGTAAAACAAAGCGGAGAACTAGGTCAGTGGAAGATTTATCCTTTGAAGTCCCTAAGGAGGAGATAAGAACTTGGCAGACACTGCTGGCTACTGCTACTCATCTGGAGGAAGCTGCCATGGGAGGACGAGAAAGCAGGTCTGTACCAAGTTTTATTTATGATGCATACTTCCAAACTCAGCCTGAGAAGCCAGAGGCCCAAGAATATGAAAAACTTGGTGCTAAGCTGAAAGTTATACAGACAACTGAGCATTTTTCACCCAAAGAGAAAGGTGAAATTCATTATTCTCCATTAAGTCCTGAGTCAGAGCTGTGCAGGATTATATGCAACAGACTGCAGTTTTTGAAGACCGCCTACAGCAAGCTAAGGTGTTTGCACTGTCCCTTCAGCCAGATAAGGGTGTGGTTGGAGTTCCTGATTCCTCCATCTTGCCGTCTTCATTGAAGCCAAGGGACCACCCACAAATTGGTCAAATGGGTGTGGTGTCAGACTAATCAGAGCAGAGAGCTTTGCCTACATCACAGCTACCTCGTGATATGTCTTTTTTTATGCTGCCTCAGCTGAAACAGCAAGAGCTTCTGCCATTTCTAATGTTGTAGCACCATCTGCTGGTGACTTGCATGAAACACAATTACAAAATTTACAAAGAGCTTTTACAAACTTGTCAAGGAGTCAATCTGCTGTACAAATATCTCCAGTAAGCCAGCCATTGCCAGCACCTGTGCCAGCTCCAGCGCCTCCTGGTGTCCAAGCAGGCATTGCTCAACCAGCGCAAGTTATACATGTTCCTCTTCAACAATCTTCTGTCACCCCACTGACTGGTGATTCAAAACTAAAGTGCTCAGGACAAAATTACAAGGCATGGATCAGTGAGGTTAGCATTTTACTTTGCAGAGAAAGTACTCACTGTATGGTGTTTAATTCTCCACCACAACCTTGGCCTCCTGACATAAGAGGATTGGGCATTAAAGCATGCACAACATTATTGATGTCAATGGACACTGAACTGCAAATTACTTTTTCACCTGATGCAACTGCCCAACAAATTTGGGCTCAATTAGAAGCATGTTACCAGCCTATTTCGATTGAATCTATATGTTTGCTCTTAACTGACTTTCATGGTTCGAAATTGAAATCTGGTGTATCTACTGGAGAACATTTGACTAAATTGAAAGGAAAGAGAAAGGAACTTGCTGAACATGGTTATGTTGTGGATGATTTTCAAATGATCAGTGTTATTATTAACTCATTGAATTATGAATGGAAAGATGCCATTTCAAAGATTAATCAAGTGCCTATTGCTCAGCACACAGTTGATCATGTATGCAGAATTTTAACCGAAGAAGAAGCATTCATGCATGCCACGCCACATTTGAGAGAAACACCTGCATCGAAAGCTCCTACTGAGGCACAATTTCCAAGAAAGGCCTTTGTTCCAAGGATGCCAAGATGCTACAACTGTGGTCGTCTGGGACATATCGTCCGTGATTGTCCCCAACGATATCCAGCACCTGTCACGTACCAGCCCAGAGGAACAGATTCCAGAAGCAAGGGCAGAGGTGAAAGACAAGGTCATCGTGGTTCCAGGCATGATCTACAAGCTTCACACATCACATTGACGTTAACCAACGAAGGAAGTCCGGATTATGACAGAAGACATCTCTGGGACATCTTTGGACAGTGGAGCAGTAGTGCATGTTACCTAGAGAAGAGATCTTTTCACAGAGATGCACGAGCCTGAACCTGAAATGTGTGAACTGTACACTTTTTCCAATAATACTGTTCAAGTCAAGGGAAAAGGAACTGTTTATATTGAAGAGCCAGATGCTTTTATTCCTGATGTTTATTAAATTCCAACAGCAACCAGCAGTTTGCTTAGTCAGAGTCATTTGTCGAGAGTATCCAAGTACCAGGTTCACCATTTTGAAAAAGCAAGTTATGTTGTGAAAGAAGATAATATTGTTGCTGAAACCATATTAATGTGTGCAGGGGAGGAGTTTTACTTTACTTTTACTTTTTACCTCATTTTTTCTTTCGTTTGCTTCTCAGAATGTACTGCTTTTTCTTTTGTTCCTAGTTATTTGTAAATAAAGTATGCTGGCAACAGAAAAACACAATTCATTTCCTCTAATTTATAAAGCTGAATTTTTTCGCTTTGACACACAGGTCTTCTAGCTCCCGCGGTGTCATCAAGTACAGTTTGGTTTTGGGAGTTTCACTCCTGGCAAAATTTCAATACTGTAATCTGTTGAGTGATGGGGTGGGGAAGCTAATCCAAGGCCTTTTCACTGAGTACCTCCTTTAAATCCCAATATTCTTCAGGAATTTTCTCTTCCCCCTCAGATTCTCACTACCCATGGATGCCAGCTCTGTGGAATTCTGGGGTTTCAGTTGAGGTTGCCCCCTCCCTTCTGGGGGTTGGTCAATGCGTATGCGCAATGATCCCCTCCTCCAGTCCACTTGGGGATTCCACTTTCGAAGCCAGGGCAAACCTAGTAATAGGGGATGCTCCATCCCAAGAGTGACAATAAAACATAAAATCTCTCTATGCCTCCCCATTATCATTTCCACTGGGTCCATTATGAAATGTGCAGGGCCACCCCCAGCTACCGATCCATCCAGTTGGCAAAATGCTATGGGAGTTTTTAAAGTCTTTAGCCTTAAACCCAGTTTCTCTATGACCTCTGAGCTGATCACACACCTTGTACACCCAGAGTCTAACAAGGCTGATGTTTTCCCTTGGGCTCCCAACGTGGGTACCCTTAATCTCACTGGGATGATCATTGGGCCCTTGTTTGGACTTACTAGTGAGTCGTCTTCCGATTCAGATTCACTCTCTTCAGAAAAGGTTGGAGTTCCCTCTCCTTTCGGAAGGGCGATCTCTACAACCTCCTCCGTTTTAAGAGCTGTTTCGTGAGGCTTGACTGGAGTTTTTTCAGGTTTTTTTCCTGCTCCTGGTGCCCCCTTTGGTTCTAGCATAAGAAAGGAGCATAAACAAGAAACTTCTTTCCCCAACTTATACAGTTTTTTCTCTGAAACCTCCAGCTCGCTTCCCACAAATATTTAATCCCTCCTCCCCCCCGTTACTTATGACAGCTGAAAGATGCAAAACAAAGGAAAAGAATCTTGAAGGCTGACGGTTGTCCACTAAGACTCCAAGGATTCCTCTCACAATTACTGCAATCACACGTATCTCAACAGTACTCTTGGAGTATCCCATAAAATGACCAATTTCTTATATTTTGGGGAGGGGGCAGTGGCAGCTGCATCCTTTTGTCCAGTTCACACAGGTTTAAAACTGAGTATGCTCTACAAACATGAAAACTGTTGGAAATTTACTATGCTGAAAGACACCCACACTTCCTTCTCCAGTATTAGGACACAATCTGCAATGTTTGGGAGGGAAGGAAAGGGAGGGCTCCTTTCCCTTCACCACCATCATTTTCCCTGCAGCAAAACATTCCTTTTCTCCCATCCTGTTCCACTGGTCACTAATACCCTTGCAACATCTTATATAAAGCTTGCGGCGCATTTCAAATAGTTTTCAGAACAAGCCCTTTGAAACCCAAGCATAGTAGTTCATGAAAATCTTTTGCTACCTTTTGGGCACCACTAGAGGGCAACCCATGCTCGTGGTTTCATTCTTCCTGACCTATAACATTAAAAAAAAAAGGTGCAGAATATCAAGGCAGTTTTACGCACAGCTGAATGAATTTGTATCTGTCAGAGGTAGGGCCTTTTGCACGATAGATTTCCCATTGTGATCCAACACAGCAGAGCAGGACAAAGATACACAGTAAGACAGTGGTTCTCAACCTTTTCTTCACCGTGGCCCCCCTTTTGTGAGTACGGGCCATGGCACTTCAAGATGTAACTCAAGATGTAAATCATAACATTTCTTCAAGCTTTTACGGATTCCCTATGACCCGCAGCAGGGTCTGTGCACCATATGTTGAGAAACCACTGCAGTAAGAGGTACTATATGATTCAGCCCTGCACTTTCTCAGCAAATTTCACCCTTTTTAAAAAGACTTTTGTTTTTCCATTTTATTTCTAGATTACTTGGGAATCTATTTCAAAATCCCCTCTGGGACTTTCAAAGTTTCTTTGGTGATGTAATGTTGTGGTGCTTCATGGTCTGCCCATTTTCTGAATCCCTCCAGAGAAGTTATCTTGTGATCCTTTTTCCGGAGAATTTGATGACGCTCTGGGAACCCAGGAAGAAACAATTGTGCAGACTTTTATAAGATGTTCACACATATCCCCTTGTAATCAAATGGCCCTTTTTACACAACTCTTTCAAATTAGCCAGGAAGTGAGAGAGCTAGCTTAAGAAAAAATAACTTTCACCAATCAGACTTTCTATACAACAACCCGTATTACAAACAGGCATGAAAGGATTAACGAAGAAGTAACTGTCCACAGTTGTAAGGATTCCCAATCATTAATCAGTTTCTTTTTCACTCTCTATGTCATCTCCAGGAAAGACCAAGGAACAAGGACAAGAATGTCTGGGAATTAATGGAAAAAAAGCAATTCCTAAACTGTGTGGGAGGGAGCCCTGCTTTGTGGCACCTGCCACCTTCAAATAGTCTGACTAGAAGAGACAGGATTTAGTAGAGATTTAGACCTGTATATGCCTCACAATCTCTTTCTTGATAGATTGGCAATATCTACCTCAGCTTTAACATTTCAGTCCTCTCTTTCTCTCTCTCACACACACCCAGATATATACAGAGAGACACACACTCACACACACACACACACACACACACACACACACACACACCAGAAAGGGAGAAAATCAGTGTTTCAAGATTGTACTGTTTTAATAGCAGTTTATGTTTCTAGTTATATTCAATAAGAATGATTAAACTGAACTATTGAAAATGTCAAAACAATGTCAAGATAATTTTGATATTTGATGAGAATGTTTTTCATCAAATGTTAAAAATTACAGTTTGTTACTGAATTTTAAAGTTTACTTTCCCTGTCATAAAGGTAATAATAATGTTAATAATAATGGTCTAAACATTTGGCTGACTGTGCAACAATGAACCATAAATAATGCAAGGTGAGAAGGACGCCTGGAAGCCACTGAAACAGTCTATGTGTCCTCTGAATCAGAATTTGCACTCAGTCCATCATAAAAAACATTACCACCAAAAACTAAAATATATGGGGGAAAAAGCCCAAAACAGATTGCAGCATAAGGCAACAGCCTCTAATTTTTATCTAAATCAAATGTGTCCTATCTGTGGCCTGCATGAAGCCTTGGACAGCTAGTAATGCGATTTTTTAGCTCCGTTCTCCTGTGCAGGGCAACAAAAGAAGACCCAGCCGATCAGCTGGGACTTGGGAGGCAGAGAATAGATGGCGGTGGGGCCAGTCAGAGGTGGTATTTGCCGGTTCTCCAAACTACTCAGAATTTCTACTACTGATTCTCGAGAACTGGTCAGAACCTGCTGAATACCACCTCTGAAAACAGCCCAAGACAATCCCTCTTCATCAATGCAGCCCAGACCAGCCAAAAGGCTGGACACCTATGATCTAAATATTTGATAAACAATTAGAGGTATAAAGAGAACATTAGACCAGGGGTGTCAAACTTACATCATCACAGCAGTATCACATGATGTATTGGGACTTCTCCCCCTTCGCTGAAATGGGCATGGGCGTGGTCAGTGCGTGACGCATCTGGCCGGGAGTTTGACAGCCCTGATGTAGACTATAAATAAACCTCTCTTGAGGAACTTTGAGAAAGAAGACCTCACCATTAAGAGGCCCTCCTTTTTATGAGTTTGATCTTAGTTGGTGTGGACAATCATCGGGACTTATTCTGCTATGAAGTATACGGACATGGGGGATTAACCACCAAAAAGCCTGACAGAAAACTGTTGTAGACTCATCTTTTTCCAAACTATTCCATTCTGTTCCTGATTCTTGAATAGTCTTTCAAATTTCTTCTTTCTCTCAGTCTACCCAGTTTCCAATGGACAGATAGCAACTTTTGCTCACTGATTATGTTGCCAGTCATTGAGGGGGCAATAGTTGGCCCATCCTGCTTTTCATACTGCCTCCTTGTAGATGTAAAAGATTGGCAACGTCCTTTGGTGTATAGCTAGTCCTAGACTTATGACTCCAATTGAGCCCAAAATTTCTGTTGCTAAGCAAGCCAGTTGTTAAGTCCTCCATTTTACAATCTTTCTTGCCATCGTTGTTAAGTGAATCATTGCAGTTGTTAAACTAGTAACTTGGCTGTAAAATGGCTTCTTCATTGACTTTGCTAGTCAGAAGATCACAAAAGGTGATCACATGATCACTGGGACATGGCAACCGTCATAAATATGACTCAGTTGCCAAGTGTCTGAATTTCGATCACGTGACCGTAGGGTTGTTGCAACAGTCACAAGTGTGAAAAAATGATTTTAACTTCAAACGGTCACTAAAAGAACTGTTGTAAGGACAACCTGTAAAAAGCTTCCTTCTCTAAATTACTTATTCTTCTCTGGAACCGTCAAGGCTCCTCTGGGCATGCCCATCCCTCTCTCCAATTCCTCGGTGGTCTTTGTCTTTCTGCCATCTGTAGTTTCTCATTAATTGACTATGTTGTTGGAAGAAAACAATTTGGAAGAACGGAGTGCAACAATTCCACCTTGAATAATCCGCTTTCAAAAATCCTGGACACACACCACAGAAAAAAAGCAGGCACCCGGCATGTTCTTTGGTATGGTAAAGAACAAATTAAGAAAAGGTTTGCTGTACAGCATTAGATAAGCTTGAAATGAAGATGCTTGGATGATAAATAATAAAAATGGTTGATAAAAAAGCAATTAGAATTAACAAAGAGGCTGCTAATCACTTACCCACCAGTAAAACAGAAGAGAGAAAAATGGAATATGATTTCCCATGAGGAGAATTTTAAAACATGTTATACTAGAACTGAGATTCATTGTAAGTAACTATTCTTCCCCAGGCATGGGGAGAAGTATACACATAACCTATGCTCCACAGCCCTGGAAAACTTTTAAGATTGGATGGATCAGCATGTGAGTTGAATTTTGCTATAAGGGGAAAACCCAAATGTGTTTTTTCAAAAGGCAACTGGACTTTGTTTTTCCTTTAAGACATTTTGTTTCTCATCCAAGAAGCTTCTTCAGTTCTGAACTAAAGAAGCTTCTTGGATGAGAAGCGAAACATCTTCAAGGAAAAACAAAGAAAGTCCACTTGCCTTTTGAAAAAGCACCTTTGGGACAACCATGACCTGGATGACCAAGAATCTCCATAGACATGTAAGGGAAAAAGTTCAGCATTTTTTTTTCACTTTTGTTCCTCACCTTGTATGGCAAAGGGCCACTGATCATGTGACTTGTACCACAGTAACTTGTGGTTCAAGGTGGGAAAAATTGGCTTAGACTGAAGGACATTTCAGGTAAAAAGTCTGCAATTTTTTTAGATCTGTAAAGAAGCATCATAGAAACAGAAAGATCAGCTACTCTGTGGCTTCAAATGAGTCACTCCCTTATACGCTCTTAGCATTAGACAGAGTCTTACAGAAAATAGATGCAATAAATAAACATTTGGAGCGAGCATTAAAAACATCTGTAGATGTGACCCTTCTCTAGCTGAAAGAGAGGAGGTCCCTTTAAAGGAGTAAAGAGATATTCCAACTTGGGGTTGTTTTAGGGGAATAAACCTCTGGGGCAAAACCCTTAGATCTATATCTGCCATTCCCAAGGGAAGACAGACAGACTGGCAAGATTCTTGTAGTATATGTGATCAACAATAAAGTTTATATTAGGCCTATTCAGGGAATGGTTCTGATTGCATGTGCTTAACAGCAGGGTTGGTAGATGTCCTCAGAATCTTTTCAGTTTATCCATGTGTCCTCTAATGACAAGATCATTAGGTACTATTATGTGATGATGATGCATTAAGAGGCAGATTCAGAGACAATGTTGGTTTTCCTCCCAGATGTTCTGTTGCCCTTAGCTTCTATCACCAAAACTGACTGACGTGTTTACAATTTTCTGTGGCATTCCCACTGCAGGTATAGTCTGTGATGGTGCCACAAATCATATATCTCACTGCCACCACCATCATCATCACCAATTGCTTTCCTTGTTTCATCTTCTATCTCATGTTTCTTCACAACCACCAACCATATTGATCCAGGATCACTTTCCCTTTTTAATCCTCCTTTCTTTCGTTTTCCTGTCTAAATTAATTCAAATGAGAATGCCGAAATGTTTTTAGTATCTTACCTCAAATAACTAGTTTCTGAAATGACAAAAATCATCATTACGCCCCCGTCTATAATTGCATAACAGCAATAGCACCACAGGATATGGTGCGGAAAAGACATGGGAAACTTATAAGACTCCTGCAAATAACACTAATACAAAGACACACACCTAGAAACTTGCTAGCTGTTTGGCACAAGGGGAACGGCTGCAAGGAACTGCAAAGAGGCAAAAACCAACTCCAGATCCATTTCAGCTGCCTTTTAAGGTAATATAAGCAGGATGGTGTACATTTTATTTATTTAAACTTATTTATTTATTTTTATCCCACCTTTTTTATTTTGATAAATAACTCAAGGTGGTACACATACCTAATGGACTTCCTCCTCCTATAACCCCCACAATAACAATGACCCTGTGGGTTGAGTTGGGCTGAGAGAGAATGACTGGCCCAAAGTTACCCAGCTGATTTACATGCCTAAAGTGGGACTAGAACTCACAGTCTCCTGGTTTCCAACCTGGTTTCTTAACCACTAGACTGCTCATATGCCAAACATCCTATTGGTTGCCTTGTGGGGACTTGTAAAGCACTGAACCAACATTTTGTATCCTCAGGGTCACCTGAATCAGAGTATAAACAGGTGTGGAACCTTCTCTGGGCTGCTGAAAGGACTGTGTTGTAGATAGGAGATTGGTGGTGTAGCATCCTTCCCCCTCTGTTGAGAGGCGGCTGTTCAATTTTTGACATAAATGGCCTCTTGGACTATCAAATCAGTGATCATCTCTGTCCAAAATATGGACTTTGCTTGCAGAGAAGAGCAACAAAGATGATTAGGGGACTGGAGGATAAAACACATGAAGGACGGTTCCAGGAATTGGATAGGTCTATTTTAATGTAAAGAAGGACTCTGGGTGACATGATAGCAGTCTTCTGATATCTGAGAGACTGCCCCCAAAAAGATGAAGTCCAACTATTCTCCAAAGCACCTGAAGGCAATGGTTGGAAACTTAATCAATGGAAATTAATCAAGGAGAGAATCAAACTAGAAATAAAAAGAAATTACCTGATGGTTAGAACAATTAATCAGTGGAATGACTTGCCTTCAGAAGTTGAGGGTGCTCCAGCATTGGAGGCTTATAAGAGGAGATTGGATAATCATTTGTCTGAAAGGGTATAGAGTTTCCTGGCTGAACAGGGTTGGATTAGAAGACCTCCAAGGTCCCTCCAACTCAGTAATTCTGTTAAAATTTTGTGTTAAAGATTTGTGAGCAGACTGCAATGTCGGCTTAAGTTGTGGAGCAGATAGGGGCCGGCAAATATTCCCACCAACAGGAAAATGCTGATGGTTGCCTGCGAGCTCTGCAAACCTTTAGCACTGCAAACAAAAAAAGGCTCCTTTTTCTCTCTCTCTGTCTCTCTCTTTCTCTTTTTATTATTATGGATACACCATAAGCAAGGCAGAAATAAATCAACCCGGCTGTCAAAGAAATGATGGAATGAGAACACAGGGATCCAGAAATTATTTTGGAGTGATGCAATGAGTCCATACGGAAATGTATAAAAACTTGAGTGAACGTTACATACTGCAGGGTAGGTATTCATTCTAACTACAAGTATGCCAAAAATGATGAAATGTGTGTTGTGCTGCAAGCAATTTGCGTTTGTTCTTGTACCACAAAGTCATCCACAAGTAGGTAAAGGGCAGAGTTTCCATTGCAATACTTGTTTCATAATTGCCACTGGCATCCATGCTGTACTGTAGTGTTACATTGCTTTGGATTGCTTTCTCTTCTGTCAGGTGACTGTCATGTAAAGAAAACCAATCTTTTTAGCAGCACTCATGGTGACCTTGGAATTATTTCCAATAGCAACTTTGCTCAACTTCGAGACCTTCTGTAGAACATACTCTAACATGGAACATTACCATGCATAATAATCGTAGTAATAACAAGTCTACTTAAGGTGTGATTCATCATTTCTATCCTGCTCCCTTTTTCTAGTTATATCATGGTTTACTATTTATAAGAAGAAGAGCCACAGTGGCAAGTGGTTAGAATACAGTATTGCAGGCAGCGTAAGAGTCAAAATATCATTTGTCTGAAATATTTACAAATACAAAACCAAATATAGTATGTTGGAACACAAATGTAGGTGAAGTTCTAGCACCCATCATCCGCCAGTTGGTTCATCAATTCCTCTGGGTTCTAGTTTCTTTAAAAAGTTAATCTGTTCAGTTTTTTTGAACCAAAAGAAGTGTCCTTTAAGGTCTCATTCTCCACCAGAGAAAATAATATAACTCTCCAGCCCTTTGGCTAGGTAAAACAGACTTTCTAAAAATAGCAATAGCAATAACATTTAGGCTTATATACTACCCCATAGCACTTTATAGCACTCTCTGGGAGGTTTACAATGTAGAAGCTTTATTAGCATATTGCCCCCAACAATCTGGGTCCTCATTTTATCAACCTCAGAAGGATGGAAGGTGAGTCCCTTTAGGATCAACCTCCTAAAGGTAGAGTTTGCCTGCAATACTGTAGTTTAACCACAGCGGCAGTGCTACCAAAAGCCAGGAGAAAAGGCAATGTTAAACACCTTTGCTTCCCCAGTCAGACAGCAATGCAATGACCTTTACAACCATTTATTTATGGATGCAAATCTTTAAAAATGTATAAATGTAGGAGTCAGGGTGGAACACAAGAAGCTCTGGATTTTGGTTAGAGTGGTTCCAATGATATGGATGGAATGACAGCAAAAGTAGCTGGGAAGAAGGACGATTGGCATCTAACCCTCCTCAGGGACACTCTGGTATTTGTGATGTCACCAGAGCTAAAATGCTATTCTGGAAATAAACTTTTGGAAGGTTAAAACTAGACATATAACTGAACTACAAATGTGTCTGATGACTAACTGGCAGCAAAGAAAATTACATTATTTTCTTCGTGGTTATCTAGTGGTCATCCAAAATCTTGCAAACTGGTATGGCATGTGTACTTAAATCTATAGCATAGTAGATGTAGGATAGGGGATTTTTAAAAATACATTTCAGTTAACTGAACTCTAGACTTGAAAAATGTTTAAATCTGTTTGAAAAGCTGAGACAAATCAAGGATAAACTGTAGCCATTCAGAGAAAATAAACTGGAGAAAATGATATAGCTCAATTTCTGCAGAACCGTCTTTAATGCCGCAGTGAGATTATTATATAGCAATAGCACTTAGACTTATATACTGCTTCATGCTGTTTTACAGCCCTCTCTAAATGATTTTACAGAGGCAACATATTGCCCCCAACAATCTGGGTCCTCATTTTATCAACCTTGGAAGGATGGAAGGCTGAGTCAACCAATCTTGAGCCGGTAAGAATTATACTGCTGGCAGTTGGCAGAATTAACCTGCAATACTGAATTCTAACCACTGTGCCACCACACCATTTCTATACAGAGACAGAAAGACTCTGAAATGGTATCTGCCCACAATAGAGTAATGATCAGTGAAGATGACAGAATTTGCAGAGATGGCAAAAATGACTGGTTTGATTAGAGAAAAAACAACAATTACAGTGCCTGGAAACGTTTTCATTGAAAATGAAAGAAAATTAAGCCAGTGATTTATGGGTTTAATGATTAGGAAAGATAGAATATGGAAGAAAGGAGCCAAAATGTAACATTAGAGAAGAAGAATAACATATATACATTTATACCAGCTATAAAGAAGATTAGAAGCCGCTCTTTATATCCTTTCTTTTCTTTTTCTTCCTTTTGTTTCTCTTCTTTCTTATTCACTCATCACTTTTCTTTTAATTTGTATTGTTTTTATTCTGTAAACATTTCTTCAATAAAAATTAATTTAAAAATACCTTTAATGCTCAGAAGAGGTTTATACTAGTTCAGACAAAAAGATACCTTCTGTTCCTTCAGCTATCAATGGATGCCTCTGGGCAGCCATCTCTATCATACCTGACAGTCAGCTAGCTAAGTATAGTTCGCAGACTCCACTCACTCCTAAGTTCATTTGTGCTGATTGACTGCACTATTAACAGCACTGGAATATGATATATCATTAGAGCAACACATATCCACATGCATGGTCTGAAATGCATGACTCTTCTTGTGGAATGCCCTCAGAAAAGTAAAACATATCAGGATGATAGTAGTGTGAATACGTCTTTTTTACATTTGTTATGATGCATATGAAAAGGGGTGGAGCCTCATTAGTGAGGGCACGGGTGCCATCTTTGAACCCCATCAACTTTGTGGATCCCATGTCAACAATGTATGCAGTGAGGACCCTTCTTTATGTAAGGGTGGAGCCAGATTCTGAATTGTAGAAATTAGCAGATGATGCCAATTTCCAGATTCTTTGCACATCAAATATTATACCATTTAAAGACACAAGAGTTATTATCTTTTCTGGTCAGTTGGCAGCCTTAAGAAGAACTATACTATAAACCTATACAGGTAGACATCACTTACAACAGATCCATGTAGCAACTTTTCAAAGTTAAGATCTTCTCTCCCTTAATTATGTGTTCACTAACCCTAACCCATTTTTAATTCCCCCACCCTCACAGAGCAGAGAGATTGCCTAAACAAGTGATTTTTTTAACCAATCTCTCCTGTGCCTGATTTATTTTTTTCCTCCATCTCCCCCATAGAGCAAAGAGATGGGAACGGAATGGATTGCAAGAGGGTAAGCAGGAATCAAATGAGGAATAAACATTAAAAGGAATTTGCTACCACCAGCTGTTTGCCTGGGCACATGACTTGCAAGGCAAACAGTCAGCACTAGTGTATTTCTTTTTACTGTATATGTATTCTTTATTGTGTGCCTACTTACTCTCTTGTAATCCCTTCCTCTCCAATTAATGTAAATACAAACATTATTTCCCTTCTTTGCTAATTATTCCAGCACCGGGTTGAATATTCCAAAGAGTGAGGGAGTGAGAAAAAAGGAAAGCCAAAATAAAATTGGGAGCACAGTTGTGGTCACACAACTTTCCACTTAGCAACCACATCACTTAGCAACTGAATTGCTAGTCCCAATTTTGATTAATAAACAAGGATTATCTGTACTCCAGTATTACAGGAACCTGTCTACTGTATATTCACTGTGATAATTAGAAAATATTCCAGAGACCTGCCATCTTGTGACTCACAGTCCACTTGTGACTCAACTCAGAATCCAAAGAGTTACCAGATCTGGGCTGCAGAATTTGGACAACCATTAGATGGCAACCAAAAGATACTGAAAAAGCTAATTCTTTTTGTTAGCTATTGGTTATCTGGATTTTTAAAATCCAGATCCAGACTTAGTCACATTTTCTTTTGCAAAAGATCTGTATAAAGTTTTCTCATCAGATAGTGGAAGGTTTTGTATAACAACTGTGTTAACTATGAATTCCAAAACTTGGTCCACACATTATCTAAGCTGAAGTTTTCTATATTTTTTCCATCAAATCTGGTTTTATATACTCAGAACTTAAGGGTTATACATGTTTCAGTTTGGGTTTCAGATATCTGTTGTTCAATCACATCAAATCACTCAAATGTTTAATTACTCAAATGTGCACCAAATATCTGTATTATTTTATTCCACCAAGCTTGAAATTTGTGATTCCCCCACTCCCAAAGTGAGTAACTGTCACAGACTTTATAAAGAGTTACCAAATCATTCAAATTAGCATAATTCTATCAACCCCGAACCAGCATCTACATTTTAAAGTGGTTTGGAATCATTTTATCTAAATTTATTCTTCTATCCCCCTAGATAAATAGGCGCAGACTTTTCAAATCAGGATTCATCCAAAATTACAATTTTGCAATATTCAACCTGCGGACCTGTGGCAGTGTTGTATCAATTTAATTCCAGTTCTTTTGCACCAAGCCTGGGTTTTGTATTTTTCCCCTCCCCCACCAAAAGAAGTGCAGCTCCAGAGAACCAGTGATTGGAGTCCTTCCCTGCTTTTGAAAATCTTGTGGCCCTCACAAGATTATGACACAACAATAGGACAAGTAAGTTATCAGATTATCTGTCAATGAATTATGTAGATTGGCAGATATGTAAACTGCTGAGACTCAAACACTTACAGCAACAACACTGATCACGGGATTTAGCTGACCCCTACAGCTAAAACATAAGGAAAAGTCCAACACCACTCATTTCAAATATGGATAACCTCATAACACGTCATATCTGGTAATAATTCTACTGATACTGCACCTTTTCCCTTTTGACATCACATATAAAATTCTCTAAGTGAAAAGACATTTGAATTGGAACATTGAAAATGCATGAAAAGATTGATCACCATTGCATGTTCTTAAATATTTGAAGACAAAAAAAGCTTCAAGGGAAATAGACCAGGGATACAAAGGAGAAGATTGCTGAGTGGGGATGCCAATTTTCCATTGTGTTACTACATCTGGGTCTGTAACTGTAGTTTTAGATGGTAATAGCAGGATTCACATGTTGTACTATACCATACTGTGATGTGTTTTGTTTTTGTTTGCCTCCGAGGGACATAGTCCTCAATAGAAATATCAGCAATGGTAGCTAACTTATTGAAGATACTGAAGTGATGTTTTCAATATTCCCCCAACACAAGCCTTGCTATACCTTTGAGGATGATAAAGTGACAAAGCAGGAGACCTTCCCAGCTGTCTTTGGCTAATGCAGGCAGGTCCTTGGTTTAGAAGTAGAAGTAGAAGGATTCTTGGAGGCTGATAAAATCCTTTTGAATGGTCACTACACAAACTGTTGTAAGTCAAGGACTACCTGTAGTCATCCATCACACACTACTTGCCAATGTAGCTGCTGATATGCCACATAGCAGATTTTTACAGATCCCTTCCCAGATTCCTACACAACAGCTGTCCTGTCATGCAATGGATCTGTGGCACTCTTTTGCCCCTTCTTTATGATCTGCCAGCACGGCTGCTCACAAGCTATGGGGACTCTGTGTTGTATATTCCATGCCAGTAGTGATATGTGCAACCCCAGTTGTATAAATTATGGTAAGTGGCCAGTTTTCATGCCGTCAGTGTCTACCCTTATGGTGTAAAAAGCTTGATCTGTTTTTCACCATTTGTTTTTGATCAGCTGGCAACTCCACACTAAGCTTAACCATACTGAAGAATTATTTTTTTCCAGACATCAAGGGGAACATAAATACCAGCGATACTTCTTCTTTAAAGAAGAAAAATGGTAAGATTAACCAATCGTTCTCCTGATGAAAAGCAGTTTGTGATTTATCATCCACAAATACAACCACAGGCTGAACATGTCTTATAAACTTAGCCAGGTGGTAAGGAAATGTGAATAATTTGTTATGAAGAAATTACACAGTGATTCGTCGAAGTGCAAATGCCAACCAACGTTCTATTGCAAGGATGGCTCAGGGCCCTTCCCACAGTTCAATTAAATTGCTCTCCAGCCAACTATAAGCTGGCAGAAAAGTAAATGGGCATGGGTTTTTCTGGCCCCACAGGAGAAAGGTGTCTTCATTTTCCAGGCAGGAAAAGCTGCTTCCTCCCAATTGTCAACCTCAGAAAAATACCTGTCAATCACAGCCCTCCTGTGACCCAGATTCAAAATTCCCACAGCTGTCCCACTGCCATGGTCACATAATGATCACATTTTGGGTGCTTGGCAACCAGCAGGCATTTATGTCTGTTTATAGCATCCTGTGATGTTGTAGACACAATTTACATTGTTTTTGCCAGCAAAAAAATACCCTTTGTGTATTCATTTAACGAATACCCCCCAAAAGGTTGTAAAATTGGATCTGGTCACATAGTGACCTGTTGAACAGGTGGCATGATTTATGACCATAATTCCAGGCTCAATTAAGGTCATAAGTCAAGGACTTCCTCTATTAAAATTCAATTCCAAAATAATGTGTCATCTCAATAATTTAAAATAGATACTATTGTTAGGAAACCTTGTACCTCTTCTAGAAAAGGGAAGCGTATAAGAAAAACAATTACAAGTTTGATGATACTAAAAAACCCAAGCTTGGCTACCATGCAAACTGCCCTCCCAACACAGCAGTCAAAAGTATGTTTAAATTGGTTGGGTTTAGAAAAATCAAGATGGCACATACAATTGTGCAAAGAAAGCCCTGCTCTTTTAAAGTATGCATCATATTTATTGATTTAACGTTACAAAGCCGCCCATGTCACAAAACTGTGACTCTGGATGGTGTATAACATAGCACAGCACAGCATAGATGGCATAGCAACAATTTAAAACTTCATAACAACCTAAAATAAACTAAAAAATTGCTGCAGCCACTCTGCAGGTTTAGTCACCAAACAGCTGATTGGTTTGCTAAGCATTATGGATCAGCTCTGCTGTCAGTCAGCTTTCAGAATTCCAGAAAATTTAACAATCAGCTCTTGCAGGCTGGTGTGGGCCTGCTCCAGTACATCCCCTTTGCACACACCATCATGATCCATCCTTATATGGTCACATCTGTCCTTAAAGGCAAGAGTGCTGCTTTGAATATCGCATCGCTTTACATCTCTGAGTCTGATGCTTATAGCTTTTCTCCTGTGTGGTGTGTCCTTTGGTCTGCCGGGCTGGCACTACACTAGAGAATGGCTCCCCTTTCTCCCCCGCCGTCTCCTGGAGCAGAGAATGAAATGGTCCACAGCAGGCCAAGACCACGTGGCGTGGAGGCTGCAGGGGTGAGAGCAGCTGATGATCTCCCATTAAGGTCTGTCAGAGCAGATGATCTGCTCTGGTCACTGATTCTGGAGAAAGCTGAAAAATGCTCCTGTCTTCTTGCCCAAAAACAAGCCAAACTTGTCAACTCAAGAGTTTGCTCCCTTGCCTAATATCCAAGTGGTTTCTTTTTTATCAAGGCTCATTGACCAAGGGTTATAATGGTGGCCCAGCATCTGCAGATGGGTCTACAGGCTCAGATTAGTCACTGTGAAAGGAGCAAAAGAGATGGTAGAGAAGAAAATGAAGCTGTGCCTTGGATGCCTGTTATGGAAGGCAACCACCATGGAAGGCATTAAGTTTTATCAATTCATCTCGACACTCAGGCAGTACTGAGTAACCATTGCCAGGCCAAATGGTGAGAACTACGTTTGATAGTATTTGTTAGCTGTGCTCCAATGGGGAGGCACCATGATTCTAATGTTGGACAGACCACTTCCAAAATGGGACAATGGGTTGTCAATGGGGTCATTTTGATCCCAAATGAAGAAGTAGATGCCAGGTGGCTGTGGCATTGGGGATACAGGTAGAGGAACATCCAGCTCCTTTGTATTATTCAGAGATTTGCTTTGTAGCTGTCACTCAGGCAATGTGAAGTTTGTCCTTACTGATGTTATATATGTTACTATGATGTCTAGAAAGGCATTATAAATCACTAGCAAGAATTCACTTCTTTCTTTCTTTCTTTCTTTCTTTCTTTCTTTCTTTCTTTCTTTCTTTCTTTCTTTCTTTCTTTCTTTCTTTCTTTCTTTCTTTCTTTCTTTCTTTCTTTCTTTCTTTCTTTCTTTCTTTCTTTCTTTCTTTCTTTTTTTCTTTCTTATCAAATCGCAAGTTCTGTTGAGCCTGGACCTGGGGTGGGGGTGTCATTATTTTTATTTTTATGCAAAAAGTCCACAAGAGGTTTTTAGTCACCAGTAAATGCAGGTAGTATCTTTTCTCTATCAAAGAAGTTAGCTTATTCATCTCAGCAAGACCTGTGAATTTTGTTCACAGTGGATATTGAACCTTTCCTTCTCTATGCTTATAATCATCTCATCTCAGTAATCTTATATTGAAATAACTTTCAATGGCTTTTTTTAAAAAAACCTGTTCACCTATTACTCCTTAAATGTTAAATTCTGGGATTCAGCTGAATATTAATCTTTAAAACTAGGGTTTTAAAGCATGCACATGACTTCAGAAATTGTGGATGCTCCAACGCTGGAGGTTTTTAAGAAGAGAGTGGACAGCCGTTTGTATGAAATGGTATAGGTTTTCCTGCCTGAGCAGGGGGTTGGACTAGAAGACCTCCAAGGTCCCTTTCAACTCCGTTATTCTGTTACATGTTCACTGTTCTCCCAAAGGTGTGTTTTTTGATGGAGGCAACTGGACTTCCTTGTTTTTTATTTTGAATTGAATGTTCAATGTTCATTAAAAAAAGGGTTAGGTCTTCAATCGCATGGTTGGGGCCACCATCTTAACTCTTTAAATCTCTCCTGCAAAAGAGTGGGCCTGTTTAAACCCCATGACCTACCTGGATGGAATTTGAAGTGTCTTAACTTTTAGTGCCTTGACTTCCACTTTATCTGCCCTGTTTTCTCTTCTTCCCACCAATCTTGTTTGGCAAGCTCCAGTTCTTTTTTCTTTTTGCCTCTGTCAACTGTTTATTTACATTTGACTTAGCTGTTCCACTTATCTCTGCTGTTACACCTTGATCTATTTGCCTCCCTCAGGATGTATTTAAGCTGCACTAATCTAGGAGGCACTGAATTTAGCATGACTTGGCTTTGAAGGCTCCCTGCCTTGGTTTGCGCTGTAAATGGCTTTTCTCTTTGCCGAACCCTTTCACAGGCAATTGTCTTGCTCTTGGGAAGTCTTTTTTCTTACACACTATTGTACATCTTTTATGAAATTTTAAATCTACATGGATCTAAAATGGGTTGCTGAATCACCTAGCATCAGTACAGCATCTTCTCATTAGAGCACCAGCCAAAGCTTTGGAAGATCCCAGACAAGATATTCTGATATTGATCCCTTGTATTTCTCTCCTAAGCATGATCACCAATCAGTGGGCTGGGGATCACTGGTCATCCGCAAGAACAAATTGGTGGTCCGCAGAGAAATGTCGTCCCCCCAAAACATTCCCCCAAAGCAATTAATCCAGGCTTCGTGGGGACACAAGGTTGCACCGTCCACATAAGGCTGCACTGTCCACATGGCCTTCTCACCTTCTGGCCCCCAGCCTTCGGCCGAGCACAAACCTTACCTTGAGTAGAGCCACAGGAGCTGGAATTGGAAGGTAAGACCAATGGCGGGGGAGGGAAATCCACTCTGGGTGGCTTGCTGACATTGGTGGGAAAGTCAGTCCCATATTCCTGAGCTGTAGTGGTCATAAAACTGGCCTTTTGGTCATCCCAGAGCAGCTCCTCCAGTCCATGGCAGGCCGGTGCACCCAGCTGGAGGAGCAGTGCTCCTGGATGACCAAAGGGCCAGTGCTGTGACTCCTGCAGCTCTGGAATATGGGACTGACTCTCCCACCAACGTCAGCAAGCCACTGTCAATCAACATTCATATTAATGGTCCGCAGGATTTAAAATTATGAGTTTGGTGGTCCCTGAGGTCCAAAAGGTTGGCAACCCCTGGACTAGAAAACCTTCCAACTCTGTTATTCTGTTGTTCTGAAAATGATCCTGAATTTTATAGTTTATAGAAATAAAAATAAAAAGCCATCTTTTCTCTACTAACTTCATTTATTTATTTAATTTATATCCTTCCTTCCTCCTATTTTCCCCTGTGAGGTATGTTGGGTTGAAGGAGTGACTAGCCCAAGGTCATCCAGCCATTTTTTCATTTTCACCCAGGGGTGGGTTTTTACCGGTTCTGTCCATCTCTGTAGAACCGGTAGCTCTGAAGAGCAGCAGACATAGAACTGGCTCTATGTCTGCTGATGTTTTTGCCCATCTGCCCACCTGGGCTCTTACCTGACCTTTATTTCCTGATTTTTCAGTTTCAGCTGCCGAACGAGGCACAGCTGCAGTTAAAAAAGTGGGAAAAGAGGGCTGTTTCAAAGGCTGCTTCTCTGCACGCTGCGTGCTGATGACGATTTACAGGCGACGATTTACAGGTGCTGCTCGCAGCCTGCAGGAAACCATATCATAAATCACTGAACCTCATAAATCCCAAACCGGTAGTTAACCCTGTCGTATCCCACCCCTGCTTTCACCCCCCTGCATAATTTTAAATGGACCTTCTGTATTAGGTAGTTCCAAACATTCTATTATGTGCTTGCAGAAGGGTTGCTGTTACCCTGTGACTGTTCTTTGATTGTCCTTGTTGATCTCTGTTCTCCTTTATGTAGTGAATAACTATTTCAATTCTGTAATCTTAGTCTGCTTAAGTTTACTATATACATTTAAAGTATAAGATGGAGTGGGGTGGGAGGGAGTAGGCAACATTCATCATGAATGGGATGGAGATACTAACAGGTGGTATTAGGTTAGCAGTTGGATTGTCTGGTACAGTTTCCAAGTAGGGGGAGCTATAACAGTGAAGATTACTTTTAGCAGATTTAACAGAGTTGGAAGGGACCTTGTAGGTCATCTAGTCCAACCTTCCACCCAAGCAGGAGACCCTACACCATTTCTGACAAATGGCAGTCTAATTTCTTCTTGAAAGCCTCCAGCGATGAAGCTCCCACAACTTCCGAGGGCAAGTGTTCCATTGGTTGATTGTTCTCACTGTCAGTAAATTTATCCTTATTTCTAGGTTGAATCTCTCCTTGATCAATTTCCATCCTTTAAAGCATATACTGCAATATTCAGGTATTTCTTGCTTCAAAATAATGGGAAGCCATGCAGCTGTCTCTGAAACAGCTGACATTTTCTGTCAATTTGAAATTCTTACTGTGTTCTTATTGCTACCTAATAATACAGCTGCTAGCTCTACCATTTTAAAAATTCCCTATTAAAGTAAGGGATATTTCCTCTCTTCCATGACTGGAAAGTTGAAAGTTTAATACTTTCTGATCTGATCAATGTAGAGTTGTCTGGGGGGGAAGGGGGAAGAGGTGTGCCTGCTTCCTTGCCTTAAACTGCACTTTAGTGTTTAGAAAGCAAACACCTAGGTTTCTCCCATCAGCTTTTTCTCCACTATTGGCTGTGTCTCCGGTTACCGTGAAAGGCACAGCTACAGGGGCAAGTTGAAAAATGGACTCTCCTAGAATCTGAGCTTCATTAGTCATTGATATGCAGCCAGAGATGCTGAAACTGTTCTCAGTTCAGGTAAAATGAAAGGTTTGGTCATTCTGGGGATGAAAGGAGTCATTTGTGGAGAATATGAATTTTCCTCCCAAGCTTCAAGCATCTCCTAGTTGCGGCACTGCTGACAAGGGCTCTGTGTCCTTCCTTCTCCTTGAAATGATGTTTTTAAGTGTAGAGATTGAAACCTTCTCATATTCTTATGCCCCAAAGGCTCTTTTGTCAATACTTCTGTTCATTCACTCAGCAGAAGGTGGAGTTCAACAAACACACATACACTTAACCAAACCAGTGGCAAATAGTTTTGCACAAGCAAGATTTATTTGGGGAAAAAAAAGTACCATTTCTGCACAACAATTGAGTTCATAAGCAGAGATATTCATACAGGGTTTTGATTGGATTATTTGTTCATGTGGCAGGGGTGGGTACTGCTTTAGATTTGGCAGCTGTAGCCCTTGATGTTTTAACAGTGGCCACGGTGTAGTCTGGAGTGAGGAATTCAGGTTTTGGGTTGGGATTTCCAGCTTATAAAGGGTGTAAAAAAGCACTTGCAAACAGTTGGAATTTGCTCTTGTTTGTTTGCTTGCTAGCTATAGCGTTTTCACAGTATTTTGTTCTTTGCATAGCACCAATAAGATCTGAAGCCCAGGACAACTTGCTTAACCCAGCTTTCTGTCTATGGGAACCTCTGGGAAACAGGTTAGATGGCTGGTTAGATGTCTGAGGTCCCAATTGTGCAAAAACTTGCATGTGCGCTTATATTTGTCATATGGACCCAGTGTTGGGATAAGGAATATTGGGGTCCTGAGCAAAATAATACTCTGGGATCTCACATCTATCCTATTTTTCTGTCTGGAATAGATTCCCTGTTGTGCGATTACGAAGCAGCTCCTGGGGATGATTGTAATATTTCCCCTACAGTATTGGTAAATTTCAAGGAACCACATACAGAGAGAAAGATGTCCCACACACAGGGTAGCTGGATTGCACAAGCTGAAAATTACCTCTGTATTTTTACATCTACCACCAAATCAGGCATACCATATTAGCAGTTGGGCATGTCCTTTTAGCTAATAAGCTGCTATACCTGAACAACTGGAGTTCTGCAGAGAGGTAAAAAGCAGAGAATCCCAACTCTTGTGATTCAGGAATGGATGTAAGTACACAGGGTCAACATCTGGATCACAACCCACCAACTTTATCTGCACAAAACAGAGTTGCCAGCTTAATTTGCTCTGACTGCCACAGACTGACTCACAGTCAGTGAGCAGTTAATTCTGGGTTCCACTTATTTTCAGGCCAGGCCAAGTATCTCCTGCCCAATTTTTATTGTCTATACAGGCCATTCAGATGACAGGCACTGCAGCAGTAGACAAGGTTCTTTCATATCAGGAGCCCTCTAGGACTCTATTCTTCAGTAAACTAAGGCTGGTTGGCTAATATAGCCTTATGCAGTTGTTTCTGTGGATCCCAATAAGACACATTATGGTAGTACAGTTGGCAATGTGTATGCAACTCTGCAAGGGCTGGGCTTATTTGCTTATTTGCACATGCTCATGCACCCTATATGTATAACATCACAGAATCTGGTGCACCCGTTTGCATTATAATTCTGGAAATCTGAGACAAATTGGAAGTCCCAGCCCATTTTGTTCATGTGCCCCACTCACATAAAAGCCATGTGCTAGTTAAAATTGCGGACTAACTGGTCAGACCAATGCCTCTGCCACATTTTGCATGGCTCATGCTTTGCCATGCTTGCTAGAGCTATAACCAGTATTGGCATGTTAAAAAGTTATGCTTATACATCTAAGAAAGCTCCTGCCATTCGGATGGATCCCAAAGTGCTTTGCAAAGCCTCTGAGCGATTCGCTGATCTTTGTGCGTTTCGTTGTTCAAATAACACAGCGATCGCTTTTGCAAACACCACAGAAGTAGGGTCACTTCTGGACTAAAGTGCAGCAACTGTCCAACAACTCAGAGCAATGCTACATGCTAGGTTTAAGGACAGCAAGCAAGGAAGAATACTCTACCCAATGGAAATTGCACAAGAAAATTTCAGGCACAAAGCATCTAAATGGCAGCTAGGGATTCAATGAAGACGCCAGCACAAATAAATGAAGTGCTTGCATTATCAGTCTTCCTCTTTCAGCCTAAATGAGACTAAAGCACGCAAGAGATATCATGAAGAGAAGAACAGCTCAGAAAGGGAATATATCAAGCAATCATAGCTAGGCAAACGTTTTACTTTTGATCTGTTACTTTCAGGAGTGGCTCTGGGAAAAGTTGTTTGGCCAAGCGAGATGTGCAGATCTAAGGGCTTGTTTGAACTGGGTCATTACTAGGATTGCCAACTAACCTAGCAGCAACAACCGGGGAATTGATATTAATTTACTTAACAGTAAATCTGATCTATAGAGAACAACGATCAAACTTGCACCCAGCATAAGTCTTTACTGCATAGGAGGTAAATATTTTATATGGCTTTTTGAGATCTACGGTTCAAATTGCAGTTAAAGACCAAGAGATTATGCTCTGACAGTTTGGAAAGTTGACAACCCTAGCTATTAGCCTTATTTTTATGCACACTTCAAGGCTGCGGTTAATGATATACCATAAATTAAAATTTCAAACCACAATGGCCTGTAGTTTGCATTGATATGGCAAATTTCGATTGCAACCCAATAGACCTATCTAACCTATTTCTAGAATGCAACTGCTCGTACCTCCCAATGGATGGAAATTTACAATTCTACCCAATGCAAGGATATATGCATTGGAGGCCACAATAATTCTGAATTTTTGTTGGGGATCACTCGCAATCATTCTTCTCAGTACCAATGTCAACATGGTGTGACACGGAACAGCTTCCTACTTCAGTTGCAAACCTCATCAAGTTAACCCTGTGTTATTTTAAAGAGCCTTCCTGATTCTGAAACTTTTTCTCAACCAATCAAGCACATCCAATGTAATCATTCTATGTTTTGTAATAGAATGATATAATCTCACTTTGGATTATATGTTTGCATAAATGCTGCTGCTTTTGAAGAGGGGTGGGTGGGTGCAGTAGCACATTCACCTAGCTAAGAACTGAAATGGCTAGCAAATGCCCAATAATACAGTAGAATATTGTGGTTGGCCCTTCCTGGGAGTGTTGAGGTAAGGACTCCACGGGTGTTGTAAATTATACCTCTCTGTTGTAAACAGCAGAGGAGGAGATGATGGTCTCCATCATCTTAGGTGTTCACACATGTTGCTTTATCTGGTAGATTTCTTCCCAGAAGCAAAAGCCATTGTAGCTTATATGTGTGTTATTTTTCTGTATCCCTTCATCTTGTCTTCCTTAGATGTTGCTGTTCCTCTGACATTATCTCCCCATGAAGAGTAAATGCTTCAGTGGAGCAGAGGAGATTGCTTGCCAGCAGTAACGTGCTTACGGATTTTGTGCTTGATGCCCCAGTTATACAAGAGGAAAGCACTTCAGATATTGTCTGGTTTTTCTTTCTTTTTTTTTCCTGGAGTGGCTCCCACTAAGAAGTTTCATTTTTGTTTTAACAAACTCCATTTCCTCTCCTTGGTTTTTTTATTCCATGCTAAATAAATACTGTGGATGTAATCAAGTGGAAGTGGAGGCAGATCATTTTGAGGAGGTCTTAATTCAGTGGGAGAGTTACATGCTTTGCATGCAGAAAATCCCAGGTTTGATCCCTGGTGTTTCTGATTAAAATGGTCTCAGGTGGCAGCATTTTTTTTTCTTTCCCTGAGACCTGGAGAGCTGCTGCCAGTCAAAGTGGACAGTACTGGGTTGGATGGTCTAAGGGTCTGACATAGCATAAACAGCTTCAGAAACTCCCCAAGGCATTGTAGGTTGGTGTGCCATTGGATAATTTTGAATGACTCTGTAACTTTTCTTGACACACAAATTTGTGCAAATTGCACTTTTGATGCCAGGTATTCTTAGCTATAAGAGGGAGACTTAATCTCCTCCTCCAGTAAGTCTGCAATAGATGGGCTACTTTAAGACAAGCTGTTCATTCCTTGGCTAAATACTCCCTTCCCTCTGGTGCTCAACAAAAAGATACAGAACCAACTTTCTTCTCCAGGAACTCACATACACAATAACAGCATCTGTGTCTGGACAGATTGAAGGGAAAAATCAGATTATAAAATACAGAAAGAAGTAATTTGAAATGTAATTTGAATATAAGTAGCCCAGGTAGGTAGTTGGGCTTTTGGGCTGAGCTCCGAGCTTGGCAATTTGGCTGCAAATGTTCATCACCATTTGAGGAGACATCGTCAGTGCACTTTGAATTGTGCTTAGCCCAGACAAGTAATTTATCCTATGTTGTAGAAAGGATATAGAGCCAAGAAGTATAGCTAGGATGATGTGAGAAACTCTTTTTTTCCTTATGATTCAATGCAGACGAAAGTTTTATTTTGAACACATTCTCTTTAGAGGTCTTGGGTGAACTGCCAATATGAAATGGCACATTTGTCAGCTAGATATCATAACTAATAGAATCTATCAATGAACTTCTGATTCTCCACCATGGAGTGAACACCAGAAGGTGCTTTTCCACATCTTTTTCTCAGGTTATCTTTTAGTGACAAATAGCATCTAGACCACGGGTTTCCAAATTTGGCAACTTTAAGACTTGTGGATTTCAACTCCCAAAATTCTCCAGTCAGCCATGCTATTAGACTCGTGAACTTGCTGGCTGGAGAATTCTGGGAGTTGAAGTCCACAAGTCTTAAAGTTGCAAATTTGGAGACTCCTGATCTAGATCCATTTTTTTCAAAATAGGTAATATAATAAGCCCATTCATTTTGCAACAAAGATGCCAGCGTGTAATAGATTACTCACTGTAAGGCAATTTTGATATGATTTTTAGGACAAACAAGATGTGCAAGGATCCAGAGGAGAATTATTGTGACCCACATTATTCTTAGGCTCAATTCTAATTAACAGGTTAGAGCAGGGCTGTCAAACTCATGATCCGTGAGGCGGATGCGTCATGCGCTGGCCACATCCATGCCCAGTTTAGTGAAGGAGAAAAAAAGTGATACATCACATGATGATGCAAGTTTGACACCCCCGGGTTAGATAATAATTGTAGGAGGCTAGATGGGTAAACCAATTCTCTTCCCTACTATAAAGCAATTCCATCAGTTTACAGAACAATAAATAAGTAGTTCCTCTGTCCCTCAGAAGCTTCCTTAATACACTCAAAATAGTTACTAGTAGGAAAGATAGCTACAGCTGCTAAATTCTTTCAGTAACAAATAACTCTAAAGGAAAAAATAAATTATGATGGACTAGAGATGAGACACACCTTCACTAGAGAAGGGAGGTGAAAATCTCATCTGGTTATTATGACTTCTTCTACCTTTCAGTAGTCCAGCACTGAAAAGAGAGACTAACCAAGGTTGGATTGAGAGTCGTTGGCATTTCTTTTACTATGGATGTAACACATAAAGTGCTTAGTAGAAATAGGCTAAAGTGAAATTTGGCTGAGAATTTATTTGTTGGCATTGTTACACTGGGTGTGGATTCCAGACAAGTGCTGGACACTGTAGTTATGATATTTTCACACCAAACCTGTACAATAAAACTTAGCGATAGAAAATCCTAACATTTGCTCTTCTGAGTCCTGGCATGTGTTGAACCAAATTGGATGAGATGATACCATGGTCAGAAGTATTGGTCTCTACTGTACTGTCAAAATAGTAATTATATTTGCTTTTTAAAAGCAGAAACCAGATATTGGATGTAACAGCTGCCCAAAATCAGCAGTCCTATGTCTCTAGCTCAACTCCTATCTGTCTCAGGATTGCTTAGTAATTGAAAATATGTGATGAAATTGCCTGGCCATCCATCTCTCTGAACAGAGGCCAGTAAATGAATAGGTTCATTAGGCTACATCTCAACTTTCAGATTATTGGAACTTTGAGGGCAATAGATGGTCAAAGCTTCTGGCCCTCAGAAAACAGGTTGTATATAGCCTATTCTACATTTTGGGCATAATTTTAATCTCGGCCAGAATGGACAAAAGGGCATGGAGACAGATTGTAAAGGCTGTTCTACTCTCATCTTCTTTTCTATGACAATGCTGAACCTTTGCTGTTAGGAGGAAAAATCAGCTCTGAGCCTACTAATCCTCAAGGATATTAGGTTTTGTGGGCACTCCATTTTCTCCTCTTGTCCTTCACAGAAGATCTGTTTCTGAGGCAGGCTGGGAATACAAAGACCACACAGATAGCAACAGCACTTAGACTTATACACTGCTTCACAGTGCTTGAGTGGTTTACCAAGTTGGCATATTGCTCCCAACAATCTTGTTTCTCCTTTTAATAAACTTGGAAGGATGGAAGATTGAGTCAACCTTGAGCTGGTCAAGATCGAACTCCAGACTGTTGGGAAGAGTCAGCCTGCAATATTGCATTCTAATTAGTGTGCCACCATGGCTCTTCACCATGATGATGATGCAAGAACTATCCCGTTGACAAAATGAGTGACCTTCCTAGTCTAATATTTTAAATGAAAGACTAGGTATTATAAAAATTATAATTAAGGCCTCTCCTTAAATCCCTACTATGGGATGAGTAACAATTAATTTTCTTATACTGGGCGTTAGATCATTCAGACATAATACATGTTCCTTGTTTCCACCATCCAGAGCAGGGATGGGATTCTACCAGTTTGCACCTATTTGCTAGAACCGGTTGTTAACATTCTAAGCAGTTTGGAGAACCGGTTGTTAGAAGAAATTACTGGCCTAATCCTGTAAGAAAGGCAGGAAGGAAACATTCTGGTGTTGCTTACAGAAACTGTCTCTCCCTTAACCCTTTGTACATTCTTGGCAGGCCTAGACTTCCTGTTTCAGGAACGTCTCTGAAGTTTTTTTCCCTTCCTTTGCTGGTACTTTGCTTGTGTGGAATGACCATTCAAAGTTACAATGGCACTGAAAAAAAGTGACTTATGATCCTTTTTCACACTTACGACTGTTGCAGCATCCCCACAGTCATGAGAGGCCAGGTGAGGAGATGCGTGCCTCGATGTGAGTGATATTGAGTTGGCCACGCCCAGCCAATAACATGACCACCAAGCCATGCCCACCATCTAAACCACGCCCAAAGAACCGGTTGTTAAAATTTTTGAATCCCACCCCTGATCCAGAGGGATATTTGTTTCTTAAGGCTTCCTTTCTTTCTTGTAGAAAATAACCACGGTTCATGTCCCAATGTATGCCCACCAAGTTTCTGTATTCTATATCTTCTTATGAGAAGAATCATTAGATGTTAAAAGATTGCTGTTTTTTAAAAAAATACAGCAATCTCCTTATTTAAGATAAACTTTTTTTTAAATTTAAGGAAGATTTGTTTTGCATTTTTAAAATATGCCATTAAAAATGTTGGTTCTGCTGTACCTTTTAGAAAGTGGAGGTTGAGAAATAGGAGGGAATTAACCAGACACATCAACATTGCCGCTGTCCTATTTGCTCCTATTTTTGTCTTTTTTGAGCAACATTGCATAATAACTGTCACCAAAAAGGCTCTGGTGAGTTTAAGCTATTTATTACAGAGTCCTGGTATTTCACTGGCACTTTGCTTTCTTCATATGTGCCAACCTGAAAGGGATGGGATTGTCCTTCTCAGATGGAGAGAAATACTATTTTTCAAAAAAAAAATCTTTGATTCCCTCCATTCTAAGGACATTCCTCCCTTTCCTTGTTGTTACAGCGATGACCAAATGCCTTGGGAGCTCATTGTAAAACCCAGACTTTATCTTTATAGTCCAACCATAGAGAATGCTCTGTCTTTGGAGGCCATTATTTTCAATGCCCTGTTTGGGCATGAAATGACCATTGGTCAAAATTCTTCACTATGTTTTGAGTAGTTGTTCTTTTCTCAGACAGTGATGGATTTAAATCAGAAGTAGTACTATCGAATGCTTACTTGCTTAAAGAACTGCAGTTTTTTTTTTTTTAGGATGTTCCCTCAACTTAAGCCTCTTATGTGAGGTAGAAAGATGTCATTACCCCTCAGGTAAAACTGTGGAAACAGTAACTTTTCACGGTTGAGTCCCACAACTGATGTTAAGGCTGTAGAGAGGGCAGGATGGAACATCTGTAGTAATAGCACCTTAGATTTCTTAGCTTTCTACCATGTAATACTTTATGATAAATCAATGTTTTTTATCATTAATAAACTGTCATAATCATCCTTAAAGGCAGGGATAAATAGGGAAAATAAAACTTGTAGGAAATTAGATAAATAATATCCGAGTCAACACACTAGGGTGGTTCTGTATACTGGCATGAAATAATCTTTCAAAATATTATGGGCCAGAGGGAAATCTAGCTAAGGGATTACAGAAAACATGAGCACTGTGACTGTAGGAGCCATAGAACCCACCTGAATAACAGATGTAAAACTTATCCAAAATTACCATGTAATTTTGTCAGCACATCTGATAAGCAAATGGCCCTATGTCTCTCTGTGCTCTTATCAATCAAATTTGATTGAAATATTTTTTTTGCACTCCAGTTATGTGTGCAATTAATTATTCCTACCTTCAGCATCATCTGCATGGATTGACTGAAACGGAGCTATTCAGCTAACTCACAATACAGTAGCGACTGAACAGGCAGAAACCTGAATTTGAGCCATTTCGCAGTTTGTAATACTCTGATGTCATCAGTGCCAGAAGGATCTTTAGATCATGTTTTCTTTTGTTTGGGGGCTTCGTTGGCATTGTTGATTTTTTTCTTCTTCTTACAGATGTAAAATTGCCGATACAAAAATTACATCTATAAAAAAAAGTATAATTTGCAAAGAACACTTTGGGAACAAATAATATGTAAGGATAAAAGATGAATTTTTAGGTAGATTAAAAAAAAACTTTTCCCAGCTTTACAATGTTTAACCGGGCATGATGAAAATTATAAATCAAATATCTGGATAGCTTTAGGTAGTGGACCTAGATCGAAAAGACCTACCCCTGCCTTTGAACCCTTTCCTCTTACCATGTTTACATGAGATCTCTCACAATGTTTGAAGGCAGAACATCTCCAGCCACATTCCTAGTCCCTATTCCAGTCTTTTTCTTGGTCAGGAGCACCATGACTTGCACAGTTCGCTTAAAACTTGGCCGGCAAGCTCTTCCATCTCTCAGAATGGCAAGAGGGTTAGTCTTGGAGGCTGTGTCAGATTTCTGGGTGAACCTATAGCACCGGGGATAATTGCTGAAGCATTCAAAAGTGTCAGAACAGTTCCTACAGGATCCACGGTGGTCGGTGAAAGCAGTAGAGAATCTCATGGAAGCCCGGCCATCTGGTGTGTGGAAGGATCGAAGGGTGATGACCCGGGACCGGCTGCAACAACAGCAGACTGCACACACTGCCTGGAAGAACGAGAGGTCTTTAGAAAGGAACTTCTGGAAGTTGGGCTTGAAGAGCAGATACACCAGAGGATTGTAGGTGGCTGAGGACTTGGCACAGACAGCAGACAGGGCAAAGGCCAGGATTGGCACTTTGCTGGCATCGCCGAATGCTGCCCACATAGCAACAATGGCATAGGGGGTCCAAGCAGCCAGAAATCCAATGCACACAGAAACACTGAGCTGGAAAAGAGAAGGAACAACAAAGAGGAAAATCGTAATATGCTCCACATTTTGCTTCATTTTAAGGTTCTGTAAGGGGATTCCTACATTGCAATAAGACAAGATTGTGGCTTGATTGGTTTGGGTTAATATGATATGTAAAGCCAGCCAATTATAATTTATTCAGGAAATCATGGTTAAGTAAGCAATGGCTTACTGTGATTTGTGACTCCAGTCTATAACTCAGCCATCCACAACCCAGCCATTCTTAATTTTAATTAAGCTTACGCAGTAGGATCTAGTTGAATGTTGAGCTTTGTGGCATAGCAGTGCAGAAGTCTTATAATCTCTATTGAATATCTTAGGGTCAGCGGTACTACAAATAGGCATTAGTTTTGAATGAATTTAATTCTCAGGATTTCCTCAAACAATATAGAGTACAGTTGTGCAAACAGAGTAATGAGATATAACCCTAATGATCCTAAATGTCTCTGTTTCCCAGGCTTCTCTAGAACAAAAGGGTGACCTGATCATTAAGTATGTTGTCTACGTACATCCAAACACATTAGTTATGCTTCAGTCCATTCCAGACAATGGGGAATAATTCTAGTATCCACACAGCCTTTTCTATGACAAAAAAATGGAAGATCATCAACAGATCCTTCCTTCCTCCCTCCCTCCCTCCCTCCCTTCCTTCTTTCCCTCCCCCCCCCCCTCATTCAGCTTGGTATGGTCTAAGTTTATGAACATTATCTTTGCAGGTAATGTATTGAATGTGAAAAAAAATAGCTTGCATTTCCTGTGCATGAGATTTTGCGTTGTTTCTTTAAAAGGTAAGGTAAAAAATCTCCCTAGAATCAAAACCGACTTCTCTGGATTATATGGAGATATCCATATTTTCTTGGCAACAGTACAGAAGTGGTTGCTATTGCCTCCTTCCAATGTTTCCAGTTGCTTGTCCTATAAAAGCAGGACTGCATGAGAGCTAAGCAATGTTTTGCAACTAAATAGCATCATCATAGCATCATTCTGTACTCAAGAGATCTAGCTGCCGGAAGATAAATAAGTATCTATCACCCTTCTGAGGGAAACTATCTACGGCAGCTCAGAATAATATGCTGCTGGCGTGTATATTTAATTAGCCTGTAATTAATGAGTTAATTAATTCAACTGGTGATTTGGTTAGTGCATTCAACCAGATGATAAACAAGCCCTGGAGTTTCTCTTCTCTTTAGATAAGCAGGCTGTGATATGCTGCTGACATACTGCTTGCCGATCAAGAGGGTAAGGTGTGTACACAGTTAAATTAAGTTGTCAAATCATGACAGGCAGCAGTGCAACATGAATGAGCAAATCATCCTGATGTAATAGAACTCTCTCTCTCTCTTTCTCCTATTTTATCTTTGCCTACTGCTGTGCCTGCTTCATCATACCACCTTCGTCCTCCAATGGCATTTTCGTGGGGGAAGAATTTTTTTTTTAAAAAAAATCTCCCAAATTGAAGATTCTTCATATGAGGATTCCCAGGGATTCTGGAATAATAAACTATTGGTGAGAAAGGATGGTGGGTGCATTTAGCAGCATGGACATAACTTTTTTGCTACTGTTGTAGTTTTTTTGATGAAGATCAAACTCTGTTTGAAACAGACAGATGTACAGTTTGGGGGGGGGGGTCCACTGCACCATGCTATCATTGTTTCTTTATGCTTTGTATTTCCCAAGATGCTTTGGCAAGCAGCATTGATTATTCAAGTAGTGTTTAAAGAGTCTCTCTCTTTCTCTCTCTCTTTCTCTGTCTCTCTCTCTCTCTCTAACACTCTCACCCTCACACACACACACACACACACACTTTTAATGACCCTGTAATCCGTTGCATCGGAGTAGAATCAAGGCAATTGAATGGGGTTGCGCATTTACTGGCTGGATGCCCTTCCTGATGCCTATGCGGAGTTCACAGCAGATATTTTCTCTTTGCGCCTACAGAGAAAAATATCTGCTGTTATGTAGGATCGATCTCACAGCCTCCTGACTGTGAGAGCTCCATCTCTAGGCCATCATATCACTCAAAGAATGATATATATCTAGGCCACTTAAATGCTTTGCTTCTTGTTTGCTTACTGACTTTCGACACCACATTTTCTTTTTGCCATTTGACCAGTATCTTTTCTTAAATAATCAAGATATTCCTTGGATACCTTGAAAGGGCCTATACATTTTTTTCATCAACTTTTTAAGCCAAATGATGTCATTGGGGGCAGATTTTGAGTCAAAGATACAGTCAATATTGAAGGAGTTACACAAGAAAAGAGATAATTAATTCTATAGTTATACATTATTTAATTTTTTTACTGTAGGACATCATTCATATATTGAACTGGAACATATAAGTACTCTTTGACTTTTTGTACAACCAAAATTGAGACTAGAATTTCCATTGCTAAGCAATGTGATTGCTAAATAAGTTGTGCCTGATTTCATGACATTTTTGTCATGGATGTTAAGCAAATCACTGCAGTCATTAAGCAAATATGACTTCCCCTATTGATTGTGCTTGTCAGAAGCCAGCTGGGAAGATTGCAAAATTCTGATCACCTGACCTCAAAATGGTGGAGCCATCACAAATACATTATGTGACTATGGGAATGCTGCAATGGTTGTAACCCATTTTTTTCAGGTCTGTTGTAACTTTGAATGGCTGCTAAATGAAGGGTTGTAAGTAGAGGACTTCCTGTAAAATAGTTTGTTTCTTTTTGAATCAGAATGCTTTGTGACTCTAAGCTCTGTGGTTTGTAAAACATTTTTTATGATTTAAATATGCTATGGGAACTCAGCCAATTGTTGCTTAGATTGTGTTTGAGGAAAACATGGCTTATAGCAATGTGTCATGCCCCTGGTAGTAGACTGACTCTGAGGGAGAGGAGGTACAGGCAACAGGGAATGTAAGTGTGGCTCTGGAGGTTGTGGAGAAGGTTGTGGAAGGGCTGGGCAGTCAGAGGAGGATCCAGGCCCATCTCCTCTCCATCTTAGGGCATGCAGGGAGGAAAGGATAAGGGAGAGACATGGTCTATTGGGGAGGAGAGGGCCTTGATCCTCTTCATGGGCTGCAGCTGTGACAACTGGATAAGAGGATGGACATGCATATGGGCGAGTGCTGGAAACAAAGCATGGAAATATCTCTAGTTTATTTTTCCTCTCTGAGTTTGGCGTCCTTCCCAGTGTGTGTTCTGATATCTATGGATGTCTTCCAGCCCTTATCTTGCCTGGTTTGTGTTATTTTTTTACTTTTTATAATTTAAATGGCATTTCCTCCTTCTTGTACAGTGATACCTCTACTTACGAAATTAATTCGTTCCGGAAGCCGTTTCGTAACCTGAAAATTTCATAAGTAGAGGCGCATTTTACCTGTAAATGCCCTAATCCGTTCCAAGCCTCTGAAATGCAGACTGTAATTCTTCGTTATTACTTCCTGCTTTGCTGGATTGCTAGCGTGACACTGAGAACGCGGCGCGGTGCGGTGCGTGCGCACAGATCCCTCCTAGCCAATGGGATGCCAGGAAGATAACCAATGGCAGCGCAGCTCGGACGCGCCATTTTCCAATAAAGGCTTTCGTATCTTGAAACATATTTGTAAGTAGAGACGATGTTTTCTCGAAGACGCATTTCGTAACCTGAAACCTTCGTAAGTAGAGACTTTCGTAAGTAGAGGTATCACTGTAACTGCTTGTGTTCCTCAGTGAAGGAATAAAAGGGCTTCACCTTTTTTTGTGTGATTATGTTTATTTTGTATCCTACCCTGGGTCATCATAGCAATGTATAAATATATATACATACCTTGAACCCTTCATAGCAAATCCATAATAACCCAACACTGAAAAAAGGCACTGAGGTAAGCAAGCCCAGATGTCTGTGGTAGAGAGAAATGATGTTGTATGCGTTATGACATCATTTTTGCAAATGATGTGAATTATGTATTTTGCATCTGTGATAGATGCATATTTTTTTGAAGATATAGAAGCCCAGAGCCCAAGCTGGAACTGAGAGACTAACTTTCCACCTTAACACAGTTCTTTCCCCATTTGACGCTTAGGCAGCATCCTTCAGTTGCTGAAATAGTCTTTGTCAGTACATTAAGGTACCATTTCGACTTATTTTCCTTGCTGCAGGAAAACATCTCAGAATACAAACCCTAAACATAAGAGATTTTTCTAAAGATACCGCCTCCATATGGGTATCAGAAACCTATCCCCGTTGTGCTTCAATTCTTACCTTGACAATGAGGCTGTGGACACTGTTAGATTTGCTCTGGGGTGACATATGCTGTTTCACTGCTCTTCTGGACACTTTCACCGTCCAAAGGATGAGCGAGTAGGAGATAATTATCAGGATGCATGGAATGATGTAACAGAAGACAAAGAGGGCCATGATGTAGAATTTGGCTTCTCTGGTTGAGGCTTTCCATTTGATGCAGCACGCCGTCCCGTAAGGTTCTAGCCCATAGCTGCCCCAGTCAGCCAAAGGAGCCACTGCGAAGATGAATGCATAAATCCAGACACAGGCTAGCAAGACCCCAGCATATGGCGGAGAAAATTTATTGCCTAAAGAAAGAGTGGGAAGGAGATGGGTCAGAGCTTTTCCCAATGAGGCAATCTGTTTATTCGTTTAAAGGATTCTTTGCCTGAAATGGAAGCAAGAAAACGGATGGGGTAGCATAATAAAAGCTAACAGTCTGAAATGGAAATATGTCGATTTTTACTTTTTTTTTTTTTTACCTCAGTGAGAATCTGAGAAAGTCACATTTTCAACAGTGTTGACTGAAATGTCTTGGAATGGAGGCACTGATAGTCCACTACACTTACCATATCTGTAAAACAGTTTTATGATGCTTTTCTTGACAGTTGTTAAATGAATGAGGTCATAAAGCAAATGTGGCTGTTGCACCAGTGCACCAATGGGTGCTGTTTTTCCCAATATTACTGCTGCCTAAGAAGGCTACATGAGATTACTATAAAAGGGAAACAGCATTTGTGAAGTATTGGTATTTGATGATCTATACTTCACTATCAAACCTAACACCATGACCATATATGACTGTAAGATTGTGACTGTATGACTGTAACTTTATTGCTTGTGTCCTTATGATTTATATTGATTGTTTCCTAGTATGATTTGATTGTTTATTGTACCCTATAACTATCATTAAGTGTTGTACCTGATGATTCATGACTCTTGACGAATGTATCTTTTCTTTTATATACACTGAGAGCATTTGCACCAAGACAAATTCCTTGTTGTTCAATCACACTTGGCCAATAAAGAATTCTATTCTATTCTAACCAGTTGGAGCATAGAAAAACTCAAAAGAAATAGTGCAAGATTGGATGATGTGGAGAGACCTGGCCCATAGAATCACCAAGAGTTGGACACAACTGAATGGATAACATTAATATTAAATTGTACATGTGGTTCTTGACTTGGAATGCATGTTTATAATTTGGAATACATGACAGATTGGGGAAAAGTGTCTAGTGAGAGGGAATGTGACACAAAAATAACCAAGTCACCAAAGTAGAATAAATTCCCTTTAATGCCTCCAACTTGGCCCCAATGTCCAATTATCCTCAGCTGGATAACAAACTTTTCTTCAGAAAACAGTCTATGAAGGGCAGAAATGCAGTCTGAACCCAAAGTAAAGATAATTAGAAATAAAAAACAACAACACAAACCACACTGAAGGCCAGGATGATAAATTGCAGACTTTCAAAGGATAACACAGCACCCACAGTTGGGAGGACGCCAAAACCCAGATAAGCCTCGACCAAGATAATGCACGCCTTGCTTCCAGCAAGAAGCCGTGTGCAAATGCCCCATTTATATCCTGTTCTCCTAGCTGCAACTAATGAAAGGGATCAGGGCCTTCTTCTCTCTCGCAAGCCACATTGCTCCCTTCTCCGTTCCTCCCTGTGTGCCCTAGGATGAAGAGGGGATGGTCCTGGGTCTTCCTCTGAATGCCCAGCCGGACTGTGACCTTCCCCCATTTCTTTCACAGCCACTGGAGCCACACTCTCACTTCCTGTCAGCTGTCATCTCTCCCTCAGAATCAGACTCCAACAAGGGCATGACAGGGAATCAACCCTGTGATCTGAGCCACAGCCATGTGATTGGACTAACACAATGCATGGGGGAAGAGGGAAGGGCCAGGCTTTGATTGCAAGGTTGTGAATGCTGTTTTTATATTTTTGAACTCCGTCCCTGAAGGGAAACATTGTTGTTGCCTTACCTTATTAGAAGCTATTTCAGCCTTTACAATCCCAACCAGTGTCATTATTTAGAGTAACTATGATTATTCTCAGTTTTTGTTTCCCAGATAATTTGATCTCAGGGAATAGTAATATACCAGCCACCAAAGGATAAGAATCAGCTTTTTAGGTTCTGAGATTTACATAGTGCCTGAATGACCTTTTTCCAAAGAATTGCTGGAGATTATTTTTAAAAACACTATTTGCATGCACGGTTGGTCCCTCTGTTTTCTTGCAAAAAGCTATAGCAGCTACTCTGACAAATGGCCCTTAACTTGAAATTGCATATTTACATGGACATGTCAAGCTGCACTGGCCAGTATTTTCAGAAGCCCTTTTGACACATTATCTGTAATGTCAGGTTTGATCAAAAGATTTGGATTTGAGGACTGTATTCTCTCTGTATATAAAAGTAACTTCCGTTTACTTGAAGGTGAGTGATTTTATGGATACATCAGTGCCTGCTTTATAAAGCCAAGCATATATCATATTGATCCTGATTTATCTAATACAATAGAAGCATTATTCATTCTGTCCTGTTTTAGACTTGCTAGCCAGAAGTAAAGAGGTTCTTTGGAATCAATGTGGAATAAAGAGGTAGAACCATAGCATGTTTATCAGAAACACCAAAGATTCTTGGAGCATCCTAGCATCCATGTTACAATATCCACAGATACGTGCTATAATGCTTCTGCTATTCTTTGAATAGTGCAAGATTTGTAATAGTTTTGTGCTATGGACTAACTCCAGCTAAGCAGCAACCATTTTGTCTATGGAGATTCTCAATCGTCCTGTTGTCTCAAAGGTGCTTTTCAAAAGGCAACTGGATTTGCTTGATTTTTTCCCCTTGAAAATGTTTCACTTCTCATCCAAGAAGCTTCTTCAGTTCATGTCCCTATGACTTAATTGTGTAATTTGATAAACAAATAAATACTAAATCATAAAGTCACCAAATAAGGGGTTAATTTAATTAGTTAAATACCTTTGTATTCTCAAAATAAATACCTGCCGGTTAAATGTCTAGCATTCTCCTTCTTGCCTTAATGGATACCTGTGTATCTTTAACATGATATATTGGGGTTGTAACCAGTGGTGTGTTTCAAATATTTTTATCACCGGTTCGGTAGGCAAGGCTTGATGGGTGCACTTTGCGTGCGCGCACACATTTTGTGCATGCGTGCCCACCAAATGCGTACTTTGTGCAGGTACAGAGGTGTTTTGAGTCACCTCCTGCAATCCTGCACTCTCCCTGATGCTTCAGCAGCTGCTGCACAGCAATTGCTGTACTGTACAAAGCAGCTGCGCTTCAAAAGCAGGCCATAAAGGTTACTATGGGAGCCTGGGCGGGCAGGCGGGCCCAACACAGAGCATTGGAGAGAACCGGTTTGGTCTCCACTGCTCATCACCGCTACCAGCTCAGCTGAACTGGGCTGAACCGGTAGAATATTGACACAGTTGAGAAAGTCCAGAAATATTTCACAAGAAGAGTTCTCCACTCCTCTACTCGTTGCAGAATACCTTATGCCACCGGACTTGAAACTCTAGACCTAGAAAACCTTGAATTACGCCGTCTTCGGTCTGATCTAAGTATAGAATATAAAATCATACATTGCAATATCCTACCTGTCAATGAATACTTCAGCTTCAACCGTAACAATAAAAGAGCAAACAATAGATACAAACTCAAGGTTAATCGCACCAAACTTGATTGCAGGAAATACGACTTCAGCAACAGAGTGGTCAATGTCTGGAATACTCTACCTGACTCTGTGGTTTCTTCCCCGACCCCCAAAAGCTTTAACCTTAGACTGTCTACTATTGACCTCACCCCTTTCCTAAGAGGTCTGTAGGGGGCGTGCATAAGCGCACCAACGTGCCTATGGTCCCTGTCCTATTGTTTCTTTTATATTTTATTTTCCTTATATGTATCCATGTATTCATAACTATGTTTTTACTTATATCTATTATCTTGTAAGCAATTGACAAACCAAATGAAATAAAAAATACCACCACTAGTTGTAACTATATTTAGGGGTACTATTCACACTTGTAAAGCCTTAATTCAATCATCACATTGGGAAAAGGATATATCATTTCAGCAGCGTTCCTCAATTTGGTGCTTTCCAGATGATTGGTCTACAACTCCAGCCATTGATTAAGTGCCATTAAGTCAGTGTCAGCTCTTAGTGATCATATGGATAGATGCTTGCCAGAATGATTTGTCCTCAGGAGGACCTTTTAGATCTCTTAATGATCCATTGATTGCTGTTGTAATTGAATCCATCCACATTGCTGCTAGTTTCTTCTTCTTTTCTTTAGCTTTTCCAAGAATTGTGGATTTTTTCAGGGATCTTTAGGTGATATATCCAAAACATTACAGTTGGAGCATCATCAATAGTGCTTTCCAGGATAATTCTGGCTTCATTTGTTCAATGATTCATTAGTTTGTTTTCCTGGCTATCCAGGGTAAATGGCTTCTTCAGCACCAAATTTAACTCTTTCCTGTTTCTTCAAAGTCTACAGTAGGTTTTGCATTCATAGAATGTCACAGAAAAAAACTAGTGCTGAATAATTCTATTCTTTGTTGGTACAGATCCACCATTCCAAGGCTTTCATTGAAATCCTACCAGGTGCTAGTCTGAGAGATATTTCTTGACTTTGCTGTAGATGATCAATCCTAAAAAGCAAAGCTATCCACCACCCCAATGTCTGTTGTCAGTTCTGACAATGGTTGATGTATCTATTGTCATTTCTTTAGCCTTCTTTACATTTAATCGTAGTTCTTTTTTTTATACTATACTCTTTAATCTTCATTACTAGCCTTGAAGATTATCTACATTCTCAGCAATCAGACTGGTGTTATCAGCATAGCACAGATTATTGATGTTTCTTCCTCCAGTTTTAAATCCATGCTCATCTTCTTCCAATCCAGCTTTCCTAGCATATGTTTTGCATATAAATTGCACAAATAGACAGGGAGTGTGCAGACGTGCGGTTATTCCTTTGCCAGTTTGGAACAAGTCTATTTCACCTTGTTTCACAACTCCCTTAGTTATCTTCAATGGTAGTCTGAAGAGTGCAAGATTAGAAGGATGATCTATAGCAGGGGTGTCAAACTCACAGTGGCATCACGTGACTTAGCGGGACTTTTCCCCTTTGCTAAACCGGGCATGGGTGTGGCCAGCATGTGATGCATCCGGCCTGCAGGCCAGGAGTTTGATAGCCCTGATCTATAGGCATGCTATTAATTGAACTAGATGACCTACAAGGTCCCTTCCAACTCTGATTATCTGTTATCTGGTTGAAGCCCCATGTTGGATATATACAAATTAACTCAAAAGCACTTTTTCGTGTGGCTTTTGATAAAAATAGGATCACCAACATGATTGCCAACGTCCAATGATGGATATGGCACAAGAAGAATAAGAATTGATTATAATCTACCATGTTAGTCAAATGCACATTGGAAGTTAGATGCTTTGACTCATTGACTCTCACATATGTGTTTGTGTATGAGATAAACCTAAGAAGAAAGGTAGATTAGCTCCACCATGATGTTTGTGCATTCAGTGGATATCAAAACTAATTCCCATAAGGTTATGTGCACAAACACTCTTTCTACTTACAGCTCCTTTCTGGACTGGGTCATGTTAGCATGAAGAACTTACACTGGAGAGGTTTCCCTTCATATGCATGCAAATAATCAGGCAATTGGTCACATCCCGCTCTCTCTCTCTCTCTCTCTCTCTTTCTCCCTCCCTCCCTCCTTCTCTCTCTCCTTACTGCCAATCCATCCCCAAAAAGCAATACTCTTTTTTGCTTGTAATTAAGGAACAGTCTGCACAGTGTGACAGAATTAATCAAGTATAAATCCCAGGCTGAAACAGTTGGAGGACAAGAAGCAAAAAAAATAAATGTTCAAAGTAGTTGAGGAGCTGACTGAAATTATGAAGCAATATCAGCTGCATCATTTAATTTTTTAAGAGAAAAAGTTACCATTTTCAGATTGAAAATCTACTCCTAGGTTGCATTTGTAATTGGTAAATCTTAAAATAAAAAAAGATGTGTGGAAGAGAATTCTATTTAAAAATGTTGTGTTGGTTAATGAATGCAATCAACTAATTTATTTATATTTAGAAATGTAAAACATGACAAGAAGAAGCAGAGGAGTTGTATTATATCAAAAATCAAACTCCTATAAATTGAAATTTGTTTCATAAGAACCAATGTATGCCAGATTCCTTTCTACCCTTTTCATCTCCTTCTTAAATCTTAAACACTTTGATTCTTTAAAGACTTAAAACTCAAAAAAACCTCCTGCGCTGTTCGAGTCTTCAGACATATATAGGAATAACATTTCTTTGAAACTAAGCAATTTGAGATATGCTGACTTTATTCACTGCCTCATGGGGAAGAGCTAATGTGCATTAGAGGAAAGATAAGCTATTGAGGCCACAACATTATTTCACGGTACTTAGAAGACAAGCCAAAACTGCACAAGGGAGAGAGGCTGGTTGGTGGCTGATGGTTAATAGCTAGAATTAGTCTTCAGCTCTTTCTTCCATTTTTTCCAGTCAACTTTATTATTTGGAAGAATGGGCTTTTAAGTGCCGTCTTGACGGTGTAAATGAAGTTCCTCATGATAGATTTTTAAAAAGAAAGTAAGATGTATACTATTATAAATAGTGACACAATAGCAATGCAGTATGTTTGTCGTGCAAGCATTTCTCTATTTTTCACTTATTAGAAAGCTAATTTGGGAGTTAGCCATAGGGAATTGTACTTATTTGGCTACATTTGTCGTGGTTAGCTGGCAGCAGGTGCAGATGGCTGAGGAGAACGATGACTCTGATGAGGGGCTAGGATCATCAGGGAGTGGACTGCTGCCTTCAGAGATTGTGGGGGCTGGCAGCATTGACGAAGAGGTTCCCGAGGAGCCTGTGCCAACTGCCTGTGTACAAAGGATTATTCGGAGGAAAGAACAATTACAGCAACACAGGTGACTTGGGAGTAAGGCTGTAAGGTAATGACCCCTCCCTCAAGAGGATAAAAGCCAGGTTTGAAAAAGCATTCTTTGCAGACAGCAAAGAAGCTCTTAGCTCAACTGGTTGACATCTTAGTTCATGAATCTTGTAAATTAGTTCTTATCTCTAGGTTTTGGCAGCCTTGACAAACAACTTGGCAAGGCTCTTTCTTGTTGGAGATAATTGTTGGAAAGCAGCCTTTTATCTTTAAAGGACCAGCATTCATGCTTAAACCTTGAAAGGTGGGGGCTGCTGCCTTTGTCTGTGTTTGCTCTCTGGGAACCCGGTTGGGTCAGAACAACATTTGGTTTCACCTCCCTCCCCCTTTATTTCCTAAACTTTTGATAGTGACTGCGCTAGATCATTTTTACTTTGAGGTCTGTGTAGGATTTCCCCATTTGGCTCAGAGTAAGAGAAAGGCTGGTTTACAATAATAAAAGGATGAGTGGTTGGAGAGAAGGAAAGAAAGGTGCTTCTCCTTGTTCAGCATATTTACTTTAAAACCTGTGTGCCAACTTATAATTTTTCCTTGTAATCTTATCAAATCAAGCACTATGAACTCCAAAATACAGTTGATATAAATCCACATCGTCAAGTCATATTGGAATCCCATGTAATTTTGTTGGCAAGGATTTGGAAGTGGTTCACCAATGACCTTCAATGCTGGCTTAAAGTCTGATATCTCTTGCTGATCTCCCACTAAGTAATAATCAGATCCAGCCATGTTAAGAGCAGGCAGGAGACCCTATACAATTCTGGACAAATGGCTGTCCAATCTCTTCTTGAAAACCTCCAATGATGGAGCACCCACAACTTCTGGAGGCAAACTTGCTAATTATTTTCACTGTTAGGAAGTTTCTCCTTAGTTCTAGGTTGCTTCTCTCCTTGGTTAATTTCCATCCACTGCTTCTTGTTCTGCCTTTAGGTGCTTTGAAGAATAGTTTACACCCTCTTCTAGGATAGAGATGGTTTATACGTAGCTATGATTTATTTAACTATGATCTATTCAAATGAACACTTGCTAGTTTTTTCTTTCTTTCTTTCACACATGTCCACTTTTTGATCTTTCAATATCTTTTATCCGGCCAAGTTTTAAACACTTTATTTAATACAAGCAAGGGCTATAGACATACAAGATTCATTACATTTAGATTATTTAATTTATGTTTATAGAAAATGCTGGATCAGTTACCCTGTTTTTGACTGGAAGAGGGCAATTGACCACAGCAGCATTGTGCTGCAAACTCCATTACTTTTGTACATGGGTTGCCATGTCACATACACAAAAGGGGCAGAAGTTACGTTGCATTGGAAAAAATGCTGCTTTTGGCATTTTATCCACCTCTCTGCAGTTTTTATATACAGAACTTTTTCTATTTTGTGATGATTTGTACAAAGGCACATCATCTCTTCAGTTTAAACTCAGTCAACAGAACTTGTTCTGATTCAATCAGGTTTTCCATTCCTGTTAGAAGTGTATCCAAAATACATTGATGCACATTAATGAGAATAAATAAATCTTGTATCACACGTAGCATAGGATGGATGCCAGCCAACATAGGGATTTGTCAACTAAAGTCTGATGCTGTTCATTCCAGCCTGATTTGGAAGAAATGTATCGGACATAATTCCCAGAGTTCGACTGCAGATTAAGTCAGTTTCCTCTATCTGGGTTATAGTTTTCTTTCAATCCATTTATTCCAAAGATTATATAAGTTGCTTAGTTTGTCTACCGAAGGAACGTGTGCATTAAGTCTTGCCAAAGGATACAAGTACATTTTGATTCCCCCCCCACTTCCCTTTCAGTGATTGGTACTCTTTCTGGTTGATGAATAATGTGAGAACAGTGATATTGAGGAAAGCTGCTACATGGGCCAATTTTTTCACTGAATTACTGCCCAGAGAAATTAGCACTGGCTGACCCTTGCAAGAGACTTGCTTAAGTTTTTAGATTCTGTGAATCTCCCATCAAAACATTTCTTTTTAATATGAGCAATTTTGGATTTTCCCTTCATCATCATAAACATGAAACACTTTCTTCTAGTGACGTAACAGTGCTGGAAAGAGATCAAGGATGACGGAAGAGAAAAAAAAAACTATAGGATATTCCAAGGATTGGCAGGGGTGAAACATAAGTTGCCTCTTCCATTAGATCCTTAGAATTGACAGGTTAAATGCAAAAGAGCCTGAGGTCTAATCTACATATGCAAATGAAAAGGGAAAATTGGAAGCTGCTGGTTTTCTTCTTTTTTATGCCAATTATTGCTATTTCAAAGGCTTGACGAAAGACAGTCTAATGGAAAGATCTCCAAAGGGAGATATTGCAAAGAGAGCTATAACTGTAAGATCCTGGGAAAGGGTTGGGATGATGGAACAAGAGTCAAGATGAACAGGATTAAGATTAAGACAATCAGCAAGAAAAGGGCATTTAAGACGCGTGTCTCACCTACCATAAGCTGGGTAACAGACCTTCATGCAGCAAACTGTGCTCAGTGCAGTCAAGCTGGTGAGGCTGCACAGACCAAAGAGAACTCCACAGAAGGCATAGAAGATACACATGGCATGGTTGAACAGCCACCTAGAAAAAGAGATAATGGGAAAATAGATGACCAGAAGAAATTATGTCTCCAGTTAGAAATAGATGTTTTAGCAGCTAAGAAAATGTCCAGGAGCAGTACACATCTTCATTTCTTAGCTGAGAGAGCCAGCATTGTCCAAAGACATTTCCATGGTCCAGCATGACTTTATGCCAAGATGCACAGAACAATGTTACCTTCCCACCGATGTGGTACCTATTTATCTACTTGCGTTTGCATGCTAGGTAAGTAGTGGGAGCTAACCCATCCTGTGCTTGGACAACCTGGGTTGTCAGTTTTCCAGTTGACAAGCTCAATGTCTTTAACCACTGAGCCATTGCATCCTCTTGTTTTAGCCGCTAGGACTGCCAATATATGTCCAATGGCCATCAATGTTCCCATCCATGCTTCCTTAATGTCTACACTGCCACACTTATCTACTGCATGTAGTTCTCATTTTTTAAAACATTTCTTTTTTTTTGGGGGGGGGGGTGGAAAAATTAATATGCTTCCAAAATAAGGCACCATTCCCTTTTCCTAATTGTGCCAATGAAGTCCAGGTAGAGGCTAAGTATTGTTAGAGAATAAAATTAGCAGGGAATTGCATCCACCTCCCCAGAAAATAATAATAATAATAATAATAATAATAATAATAATAATAATAATAATAATAATAATAATAATAATAATAATAATAATAATGGTATGCTAAGATTGTAAAAACCTTTCCAGGAGGTTTGGGAGGGGAGTGAGTGTAATCTTACTGATTTACTTTCTGATTGATAGATGTTTTATAGCTGACTATGTATACCACTCTCAAACATCTCCCACCCTTTAAAGAGATGGCTGTTCTGGAACATCTTTGAGTCCCAATTGATGGGAGTCTTCAGTGTCAGGTAAGTTGATGTGAAAATGTTAATATAGTATTTAATTCTAACTTTATACGCATATTTATTATTGCATTGGCTTTATTATTGCTGTTTCTGTACCATTTCAATAATTTCAAGATTTGGAAAGTTTAAACATTTTATAAGAAAATAAACTTGTCCAAGATACCAGCTTGGTTTGGTAATCTCTGCTTGGTCATCATTTGACCAAGTCAGTTTCCCCCAAGTTGGAACTTTCCAGATACATAGTGATTACATTTCTCATTATCCTGAGGCAGCCAAAGTCCTTGATTTTATCCTGTATTATTAATAGTTTAAAAATGAGGTCATGGAGGAAATAATTAAACTCCATCATTCTCTGCTCTGGATCTACTGTTTCTCCCTTCTGTCTGATTTTTTAAGCATATAAACATTGTTGAGAGCTTCAAAATAATCTACCCATGTTAGTTCTTGATTACCACACTATTGAAAAAGTACTAAGAAGAAAACTTAGTCAATGGAAACCACAATGATCTTCTGAAGGGAAGAAAGAAATCCAATTGTATTAATTAAATGGCTGAATGGATGGAGCTACCTGTGGGCGAAGAAGGATGGTGTGGCCAGTGGAAAGAGGATCAAAGTCATGCCTATGTCACTGATGGCAAGATTCACAATAAAGAATTCCGCAGGTTTTAGGAGGGCTCTTTTCCGGTAGGCAACCCATAGGAGAAGTGAATTTCCAAAGAGAGACACTACACCTGAAAGCAAATCAAAATTATGGTTTAGAACCTGGAAAAAAGAAGATGACATATTCAGTCACTATATTTATAAACTGTTATGAGTTGCATAAGAACTGCATCTACAACGACATCTAATTGCAACCATTATATACAGTAGTCATGATAATTATAGCAAAGTTTATATGTATTTAGGGTACTCCTTCCTGACCTGATATTCTCCTGGTGTATATTGGCTACGTTGGCTTGGAATTTCGAGAGATGTAATCACAACATTTCTGGAAGGCATTAGATGGGGACAATTGCTTTAAAGCCTGAATCTTCTTTTGTTTTTTTTTCTTTGCAAGAACATGGTTCTGTTCACACAGTATGTTTAACTCAGTTACTAACCCAGTCAAATATCCTTACTACTGGTTCCAGCCATACACAATCATTGCTGAATTATAATCTACGTTTTTGGGTTTCTAGAGCAGTGGTTGCCAACCAGTGGGCTGGGGACCACAGGTGGTCCGTGAGAAAATTTTGGTGGTTCTCAGAAAAATGTCACCCCACCAAAGCAGCGGTCGCCAACCGGTGGGCCATGGCCCACTGATGGTCCGCGAGAAAATTTTGGTGATCCTCAGAGAAATGTCATCCCCAGAGCACCACCAAAGCAATTAATCCAGGCTGTGCAGGAACACCCAGATGTACTGCCCACATGGTCTGCGGGAACCCTCCTTACCCACTCACTCTTTACCCGGCAAATTTTCCTGCTAAATTGCTATTTTTCCTTTTTCCGACCATCATCTGTTCTGCTGTGTCAGGAGATTTAGATTAGCTAGGAAGCAGGAAATGGTTGGATTTCTTGCTTTCTAGCTAGTCTTCAGCTCTGCTTTTAAGCACAGCCCAACCTCCCTTAGGACTGAAGGTTCTATTATTCAGTGCAGACTCATGGCAAGCAAATTTCATGTGACAGACTGAGCTAGCCGATGGCAGATAGAAAGATCACTGAATGATTCTGTGAGCAACTCAATCTGCCTGCCTGCTTTGCCTGATTTTGGGTAAAAGTTGCTCTTTTTTTATAAAAAAAATCAATATTTATATAAATATTTATAATATTTACATACAAGCCATGCCCAGCCAGTCACATGACCACCAAGCCATACCCATAAATTAGGCCACTCCCACAGAACCAGTTAGTGGTCCCTGAGATTTAAAAATATGAGTTTGATGGTCCCTGAGGTCCAAAAGGTTGTTGACCCCTACTCCAAAGCACACCCCAAAGCAATTAAACCAGGCTGCACAGGAACACAAGGCTGCACTACTCATATGGCCTGTGGGAACACAAGGCTTACATCGCTTGCATTGTGAACAACATGAGGTAGTGAGGGGAAGAGGGAAAAGGGCAGAGGGGGGAACTTGCCCCATGTGCCTCACCTGGCCACACTTCTTTTTACTTCTGCGTTTGGTTGTACACAAGGAAAGCAGCAAAAGTCTTTTTTCCTCTCCCCCAAACACCACCAGAAATGAATCTTTGGGACCCTGCAAGGCATCCTGCTCCAAGAGGCTGCGCCGGCATAACAAGTCTCACAAAGGCTCATTTCTGGTAGAGTTTGGGGGAAAGAAAGAAAGACTTCTGCTGCTTTCCTTGCAATGAAGCCAAAGGTCTCTCTCTCTCCCTCTCCTCCTGAGAATGGAGCTGCAGACGGTATCCTGCGATCCCAAATAAAGAGTGATTGGTAGGAAAATGGGGTGGGGAATTTTTCTGCAGACTTTTTGGGGGATTTTCCCAGGGTTTCTGGTCCGCAGAATTTAAAAATAATGAGTTTGGTGGTCCCTGAGGTCCAAAAGGTTGGTGACCCCTGTACTAGAATCCCCATTTGCTTTCTCTGGTAACCCTTAAAGCCATGAATCAAGACAGTTAGATGACATGTCAGGAAATAGTAGCCAAGACAGCAAGTAGCCAAGACTACACAGACAGCAACATGGCTGACTTGGGCAATGGAGCCAGTCAGTATTAAAAACATATGTTCAGTGTTGCAAGGATTTGGTACTGAAGTTGTAAAATGGAGAGTCTTAGTTTTTCAGCCACTCTTTTTCTCCAATATTTTTTTCTTGGATGACTAAATGTGCAAACAAATTAAATATTCCCACCACACAACTGTTTGGGTGGATTAATTTAATCCTGCAAATCAGTGTTTCTAAAACTTGGCAATTTTAAGATGCATAAAATTCAACTCCCAGGCCATCATTGCTAGCTGGAGAATTCTGGGAGTTGAAATCCACACAACTTAAAGTTGCCAAGTTTGAGAAACATTGCTGTAGATGATTCGGTTTCTTTTGGATTAAATTTAATCTTCTGGAGATTAGTTGACTAAGTCAATTAACTCATTTATGGTGTTCCCATAATATATTACCTCCTCATTTAATATAGTTAACCTTGTTATAGGATCTGGGGCAATGTTTCACAAAGGCTATCTGTACAATCCACCAGCCATGTTTTTTCCCTATTTGATCCCATAGAATTTTCCAAGTTTTTTGATATATGGCCATTTCAACTTAGTTTAAGTGTCAATTTCCATATTTTATCCTTTCTCCGCCTGGTGCCTCCATTTCTGTTGCACTTAAATTCCCATAAAATGTGGATAAGACAACTGTTAAATATAAAAGTTTGTCTTGCTTGGTCCTTTGGCCAAAACAATATTAATCACAATATTTCTCAAGTAGAATTCAGTTAACTATTGTTAAGAATCAGTGCCCTATTGAAAAATGCTGAAAAGAATAGTGTTTATTTTGAGTGGTTTTGATTGCAAGCTTCATTCTAATTAAACAGCCATTTGCAACCATTTCTGGCAGAGATTTATTTTACTGGTTTGAAATAAATTATAGCCTCCCCTCCCTCTCCCCCCCCCTATCTCCTATAGAATTATTTTATACAATAATATATTGCATGCCAAAATAAATGAAAGAGAGGAAAAAAATATTATGCAACTGAAGCTACACAGACAAGATGTTATTTTGTTTGAACAGAATTGAGACAACACTGGTAATTAAAATTTAATTCCTAGGATTTTCCTTTTCCATTAAGTCAGGCTAATTTCATTTAAAAAGTGTTTTCCTACATAATTCACAAAAGAGGCCCTGAGGACAGGTCTGGGGCATTTGGAATGACTGCCTGATAGATTGGGTTGCAAATTAAATATTATGATAACAGTAACATGCTGAAGATGGAATATAGCTGCTCTAGTGATTTTATCTTAGCCCAAATCCTTTGGGGCTCATTCTTACTCAACATGCATTGGAGTTCTTAGTATAAATCACTTCCGTTGAAAAAAAAATGGGATCTACATATTTATGTTTCCTCTTCATAATTTTTTGGACACATTAATTCCTTATTAATTCCCCATGGAAACGTTTTGCTTCTCATCCAAGAAGCTTCTTCAGTTCTCTCTTTTTTTTAAAGGAACTGAAAAAGAACTGAACTGAAGAAGCTTCTTGGATAAGACATTTTTATTTATTTATTTTTAGGTTTTATATACCGCCCTTCTCCCGAAGGACTCAGGGCGGTGAACAGCCAACTAAAATACATATAGACAAATATAAATTGTTAAAAAAGAATTAAATCCTAAGCTGTCCCAATAAAAATCTAAAAACCCCAATTAAAATAAATTAAAACTTTGTACCCCATCCCAACTAATCTAAAAACCCCATTTAAAAATCCCATTTGGGTCAGCTCAGGCCGGCCTGCTCAAAGAGCCAGGTCTTCAGGTCATGTCTGAAGGCCCTCAGGTCATTGGTCGTTCGTAGTCCAGGGGGCATCCCGTTCCAAAGGGCGGGTGCCCCCACAGAGAAGGCCCTATTCCTCGGGGTCACCAGGCGGCACATAGAAGGTGTCGGGACCCGGAGGAGACCCTCTCTGTGGGAGCGCACCGGTCGGTGGGAGACTACTGGCAGAATGCGGTCTTGTAAGTATCCTGGTCCGATGCCATGGAGCGCTTTAAAGACCAAAACCAGTACTTTAAAGCGAACCCGGAAGGCCACTGGCAACCAATGCAGCTGAAATGTTTTCAAGGAAAAAAAAACCCAAGAAAGTCCAGTTGCCTTTTGAAAAAATATCTTTGGGACAACCATGACCTGCATCATTGAGAAATTCCACAGACATCTCCTCCAGAGTTTTACAGTCACATTATCCTGGATGAGCTGCAAGTAGATTAATAATGTTGTTATGATAGGAAAACTGAACAGCAGACATTGTCAGTGGCTTCCAAAGGTTGTCCAACTAAACTCTCAGCTGTTTCATATTCTGGCTGAGGATGCTGGCAGTTATACTTTTGCAATATCAAAAAGCCACAGTTCTCATATTCATTGAGGACAATAGCTAGAGATGGAGAACTAAAGCTGTGGAGGAGAAAAAGGTCCTGTGAATGTGCAGAAGATACAATAGCTTGAACCGGCAGACCCTTCTGAGGAAATAATGTGAGGGTAAAGATCTGTGTGTTTCCCAAAATGCACAACACTACAGCACAGTCCTTTCAACAGTTCCAAGAAGGCTCCACACCAATTTGCACTACTCAGGCGACCCTGATGACACAGATAAACCTCCAGATGACCTTAATGACCTGCTAAAAGAATGCAAATGACCAGCTGTCTGCAAAGCGTATAAATTCTTCCATTCCCCACCATCCAGTCAGAGCTGAAGAAGCTTCTTGGATGAGAAGTGAAATGTCTCCAAAGAAAAACCAGACACTACAGTTTCCTCTTGAAAAAAAGCACCTTTGGGACAACTGTGACCTGAATCTCCATAGACATTTCCCAAAACATATTTATTTATTTTATTTATGCAGCATATTGCCTACCAACTTGAGCTCAAAACAGTTTGCAATCCAGCAAAATAAATAAAATGCAAAGAAAACAATGTAAAATATTTAACATAAAGTTCTACTCTTTTAGAAGCCTGATGTTATTAGCATTCCTATTTTTGCTAAAATTCATGTGGCGTCAGTGGTGGGCAGCTGGATGGTTGGTGAGGTATGGGCGAGCCCAGAGCTGTGGTCTCTGGCTGGGCCCACCCACCTGCCCTTGTTCTATGCTTTCCCTAAATAACTAACTCCCCCACCACCCCCAGGCTGCCCAGGTGAGTTCCACACCACCCTGCTGTACTCACAGGAGCTGCCTGAGTCGATTAGCTGCCTATTTGAAGCTGTGAGGCCCTTGTCAATGAAAGTGCAACCCACCTCTGGATAGCATTCAAATCCAATGAAATCAACCAATATCAACCAATTACTACATAAATAAAATCATGCAACATAACCAAATTACTAAAACTTTTCTAAAAATCATGGGCTTAGGGATGTTCAAACCTTAGAAGGCAAGCTATTTGGGTCTACAACTCTTCATTTCATGTGAGACAGGGACAATCACTATTCTTTAATAAAGGAAAACATAGGACAGGCTGAATCTTGCTGGGAGAGATAATCCTGTAAATGCTCAGGAGCCAAGCTGTAAATAAAACTAGACAACCAGTTAGTGTTGGTCATTGTTTCAGAGATATTTCTTTACCTAAACAGAGAATGACTGCATGCCCAAAGTAAAGCAGCTGTAGGAATGGAAATGATTTCTTATTTCCTATCAGCTTCCTCATTGACTTTCTTTGTAGAAAGCTGACAAGGACCATTGGAAATGACAATCACATGACTGTGGCTTATTGCAGCAGCACAAATATGACTACAACTTTTCCAAACTTCAACCCCATGCGACTCATGGGTCCCAGATTTAAAATTGTTGCCTTATGATTTCCCTGACCTGCTCCCGAGTTGCCATAGGCAAGGGGGATGGGGAATTGCAGCTACATCAAGGAACTTGCATTTCAGTCAAAACAAAGCACATTCCAGCTGTGCATGTCAAGGTTACCTTCACGGAAACCCACAGTTGTTGGAGAGAGTGACTTATACAACTCATGAAATTGCTTTGTTGGGGAATGTGACTGATGACACATCTTGGGAGGAGGGGGAAACAGGGTCAGAGCCAAAGCGCAAATTAAGTGAGGTCAGAGTTGGTTCCATTTGGTCCGTGCCGACATGAAGCTCCTAATAAATAACCGGTTTTCTTTTGAAGCTTGACCTGAGGCTCATGATTTAATTAGGGCATCAGTCGGAACCCTGACATTATCATTTCACTCAACTGAAAATTACAAACAATCAAACGGATGCAGGAGTTTTCATAGTAAATCAACACTTTGAATTGGATACAGAAGCAAATTGGTCACTTATATAGTGGCCACAGCAGGGCTGTCATATGGCTAAATCTGCTGTCCCCAGTTAGCAAGTGGTCTGCTGCACTTTGGACTAATTGAAGCTTCCAGATGAAATTCAAGGCAACTCCATGTAGAATGCATTGTAATAATCTAGATGGCAAGGGCATGACTGAGCTAGTGTCATCACAGCTTCCTAGTTCAGAAAAACCTGCCATTGGTGCACCCCTGACCACAGCATCCATCCATTCCCTGTATTAGAAGAAGCCATGTCTTTAAGAGGATCTCCAAATTGTGGACCTGCTTTGATTCTTATTGAGGATTTTAAATTGGAATTTTAATCTAGGCAAACTGCCTAGATCAGGGGTGTCAAATTCGTGGAATCACAGCAGCATCACGTGACGTATTGGGATTTTCCCCTCCTTTGCTAAATCGGGTATGGCTATGGCCAGTGCATGATGAATCCAGCCCATGGGCCATGAGTATGACAGCCCTGGCCTAGATTGAGACAATGGTACATAATAAACAGACAAATATCTGCTAATAACATTGCAAACATGCCACCACAGCCTGCAGAAGAATCAGTGGTGGGCTGCTGCTAATTCAGACTGGCTGCCCGTACTGCTAGTTCCCACCACTGGCTGGGCCCACCCACCCACCCCGGTGCTATCTTGTCCTACTGTTCTGACCCGTGCCCTTTTCCGACAAATCAAACACAATTTAAAAAGAACAGAAACCTTGTAATGCTTTTGTAAAATAATTAGCTGTGAAAAGCACAAGTCTTGTCAAATTGAGCAAGACTTGCCAAAAGATAACAGACAAGAAATAATTTGCAAAATAAGAATCTTCAAATACAAACTCAGGATACTGGAATGTCTATGTAGTTTCAAAATGTCTTTGCCTTCTGCAAAATACATTCATTCACAGCTGGCTTTTATCTTCTTGAAGGAGGGGCCACTACCTTGCAGCCTTACTCCCAAGTCGCCTGTGCAGTTGTAACTGCTCTTTCCTTTGAGCAATCCTGCACGCACGTGCACTTGGCACAGGCTCCTCGGGAACCTCCTCATCACTGCTGCCAGCCCCCACAATCTCTGAAGGCAGCAGTCCACTCCCTAATGGTCCTGGACCCTCATCTGAGTCCTTGCTGTTCTCAGCCGTCTGCACCTGCTGCCGGCTAACCACAATACCTATATATCTGGCTTGCTGGCCCTGCCCATGCAGTCCAGCTGCTTTCTGTGCCTCGCTCACTCTACTTGCAGAAAATCCCTGTGTTTTTGCAGCCGCGTGAAGGGGGCATGCACATGCACTCGCATTTTTGGTTCTGCACTGGGCGAACCGGTTGTTACAATATGTGCAGCCCAGCTCTGAGCAGAATGTTCTTCACAAAACGGTACAGGTAATGTTAAACAAAGCTGCTGGACATGAGTCTGCAAACACAATCAGGACAGAGAAATGTACATGTTTCCCTGCTACTGTCACCATGCTCTAGGCATTTTTCATTCACTTCATCTCCAGCAGCTCCTCAGAAAACCAATGAGTCCATCAGGATCTGTGAGGAAAGAGATACGATACTTGGGGGCTGTCTCATCCAAACAGCCTTGCAACAAATCATCATCCAGAGGATAGGAAGAAGTGCAAGGGATCTCCCTAGAAGGTTATTGGATAATTTCCCAGACTTTTTGAGAAAACCCAATATGTCTACCTGATGTCTGGGGCAGACTACTTTCATCAGTCCTTCCCTCTGACAGAATTGAATACAGTTCTCACAAAAATCATTCAATATGTTAAGGTCATCTGTCCATAGAACTGGCATTCCATGTAGTCCCTGGAAATCAATTGGTACAAACTTCTGCAGCTGAGATATCCTTTATGTCTATCTGCAAATCTGAAGAGATGTCACCTGCCTTCTCTGATCCTCACACCCTCCAATTGATGGCTAAGGAATTGGGAACCCAATACAGCTGGAAGGCTGCCTTATAGTAATCAACATACTTGTCTAGTTAATGGACCTTGGTTTCAGAGTGCACTCCACATTATATGAGCAGCTGACACGCTTCATCTTTAAGTCCTATGGCAGAGGTCTCCAAACTTGGCAACTTTAAGACTTGTGGACTTCAACTCCCAGAATTCCTTAGCTAACATGACTGGAGGAGGAATTCTGGGAATTGAAGTCCACAAGTCTTAAAGTTGCCAAGTTTGAGGACCCCTGTCACATGGAATCAAGTGTTTGTGCCCTTAGACCAAGAGTCTTCAAACTTGGCACATTTAAGACTTGTGGACTTCAACTCCCAGAATTCCTGAGCTAACATGACTGGAGGAGGAATTCTGGGAATTGAAGTCCACAAGTCTTGAAGCTGTCAAGTTTGCCTTAGACTCTTTCAAGAACAAGGTTGTCCATTCCTCTTTTCTTAAAGTGTAAAGCAGACAAAGTATAATACTGCTTGATACTCAAAAGTGTTCCCAGGAAGAAACCTGTCTGTTACTGAGGCTGATTTCTGAATAAACAGGGGCAGTGTTGCAAGGATCTTGTCAGTCAGGCTCACAATGTCAAGATGATTGCTAAAGCTAATTTGATAAATGAATGCAGGTCTTCAGAAAGAAAGTTATTTGAGGGAATGGAGAATAAACAAACCGCAAAGACTGTTGGAAAAACTTTCTTCTTTGGAACTATTTTTTTTTTCTCACCAGTTAGCACAGTATATTCAAAGTCACATTCTAATTCTAATTTGGTAACAGAAAGGCAGACAGTTCTATTTTTGGCCAAAAGTGATAGCTATTTAGGACACATTTGTGGAATACTTTTGAAAAACATTTGGAAGTTTTATTGAATGTACACCTGAGATTCTCCATCAGAAATTCTTGGAGGTGCTGGGGGTGTCCGGGATCGAACCTACTATTAGGCTGAGTGAGCTGGAGGTATTAAGAGATATAGGGGTGGAATTAAGAGCAACAAGAGCTATATGCAATACCAATTTCCCTGTGATCCTTAAGCTGGTTTGCTATCTGTTTATTTCAGGAGCAATGGGAAATATATGCTTTTTTTTGCTAATGACAAATAATCAGAGTTGGAAGGGACCTTGTAGGTTATCTAGTCCAATCCCCTGCCCAAGCAGGAGACCCTACACCATTTCTGATAAATGGCAGTCCACTCTCTTCTTGAAAATCTCAAGTGATGGCACTCCCACAATTTCCGAGGGAAAGCCTTGGTGGTGCAGGCTGTTAATCATCTGGCACTTAGTCCAAGCTGCCTGCAATTAGTACAGGCTCGAATCCCACCAGGCTCAAGGTTGACTTAGCCTTCCATCCTCTCGGGGTAGGTAAATTGAGGACCCAAGATTGTTGGGGGCAATAAGCTGACTTTGTAAAAATGCCGCTTGGGGGAGCCAAAAGCCCTAGTAATAAGCAGGCATATACAATGGAATGAAGGCTGTTGCCAAGCACTTAGCATGGTGCTCCATAGACTGTAAGCCGCCCTGAGTCTCCAGAGAAGGGCAGCATATAAATGTAAATAAATTAAAAAAAAGCTGTTCCACTGGTTGATTGTTCTCACTGTCAGAAAGTTTCTCCTTATTTCCAAGTTAAATTTCTCCTTGTTCAGTTTCCATCCATTATTCCTTGTCCTGCCTTTGTGTGCTTTAGAAAATAGCTTGACCTCTTCCTCTCTGTGGCAGCCTCTCAATATTGGAAGACCGCTATCATGTCTCCCCTGGTCCTTCTCTTCACTAGACTAGCCATGCCCAGTTTCTGTAACCGTTCTTCATACTGTATGTTTTAGTCTCCAGTCCTGGTTGCTCTTCTCTGTATTTTTTCTAGAGTCTCAACATCTTTTTTATAATGTGGTGACCAAAACTGGATGCTGTACTCTAGGTGTGGTCTTACTAAAGCTTTAGAAGAAGTAGTATTAGTACCTTACTTGATTTTGATTGTTATCTCTCTGTTAATGCAACTTAGGATTGCATTAGCTTTTTTGGCTGCTGCTGCACACTGCTGGCTCATATTTAGCTGGTTGCCCACTAAGACTCCAATATCCCTCTCACAGTTACTGCTATTGAACCTGGTTTCACCCAGTCTATATGTGTACTTTTGCTTTTTCTTGCCTAAATGTGGGACTTTACTTTTCTCTACATTGAATCTCATTTTGTTAAATACAGCCCAGTGTTCTAATATGTCAAGATCCATCCATAATGTTGAATTGAGTCCCTATATATATATCATATCCCATTACATCATGGTTCCCCAACCTTGGCATGTTGAAGACATGTGGACTTCAATTCCCAGAATTCCCTAGTCAGCTATGCTGGGTGGGAATTCTGGGAGTTAAAGTTCATGTGTCTTGACTGTTGCCAAGGTTGGGGAACCATGATGTAATGGGATATGATATATATAGGGACTCAATTCAACATTATGGATGGATCTTTACCATGCACTACACTGACTAGGAGTATAGATATGTGAGTTTGTAAGTGGAAGAATTTGAGAATTTGAAACTGAGATTAAAGACTGCTCAGCAATGCTGGGGAAAAAAAGATGAAAGGAGTCTGACCCCTTTGTATTATGTATTATGTATTCAATTGTGTCAACTAAAGAGTATGGAACAGTAATATGTTACATACAAAATTATGCCAAAAAAGAAAGCTATGCAAATATCATCAGTTTCATTAATGTATGCAGACTGCAGAATTCAGCTGTACTTGCTGCAGAATATGAATATAGAATTCCTTAAAAGTGAAACAGAAATTGAATAGACAACCTGATCTTGATTAGAGTGATTTGGTTATGAGTACAAAGAAATTTGCTTCCAAGATGTTTTACATGAAGATGAAATAAAAATAATCATTATCATCATCAGCAGCAATAGCAGCAACAATAGCCAGAGCAACATCTTTTTGAAGATGGATGTCTTTAATAATTTTTATGGCACGCCCCATTAAATATTTCCACATATTTCTAAGCTAGATATTGACACTAGAAACTGGTGCAGTGGCCCAGAGGTGGAACTCTGGCCTTATGATCAGGAGGTTGTGAGTTCGATCCTAGGTAGCGGCAGGTATTTCTCTCTCTGGGCACCATGAGTAATTATGTGCTGTGAACTCTGCATTGGCGACAGGAAGGGAATCGGGCCACTAAACACTCATCTCCATTCAGTTGCTGTGACTCCACCCCGATGCAAGGGATTAAGGGTTCATTAAAAGACAAAAAACAAGCAATAATAATAATATTGTGCCCTGAGATCTGGATTGCTTCCCTTTCCCAGTTGATCTTTTCATTTCAGAGGTTATTTTTGCCAAGGTACCATCAATCCCTTTTCACGCTGACAACAGTGATCCCTTTTTCAGTGCATCATTAAGCATCTCCAAGAAGCAGACAGGACTGTCACTGATTAATTTCTACTGCTGCTTCTGGAAGACTAAAAAGACAAGTCCCTGGGAAGACAGAAGGCTGAAGTGCTATTCTATCCGTCCAGTTCTAACTGGATGCTGCAGGACTTACCCCATTTTTTTTACATTGTAACCAGGGCTATTGAGAACTCTGGTTTTTTTTTTTCCCCAGAAGGAGGAATACCTACTAATCAACTTGTCTGCAAATTGCAGAATTGAATTATTATTTTTCTACATTAGGTGGAGAATTTTCAGGGTATATAGAAAACAAGCATAACAGGGAGAAGGCTAGCTCAAATGTTCTCAGTAATCCACAGGTTTTTTTTTAATTGTAAGGAAATGTGTCCAATCCATTAGACTAAACTGGAACAGGCTACCAGGTTATCTGAGGGACCGTCTCTTGCTGGTCACATCTACCTGACCCATCAGAATGGGGAGGCAAGGAATGTTGCAGGTCCCATCCCTGAGGGAGATGCACCTGGTGGAACCCAGAAGAAGGGCCTTCACCGTGGTGGCTCCCTCTCTCTGGACCATCATTCCCTCAGAGATTAGAATGGCCCCCACTCTAACAGTCTTCTGGAAGGCGCTGAAGACCTGGTTCTGCCAGCAGGCCCGGGGAACCCAGAGTGGGATAGAGCCCATTAAATGTGTTGTATTATGTGTTGTCATTGGTGCAGGGGGTGGGGGTTATTTTATTATTTTATTAAATATATGATTCTCTCTTTTATTAACTTCATTGTTTTTTATGTGATGTTTTTATATTTTTGTAAGCAGCCTTGAGTCACCACATGCGAATGGTCTGCAATATAAATCTCTTAAATAAATAAATCAGACTGCACCACAACAGGTTATTGCTGATCAAGGCATTGGGCAAACATTGTTTAAAGAAAAACCTGGAACAATGCATTTGTGATGAAGCCTGCTAGTTGCCGAAGGATGCCCTGTGTGCTGTTGCTAGATCTGATGGCATGCGGATGAATAGGATTAGAAAGCAATCTGTAAATATGTTAAACACACAAGAATTAAGTGTGTTAAGGCTGACAAAAGAGTTGGCAGAAAATGCTTAAGGAGCCTGGGGTAAAAAAATATGGCTTCTTTAATAAGTAGATTTAAAAAGTGGATGTCTTTTTTTCAGACTAGCTCAGAAATCTGAAAAGGGCAGTTGGTTAAGATCATGTTGCACTCACACTTTTGTGATTTTTTTAAAAAAGAAAAAATTCACCGTTTAGATGATTATAAATGATTATATTCTGGGATTATACATGGCTAGAATAACTTAGTCTATCGAGTAAAAAGACTGGAGGTCTTAACCTTCTTTTCTAGATATTATCTGACTATGTACCCCTTAGCCCACCTTTCTGGAACTACCTGGTAATTATTGCTACCACCAGCTAATGTCCAGGACAAAGTTTTTTAACCTTCTGTATTTCCCTTAAAACATGACATGTGGGACAGGCAAGGACCCCACAGCCAGCATAACTCAGTAGCAACTGGTGGAAAAATAAACTCAACAAAAATGAAATAAATTTTACAACATCACATCCTTGGCCTGCAGTGTGAGACAAGCAGCATCTCCCACTCCATTTGGAAAATAGATCACTGTGACAAAGCAATAACATTATTCTTTAAAAAAGGAGAAGAGAATACTTTTTCCCCCTTTGAGTAATCATATGTAAAACTTTTCATGGCAAAGGGGAGAAATATACAGGTATTTTACACACAGAAAGTATCTGAAATGAATTTTCCATAGAGATACTATAAAAGATAATATATAATTCTTGGCAGACACATTCTACTCATAATGAAATAATTCTGATGGTCCAGGGAACATAAGCATCTCAAGCATTAACAGGCAGACTTTGTGACATCATAAAATAGATACAGAAAGGAAATTAAACTTGGTGCCATCCGTAGTTAATTTTTCACTTGTGACCCCCCCCCCCAATAGATATCCTGCTGAACAGATGTGGCCTTTGTTGCAATAATGGTAGCTGAAAATTGTGTTTCCAGCAAGTGGATAACCATTTGTCTGAAGTGGTGTAAGGTTTCCTGCCTAGGCAGGGGATTGGACTAGAAGACCACCAAAGTCCCTTTCAACTTTATTATTCTATTCTATTCTATTCTATTCTATTCTATTCTATTCTATTCTATTCTATTCTATTCTATTCTAGTTTAAATTTGAGGAAGGGAAATGGTAACAGTAGTTTCCAGCCTCTTGTTTGCTTTATTTTTAAAAATAGTAATCATGTATTATTCTAGCTAAAAGGGAGGATTTCAGGCCATGTGCTTGTTGAATACACACCAGAGGTGCTATTCAACCGGTTTGCACCTACTCGGGCGAACCGGTAGTAGTTATTTGGCGTGGGTTGCCGAACCAGTGGCAACACCTGGCTGGCCACGCCCCCAACCCGGTCGCTCACTTGTGATCGCTCTCCTGGCTTTCCATTCTCTACATTCTTTCTCCCTGGGGGAAAGGAAGAAAGGCTTGGACGCTGCAAGTATCGCTTTCCCCGTGTGAGTTAAAGTGCTTGAGTGAGAAGGAGTGCGATCTGAGGGGGGGGGGAGGGGGGTGAATCGAGCCTTGGAGCACTTTTGCAATGTAAAAGAAATGCATTTTGAAAGCAGCAGGTCCTTTAAAAACTTCTGCAAGGATTCCCCATGGACTCTGCAAGTATCACTGTCCCCTGTGGGCTAAAATGTCTGAAGTGAGAAGGAGTGCAGTCTGACAGAGGGGGTGGGGGTGAATTGAGCCTTGGATGACATTTGCATTGTAAAAGAAATGCATTTTGAAAGCAGTAGGTCCTTTAAAAACTTCTGCAAGGATTCCCCATGGACGCTGCAAATATCGCTTTTCCCTTGTGAGTTAAAGCGCTGGAGTGAGAAGACGTGCGGTCTGACAGAGGGGGTCGGGGAATCCACTCCAGCCTTGGAGAAATTTAAAGGAGCTGCTTCCAAAATGCTCTATATGTGTTGTTGGCTAATTGTTCTCACTGTCAGGAAGTTTCTCCTTAGTTTTAGGTTGCTTCTCTCTGTTCAGTTTCCATCTATTGCTTCTTGTTTGCATTCTGCTTCTTTGGAAAATACATTGTCCCCCTTTCTTTGTGGGAGCCCCTTAAAAGCCTGTTGCCTATCACACTCTTGGGTAAAGCATGCCAGCCATTTCCTCCTTTCAGTGGTCCATGAAAGTATGCAGATAATAAAGTCAAAAAAGGTGAACAACATTTTTACAGAGCTATAGATAAGTTGAGGCTGGGTGACAAGGAATGGCTGGGAGGGGAGGGGCCAGGTGAGGCACGCCTTGATGTGAGTGACATTGAATTGGCCACGCCCACCCAGTCACATGACCACTAAGCACGACCACCCAGTCACATGACCACTAAGCCACACCCACCCAGTCACATGACCACCAAGCCACGCCCACCAAATAAGCCACGCCCACCAAATAAGCCACGCCCGCAGAACCGGTAGTAAAAAAAATTGAATTCCACCACTGATACACACCCAAACAATGTATTTCTGCTTGAGATGGAGATGTATACTGAGATGTGTAGCCTGAAGGGAACTTGCTATCCATTTATTATAAGTTTTAATAATAAAAACACCAAATACCTGATGCCAGGATTTTAATTCTAAAGAAATTTTAAATTCTGGATGCTCTCTTAGGGAGCATTGCCTTGATAGATTTTAAAACCTTGTGATTGATTTTTCAGCCATGCCAACTAATCAAGTACTTGGAAAAAAAAATAAGATGCTTCTTGAAGCAAATTCCAAAATCCCAAATATTTTTTTGATAAAAAAGAACATTTGCTATGCTAGGAGTTGATGGGAAGAAGAGTTAGAACAGTCCCAAGAATATAGCAATTTGCCCAGCACATACCATAGTGAACCTATAGAATTTATTGCCACAGTGATCACTAACTTGAATCACTTTAAAAGGTGGAGGGGTGAAGTGTGGAGTAATATAAGCCTTGGCCTCATCCAGTAGACTCTCCAAATTGTTTTCTTGCAAAAATGCTTCCCTTCCTCCACAAGCTTACCAAAGAATGAATAGAGAGTTCCAAAGATTAGATCTTCTCCTTCAGATAAGGTTGACAAGAACACTGGGGCACTGGAGGCATTTTCCATCTGGAGATAAAACAGAAAAGGAAGCAAAGGCCAGTCAGCTTCGGTTTGGTCAGGCTGCATCATTCAAAACCCCCAATCCCACCCCTTCCAACTCTCAAACAGAACACTGTCCAAAGGCAGCATGTTTTTTCTTGGCTGTCAGCTTCAACCAAACCAACCATGGGATTGCAAGCACACTGCAGTGAAGAAAAAGATGAACTGGATGCTGGCACTTAGATATGGGCTGTGCAACCGGCAGATAATAAAAACTGGCTGGGCCATCCAATTTGTGGTAATCTTACTTAATTATGGCTTTGTGCATTTAATAATAAAATATGTTAATTAGCATATATATATATGAGAGGGAGGGAGGGAGAAGAGAGAGAGGAGAAGAGATATGGGCAGAAAAGACCACTAAGCAGATTCAGCTGCTGTGTTTTCATGAACACTATTTGTTCCAAGTTCAGCCAAGCTTCTGACCTCCTCTGCTCACATAGACTCTGGGTCTGCCTGATGCAGAATTTATGCTATTTGCAGTAAGCTTTACCTGCTTAATCTAAAGAGAGGAAAGTCAAGATAATATTTTTCAGCCAGGTGCTCTGGAATCTCTGTACCCCGACTAGACTAAATTATATCTATAAAGCACAACTGGACAACCCATCATTCACAAGCTGCCTGATTCCATCCCTTCCTACAATCAATATTTGGTAAGGAAACACTGGAATGTGTGAACTTTTATAAAGCTTTTTTGGGGAAGGGTGGAGGCCTTTGAACAAAATAGATGTGCTAAGCCTTTATACGCCAATTTTGCTCCCTCACCAACACTTATTTCTCTCTCTTTTTCTTTTCAATCTTTTGATAATTGACCCAAATTAATTTTGGAATGGGACAAATTTAGAAGGATAGCACTATGGCTTCTGGCATCTTTGGATGTTACCAGTAGAGAAAAGCTAAAACAACCCAAAGTATAATTACATGATGGCTTTATATAAAGACATTCATATTACCAACTTGAGTTTGTAATTTTTTTTCTAATAGTCTGTACTTTTTTTTCTTATAGAAGCCACACTGGAAACAATCATTAAAAAAACAACAGAAAAGAGGTCTAGAAAAAACAGGTACAGAAAGAAATAGTTCCAGGGAACAACCATTTGTTTGCACAGTGCAAACAATACAAAGAAAGCATTGAGTGTTGTATGAGTGTACAGACGTTGCACTATACAAGGAAGGAAAAAAAAATATGGTAGTTAAAATTGGTTGAGATTTTAAACTCGTGTGATTGTTTAAACTGCTATCCAAACCACTGATGGGCAGCATTGAGGCCTGGGCTCTTCTGTCTGTCTGTCTGTCTATACATCTGTCTCTCTCTCTCTTTTTAATTTATCCTTCACTGGACTTGGATTGAGCAATCATCCAGAGAGATTTGTCCTTGCAGGGCTCAAAGCTACTGTATATTTCAATCTTCGGAACAAAGATGAGATATTATTAGTTCTGAAGTTCCACCCACACATTATTATAAAACCCTCAATTTAAAACATGCTCTGTTCCTGGAGATAAATATTTATGGTGCATCGTGCAGGTCAATAAAACAGATTGAATCTGCATCACTTTTGGACATTTTCTAAATCTCCCCTCATGATCCAGCTAAAGTTAAACACTTGTTAAGTATCACGGATTTCAGTGGTCTTTTCAGTGATAAGCGTGTTTTATCTATCACTTAACTGAAGTCAATGGGATTTAAAGGCAGTGCTTGCCTGCATTCATAAAATAAGTAAAAACTGTCCCAAGTATTTGAGTAGAAACATTAGTTATATGTTCCTGGGTGTTCCTCTTGGAGGAGACTGGCAAGAGGGAACAAACAACAAAAGTGCAGAATGACATCATCATACAAATGACATGACTTCTGTACGTGAGTTGGTGTTGGGATGTAAGGACATAATGGCAATATTCTCATTACTATGTACAGTAGGTGTCATAATTTTAGTATCCCTACAATTTACTGCAGATGAGTTCATTGCAAAAACTAAATGCCTCAGAAAGAAAGTTCAATATCCTGAGTCCCCTCCTCGAAGCTATTGTGTAAAAGTATGGAGTAAAGAAATACACACTATTGCTGCATCATGTTGGAAAATATATTTATATTATATTGATCTATTAAATTCTTATATTAAATTCTTATTAAATATATTTTATAGCTCGCTATTGCTGCGTAATGTTGGAAAACGTATTTTCTCATCCTCAATTGTATGCTAGTTTGTTTCTAGCTCAGTCTCAAGAGTTCTTTAGAATTCCCTTAGAATTTCTTGGTTATGTTTTACCATTTGTTTTCTTTAAGTGGGATATTCACATTCATGCTTTTCTGAATTCTGCAGCCATCCATGAGAATTTGATCAAAATCTTTTTCCTTTTAGCACTTTTTTTTTTAAAAAAAGCAGTTCATTTTCCAGTTAATTATCTGAGAATGGTTGCAAAGGTGTTACACCATCAGGAATTTTTCAGAGCATCACTACTCTTTTCAATAGCTCCTAATTTACATACTTTATAGTTGATAAAATCCAACCATTTTTCATTAGCTAAATGATAGTAGGAAAACTGTTCTGTACTAAAGCTGCTTGGTGCTCTGAAAGTAAAACTGAAGCTGACGTTCCTCTCCTCTGCTTGTGTTTTGCATTGGGAACAGATTTCTTTTCAAGGGGAGGGAGAATAGAACTCCTTAGCATCAGAGCATGTTAATAATAATATACGAAATACTAAGGCTCTGATGGTCATTTCGAAAAATCCTTTCTGAGTGAGCACCTAGGAGCCAAGAGGAACATATGTGCCAAATTTCAAATTTGTAGGCTTTATGGTTCTGGAGATTTTGTGATGATGTATGAGTGGTATTTTGCTTTTATATATAGAGATATATATGAAGAGAAGACAGAACAAGTTCATAAGAGATCCAGCTTGAACTAGTGGTTAAGACTCCAGGCTACAAACTGGGAGACTGTGAATTCTACTCCTGTCTTAGGCATGAAAGCCAGCTGGATCACTTTGGGCCAGTCATTTTCTCTCAGCCCAATCTACCTCAGAGGGTTATTGTTGTGGAGAAAATAGGAAGTTTTAGATATGTTGCCACTTTAAATTGTTTATGTAATATATATATATATATATATATATATATATAGGATATCAAAAAACATAAATAATCCTCTTCGCTTATGGGAATAATTATTTCTAAAAGTTCTATAAATCAGTATTCAAAGAATTAAAATAAATTAGCAAGCTATTCTGATTTCAGCACAAATATGAGTTTTCAGTCGGATATGTTTGTGCATTTGCTTTATTTGAAGTGAATTAATGTGAAAAGAAATAAAATACATCAAAATCTGAATGCCCTTCCCTAGGTATAGAATGGTATGAGATATCAAAAAATACTAGGATTTTGAAGAAAAAACCAAATGACTATTTCTTCCTGGCATCAAATTGTATTTGTAGCATTAGCTGTAGGCTACAAAATAATATATTTTTACAATAAAACAGATATTCTGTTATGCACAATCTTCTCCACAAAGAAACTGAATTGATCTGGAAAGCAGATATGTGTCTGAATTACATAATAATTCTTATATAGAGTAAAAGGGGGGCATATTTTGAACCTACTTACTTTAAAATTCTACACTTATTTCACCCCTGAAAAGATGTTTGACTTTCTATATGCTACGTTTTATGAATCCTCTTAACAGAAGAAAGCTTTAGATCACCAGAATTATAAGATATCCTTTTGCTTTATATTGCTTTTATGGTTTTGTAAACTGCCTCAAATATATTGCTTTTATTCCACTAAAGTAAGTACAATCTTGTGAGCCCCCAGCCACAATCTGAAGTGGTTGCAATTCTCCAAGTGAGAAATAGGTTTCAGTCTCATTATAACTGAACAACTTAATTGCAAAAGCAACAAAGCTTATAGAACCTGCTCTGACCAAAAGACAGCTTTGCCCGAAGCATACTTCTTGATTTCATCATGAACATAATTCAATTATCTTCAACCTACTATTCTCCTTGATCTAAGCACATAATAGTTTGGGGCGGATATTAGGCTAACTTTCCCCAAATATATTGATTACAACCTTTATTATCAGTCAGCTGTTTTGGAGAGAATGAAAATTGTAGTCAATCATATTTCAAGAGCACTAAATTAGGGAAGGCTACATTAGATCATTTCAATGCTTCTTCCACTTCCAATGGGATATCTACATCTGTACCCCTAAAATCTTATCATGTCCATCATAAATCACATGCCTTATAAATCAGGTAGTTCCTAGAGATCCTTGTGCTGTCCATTTGCTCAGAAACATTTCCCTTGATTCTTTTATAAGATTTGGAAACTGTAGGCGAGACATTTCAAACTACCTATAACCAATAAACCAACTTCACCACAGTTAACACTTGTGCCATTGAATGTGTCCTTTATGTTTTCCTGTTTTAATTTGATATAGGGAGGACTACTTACTTGCTTTATTGAACAAAACATTGCAGTTACTTATCCAGACACTTTACAAGAGTCAACACTGACTTGAAGGCATGTGCATGGGCAGACTGACTGACTGACTGACTGATTGAAAGACAGACGGACAGACAGACAGACAGACAGACAGACACACACACTTTATTTTTACTATGTTATGGAATACAAGAGCCGTAGTGCCAGTACTGCAGGCTATTTTTGCTGACTGCCAGCTGCCTACAATTTGGCAGTTCAAATCTCACCAGGGTCAGGGTTGACTCAGCCTTCCAGCTTTCTGGGGTCAGTAAAAAGAGGATCCAGATTGTTGGGGGCAATAGGCTGACTCTGTAAACCCCTTAGAGAGGGACATAAAAGCACTATTTAGAAGTATATAAGTTTAAGTGCTATTGCTTTTAGTAATACAAAGAAGAAGAGACCTAATGCATTTTTGTTTGAAAGGATGTTTGAAGGCACAGTTGCCAAAACCGAGAAGGCAAACTCCATATACTTGTCACAGAAACAGCAGCTGAAGCTGCCAAGGCCACCCTGGCCACAGCGTCCACCTGTTGGTGCAATATTATTCTTGCAATATTGCTGGACACCATTGCATCATGGGTGCAGGCACACGAACGTACGCGTGCACACACTTTTGGCACGCAACATGCAAAAGGTTAGCCATCACTGGCCTAGGAAAAGGAAGGGGTAATGCATATACCATTCTAAGCTGTATGTACCATTCTACTGCAAAACCCTTTAGTCCTTTCTGGCTCCAAGCTTTCCCTTTCTGTTATTGACTGTAAAGTAATTTCTCATTACAAAGTCTTGCAACTGGTTAATGTGCGCGCACACACACACACATAAAGTAAAGAGAAAATCAGGAAGGGTTGCTCACTTCCTCTGACTGCCTGACAAAAATCATCATGCTTTATTGCCCTAATTAGTTTTCTTGGTATTTTATGCAAAGGTTCCAGGGTGCTTAGAAAGTTAATAGGGGGTAATGGAGTGGAACGTGTGGAATGTTTTCTCAACCCACAAAGCACTCCTTTCCCTTGCTGATAACAAGTGTGTGTGTGTATGTGTGTTTGGGGAGGGGGAAAATCCCTTTATTTATTTATTTTAAGGAATAAAAGTTCAGCGAGTTGAGGGAAGCTGGTTTCATAACTAGCTTGAAATTACTAATCCTGCATTAATTCTGTCCTACACCTGCATATCACTACAGAACATGAGACCCTGGTCCAAATTATAATGTGCATGTCTGCCATCCTTGAATCAAGACAAAAGTGGGCCAGCATAATTTCCCCTGCAACTGAGCTCTATTCTGCCTTAGTAACAAGTCTATCACTGATACTGACCACATAGCATTAAGGATAATACAGGATAAATAAGAACAATGATGCCTGGATTCTCCTTCCTTCCTTCTTTCCCTCATTCCTTCTTTCCTTCCTTCCTCCCTCCCTCCCTTCCTTCTCTGGGCAGCATAAATATTAAAAACAGAAACAGTACCTGAAACCAAACACAAAAAATAGCAATAGCAATAGCACTTAGACTTATATACCACTTCACAGTATTTTACAGCCCTCTCTAAGTGGTTTACAGACTCAGCATATTGTCCCCAATGATCTGGGTCCTCATTTTACTGACCTTGGAAGGATGGAAGGCTGAGTCAATCTTGAGCCAGTGAGACCCGAACTGCCAAATTGCAGGCAGCTGGCAATCAGCAGAAGTAGCCTGCAGTACTGCACTCTTTAACAATTGTGCCACCATGGCTCATAGGCCAAAAACATAATGGGTGAGCAAACACACTTTATCCAAAAAGCAGACAATTGCACATCAAATGTACAGGACATAAGGACAGAAGGAAGAACCACTACCAAAGCAATGATCAGATAAGTGTGGCTTGAGTCCCAGCCAAGACACTATTTTGAGAAAATGTCTCAGGCAAATGAATGTCTCCCCAGTTCACTTGGAGATTAAACGAGAGGTGTGTGTGTGGGGGAAGCACATTCGACTTGCAAGATTGTGTTATTGTAGCTTTACCATAAAAGTAGTCCTGATCTACACTGCATTTGTTTCTTAGTTTTGTAGGCTTCATCTTGCAAGCTTGATGAGTGCATCCAATTTTTCCCAAAGATTCAAGGGGAAAAAATGGTTTTCAGATATCATGTCAAGTGTTGCAGGATCAGATGGTCCAAACCTTCAGGGGGATGTTATTTTGGATAGATAGATAGATAGATAGATAGATAGATAGATAGATAGATGGATGGATGGATGGATGGATGGATGGATGGATGGATGGATGGATGGATGGATGGATGGATGGATGGATGGATGGATGGGTAGATGGAAGGATAGATAGGTAGGTAGATAGCTAGATAGCTAGATGGATGGATGGATGGATGGATGGATGGATGGATGGATGGATGGATGGATAGATAATATTTATTACCATTTTTTACTGTATGCATACTGGCACACATTATAGACATGCTACATACATACACATATATATATACCTATACCTTTACATATAAATATTAATCACTGTTCAACTTGAATACATCGCAGAAAGAGAAAGTTTGAGAGTTCATAAGACTGATACTGTATGTAACAAAACTATGGCTGAATCTGGATGTTCTGCTTCGGATACCACAAAGCCTCCTCCCAGAAGGTAACAAGGAAACAAGGAAAACGTGAAGAGGATATGTAGCATCCCAGACAATACTGCCAGACTCTGCTCAAGCAAAGCAGTGTTGTCACAGAGAAAGTGTGATCCTTAGGTCCTTTCAGACAATATTGCCTAGGGGAAGAGAGACAAAGTCTGCCAACTCTGTTGGATCTAATGGGATTCTCGAATAACCTTCTCATCTGGTATCTCTGTAATGGGAACCAGTAACTGTTTGGATATTTGCCTCAAACTGTGAGGTGGATGGCATATAAATGCAATAAATAAATGCAGTGATCAATCAATCAATCTCCTGATAGTGCTGCATTTACCACATCTTCCCCAATTTGGAGCAGTTATTTATCTTGGTAGTGTAACTTAATATGGCATGGAGAGAATATAGATACATACAGTACTTGGTATAGCACTTGGAAACAAGAATAAAAATAATGTTTATCATTCACCATTAAAAAACCCTCAAGGCAGTTTGCTCTAGAAACACCAAACATTCATATAAGCCATTATTATTTATTTGCTCTATTATTGTGTTCTATGGCAAAGCAAGAACTTTTAGTTGAAAATATCAGAGGTTGAACCTACCACCTTCCATTTACAATTGTTTACTACCACTAATCTACAAATCCGTATGTGGTTGGTCCTCTGAATTTATCTTGACAATTTGTATGACAAGGAGAACATAAAGGTAAATAAAAAGCATGCTTATTCTCATATAAGAGACTGTTCCTTGGCTAACTGCTTATGAGCAGGACAAATATTTCTTCCTCAGACAGCTTCCAAATAAATATTCTCCTTTAGATTTAAAATTGGCATGGATCCTACTTTGTAGCTGGGAATCCTCTCTATTTGGAGAGCTAGTAATCCATATTTTCTGCTCAAAGATGATTTCTGCTTGAATGTTTTCCAATCTAAATCCAGATTGGGGAGGAGGGGAGAGAAAATACTCACCTGTCATAATTAGTATTATTTAAAGCATTTTACTGTACAGTTATTTTGAACTAAGAAGCAAACTTCTCAGTTTAGCCCCTAGGTAGCAAAATGAACAGGCATGCAGATCATCTAACCAGTTTTTATTATGGTGAGATCATTTATTTATTTAATTTATTGGCCATCTATCTTACTATAGGGTAACTCTGGATGGCTCGCAGTCATTAAATTATGCTTCTGTTTATCTTAAAATCAGTCAACAATTCAGATTTTTCATCTCTTATCTATTAATTTCTATTAAAAATTCTGTATAAATGCAACTTCCTCCTCCTTTCTCTTTCCATTTTCTATAATTGTGTTGTGTCAAGTAAAAACAGTAGAAAGACAGCAGGAAAAATTTGCTCTAAAGAATTCTAGCTTACAAAGCAAAACCGACACCTCTTTTTTTCTCAATGAAACATACTCTTCTATAGGATTACTACTTCTTGAAGAAGGAAACAGAGAAGAACAGTGAATTTATTATTACCGTAAATTGACAGTTTTTAAAGGAAGAGTGGTATTTATTTATTTATCAAATTTATTAGCAGCCTATTTGGCAATTCATGATAGGAGTAAAGACATACCTAGGCTTCCCAACTAAAAAATTTTGGGAAAAAATTGTTGATTGCTCATTGATTGAGGTTGACCTGTACTATAATCCAAGACAGTAGTGAAAGAAGATTGGATAAAACTATCATAACTGCCATGCACCATTGCTCCAGTTCAACTAGCAATCCACTCTGGATGTGTAGTATCCTAGTTTCTTTCTTTTTTGTGGGGAGATTAAAAAGCAGAACAAAAGATCAAAGTAAAGCATTCGCTTCATAGCTTCATTTCTACATTGAACCCATAGTAATGTCTCATCATCCATTCCAATAATGTCTCTGGAGAGAAGAAAGATTTAGATTTGCTAGGACTCTATAAGAATATTTATTTATTAATTGTTTTTGTAGTTCTGAATTGCTTTTGTTTTTTGTTTTAAAAAAAGCTGATTCTAATTTTAGGTTAGAAACAAATAGGAAAAAAAACATATTAAAGCACAGAGAAAGCTTCCTTCAGACATCCAAATGTCAGGTTGGGATTACATCTGATATGTACCTGATTCCCACTGCAATACTTACCTCTTTGGGTCATGCTCCTAATTATAGACTTTGATGAAACTTCTAAAAGATGCTTGAATTCCTAGAACATTTCCTGAAGTATTTCTTTTCACAAAGTGCCTGATGATTCTCTTTCACAAGTGGAACAACCTCAAATTGTTATTGTGACTCTCTGTCTTTTTAAAGTCAAGTTCAGATACAGCCCTCTACTTAGACAGATGGAGCTAATTACTTCAAGTGGCAAGCAAATTGGCTTAGAGAGCAAGAGTATTTTAACACACTAATTGGTGTTAAACTGCCAATGCCTCCTGCCAATGGATTTTAACTGGACCCCATACAATACTTGGCTGCACATTGCTACATTGGCAGGACGTTGGCCTTCAAACCAGGGGGTAATTATCATTTGGGTCTTCTTGACTTCCTGCAGATGATTAGGAACAAATCTGGGGGATGAGGGAAGTTTTTGTGCTAAGAAAGGAATTTACTGCTGAATATTGCTAAGGATAACTTGTAGATTTTATGTAATTTGCACAGGTCATGCTTATTTTGAACTTAGTTATACATATTCAAGGCAGATATATTAACATTAAATTAATTTGTGCCTTGTCATATCATTAGCTGCGGTAGTACAGTGGTTAGAGTGCAATATTGCAGACTATCTCTGCTGATTACTGGCTGCCAGCAGTTTGGCAGTTCAAATCCCACCAGGCTCAAGGTTGACTCAGCCTTCCATCCTTATGAAGTGGGTAAAATGAGGACCCAGATTGTTGGAGGCAATAGGCTGACTCTGCTTAGAGAGGGCTGTAAAAGCACTGTAAAGTAGTATATAAGTCTAAGTGCAGGGGTGGGATTCTACCAGTTTGCACCTATTCACTAGAACCGGTTGTTAACATTCTAAGCAGTTTGGAGAACCAGTTGTTAGAAGAAATTACTGGCCTAATCCTGTAAGAAAGGCAGGAAGGAAACATTCTGGTGTTGCTTACAGAAACTGCCTCTCCGTTAACCCGTATTACATTATTGGCAGGATTAGACTTCCTGTCTCAGGAACTTCTCTGGAGTTTTTTTTCTCTCCTTTGCTGATACTTTGCTTGTGTGAAGTGAACATTCAAAGTTACAATGGCACTGAAAAAAAGTGATTTATGACTGTTTTTCATACTTACGACTGTTGCAGCATCCCCACAGTCATGAGAGGCCAGGTGAGGAGATGTGTACCTCGATGTGATATTTAGTTGGCCACACCCAGACAATAACATGACCACCAAGCCATGTCCACCCAGTCACATGACCACCAAGCCACGCCCACCACCTAAGCAACGCCTACAGAACCAGTTGTTAAAATTTTTTAATTCCACCCCTGTCTAAGTGTTATTGCTATTGGGCAAACCCTACCCATTCACACTATTGTCCTTATATCGTTCAGAACTTGTGTCATGACATCACACTGTATGTCTTGTCACTCCCCCTCCCTTAACTTATCCTGCAGCTCTCTGCCCTTTCAGCCACTTACTCGGAGAACTTTTTATCCACAAAGATGGAAGTAAACAAGAGATGGCAGTTCTAAAACTCCAGTTCCAGATTTCATAACAGCCCTTCTGATTTTCCTCTTCCTAAAAGGCATCTTCAGTCTTCTACTGCCTATGTCACATGTGGCATCTTGGCCAGAGACTGAGCACTTTCGGAAACTTACTTTACTCTGCAAGCCAAATAATCAGGCACTGTTAAGTGTCTGCAATACCAATCTTGTATGAGGCTGAGAAAATGCAGAAATCTGCCACCTCCACCTAATCTTTCTGTTGCTTAATGTGGGTAGCAATTCTAGTGAGAATTAGATGTTAAATGAAGTCATGGCCCTTTCCTGTTGATCACACAGAATCTGAAGAGCCTCCTTTAAAACCTTGCAGGCTCACTTTCCATCCTTCCCTCTTCCTTACTTTTTATGCATACTGTTTGGAAATAATTCTACTTTCTGGGGGATGGGGTGGGATGGAAAAGGCCCTACAGTATACATGTAGTCCTTGACTTACAACAGTTCATTTAGTGACCATTCAAAGTTACAATGGCACTTGAAAAAATGACTGATTTTTATGCCCATTGCAGCATCCCCATGATCATATTCTCATATTTATGATGGTTGTGGTGTCTGAAGTAATACTTCAGACTCTGAAAGTGATAGCAGAAGATTTCCAATGGAAAGAAAAAATATAAAGGCTCTGTAGATAGGAATTAGGATTGCTTGACCCATAAAGATATTTTTTTTCTGAATCAATGATCTTACTCCACAAACGTTAGGAGGCCTTGACATTTAGCTGGCAATGCACATGGGTAAAATAGGGATATTTTGGTACACATACAATCAAGGTCAGAAAGCAGATATTGATAACTCAGAGCAATAATAAGAAGGATTCCATGATAGGAGAAGAAGCTCAGAATAGATGGAAATCCTTTTTAAAAAGACAGATATTAAAAGAAAACAGGTCAGGATTATATATAGTTTCAGGAAAGTTAAAACTCAGAATGAGTTGAGGTGAGCCAAAAGTGACAAATACAAAAATGGCACTGAAAGGTCTTCTTCTGGATTCAAAATGAAAGGAAAGGAAAAAGAAACATAATACCAGCTGCTTGGTGTAATACCACAAATAATAAAGGTTAGTTACTCGTTTCTTATTTGACTCTGACGTCTCTGAGAAAAAGATATATGTTATGCCAGCCAATTATGAACTGCTAGTTGAAGGAACAAGATTTTAACTGGTGCTTGATAAAAAATACAGTGAAGGATTTCTTGTGACTTAAATGAGTTCAGATATCCAGGGCCAGATTAATTTCCTTCTATCATACTGAAGGAAATTGCTTATGGTCCAGCCATACTTTTAAGAAAACTCAGGAGAAATCATTAATCAGAATTAATAGTGAATCAGAAATTATGAACCAGAATTAATTCAGAAAAAAAGGCTCAATCAATGATCAACAATATTTCCTTGATAAATTAGAGGACAATCTGAAAGGGACTATCCCAAGGATTCATTTTTGGAAGTAGTACTTTTCAATGAATTCATTACAGATTTGATGAAGGAATGTTTACCAAATTTTCAAGTCGTATGAAGCCAGTGGGATAGCTGAATTTTTTGAAGAGAGAAACAAAATTAAAAATGAGCTTGCTAGGTTGAAGCAGGCTGAAACTAACAGAATGAAATTGAATACAGAGAATATGAAGATATTCAGTTGAACAGTAATTTGAATGAGCAAATATAGGTTAGGGGATACCTAATTTAAAAATGGTGATTGTGAATTTAGAACTGTAGTGGATCACAAGCTAAATATAAGCGAACAGTGTTGGCATGGCTGGCAAAATGATAAATGCAATTCAAGCTGCATCTATGTCCAACTTAGCTCCTTCTTTACAAAAAATCCCTAAGCAGACATTGTTAGTAATGGAGCTGGACTAGAAAATAAGAAAAGAGCCAAGAATAAGGTAAGAGTAGACTATATTGTTGCTAGGAAAAACATGGACATATCCATCAACTCCCAGAAGTCAAATCTGAAGGAGATTTTATTTATGGAAGAAGACAGGTGACTGTCCAACCATTTCTTAAAAACTTCCAGTATCCACAACTTCTGAAGGCAAATTGTTCCAATGGTTACTTGTCCTCACTGTTAGAAAGTTTCTCCTTAGTTCTAGGTTGCTTCTCTCTTTGATTAGTTTCCACTCATTATTTCTTGTCCTGCCCTCAGGCGCTTTGGAAAATAAGTCGACCCCCTTGTCTTTGTGGCAGCCTCTACAATACTGGAATACTGGTATCATGTTACCCTTAGTCCTTCTTTTCTCTAGTCTCCAGGCCTTTAATCATCTTGATTCTCTTCTCTGCACTTTTTCCAAAGTCACAAAATCTTTTTTGTAATGTGGTGACCAAAACTAGATGCAGTATTCCAGGTTGTGGTCTTACTAAGAATTTATTTATTTCTAATTTGGAAGAATCTACCCAATTCTGGCCCAGTTTGTACCAGCAAGTTGGTCCACATAGTCCTCCTTCCCAGGTTCTTGAATATTTTATCATTTCCTAATAGAAGAGAATTAATGAAGAGCGGTGTTGGGTTAAAAATCAATCTAAGATCAGCCCAGGCCGGTCTGCTCAAAGAGCCAGGTCTTCAAATCACGCCTGAACACCCTCAGGTCGGTGGTCGTTCTCAATTCAGAAGGGAGCCCATTCCAGAGAGCGAGTGCCCCCACAGAGAAGGCCCTATTCCTCGGGGTCACCAGGCGGCACATAGAGGCCGTCGGGACCCGAAGGAGGCCCTCCCTGTGGGAGCGCACAGGTTGGTGGGAGAATGCGGTCTTGCAGATAGCCTGGTCCGATGCCATGGAGCACTTTAAAGGTCAAAACCAGAACCTTAAAGTGCACCCAGAAGGCCACCGGCAACCAATGCAGCTCACGCAGGAGAGGTGTCTCATGAGAGCTTCTAGACGCCCCCATAACCATCCGCGCGGCCGCATTTTGTACCAGTTGCAAGTTGTAGTGATACATTGAAGAGTAGAAAAAAACAAATGCTATAAATGTTATTATCCAACTAATATGAATTAAAAGGAAATTGTAAAATATTAAGACTGCAGATGTAAATGGCATAAGGATTAAATTTTATAAGGATATGATTTTCTTATGGAATAGGTATATAACTTGCTTGATGTGTGTGTGAAGATTTACTCTATTCTTGGTGACTGAAAGTAATCGTTGTCTTTCCACTAATCAACAAGAATGGTAACGAGAGTGAAAGCAAAAAAAAAAAAAATACTGGAGAATTAGATGTACTTGGGAAGGTGGTTGGCAGAAATTTGACTGTAAGGTTGTAAGTTGTGATCATGAGCATGAACAAAGTTTGGCAAAGTTTGATGCTGAGCAGACCAGATCTTCACTCTTTACTTTTTGCAAGCCAGGTTTTTGCAAATAATCGAGAAATATAAGAATGCAAGTTTATTATGCATTTGTTGATCATCTTTTGAGCATATGATAAAATAATCCAGTAAATAGGCTTGAAATATGGAATGTTTTGTGCAAACATGTAGTTGAAGGTTGGTTGCTGTTGGTGATAAAAGATATGTATACTGAAAATAAAACATCCAAGAGAATAAAAATTAATACTTTAGGAAATGGTTCAGCTTTGAGCAGGGAATAAGACAAGGGTATGTGATATCCCTATGTTTATTTAATGTATTTATGGCTGGTTGGAGTTATATTAGAAATGTGTAGGTTGGAAATTGAAATATATATGTGTTTTATATGCAGATGACACCTTGTTGTTTACTGAAAACCTAAATGATTTGCAATGAATATTAAATAGACTACATGTTCCAGGGCAGAGTATGGATCTGCAAATTAATATATTGAGGATAAAAGTAGTTGTGTTTGGCAGAGAAAATGAAGTGAATGATTGCAAGTTATGCATAAATAACAAAAACCTACAGCAACTTAGATAAATGTGTATGCCTTGATAGAATATTTATTAAAGTTGGGAACATGAATGGAGAAATATGAAGATATGCTGGTAAAAAGGCAGTGGGTAATATTTGGTTTGTTGTAAAGAATGATTTTTAAAAAATAAATAAACATTGCCATATATATGAGCATGTACCTATTTACTTTATAATTTGGAAGTGCAGATGGGTATCACGAGACAAATATAAAATTAAGTTGACTGCAGTGGATATGAGTAATTTAAGAAGTATAAGGAGGATTGCAGAAATAATAAAACAAGAAGAGTTACATTTAAGGATGAATGAGTGACAAACAAATCTGCATGTTGGGATGATTTCCAATACAGATAGAATTGCAAAACAAATATATGAAGGAAGAAGGAAGACAAAGACATCTACAGATGGATTGGATAGATGGGATCATCAAAAAGAGAGAAGTATATATGTTTTAAGAACAATAGGCAATGTGTGAAGTGTTGCATAAATCTGGTGGAAGGACAAAGACTTTCCAAATACAGAAAGCATGAAGAAATTCAAGTTTACCTAGTTTTCTTTTCTTTTTTCTTATCTCATGCTTTCCAGTTCTTTTCTGCCCAACACTGTACTCCTGAAGAGATTGATATGAAGGGTATATATTTGTGTAAAGATAGAACACACACATACAAACCTCTTAACCAATTTGGTAAGTAAATAAATTCCAGAACTAATCTTCTGCTTATAAGAACCTCATCAAAATACTCTTCTCTTCTGAAAGAAATCACAAGAGCAAATTCTCTTTCTTTAAATTCAGTGAGAGCTTATAAGGGAGAAAAGCAGAAAAATATCTATTTAACATTTTCTGCAGAATTCTGTTAAATTCTCCTGGCAGAACGTTACTGCAAATGGCACAGTTCAGTGATGAATTATATTTATCTGCAGACTTGTGATCATCCCATTTTTGAAAATAATTGAAGTATTCTTTTTCATAAAGCAAAAATGATCAAAACGAGATAACCAAGTCTTTCACGATCTCATGCCATTTTAATCATTTTTGTTATGTTTTTACCTTTGGGCAGGTGTCCACGACATTATATAAAGCAGTGCTTTTCAAATTTAGCAACTTTTAAGGTATTGCCTGGGGAATTCTGAGAGTTGGTGTTCACAAATCTTAAAGTTGCCAAGTTTAAAAAACACCTGTATAAGGCAGCACAAATGGCCTTCTTTTATTCATAACAGTTGCATTCCCACAACATGGTAAGCCATAATATAGTCTTGCTTTGCTTTGCTTTGGCTTATCAAGGGTGATAACTAGACTACAGGGCTAACCCTTCTTCCTCTATGAAAGGCAGTAATCAGACAATAATCCCTAAAGCCTTTAAGGGTCTCTGCTGCTACAAAATGTTACTGGAACTAGAGGTCTACAAGGATAAGGATGCTGATGTGGTGGCACAAGGTTAGAATGCAGTATTGCAGGCTAACTGCCCACTATCAAGATTTCAATCCTACCTGGCTTAAGGTTGACTCAACCTTCCATCTTTCTGAGATTGGTAAAATGAGGACCCAGTATGTAGGGGGCAATATGCTGACTCAGTAAACCACTTAGAGAGGACTGCAAAGGACTATGAAGCAGTATATAAGTCTAAGTGCTATTGCTATTGCTAGTGCTTCATTTTTATTTTTCATTTTCTGGGAAGATCTGATAGCTCCTTGCCTTCTGGAGCTGCGAGTTTTCTTGAGGTAATGCATTTGTACTTGAGACCTTTCCTGTCAAACTTCCTGCAGGTACAGTTTGATTCATGATTCTTAAGATACTCAACTCCCATCACTGCATGCTGTAGCTAACAAACAGCAGAATATCACAAACTCAGCACATGGAAGCTTTATTGCAAATTGGAAATCATCATCCCTATAATGGAGATCAGCTACTACCAAGGAATCCAGCCCTACATACTCTATGTGTCAGCCCTGGTGTTTAAATGTTGGTTTTCTTTCCCTCTTTTTCTTTCATGGTAATAGACAGTTTTTAAAATAGACTCCTGTATGGAAAGTACCCGCACCCAGTTTAGAGCATATAATTGTCTTGTGCCTTCCATCTCTGTTTTCCCATTCTCTTCCTCCCTTTTACTTAGACATGCCAGGAGTAAATCTTCTACTCCTGATTATGAGAAACTAGAAGGTGTTATGCCCCTCATTCTGTTTCCATCTGTTCATTGGCAAAGTTGACTTTTGGGAACTTTAGTCAAATAGTAAGAATCACTGACATCTAAAGCAAAGTTTCACACCATGGCTCTTTCAGTGCCTTCCTGAAATTGTAAGGCTACGCGAAACATTTTAAGAGATGCTTTGCCAAAATACATTGCTATGAACCAAGTAGCATATTGCTCCTCAAATATACGACGTAGCTTCTTGTCTGAAGAACAAGCACGGTGCAAATGCTTCTTTGAGCTTTCTCTACATGTATGTACATGAACATCCACTGTGCTGGTAGCTCCAGAATATATGTTGTCTGTACACATATATGCACACAAAGGTAAACCTTCAAGCAGCCTTGCTGATCCTTCCACATTTCAGAGTTTATACCAATGTTCTTTACAGAGCACCCCTTCAAAGGCTCTCATTTGAAAACGTTTGAAATGATATCAAAAGATCCTCCAATCAAAATGAAAGTGACAAATCTAATTAAAAACCAAACATACAGTACAACGGAGGACAGAAACCTCATGAATCACCAGATCTCGAGACAGATTCATGCAGATCCTGCTTGCAAAGTCTCCCAAGAGGACGTACAAGATTTTACACAAGAAATTTTCCACTCCTGTGTGACCATTATGTAAAATCTCAAGGATGAGAGTGCTGAACTCTCATTTATTTATTTATTTATTTTATTAATTACATTTATATACCGCCCTTCTCCCAAGGGACTCAGGGCGGTGAACAGCTCATCTAAAAACCCCACAAAAATACAAAAGTTAGAAAGTAATTAAATATTTAAATCAGCTGCTGACTAAAATTAGGAAACCCTCCCCCCACCCTTAAAAACCCAAATTTAAATTTAAAAATGGAGATCAAATTTAAAATCATTATCTCAGCCCAGGCCGGCCTGCTCAAAGAGCCAGGTCTTTAACGCGCGCCTGAAGGCCCTCAGGTCCGTGCCGGTACGGAGTTCCGGTGGCAGAGTATTCCAGAGGGCGGGGGCACCCACAGAGAAGGCCCTACTCCTTGGTGCCGCCAGACGACACATAGCGGCCGACGGCACCCGGAGCAGACCCTCCCTGTGGGAACGCACCGGCCTGTTGGAGAGCGTTGGCAGAATGCGGTCCTGAAGGTAACCTGGTCCCATGCCATGGGTCGCCCTAAAGGTCAAAACTAGAACCTTAAAGCGAACCCGGAGAGCCATCGGCAACCAATGCAGCTCGCGCAGGAGAGGCGTCACATGGGCGCTACGCGACGCCCCCATAATCACCCTCGCGGCTGCATTTTGCACCAACTGGAGTCTCCGGATGCTCCCCGCAGGGAGCCCCATGTAGAGGGCGTTACAATAGTCCAGGCGAGAGGTGACAAGGGCCTGAGTGACCGTGCGCAAGGCGTCCCGATCCAGGAAGGGCCGCAACCGGTAGATCCGACGGATCTGATGAAATGCCCCCCTGGAGACGGCCGCGATGTGATGTTCAAGCGACAGCCGTACATCCAGGAGGACTCCCAGGTTGCGAGCCCTCTCTGTGGGGGGCAGAACTTCCCCCCCAATAGCCAGCGAAGGTATCAACTGGCTATATCGGGGCGCCGGAAACCACAGCCACTCGGTCTTGGATGGGTTGAGCCGAAGCCTGTTCCCGCCCATCCAGTCCCGCACGGCCTCCAGGCACCTAGACATAGCCCCCACAGCATCGTTGGGGTGGTCCGGAGTGGAGATGTACAGCTGGGTGTCATCTGCATACAGATGACACCTCACTCCAAGACCACGGATGATCTCGCCCAGCGGCTTCATGTAAATGTTGAACAGGAGGGGAGAAAGGACCGACCCCTGAGGCACCCCACAAACCAGGGGCCTAGAGGTGGACCTCTCCCCCCCCGCCAACACGAATTGCGAACGGTCAGAGAGGAAGGAGGAGAACCATCGAAGGACGGTTCCACCAATCCCCAACCCCTCCAACCGTCGCAATAAGATACTATGGTCGATAGTATCAAAAGCCGCCGAGAGATCTAATAGGACCAGGACAGAGGAGAACCCTCTGTCACGAGCCCTCCAGAGATCATGAGATCATGAGATATAATAATAACATAATTAGATTTACAGGCAAGTATTGCGGACTTTATTTGGTGGAATGCCCCTGTAAGTTATTCTGCAGCATTATACGCTTTCATGATGCACTGGAAAAGCTCACTGACTTCTGGGTGTAATTAGATAATACAGTTTAATTATGCTTCAGGTATGAACCCAGACATTCTGTTTTGTAAATTATGATTTCTGCATTACAGTCCCATATGAATCAGATCTTGCTAGCTTGTTTCAATGGTTAGAATAAAACTGGGGCTTTGCATGATATGTGCAATATATCCAGCTTCTGTTTTGGGGTGCCCATATCTTCTTATGGTATATGAGAGGTAATTCCAATTTTTGTTAGCAAAAATAAATTAATCTTCATATGCTAATGAATATAGTTAGGTGCCTATTTAGAAAACGATTACTATAATTTAATTGCAAATGCAATAGTGATCTCCATGATGCACCTGTGTTCTTACTAGTTAGGAGCTGCAGGAGTGCAGAATGGTTCTGAGCCAAATCCTGATTAAAAATAAAGGACCAGTGGGGAAGTTAAAAAAACAACAACAACACAGCAGGAGTACTGTTGAATAAAAATTTGATTCAGGAAATACGACTTCAGCAACAGAATGGTCTACCTGACTCTGTGGTTTCTTCTACTAACCCCCAACACTTTAACCTCAAACTGTCTACTGTTGACCTCATCCCATTCCTAAGGGGTCTGTAAGGGGCGTGCATAAGCGCACCAACGTGCCTACCATCCCTGTCTTAATGTTTCCTTTTATTTGTATCTATTTAATGTATTAATAATCATGTTTATACATACATATATATTATCAAATACATGCTTGCCAAAATAAATAAATAAAAATAAATAAAGGACACCTCTTTCAACCTTTCAAGACAGGATCTGTAGGCCTTGTGGCCACCTTATCGAGGGAAATCTTGTTTAGATATTATATTCACTTTGTAGACTTTGGGTATGATGGTTTTGGACATGCTTATTGCAGTTCTCCCTGTGTAATTGCAACCATTTACTTAACCATATACTGATAGGTAGACTATAAACATTTACCTATAGCTGTTTTTTATTTCCAAGAAATGGAATTTGAGAAATTATAGGCTGGGTTTGCCCAGTAAATTAAAATGAAATGAATACGTTTAATGCATGGTGCTAACTCACCCCACATGTTCAATTTACAGTTGCAGCATTAGGCAAACAGTAGCTTAACGGGAATTGTAGAATCACAGCTTTAGGGACAGTTTGCAAAACATATTAAACCAGGATTCTCATTAAGCTTGCCTAAAGAAAATACCAGCAAATGCTTCATAAATTGTGGTGTGGGTCACAGCCAACCAATTTTGACAGTCCCCTGCCTCTTTATCATTCAGTAGCCAAGAAATATTTATTATGGCTGATAATGGGCCCTTAACTCCTTTCCATCCATGGTGACTTAATGGAGTGAAGATTACTTTAGATTAGAGCAGGGAAAAAACCAGACAGAAGTTTTCTCAACATCTTCATTTAAAAACAACAACAACCTTCCATGCTAAAGTGGGGATGAGAAGTTAAACACATTTTTATCTGCAAAAGTCCTCCTGCTTTCTAATCAGTTGTCTCCATACTGGAAGAATAGTAATAGTTAAACCAAGAGTTAATCATTGGGTGATATGCTACTCTGTATTTAAATTAAAGGTAAAGATAAAGGTTCTCCTTGCACATACATGCTAGTCGTTTCCGTCTCTAGGGGGCAGTGTTCATCTTTGTTACAAAGCCGAAGAGCTAGCACTGTCTGAAGACATCTCTGTGGTCATGTGGCCAGCATGACTAAAAGCCCCTTCCACCAAGATGGTCCCTATTTTTCTACTTGCATTTTTACACGCTTTTGAACTGCTAGGTTGGCAGAAACTGGGACAAGTAACAGGAGCCCACTCCGTTACACAGTGATAGGGGTTCAAACCGCCGAACTGCCAACCTTTCAGATCGACAAGCTCAGCATCTTAGCCACTGAGCCACCATGTCCCCCATTCAAGTTAAGCCAACCTTTAGGTCTGGATCTTGGTATCACTATATGCCTTATCTCAAAATATTTAGTGTATTCTAGAAATAAGCTTTTTTATTTGAAGAGACTATCTCTGACAAAAGAAAGGGTAGAATTCTCGTGCGGTGTTTTGCTTCCTTTAAAAGAAAAAAAAAGAAAAAAAATTAACCCTGGTCTTGAAATTGCCAAGTTTTATTGGCCTAACTGCAATCTGGTGTATAAAGATTAAACAAGTACAGTATTGCACACATTTCATTTCCCCACTAGGAAAATCTTTTGGTAATGTCAGGTGCTTTTAATAGGGCCAGAGCCAATAAAGCCTTCAGCTTCCAGCATTCTAAATTTAAAGTCTGAATAAAGTATCTTTAATTAAGGCTAGCAAAACTGACGGCAAAGATCTGGATGACTCGACGGCAGTACAAGATTATAGATTTCTATATCTCATTGCTGCCAGTAAGGCTTATCTGATCGAAGGCGAAAGGAGAAGGAGAACTGCAGAGAATGAGATGGTTAGATAGTGTCATTGAAGCAATGAACATGAATTTGGGCAAACTCTGCGAGACAGTGGAGGATGTGTGTGTGTGTGTGTGTGTGTGTGGTGCTATGGTTCATGGGATTGCAAACAATCGGACATAACTTCGCAACTGAACATCAACCGAGCTTATCTGAATGTTTGCTGCTCAAATCTAGCAACTTGATTTTTGGCACTGTGTAAGGGTATATAACGAAGTTTTAATTGGCACATTTAGGAATAATGGCCTAAAGGCAGACTAAATCGATCAGACATAGAACATAAGGCTAAGCCCCCTTTTTCAAGAATTTCAATCTTTTCACAATCCTGAACTGCAGAATCAGAGAATCAGTTTGATAGGTAGACTGTAGACCATACCTTGAGACAATTGATCAGGGCCACAAACCTGAGATGTTGCCTTATTGGACAATCTCTTTGTGGCCCTATCAATTGTCCATGGATAGAGGACAGATAAGATGAATGCATCAGCTTGCAACACTTGCAACTTTAAAACAATTAGTCCCTTTTAATAATTTAAACAATACAGTTAAAAGACAAACAGAGGTAGATGCAAGCATTTCGTATTGACTCATCAGTACCTACATTTCAATAATACAGTTAAAATCAGCCTCAAATATAAGATCTAGCAAGAGCATTAATTAAGCCTATAACCAGAAGTGGTATTCAGCAGGTTCTGACCAGTTCTAGAGAACCGGTAGTGGAAATTTTGAGTAGTTTGGAATACCACCTCCGCCCCCATCTATTCTCTGCCTCCTGAGTCCCAGCTGATCGGCTGGATCTTCTTTTGTTGCCCTGCACAGGAAAACAGAGCTGGAAAGCAGGTTAGTAGGGTGGGGAGGGAATGGGGATTTTACAGTATCCTTCCCCCTGGAGTGGGGCAGGAATGGAGATTTTGCAGTATCCATGCCCTGCCACCCCCACCAAGCCATACCATGCCCACCAAGCCACACCCACAGAACCAGTAGTAAAAAAAAATTGAATCCCACCACTGCCTATAACGTATGCAGGAAAGCAACCAATGGCAAGCCTTGCAATTTTGACAGGCAGCTCAACTTTTGTAGACTTCTCCTTGCCTATGGTGCACCTTTGTGTTTGTATGCATTGGTAGCAAAGGAGGATTGTTTCAGTTGGCCAGTATTGGGGCAGTGGAATAAAGTTACGGTACATGGAAGTGTTTTAATCCAGTTAATTTTCCCCCTGGGCCTGATCTGCTGGCATGACATAAGCACTGATGATACTGAATACACCATTGCAATGGAGAAACGTCCCTTGCCCTCAACCCTCTTCTTATTGCAGCAAAGCAAACAGTTTAATCCCCACAGCTTGTTGAGCAGCAAACAGCCAATTTGTCTTCTTCAGTGCCCCCCCATTTGTCTCTCAGAGAACTGAATGAAAATGTTCCTGGGCAACAGGTGGGCATGTTTCCACTGCACTTAACCCAGACTTCTGCCTCTGTTGTTTTTAAAAATGAAATTTCATTTTGGCACAGACGAGCTATTGACTTTGAGACGTGAGCCAACTGCAAATGGGCTGGCTGCTTCTGCGGGCTGCTACTGCAACAAGTTTTCTTTGCAAGGCAATTTGATTCGAGTCCAGCACCCTGCTTTGATGGAAATTAGGTCTTCCCTCTTCCCCTTTTGCACCATCCTCTTCGTCCTCAGATTATTGGGTAAAGCTCAGAGGATGAAAAAAAAAAAAAAAGGGAGGGGGGAATCAAACTTGATTTTGTCTTCCTTGTACAAACCCAGGCTTGAAATTTGTCCTATGAGTTACATTCAAAGTTGACTTTAAAAAAGCTTGGCCTTCCTTGGACTTTGATAGCACCCCAAACTTAAATATATGAAATATTTTAAATATATGAATCAGCAGTGGGATCCTACCTGTTCCACTACCAGTTCAGTGATCATGCATGCATCTAACGCACACGCATCTAACACGTGCATACACCTAACACATGGGTGTGAAGCTTTCCACCTCTCAGCTGATCGTCGGAAGCTTTTTTTTTTTTTTACTACCGGTTCAGCCAAACCGGGCCTAACCAGTAACATACCATCACTGATATGAATGTATGTATTCTTAGATTTGTATTTCACGCTCTTTTCAGAAACTTAGATGTGAGAACTTTTAAGGTTTTCTCAACAAGTTACAAGGTTGTTTTTTTTAACAACAGCAAAATCCTCCCCTCAAATGCATTTGAGCATGAGCACGATGAAAAACTATGCTGAACTGGAAACAGAAAAGGGAGGGTCAAAGAAATAGAGTAGGATAAACATATAAAGCTGTGAATCTGTGGTGCTTCCAGATATTCTGAGAGTTCTAGTCCCAACACATTTGGATGTGGCCAGATTGGGGAGATTGAGCTCCGGAATTTCCTTCTCCCATGTGAAACTTGGCATGTTATATCTGTTTCTAGATACAGTAGTGGCCAAAATTGTGGAAACCTTTTGGGAAAATGTATTTTTGAGGTTTGATGGCTAATAACAGCACTTTTTGGGGGAGTAATACCATAAAATTATATATCAATTGAAAGATAATTTAATCAAGAATATAATGCAACAAAGTTTGGATTAGAGAGCCAATCTGGTGTCATCTTGTTTTGGCAATGAGCCAATCAGATCACAGTACGATTCAGTTACTGATGTCATGTATTGACGCTGAGAGAAGGACATTTGTCAGTGTGTTATGTGATCGCTATCAAGTTGGTTGGTGGAGGATTAGGGTTAGGGTTCTTTCATTTAGTGAGCTTGTAAAACATGTTAAAATTAAAGTAATGGTGCAAAGAGTTGACTGGTCACCCAGAAAGCGATGTAAAAAAGTATTATTAAGTGAACAAGGCTACAGTTATAAAGAAATTAAAAGAAAAATTGGTGGAAACTTAACCAAAGGTGGCATTTCTAAGTTTTTGAAGAGGTATAAGGAGACTCAATCACTACAAAACCACACTAGTAAAGGCAGGAAAAGGTGCACAACAGCAAGTGATGATAGAAGAATTAAGAGACTGTGCCCACATGACAGAGGAAAATCATCTGGGTGTATACAAGATGAAATGACATAATGCAATGTGAAGTTGAGTGCAAAGACTGTTCAGCACAGACTGCAGGAATTTGGCCTAAAATCTAGAAAAAAGCCACTTTTATCTCTCAAACAAAGGTTGAAAAGACTAAACTGGGCTAAAACCCATGTTACCTGGCAGAGTTATTTGGAGTGATGAAACCAAGATCTCCCTGTTTAGTAGTCATAGCATAAAAATACACTTTTCCCAAAAGTTTTCCACAATTTTGGCCACTACTGTAGGTATCCAAATCTAAATTTTCTCATGAAATATTTTTTTTGAATCCCGTGTGACAGACAGTTGAACTCTTACCATTCTATGGTTACTTATGGCCTGATAGTTTATTGTTTTGTAAGGGCAAATTTAAAAGACGAGTGGTCTACAGTTAAGCGTGTCTTGGGTGTGACAAAAGAACATGACAACAATATGACTGAAGCGTCACCTCTTTTTAACTGTACACAGATAAAAAGGATGATCTGATCACGTAGATACAGCTATTTTTGAGATTTCCGATGGACTTCTTGCATCAATAGAACTACAAATGAAGATTCTTTCAGTTCAGAAAGATGATGTTGCAGACATGAGGAATAATGAAAGAGCACAGGTATTACTCAACTTATGAACACAACTGGCACCAGAATTTTTGTTGCTAAGTGAGATCATTGTTAAACGATTTTTTTTTGCCACAGCTTTATTTATTTGTATCCCATTTTAATTATTTTTACAAATAACTCAAGGTGGTGACATTTCACTTCTCATCCGAGAAGCATTATCAGCTCTGACTGATAATGGGAAATGGAAGGATTTATATTCCTTGCAGACAGCTGGAATATAATATTTGCATCCTTTTAGAGGGTCATTGAAAAGCTTCTTGGATGAGTAGTGAAATGTCTTCAAAAGAAAAAACAAGGAAGTCCAATTACCTCCTGAAAGAGCACCTTTGGGACAACCAAGACCTGGATGACTGAGAATCTCTATAGACTTTTAGAAATACTTTGGAGGTTGGCATCGGATTTTGGGATGCAAACATATATTCTAAATGTTTCCATCAATGCTTCTTTTTTCATTTGCTCTTGTTTTCCATTGCCCCTAAAAGATGTCAAACAAATTAAAGGCTTTTCTTGACTTTTCAAGTGATCTATAGCCTCACATACTTTGAAGAAGTAAACGAAGCCCCAGAAATGAATAACTCCAAGTTGCTCTGGAAATATCCACCCAGACCAGCATGGATGGTTCTGGAGTGTCTGCTCACTGAGTAACAATTGTGGGATGTTTCATAACAGGCTAGAGTGTTTCCTGTTTCTATATATATGATATGAACCAAAAGCCACTGATACTCACTACAGATGCTGTAAACATGTACAGATAAAGTTTCAGGGACCTCTGCTGTCTTACCAGAAGAAAAGCAAGTGATATCTAGATAATTTAGCAAAGGGCTCCTTTTCTTTGCATGGCAATTAATCTTCGGAAAGAAGCTGTGTTTGGAAATTCAAAAAAATAAGCCATAGCTTTAATCAGGCTTTCTATGTACTTTCAAAACAGTTCTGTTCTAATAGAATGTTTTTCATTACCTTGCCTGCATCCACCCACAAGGATTATGGATCATATTTAGATTTTTTAAAAGGAAATTCTGAGTTTACCCTTTATTAATGTCATCCCCATATATTTTTTTTCTTTATGTCATTTCCTCCCCCTCCTGACCAAAACTTTAAAAAAATGATATGGCAGTCCATGACCTAATTATGAGAAGGAATCCAGTAGCCATCATTTATATTTGTCATTTTTCATTCTAGTCAATTGTTAAATTTTATCATCTGTTTACACTGGTCTATGACCTCAATATGGATGTGATTTGATATAATCCGTCATTCTGTATGTTTGCGCTAAGATTCAATTGTAGTTTGAAGTACAGTATGTATAGTTTAAAAACAGTGTGGTATAATAACAGAAGGGATCTTGGAGGTCTTCTAGTCCAACCCCCTGCTCTAGCAGGAGACCTTACACCATCCCAGACAAATGGTCATCCAGTCTCTTCTTAAAAGCGTCCAGTGAACATTCTCAACTTCTGAAGGCAAGCTGTTCCATTGGTTAATTGTACTCACTGTTAGGAAATTTATCCTTAGTTCTAGGTTGGTTCTCTCCTAGATTAGTTCCCATCCATTGGTTCTTGTCTTGCCTTCTGGTGCTTTGGAATACAGGTTGATTCCTTCTTCTGTGTGGCAGAACCTCAAATATTGGAATACTGCTGTTATGTCACCCTTCGCACTTCTTCTCAGTAGACCAGATAAACCCAATTCCTGCAACCATTGTTCATTAGGGGGCCTCCAGCCCCCTAATAATTTTGTTGCTCTTTTCGGCACTCTTTCCAGAGTATCTACATCTTTTTTAATAATAATGACCAAAACTGGATGCAGTATTCTAAGTGTGGGCTTACTAAGGCTTTCTAAAGCGGTTCTAGAACTTATTGTGATTCTATCCCTCTGTTAATGCATCCTAAGATTGTACTGGCTTTTTTGGCTGCCGCAGCACTCTACTGGCTCATATTTAAGTGATTGTCTACTAGAACTCCAAGATCCCTCTCACAGTTACTGTTATTGAGCCAGTCTCTGTACTCTGTACCTGTACACGGGATTAAAAAAATATTTCATGAAAAAAATGATATGGCAGTCCATGACCTAATGAACTATCTTAAACCATTTTAATTTTTAACATAGACTATCTTGTTGAGCCATTGGGAGAATAAAATAGGAATAATATATATATATGGTACTGGAAGTGCTGCAGAGGGATATAATTTTTAAAAAGGATAATCAGGTAGGAATCAAAAGCTGCAATCAACTGGATCACAAGACCTATCTAAGCATTTTGATTCAGATATCCATCCAGAGGCATAATTGCTCATTTCTACAGAATCTTTCTTCTACATGTAGCTCATTCATTCTAGATTGAGGATGAAGAGCTATACAGATCTGACCAAATAAACATAGGAAAAATTAACAGGGATGTTATCATGTAATAGGAGCTATATAAGTATATGCAAATGATGATTGTCAAGTCAGCATTCATTAATATTGTCTTTTAGATTACAGTTACAAAGTCATATCCTAAAGGTGTTTTTTTCAAAAGGCAACTGGATTTTCTTTGTTTTTCTTTGAAGACATTTCACTTCTCATCCAAGAAGTTTCTTCAGTTCTAAAGTGAAGAACAATTCTGAACGTTTTTGAACAGAACTGAAGAAGCTTCTTGGATGAGAAGTGAAATGTCTTCAGAGAAAAGCAAAGAAAATCCAGTTGCCTTTTGAAAAAAAATCACCTTTGGATGACTGAGAATCTCCATGGACTCAAAAAAATCATTGTTGAAGTTAGAATTGATTGGGAACTTTTGAAGGCATACTAAATTCTGATCTCATTTTACAAAGTAATGATTTTAATCTTTTTTTTAATCTTGTGTTTTATTATTTGTGTATATGTTAGCCACTTATAATTGTTTTGTATAACATAGGCAGCCATATTAATTTAAAAAATAAAAATATTTTATCTGCTTTGATTGGATTTATGTTACTTTTGTACTTTCTTTTTTAAAAAAACATAAAATAAAGTTTATTTAAGATTCATACATTTAAAACATTTAAAAACATACAAACATATAGACAAATATATGTACATATATACATTTTACAGCAGATATTGAGCGATGATTACACACATTTTTTTCTCCCCCTAACATTGACGTGATTTACCTTGTTACAGTACCTTCCTTGTTCTTTTAATGTTTTAATTTCACGGAATATTTCATAATTAAACGCACGTCTTCCATAATTTCATAACTTATCCAGTTGTCAAATATCACCTTTTCTTTAACCATTCATACCAGCAATTCCATGTTTTATAGTAATCGCTATCTTGATTATTTTTTAGTAATTTAGTTAGGCTATCTATATCTGCACACTCGTGAATTTTTTTGATGACCATCTCTTCTGAAGGAATGGTAGACAATTTCCAATTTTGTGCATAACTTATTCTGGCTGCTGTTATAATGTGCAAGATTATATATTGGTGTTTTTTTCCATTTTTGAATCTATCATACCTAGCAGAAAGATTTCAGGTTCAAGTTTTACATTTTGTTTAGTATCCAATTTCTAATGTGTCTCCAAAATTTCTGCGTGGATGGACACATCCACCACAAATGAAAGTATGTGCCCTGGATGCAGTTACACTTCCAACAATTTGGCGGGATGTTCAGAAACATCTTTGCCAGTCTCGCAGGCGGTAGGTGCCAGCGACAAACCATTTTATACAAATTTTCTTTGTACGAGATTGACATAGTTAATCTGTAATTTATTTCCCAAATACGTTCCCACTTGTCTAGATCGATACTATGGCCCACATTTTTAGCCCAAATTATCATACATTCCTTGACTGTTTCTTCTTTTAATTTATAGTCCAAAAGATATTTGTAAATTTTACTAATCATTTTCCTTTCCTCTCCATGCCAGATCTTGTCTAATTCTTGCTGAATCATATTAAAACCAAATTGTTCTTTATCTTTTTTATAATGCATTTGTATTTGTGCATATGGCCACCAGGCTATCTCTTTTCCTTGGATTTGTATTTGGTTCCTACCCTTTAGCTCTCCATTTTCATATAATAAGTCTTTATATCTTACAATGTTATCAAAATCTAAAACATTTGGATGTGTAACTGCCTCCACTGTGGATAACCAAAGTGGGACCTTGGGATAGTGTGGTTTTTTATTTTTCCCCAAATGTTTAATAACACGTTCCTTATACGATGCCTTTGAAAATATGCATGATGTTTACTCTTTTCTTTTACTCTTCTCATCCCACATGAATGCGTGCCACTCAAGTTGGAGATAAAAGCCCTCTAGTGTTAGAATCCTTTTATTTATCAGTTTAACCCAGTCTTTAAGCCAAGTTGCTATCACAACATAATAATATATTTCAAAATCTGGAAGGCCAAAGCCTCTTTTCTTTCTGGATTTTTTCCTCTGCCATATGAATTTAGCTATATGTTTTTTTAATTCTTCAAAAAGGCTTTTCTCCAACTTGACCAGCACTGTCTGGAATAGGAACAACAATTTTGGCAAAACATTCATTTTTATTATTGCGATACGACCCAATAAAGATATTTGTAAATTAGTTATTTTTGCACTTTCAATCACAAGACCATAAAGCCAATCAAAAACATTATTAGAAGGTGCAAACATGTCTATTTTCCTCATATATGCTGTAACATATTTTTTTATGAATTTTGTTCCCCCTTTTCATAGATTGAATCATTTTTACATAAAAACACTGGTCCAAAAATTCAATAATTTCTGTTGCTCTCTTTCTCATACTTAAGAAAAAAATAATCTTCCATTATCCAGTGCCACTGAGAAACAAAGAACCAGAATCTGTATCAAAAATCAATGATTAAACCATCTTATCACCAAAGAAATCTGACTCCTTCCTCTTGTGCACAGTCATCTTACTATGCTTACTTACTTATGAATCACCATAAAATGACCCATATAACTGCCCTATAATTCCCTAAGGAATGGGCAAGGATGGCTTCTCTTACTTATATCCTGCCTTCATTCCCTTGTTATGTTGGGGGGGGGGGGAGCTCACTCACAGATTAATGCGAAAATCAACCATGAAAATCTATTGTGAACTGCAAGTAGCCCAAGTGGCTTTTGTTGTAGATTTTAAACCTAAGAAGGAATAGCTTCAAGGATCATCTGAATGTTGGCAACCTTCCCCAACTGCAATCACATGGGCACTATACTCTATACCTGGAAGCAAAGCATGAAGCAACTAGAAGGACCAGATTAATTCCTGATGTTACCCATGAGGGGTCCTTGATGTTATTCAGTTAAGCAGAGCTACACAGTGGAACTTAAATAAATCCCCAGATTGCACTTATGTGATGCACTTAAACACAATTTATTGAATACACCACCACATCTAATTAGATTCACATAAAATGCTAAGGCCATAAATTGCTATTGAAACCATAATACTGTGTTCACACAATATGGTTGACCTATGCAAAGCAAACTAAATTTTGATTTAGCATGTGCTACGAATATAAGCTTACATTGGATGACTTTTGGTACATCAGAACAAGGATTTTACACCCATTCAAAAGCAGCACTGAACCTCTGTGATCAGTGGTAATAGAATTCTGTTGTAGAAGATTCATTTTTGCAAGTATGCTTACTGCTTCCACCTCTTGACTCCTGGACTTCAACCCTTAATATACCTGAAAGGTATTCTATCATCTGTCTGTCTGTCTGTCTGTCTGTCTGTCTGTCTGTCTGTCTGTCTGTCTGTCTTTCTGCCTGCCTGCCTGCCTGTCTATGGAGATTCTCAGTCATCCAGCTCATGGTTGTCCCAAATATGTTTTTTCAAGAGGCAAGTGGACTTTCTGATTTTTCTTTGAAGATGTTTTGCTTCTCAACCAAGAAGCTTCTTCAGCTCTGAAAAAAGCTTCTTGGATGAGAAGCGAAATGTCTTCAAAGAAAAACCAGAAAGTTCAGTTGCCTTTTGACAAAAACACCTTTGGGATATCATCTGTCTGTCTGTCTGTCTGTCTGTCTGTCTGTCTGTCTGTCTGTCTGTCTGTCTGTCTGTCTGTCTGTCTGTCTGTCTGTCTGTCTATCTATCTATCTATCTATCTATCTATCTATCTATCTATCTATCTATCTATCTATCTATCTGAACTTTGGTGGTGCAGTGGTTAAAGTGCGGTACTGCAAATTACTTCTGCTGACAGACAGCTGCCTGCAATTTGGCAGGTCAAATCCCACCAGGCTCAAGATTGGCTCAGTCTTCCATCCTTCTGAGGTGGGTAAAATGAGGATCCAGATTGTTGGGGGCAATAGGCTGATTCTGTAAACCACTTAGAGAGGGCTTTAAAGCACTATAAAATGGTATATAAGGCTAAGTGCTATTGCTAAATGTTATTGCAATCGCTTGTATCCTTACGATTTATATTGACTATTTCCTAGTATAATTTGATTGCTTATTGCACCCTATTATTAAGTATTGTACCTTATGATTCTTGACTCTTGACGAATGTATCTTTTCTTTTATGTATACCAAGAGCCTTTGCACCAAGACAAATTCCTTTGTGCCTAATCACACTTGGCCAATAAAGAATTCTATTCTATTCTATTCTATTCTATTCTATTCTATTCTATTCTATTCTATTCTATTCTATTCTATTCTATCCTATCCTATCCTATCCTATCCTACTCTACTCTACTCTACTCTACTCTACTCTACTCTATTCTATTCTATTCTATTCTCTATCTTCAGAACAATTTGGGGGAACACAGTTTAAAAATACAAAAAAGTCAAATAATACTCCAAACCATAAATAAAGAAAAGATTGTCACATTGGGATACAACAAAACCAGGACATCTGTATGTTTTAGCTCAATGCCTTGGTTAAGGTTCTCCTAAAAGAGAGCAAGGTTGAGGCTTTTCAGATTTCAGGAGATGCTGTTTCAGAGAAAGTGCTGAAACAGAGAAGCTTTTTTTTTTCTGGCTCTCATTAGATGACATTGCTTGATGGATGGCATGCTGATGCTGTTAGATCTTATAGCATGGGCAGACACCACAAGAGAAAGATAATTCCTCAAATAATGGGACTGTATGTCATAAAGGGCTTTATAGTCTTCTATGGGTGATCATCAGTACCTTGAATTGTAATCAGAAGCCTACCTGTAATCCATGCCTTGTCATCATATGCTGGATAAGATGAAGCTTCAAGAACAGCCTTCTACAGAATACATTTGCAGTAATCTGAATGAGATGTAACAAAGGCATGATTCACTGAGTAGAGGCCCAGATCCAGGAAGAGATGCAAATGGTGCACAGGATGATTTTGTACAAGGCCTTTCTGGGTGCAGCTGCTCCCCAAGGTGCCTTGATACTTTTAGAACTTCACCTAATACAAACACCTGGAATTTTTTTTCATATATCTGACAAAGATATGCAAAATAAAAACATGGAGTAGAGTTGCAAGGAATTAAAGAGCTGTGGTCAGGGAGATCCACTACAGATTGTCTACAAGGGGATATGGAGTCAAACTGTTAAGATGGTGCCTCCAATTAATGACCAGAGTCAGGTTAATGAAATTAGTTCTTGGTCATCAGCTTGAAAAGTTAGCAAGTTTGAAAATGATTACAGATCCTTTACACTTTACTTGCAGGTCATTTATAGATCATTTATGATGATAGTTTGGCAATGTTTTTCATTTGCAAAAGTCACAAAAGGAGAAAACTTGGTTTAATTCCCAAACTGCTAGTTTTGCTGGGTATACATTACCAAGAGAGCAGTACCAATTCATTGTTGAAAATGGTACCTTAATGGTCTTAGCATTGCTTTCTTGGCATGGTAATATAGGTGTAACTTGGCAATAACAGTCATATTGTAGGAAAAATAAACAACGGCAGGAGCAGCACTGATAGCATGCAAAAAATAACATAAGTGGATTCATAAGCAAGATCATTTTAAATTCACTGAAATGAATGCTATCAGTCTGGCAACTGGGACTCCCTGAGTGGTGATCTCTAAACAGTCACTGTAAACCTCACAGCTGCAAAGCCAAGAGTTTGGTTCAGGCACTTAGCTATACCAACAATATTTTTTTTGTTGGAATTCAAAAAAAAAAAAGTCACTGCAGAGGAATTTGATTTAATTTTGCAAAGAATTAAATTAATTCCACCCACATACTCATGGTGCAGGAACCACAAACCCCAATCAATAGTGCTGGTTTAACTGGTGGCCTTCCAAGAAAAAGAAGTAGAGGAGAGAGAAAAAGAAACTCCACTTGCCTTTTCGATTTCATTGCTGCAATCTTAGCAAGCACTAAATATGCCTCTCAAATGCTTGTGGGCTTCAGGGATGAGCCAAACCATGTGCTTCTGGTTGCTTGAAGTCATTCTTCTTGCAAGCAACCAGTGATAATCGGGGGGGTGGGGGTGGACTTTGCCTCTTGCATCTGTGCTCCATAAATATTCCTCAATGATCTCATGTTCTCTAAAAGTAAATTGACAATTCACTCAAAACCAGAGTTTCTAGTTTATGAGCCATAGTGGCGCAGAGGTTAGAGTGCAGTACTACAGGCTATTTCTGCTGCCTGCCAGCTGCCTGCAATTTGGCAGTTCAAATCTCACCAGGCTCAAGGTTGACTCAGCCTTCCATTCTTCTGAGGATGGTTAAAATGAGGACCCAAATTGTTGTGGGCAATATGCTGATTCTGTAAACCTCTGAGAGAGATCTGTAAAGCACTGTAAAGTGGTATATAAGCCTAAGTGCTATTGCTATTCTCAACCTTAGCAACTTCCAGGTTGTGTGGACCAGATTTCTCATCAATGACCATGCTGGCTATAGAAATTAAAGTCCACTTCTCTGAAGATGCTTTCCAGGGTTGGGAAATAGTGAGCTAACAATGCCAGAAAGGAATATTTTCAATGTAAATGATAGGCAGGGGTCAATGTCTGATTCCCTTGTTTTCCAGAGCCTTTGCATCCTGGATGCTTGGTTATCATGAGCTTATCTGCAGATGTTCCTCTCATGCTCTCCAATTTCTCTCATCTTGGGTTGCCCTATGTCTTCTATAGATCTGGCTAGGAATGTCTATCTCTGAAGTTACTTTTCTTGCAGTTCATTAGCTTTCCCTGCAAGGAGGTTGGTGAGCATTATCCTTCTTGTGGGGCTATATATATGTTCCAAAATAACACCTCAGCAGAAATGATAGGCTGTATAAATTTAGCTCAAGACATTCAGACATAAGATAAAGCATGGTTGGTTAGGAAACATTACATGGTAGCATGAAGTCCCACTTAATTGCCTAATTAAGTCCTAATTAATTGCCCTCTATCAGAGTGGAGATTCAAATACTCTCTTATTCCAGCTTAAACCCATTGCCTTTTCTTTCTGCCATATGCTTTGCTGTTTCACAACTTTGAAGGTGAACAGTTGTGGATTATATACAAAATACTGAACACCCACCTTGGCACCTTCTAGTTCTCAGTGGAACTCTCAGTCTATGAGGAGGACTGACTTGAGAGTGGAGGAATGATGATAGTAGCTTTTTGGAGGTGCCTCTGAATTTGCAACCTGTTCTCTAAGACTGAGCAGAGAGGAGTTGTACAAGTAGATTAGATGGTGTGTGTGGGGGATGCTTTTTGGGGGAGTTTGTTGGAAAGGAGGGGGACAGCAGAGATTGACACTGAAAATGAGTGGAATTATGAAATGGAAACTAATCAAGGATAGAAGGAACCTAGAACTAAGGAGAAATTTCCTAATAGTGAGAACCATTAACCAGTGGAAAGGCTTTTCTTCAGAAGTTGTGGGTGCTCCATCATTGGAGATTTTTAATAAGAGACTGGACAGCCACAACTCTGGAATGGTATAGGACTGTAATGGCAAACCTATGGCACATGTGGCATGCAGAGCCCTCTCTGCGGGAACACGAGCCATCACTCCAGCTCAGCTCTACCGCGCATGCATGCACGTCACCTGCCAACCAGCTGGTTTTTGAGTCTCAGCTGCGCATGCATGGGGGGCACAGGTGGGACACATGTGCACATGCATGGGGGTGGGGGAAGCGCAGGGGTCGTGTGTGCACGTGCAGGGGGAAGGGGGAGCATAGGGGTCACACGCACATGCATGGGAGGTGGGGGAAGTGCAGGGGGGTGCGGCCCATCCCCCCGTGCTCTGCATTTTGGGCCTAGTAGGCCTCCCTGCAGCCTCCTGGGAGCAAAAATGGGCTGCAGGAGGCCACCCCACCCCCCATGCCCTGTTTTTGCTCCCAGGTGGCTGTAGGGAAGCCTACTAGGCCTAAAATGGGGCATGGGTGGGGAGGGTCGCACCACACATACACCCCTGCGCCCCATTTTTGCTCCCAGGAGGCTGCAGGGAGGCCTACTAGGCCCAAAATGAGGGTGGGTTGACAAAAAGATTAGCCATCACTGGTATAGAGTCTCCTGCTAGAAGACCTCCAAGGTCCCTTCCCACTCTGTTACTCTTTTTATAAGTTGATGTATACATTGGTGTCTGGAGCCATCATCATCAATATAGTTGTTTCTGCTCCACATTTGAAATTTCTTTCAGGATTTCAAAAGATGTCAGAAACTTTGTCATTGCTTTCTTCCTGCAAGGGATCAAGGGATAGTAGGCAGTTTTTGCCGAAAGCTGGCAAGGACTCTTTTGTACCAAAATTATGATTTTTTTTAACCCAGTGGGTCTTCCAGGCCTGCCAAAATCACTGAGGAATTCACAGGTTCTGACCAGTTCTGGAGAACCTAAAATTTTGAGTAGTTCGGATCCCTGGAGATTTTATAGTATCCTTCCTCTGCCACACCCACCAAGCCACACCCACAGTACATTTTTGAATCCCACCACTGCTGAGGATGTATAAAGCACATTTTGGGAAAAGGGTAAGGGATGTACTAATTAGCTTTCATCCAATCCAAATTTGAAAATAGAATTAAAATGCTGAATAGAAGCAATGTGGAGTTTGAATCGGTTTGGAAACCAATCCAATCTCATTTGAACAATTGTATTACTAACTTAACAACTGCAGTGATTCACTTAACACCTGTGGCAGAAAATGGGGTAAAACTCAATGACTGCCTCACAACCACAGAAATTTTGGGTTCAACTGTGGTCATAACTTGAGGACTACCTGTATTCATTTGTGAAACCAATGATTTGGGTGGTTTTTTTGGGGGATGCATTCTGCCTCCAGATAAGACCGATGGTTTATTATAAATGCAAATCCTTACCTATACAGCTAATTGAGGTTATTAGCAATAGCACTTAGACTTATATACCATTTCATAGTGCTTTCCAGCCCTCTCTAAGCGGTTTTCAGAATCAGCATATTGCCCCCAACAATTTTAGCCACCTCGGAATGGTGGAAGGATGAGTCAACTGTGAGACTTGAATTGCCAAATTGCAGGCAGCTAGCAGGCAGCAGAAGTAGCCTGCAGTACTGCACTCTAACCACTGCACCACCGTGGCTCATTAGTTTGAATTCAGGACCGGTGTTGTAATTATAATGTGATCCATGACTTCTGTGTTTGTAAGATCTTTCAGCTTTGATTGACCTTTACCAGGCAAGAGTGCCAAGGCAATGGAAAAACAAACATGAGAAGATACACCCCCCTCCTCTTCCATGGAGGTCAGACTCAAGGAGCTTCTGAAAAAAAAAAAAACTGAGCCCTTTGTTACTGCCTGATTGTAAAAAGTAGGAATTTCCTACCCGATGTAAAGCAGAAGGTTTTTTTTTTTTTAACTGTGTTTTGATATTTTCATAATGGTTAGAATGAAAAAGCTGTTCTGCATTATTTAATTTTACAGCTAATGAAAAGCCCAGTATATGCTATATGATAAAAGTCTACAGAAGCTCACCTCTTGTGTCGTAATTATTGAAACTGATGCTAAATTTAAACTTATTAGACCATTTCAAGGTCATTAGGATATATACTGCACCACAATTCAGAGAAACACAAAACTTTGTTTCTCAGGAAAAAGGAACGGGATACTATCCTAGTTAAAACATTCCAAGGTATCTCTGCTTGCATCTTAAGATTTGAGTGTCGTGCCTACAGATCTGCATTTGGGAGAGACAGTATTTAGGAATGGTTTATTAGTTTATCAGAGGTCGTACATTCAACTCCTGACATCTTTAGTAAAACCTTCGTAGATAATCAGACATGGGAATTTCTTTGCTCCTGATACCAGGACTTTGCTGCTTATTGAGAATAGATTAATCTTAGTCAGGGGTGGGGTGCTGGGGGTTCGCAGGGGTTCAGGAGAGTCCCTAGCTAAGATTCTGTGCAGTTCAGAGAACCCCCTAATCCCACTCCTGGCTGGCCCCGCCCACCCTACCCCTCCCAGGAGTCCCCACGCGGCCTGTTTTGGATGCAGGTAAGTGCAGGGCACACACGGACCCTCAGAGAGGGCGAACAATGGGCCTCCTGGAAATTCTAGAAGGCCAGAAATGGGCCTGTTTCTGGCTTCCAGAGAGCTCTGGAGCCCAGGGAGGCCATTTTCGCCCTCCTGGAGGCTCAAGGAAAGCCTCCGGAGTTTGGAGAGGGCAAAAAATGCCCACCCACCCCCGCCATAGTGCAGGAGGCCGACTAAGCCATGCCTACTCTGGCCACACCCACCCAGCAACCAGCCAGAGAACCCTTTGCTAAAATTTTTGAAACCCACCCCTGACCTTAGTTTAAAGTTCTTGGAACAAGAAAACTTCATATTGTTATCCCAAACCTTAAATTTGAGATATCCTCAACATTCACAGCCAGTATGGTTCTTTTCTTTGGGAAAACCTGTTGGTAGAATCCAACAAATGAAGTAATTTTTATAGAACATTTTAATGGAAAGTAAAATGCAGGTAGTCCTCGACTTACAACACTTCGTTTAGTGACCGTTCACAGTTACAACGGCACTAAAAAAATGACTGATGGCCATTTTTCCCACTTGACTGTTGCAGCAATCCCCAGGATCATGTGATCAAAATTCAGATTCTTGGCAACTGGCAAATATTTATGATGGTTGCAGTGTCCCAGGGCCATGTGATCACCTTTTGTGACCTTCTGATGAACAACCTGTACAGCCAAATTCACTAAACAACAGTGTCACTAACTTAACAACTGCAGCGACTGACTTATCAACTGTGGCAAGACAGGTTGTTAAAATGGGGCAAAAATTCACTTAACAAGTATCTCACTTAACAGCAGAAATGTTGGGCTCAATTGCGATCATAAGTTGAGGACTACCTGTACTGTGCATGGGACTTTGGAAAGGGCTATATTCAAAAATTAGCAACAAACCGTTTAGCACCTCACTGTAGGATAGTCCTTTTTGAACAAAAGAACTTCAAAGATGCATTTTTACACAAAGCCACCAGTGGATTAATCTAGAGGTCTCCAACCTTGGCAACTTTGAGACTTGTGGACTTCAACTCCCAACTTCAATTCCTCAGCTTTGCTGGCTGAGGAATTCTGGGAGTTGAAGTCCACAAGTCTTAAAATTGCCAAGGTTGGAGACTCCTGGTAAGAGACATCACTGTATACAGTATTTAATGGTTGGAAGTAATTTTTGAAAGCTTTGCAATATGAGATAGGAAGTCTTCAGAAGGCGTTATTTTCTCCTGGAAAATCCCATTTTCTTTCCCAACACAGATCAGCCTGCATATTCACAGAGCATTGCATGTTTCCAGAAATGTCTCTTTCAAAGCATAAAGTGGCTCTTGATATTTTGGATGTGTTTATTCGTCCAGTTGATCCAGGCAGACAGTAGTTGGAGTTGGAGTTGATGATAAATTGCGTTGGGTGACACTTTTAGATTGTTGAGTGCATATTTTAAATGTATCCATGAAATGACTACTAGTGTAGATCTGACCACGCCCAAAACGTTCATTTATGAAAACATCTGCTGATATATCTCCCTGAAAGATGATCATTTCACCCATTTCAACTTACTTTTGTTTACCATTCTTGTTTTTCCCCAGGATATGTCGGAAAACTGGGATTTTGCCTTATGGCATGCCGGCTTTAACTGTGTTAATTAAAATAATTTTTTTTTTTAAATCAAGAGGTGAAAAGGGCCAGTCACTTACTCTCAGCCCAATTCATCTCACAGAGTTGCTGATGTGGGGGAAATAGGAGGATTAGATATGTTAGCTGTCTTGAGTTATTTATCAAATAAGAAAGGTAGAAAAAGAAAAAGGAAAGAGAGAGGAGAGGAAAGGAAAGGAGAGAGGAGAGGAGAGGAGAGGAGAGGGGATGGGAGAGGAGAGAGAGAGGAGGGAGAGAGGAAAGAGAGGGGAGAGGAGGAGGAGGAGGAGAGAGGAGAGGGGATGGGAGAGAAGGGAGAGGGGAGAAAGAGAAGGGAGAGAGGAAAGAGAGAGGAGAGGAGGGAGGAGGAGGAGAGAGGAGTGGGGATGGGAGAGGGGAGAGAGAGGAGGGAGAGAGGAAAGAGAGGGGAGAGGAGGAGAGAGAGGAGAGGGGATGGGAGAGGAGAGAGAGAGGAGGGAGAGAGGAAAGAGGGGAGAGGAAAGAGGGGAGAGGAGAGAGGAGGAGGAGAGAGGAGAGGGGATGGGAGAGAAGGGAGAGGGGAGAGGGGAGAAAGAGGAGGGAGAGAGGAAAGAGAGAGGAGAGGAGGGAGGAGGAGGAGAGAGGAGTGGGGATGGGAGAGGGGAGAGAGAGGAGGGAGAGAGGAAAGAGAGGGGAGAGGAGGAGAGAGAGGAGAGGGGATGGGAGAGGAGAGAGAAGAGAGAGGAGAGAGAGAGGAGGGAGAGAGGAGAGAGAGGGGAGAGAAGGGAGGTGGAGGAGAGGAGAGGGGATGGAAGAGAAGAGAGAGAGGAGAGAGGAGGGGAGAGAGGAAAGAAAGGGGAGAGGAGGGAAGAGGAGAAGAGAGGAGTGGGGTTGAGAGAGGGGAGAGGGGAGGGAGAGAGAGGTGGGAGAGAGGAAAGAGAGGGGAGAAGAGGAGAGAGGGGGGAGGGGATGGGAGAGGAGAGAGAAGGGAGAGGAGAGAGAGAGGAGGGAGAGAGGAAAGAGAGGCAAGAGGAGCGGGAGGAGAGAGAGGAGAGGAGATGGAAGAGGAGAGGAGAGGATGTTGAATCCCTAGAATTTCTTTCACTAAAACATCTCCATTGACATCTCCATCTTTGATTCAAAGCAACAGATGTCGTAATGCCAGTGGCATCCTGCTGTAAAACCAGTCTGGCAAAAAATAAGTCCAGGAGATGAAGTTTTATTTCTGATACATTGCATCAGATATGTCTGTTTTAATGGTTACACTGAAGTCATTTGTAAGGTATTCATCTATCATGCCAGCTATTACAATGAAAGGCATGTCTGGGCCGGAGTGATAGATGTGCTGCTATCATTAAACAGTAAGGCACACTTACTGCAAAGAAGTTATGGAGAAACAAGGAGATTTGTCAATTTCACCACTGAAGGGAGACAACAAACTCGGTCTTTGAAACTTTCTTGTATCACATAGAGAAACAACCAGGAAAGATCTGGTGGTATTTGAGGGGACAGTGTACTGTGAATGTCTTGTGTCTGTTGTGTTGTACCACACCATTTATGGTAGAGATTTAAAAAACTAAAAAAATATCCATCACACAATTCTATTTATACCTTTCTGCACTGAATCCCCACTTCTGATTATCCTGAATGTTCAGATGCTCTAAAATTGAACCAGGATAAACTCAAAAGGACAACCCCATTTTGGAAAAGCATCAGACCTTGAAGTTGAGACACAAAGTGTCTCAAATGGGAGAGATGGATTTGGAATCTAACTGATTCAGGGAAGAAAGATAAGATCAAGAAGATGTATCTTGATGTCACCTTTCTTCATTGAAGCAGATAGCTCCAAATGTCACTGCTTTTTTCCTTCTATAAATAAGGCTGCATAGAACTTGTACTCACAGTTGCTATGCCTGTTATACTGTATTCACACACATCACATGCCAAGCCTGGAACTTGAAGGAAAGTTCCTGCTGGATTCCAGAGAGTTTTGCTCAAAGCACAACAGTCAAAACTAATTATGAAATCAGGATGATGTAGTGGGTAAGAGGGCCAGACAAGGATAGAGATCTCAATGAGGCACACGTTGTTCTGACCTAGGCTTCACAAAATCATGGAACAGACTCCTTGTCCCAACAAAACCCCTTTTTATTAGGCTAATGTGAATTCCTATCATTCACACCAGTGGTGGTAGTCTACCGGTTCGGTCTGGTTGTCTACCGGTTTGGCCTGGTTCTGCTGAGCTGATAGCGCCAATGCCGGTTCTCTCCGACACTCTGTTGTTGGGCCCACTCACCCAGGCTCCCATATTAACCTTTATGTCCTGCTTTTGAAGTGCAGCTGCTTTGCGCGGCACAGCAGATTGCTGCATGTCAGCTGCTGAAGCGACAGGGAGAGTGCAGGATTGCAGGAGGTGAGTCGGAAAACCTCTGTGCCTGTGCAAAGTGTGTGTTTGGCACCTGCACGCAGAAAGTGTGTGTGCACGTGCAAAGCATGCCCTCCAAGCCATACTCACTGAACCAGTGGTAAAATGTTTTGAAACACACCACTGATTCACATCCAGCAAAGTCCTGGCAAACAGTCTTTCAAGGGTGAATTACAACCACAGACCTTATCAGGCTTGAAGAGTTGCCAGGCCGATAGTTTTCAAGTGCAATGCTGTACAAGAAAATACTTGACAAGGAATCTCTGAGAATCACGAACAAATCTTCACTCTAATGAAATGAACTAATTGTCTCCTGCAAACACCACTCCCCTTTCGCTCCTCTTTATTCCCTATGGGTGGGGCCATTCACCGTCCACCTATGCCTTTACTCCTGAGTTGATCCTTGTTCCTTGTCCTCTTCTCCTGGCAGCTCTGCACATGCGCACATTGGGAACAGGCTCCAGCTGTTCTTCTGCCCCATTGATCTCTGACTCAGAATACAGCTGATAACTGTTGGACGGCCCTGGCCCCATCTCTGCCTCTGATGCAGAGCACTCATCAAAGTCTTCCCCAGACTCCAGGACTGGCCCATGTTCCTCCCCAACCTCCTCACTGTCCGAGTCTGCTCCGTTGACGGGCCACAATACTCGTGGTATTAGTCGGCTTTCCAGTATCCTGCCTTTTTAAAAAAAAGATGATCTTTATTTTCTTGGCAAAATAAATAACCAATGGGAAATATCATGCTTCAAAGCATAACTGCTAGCCTGTGGCACTATCATTATTTTTATTCTGAACCCTGTATGAAGACGATAGGCATTTTTACAAAAGAGCTTTGTCTGGGAATGTGCTCATCTGTCAGTAAGTCATGTTGTAAAATTGCCCACAGTTTTTCAAATCTTCCAACATACCCCAAAAGCTTAGGACCTTCTAGAATAAGATTGTTGAGCATCCGGAGGCTTCAACTGGTACAGAATGCGGCCGCGCGGGTGGTTATGGGGCATCAAGGTTCTCTCATGTGACGCCCCTCCTGCGCGAGCTGCATTGGTTGTCAGTGGCCTCTCGGGTGCACTTTAAGATTTTAGTGTTAATTTTTAAAGTGCTCCATGGCATCGGACCAGGATATTTACAAGACCGCATTCTGCCATTTTCCTCTCACCATCCGGAGAGATGGAGAGTCTCTTGTGGGGAGAGTCTCTTGCGGGTCCCGTTGGCATCTATGTACCGGCTGGTGACCCCGAGGAATAGGGCCTTCTCTGTGGGGGCGTCTGCCCTCTGGAATGGGTGCCTCCGGAGTTACATACAGCCACGGACCTGGGGACTTTCAGGCGTGCCTTGAAAACCTGGCTCTTTGACCAGGCCGGCTTGGGCTGATTTTAGATTTGGGTATTTTAATTTTTATATTAAATTTTAGGGTTTTAGGGAGGGGTTTTAATTGTTTTCAGCCAGGGCCTTTAGTTTAATTTAGTTTTAACTTCTATATATTTATTGTTTTAATTGTATGGCTGTACACCGCTCCGAGTCCTTCGGGAGAGGAGCGGTATATAAATAAATATTAACATAACATAACATTAACATAACTTAGCCATGAAACTCACCTTATGTCAGTCCCCGAATTGAAGTTAATATTCCAGGATGGCTGTGATGATCAAAACGAGGAGTGGGAGGCACTATGTACCCTTCAAAGGGCTGCTTGAATGTGAGCAGACCAGGTTTGACCACACACTGCACTGTTTTCTTGAACGAGTCACAGTGAAATGATGAATGAGCCCGTGATACAAAAAATGGCAAGGACCATAATGTAAAAAGTGGGAGGAAACATTTGAAACAATGGAAGAAATATTTACACATCATGACACTCAACTTTAAATGGAAAGATGATCAAAGGCCTGGAGACTAAAACATATGAAGAATGGTTGCAGGATTTGGGTTTGGGTAGTGTAGAGAAAAGAAGAATTAGGGGTGACATGAAAGCAGTCTTCCAATATTTGGGTGGCTGCCACAAAGAAGAGGGGGTCAAATTGTTCTCCAAGGCACCGGTGGGCAGGACAAGAAACAATGGATTGAAAATAATCAAGGAGAGAAGCAACCTGGAATTAAGGAGAAACTTCCTAACAGTGAGGATACAGCTTGCTTTCAGAAATCACGGGCGCTTCATCATTGGAGGTTTTTAAGAAGAGACTGGACAGCCACTTGTCTCAAATGGTGTAGGGTCTCCTGCTTGAGCAGAGGGTTGGACTAGAAGACCTCCAAGGTCCCTTCCAGCTCTATTCTATTCTATCTAAGTTTCAGATGTGCACTCACAGTAGGATACAAATGGACAACGTTTGATGATGTATGTAAAAATTCGAAGCATTTTGTATATAACTTGATTTAATAAATTTACTCTGGCTTTGCCAAGATTGTCCCATTTTATGACTTTCCTTTTATGACTTGCCACAGTTGTTAAGTGAATCACTGCAGGTCTTAAGTTAGTAACATGGTTGTAAAGTGAATCTGGTTTCCCCATTAACTTTGCTTGTCAGAAGATCACAAAACTCTGGGACACTGCAACTGTCATTAATATGAGGCAGTGGCCAATAGTCTGAATTTTGATCACATGACCATGGGGATGTTGCAATGGTCATAAGTGTGAAAACAGTCATAAATCTCTTTATTCAGTGCCATTTTTGGAGTTATGACCATTACAACATCCCCATGGTCATTTCACATGAACTGGTTTCTAGGCCCTAATCATTCTAATTGCTCTTCTTTGCACTTGGTCCCATTTTTCTAAATCCTTCTTTTAAGCATGAATGTACTGGGTACAGCATATGAAAAAATGGAGTTTGGCTCCAATGCTTTTGAATTTCTGCTGCTTAGAATGTTTCTAAAATGGATGACAAGTTGGAGGAAAATCAGTGATAAATTAAAATATTTATATTTAATAATAAATGATCTGGAACAGGGGTTGCCAATCTTTTGGACCTCAGGGACCACTAAATTCATAATTTTAAATCCCAGGGACCACTAACTGGTTCTGTGGGCGTGGCCTAATTTGTGGGTGTAGCTTGGTGGTCATGTGACTGGCTGGGCATGGCTTGTATGTAAATGTAAATATAAATATTTATATAAATATTGAATTTTTTATTTTAAAAAAAGAGCAACTTTTACCCAAAATCAGGCAAAGCAGGCAGGCAGATTGAGTTGCTCACAGAATCACAGAGTCATTCAGAAATCTATCTATCTGCCATTGGCTAGCTCAGTATGTCACATAAAATTTGCTTGCAAGCAAACTCACAAAATTAACTCACAACACACCACATATGTAAATATTGATTTTTTTATTAAAAAAGCAACTTTTATCCAAAATTAGGCAAAACAGGCAGATTGAGTTGCTCACAGAATCATTGAGTGATCTATGTATATACCGTCGGCTAACTCAGTCTCTCAAATTTGCTTGCCGTGAGTCTGCACTGAATTTGCTTGCAAGCAAATCTTCAGTCCTAAGAGAGGTTTGGCTGTACTTAGCTAGAAAGCAAGAAATCCAACCATTTCCTGCTTCCTAGCTAATCTAAATCTCCCAGCACAGCAGAACACATGATGGTCGGAAAAAGGAAAAATAGCAACTTAGCAGACAAGTTTGTCGAATAAGGAGTGAATGGGTAGGGAGGGTTCCTGCAGGCCATGTGGACTGAGCAGCCTTGTGTTTCTGCACAGTCTGGATTAATTGGTTTGGGGAGGGGGGGTGCTCTGGGGTGAGATTTCTCTGTGGCCCATCAAAATTTTCTCACGGCCCATAATTGGGCCGCGGCCCACCAGTTGGCGACCGCTGGTCTGGAAGATGAAGCCTTTGTTCACTGAGAGCTTAGTTTTGCATGGAAAAGACCCTGTGTTTAATTCCCAGTACAGTAAGATTTATTAAGATGTCTCAATTAAAACCTGTTAGAATGGACAGAAATTGTCCAAAAGTATTTCTCAACCTTTGCAATTGGAAAATGTGTGGACTCCAACTCCCAGAATTCCCCAGCCTACAAGAAGTTTGTGCATCTACAAGTTGCCTAGGCTGAAAAACATGGTTCTAGTGGAAAAACATTTTGACCTTGTAAAAGATAACTTTGCATGCGCTTGAGGAAAGAAATCTCATTTGTTAACATGGAGGCATGAAATAAACCATTCATAAGACAGTCAACGCACTTTCTTTCTCTTGTATAGCTAACACTTTCTGGAATTTTTTACTTCAGTTTTAAACATGGTCTGCTGTGGCTTTATAGCATGCAAATATCCCATATAAATGTAATACAAATATACAGAATGTGCATATACTGTATATTCTATCCACCCTGGAAGACAGAACATTCTCCAACAACTAGGAAGACAGGATAATGTAGCGAGAAGTCATTCATTCTTTAATCAGACTGTTATTATTAATGGCACATTATTGAATCCAATTCTTTCAATACATTCATGCAAAAAAAAATATTTTATTCAAACAACAATCTTGCTAAGTAGTCTAGCCTGAGTATGTGCAACAATCTAACTTAGTAAAAGAATTTACCCAGCTCCATTCTCTCACCAACACAGAGCATAAACTTCAGCTGATTAATTGGTAGTGAAGATCAATTTCAAGAGAGATAGGGAAGTGCTAATCACCAGGCCTGATTAGAAGTGCACCAGCTTTAAGTGGTTTTACTAATGATCTAATGAAAAAAGAGTGAGAGAATGAAAAAAAAAGTTAATATTTAAGATTGCTTCTCCTTTCAAGCAAAAATGGGAAAACTTTATTTTATTTATTAAAATTGCAAGTTACTTTGCATTCTTTTTGAACACCTCCAAATAAAGTTTGGTGATATGCAGATTTAATGAAATTTCATCAGTGCGATGAATTGATTGATGAGTTAGAAAGCAGAAGGTTAGGTGGCTGAATGCTCCTTGAAAATACATGCATAATGCAGTTCTGGGAGCCTCCAGTATCACAAATAAAACCATCCCAGCAACAAATGTTGCATCTTGTTACACAGAAGAAGAAGAGACGAAGATGAACTGATGCTTCTTAAGAAAACACCTTACTTGTGCCTCACAAATACTTGTATTCGCTTTAAGAAAGATTTAGAAAAATGGGACCAAGTGCAAAGAAGAGCAATGAGAATGATCAGGGGACTAGAAACCAGATCCTGTGAAATGACATTAAAAAATACTGCACCCGTTTAGCCTGAAGAAAAAGTTGAGAAGGGATGAGGCAGCTGTCTTCCAATACTGGAAACTTGCAGTGTTTCTCAGTCTGGGTACCTTGAAGATGTTGGGGACTTCAAGTCCCAGAATTCCATAGAATTCTCACACCGGCTGGGGATGTCTGGGGGCTGAAGTCCACACATCTTCCAGTGGCCAAGGTTGAGAAACTCTACTTGAAAGGATGTGGCGGAGGGGCGGGAGGCAAAGCCTGGTGCTCTGTTGCAAGATGCAGAGTAATGGGTTTGAATGGCAGAAGAGATTGCAAATGAGCCTGGGGGCCGTGGGGGGCGGGGGGGGGAGTCAAGTCCTGGCAATAAGAGAACCAATGGCAGCGATGGGCTCCTCTTTGGGTGTGTTCGTCAGGGATGCTTTAAGGTGGGTTTCCGCACTTAGCCTTAACAGCTCCTTCCACCTCGAAGATTTTGTGTTCGTTTCAGTGCTTGCGTGAGCCACGCTTTATCTTTAACAGCACTCCCCGACCTGCAGTTCCCCCGACGTGGCTTACGCTCTGTCTTGGATTACCCAACCCATCTTCCCCAGCCCAAGGTACCCGTTGGCCATCCTGTCTGGAGGTCCCCGAGACAGCTGGAGGTAAGATGCACGCGAGAACCCCAGGTTAGTACAAGCTTCACTAACCCCGGTCTCATTATCCAGGCAACGATTTCCACACAGCCTCACATTTTCCCCTATGAAGCCTGAGAAAAGCCTAAGGATCCCGAGGAAAGATTTCCGCCGCCCCCCACCCCCACAGATTCTTCCAGGGAAGAGAAGAAAGCAGCTCTGGCACGGCTTTTTGCTTCTTCTGCTGCGTCTTTCCCAAAGATATACCTCCGAAATCATTGCGTCAGAATCGAGCTGAGTGAGCGGCCGCGTTTGCGTCGCTTGGGGAGGAAGCAGCAAACAACCCAAGAGTGCGCAAACACCCACACAGACACACGCAGAGACAAACAAACACGAACTCGGCTCCGTGCTCCCCCAAATACACCTCCGTCCGGGCGAATAGTCCGGGCACACTGGTTTACACACTTTCCGCTCTGCTTCGACGCAGAGAACTCCGCCAGGCACCGCTCCTTCCGAAGAGGGACGTGGCCTGTTACGCCGTCCGCGCTCTCGGAGCCTCGGAATCTTCTTTCATCCTTATCTCCAACTTTCAGACCCTGCGTTCTTAGCCCTGGGGAAGCGTCCTTTCTCCGACGCTCCTCTTAGAGCTACTGGGTGGTTACTCTCGCAGTCGCTCGGTTCTTGGACTAACTTTCCTCAAGAATTGCGTTCACACGATGCGGTCACTAGCCTACATTAGCGCAAGGTCGGTTGGATAAGCCTTGCTCTTGGATAGGATTTGGGCGGTTGGCTGCCTTGTGCGAACACAGCCTGTTGGGGGAGTCCATCTGAGGTTCGGTTTGACTAAGGAAACTCAGAAAACGGACTAAGTTGGTAACGCAACGGAAGTGTTTTGTGTGAAGACTGTCTTTGTGAGCTGAGGATTTGAAAACAGGTGTACAAAAACCTGTCTATAGACTCTGGTGTGCATTTTGGAGATGAAGTTCAGATCCAATGGCATTCTCTCTCTTTCTCTTTCTCTCTCCCTCCCTCCCTCTTTTTTCCCCCTTCTTCCCTCCCCCCCCCCCCCCCGTCTCTCACACACACACCTCTTGGGAAAATAATAAATATAAGATAAAATAAATCCCCAAAAGGTCATGATGGGGCAGTGAAAAGTTTTGAGCTAAGGTCAAGAAGAGACATGCTGAAACATTTATCCAGTCACAAGTCCACTGGGTGGCCTTGGTTCAATCCCTGTCTCTCTGTCTGACCTGCATTGGGGTGGGGGGTATTGTTGGGAGATATGAAGCAACATGCACATCCTTTGGTTTTTTGGAGAAAAAGTAGAGTACAAATGCAATAAATCATGCTCCCTCTCTAATTTCTAAATTCCCTAGGTAACTTGACAGCCTAATGTTCAACACAAGAGCATATGTGGAGGGTAAATGGGAAGGGTAACACAATTATTCCAAGAGTTCTTTTTTTATCCATACACAGGCCTGCTATTTCTTACCTACAGAGATCCAGATGGCCGCTAGATGGTAGCAAAGTGTTGGTGCTATTTGTATCTTTTTTCTGCCCCCTGTTGATTAGTTTAGAGCTTTGCAGACTAGATATAGAAGCCTACAGTGCTCACATTCCATTCAGGACTAGGAGACGTGATACTGCTCCCCATAGACCCATTTCTGACTGGGGTCCACATAGGTTCACCTCATGCTGCATAAAATACGCAGCTGTTAGTGTGGATGTTTCAGCAATTGTAGATTCATCTGCCTTTTGTGGAAGATGAACTCCTATTTAAGAGACTAGACTAGAGCTTTGTAATAAGAAACTAAGTTTATCATTTCCTGGCCTGAGTTGGTCTGTTAATGCAAAGGAAAGGATCCTAAATTAATACAGACATATACATTCATCTCCCCTGGCTATTTTTTGAAGAAGTTTTGGAAAAACAAATATTAGCCTGAAAGATTTCCCATATACTTTAGGATGGGAGAAAGTCTGTCAGTGGTTCTTGTTAGGTTTCAGTTTCTGAGGAGTAGAAAGTACATACCACTTGTTCCGTGTGGTCTCCTCAATTCTCCAGCTTCCAGCCTAATGAAGATATTTGAAGCCCCCACCCTCACCCCAAGAATTTTATACAGTTCTTTCAAGATCAAAAATAGCTACAAATCAAAACAAATAATCCAGATACTTTTAATTTGTATTAAAGTTTGTATGCCTCTATTAACTGTAAAAAAATCATTTCAGCATTTAGCTTCTGCTTCAAAGATGCTGAGATGGGGATTAAAAGCAGCTGGCATAGTCCTGTTGGCTTACATTAATATCCATGCATACGGCATCCCTGTGAGATAGGAGAGGTAGAGGGATAGTAACTAGCTCAAGGTCACCCAGTCATCTCCATGGCTGTGCAGGTATTTGAACAGGGGTATCCTGCATCTTCCACCAATGATTTAACCATTATGCCACCCTGAATTTCATTAGGCTGCCTTTTGTAAGAGAGAGGAAAGCTAAGAATTTTTAACAATAGAGCAAATCCAACTAGATGTGCTCAAGACCCCTTGGGCTGTCATTCTCATAATCTATATCTCTAATGTTACAGATTCAGAAAACATGAAGTTAGACAAGGTTGCTTAAAGGCCTTGCCCTACCTGATTCATTCACTTCTACTGTTATATAACTGCAGAGTGTCCCAGCTGAAAAAACTGATTTGGTATTGAAGAGCTATTTGTTCTCCAGAATTCAATCCTCTTTCTACAAATACACAAAATACAACTTATTTTATACCTTTTATTGTTACATGCACATAAAACTCCCAGCTCATGCAACAATAGCTTTTTTCTTTTGTGGACTGCTAACCTTCTAGTAAGAGTAAATGATTGTGTCTCATGAGTTTTTGGTGAGTGAGGTTGTGATGGTGAAAGAACTATAGCCAACCTCTGCTCTACAGTGAGCTTTTATTTCCATCCTCTCCCCTTCTCATTTGTTTAGCAATGTTCTCTCTCCAAAGGTCTCCAAAGTTATCGTGCATTGGAATGCTGGAATATTGCTCAATAGCTTCCTGCCTTGCTTTATCATCTGTCTTAACTTAATGTACCGCAACTCACATCATCCCAGCTGTGATCTGGAAGGGCAGCAGATTGGGGTAGGCTGCTCTGCATTAATAGTTCCTCATTGATACTTCCATCTGGTTGGCCATGCATGAGGATCGCACCCCTTCTCCTCCTCCTCCTCTTAATATGCACTGCAACCTAGGTAAGAAATCCATTCCCACTGCCTGCTCTCTCCGGTGGAGTACGGCCAGCAGACAGCCAGATAAAGTGGGTAAAGCAACTCGAGGTAAGCTTTTTGGAGTATTCCGGTGCCCGCATGGAAGACCCTCGTTTCGACAGGTTTGGTGGTCGCCGCCCCCCTCCAGAGAGAGAGTTAGTGAGCCTTATTGCTCCTTCTAGTCTTTTCCCCCACCAAATGACCCTCTCCTTCCTCCTTACCTTCTCCGAGCGGAGAGGCCGGGGACTTCTGCGCGGTTGCTCCTTCAGCTGGGCTCTGTCCTGTGAACCGGGAAACTTTGGGGTCCGGCATCGGCGCCCATGGCACCGCCTGCTCGGCTCCCCCTCCCTTGCCCGGGGCTTAGCGGAGTGGCGGGCGTTCCTGAGGGCGGATCAGCACCACGAGGGAGCGGACAGCGCTGCTCGGCAGCTGGCGGGCAAGAGTAGCCTTTCCGCAGCCTGGTGCTGTCGCCGCCACTGCGGCGCCGGACTGCGCGCTGCTGAGCGAGGGAACCGAGTGGCGTGAGGTCTCCCTCTGCTCGCCACCCACGGAGAGCGGCGGGTGAGTGCCGGGACCACGAGAGGAGGGACGAGGCGCCGAGGGGTGGGGAGAGAGAGAGAGGAGAGGGGGCGGAGGGGGAGGGGAGGGTCGCGGGGAGGGAGAGAAGCGGAGAAGAGGGGAGGACAGGCGAGGACCGGCGCACTTTCCCCCTCCCCTCCTTCGCCTTCTGTTTACTCCCCCGCTATCTCTTGATTAAAAGGGTTTCCTCGTGCGCCTTTGGAATCGATGTTGAATCCAGAAAAATCAGTTTGTTTATTGGTGTAAAAAAACAAAACAAAAGGCGAGTTCTGAAGGCGGGAAGAGAGCGACTTTCTTCTCTTTCAGGTTAAAGCCCGGGCAACGCAGTCTGTTTGAGAAGGGGGAAATAGGAATGCCTCTGCAAAAGGGGGTGAACTGGCCAAGCCTGGGCTAGATTTTCGGAAGGTGTGCTCTTTAAAATAACGGCGGTGGACGTTCTCCCGATCGTTTCAAGAATAGCTTTTGAGTTTGTGGCAAGGTTTCCATTGGGAACTGATCGTCTGCCCATAGAGACACCACCCGCTGGCTGGGTCCACGAAGTCATCAAGAATTGAAGTTAGATTCCCTCCATGTGTCCATCCATACTTTGGTCCAGATTAAACCCAGATTAGCCTCTGATTCTAGGATATGTTATAGGCAGGGTTATAACAGGTGGATCAAATCTTGTCGTTTCAGTGCTGGGTTAGCCTAACATGCAGTATTGCCTGGGAGGAAGGAAAAAATTAGCATACTTCGTCCCCTCTGCCCAAGTTCACAATTTGACCATAAGGTAGTAGTAACTTAATCTTTTTTAAAAAAACAAAAACAAAGGGACATCTTTCAGCACACTCCAAAGTGGAGAAAATGGATAGGTTGATTGGCAAGATGGATGGCTCATGCAATTGTCTCCCAATATCTGGCCTTAATACTTCCCCATCTAATTGTATTACTCTCTTTCTGAGATTATGGCTAGCTCACACTGAATCCAAAATTCTTTCTATATCAGCCTTACCTAAAACTGATAGAGAAAAAGTATTAGATTAGCTATCATACTGGGCACTGTAGCTAGGAATAATTGATGGTGCAAGCCAATGCAGGATGCCCAGTTAGAAAAGAAAATGGGAATCCATCAACACACCTTCAGTTCTATTGTTGTTTTATATCAATACAGTTCTCCAAGTTGTGCTATAGTTACTTATTATTGCATGCATCTAGATTGCAATCATTTTCCAGAATGCTCTTTTAAAACTTTTTTTTTAAAAAAAGCAAAACTAAATTCAACTTTGGAATTCACCATCCCAAGATGTGGTATTACTACCAGCTTGGAAAAAAAATGGTTGGAGCAATTCATGGAAGTCATGAAATTGATATTTATTAGCTGGATGCTTCTGCTGGAAGACTAGTGGGTTTGTTGTGTAGTTGGTGGGCCACTTGACTGCTGTACTAGATGAACAGGGACCAGCATGGCATTGCTTATGTTTTTAAAATATTATATAAGGATTCAGGCATTTGATAGGCCAAAGGTTTGCTAACTGTTCGTACTGATAATTTTTTAAAAAATGGCAGAAATGTGAAAGGCCAACACCTGACCAAAACAGTCCATCCCTATTTGCACTAAGCTTAGATTAAGATTGTAGTATGAGAGTTTCAGAGAAATATGCCTTCTGCTTTCTTAGCAAAGTACCATGACCATAAACAGAGTTATCACTGAAAATTATCACAGCTAAATCCCATAATCTGAAATTGGAAATAATGGGTTCAAAGCAAAAGATGTGGGAAGCTTTGAGCTCCAAAACTGCCCAAGTGTGAAAGAAACCTTTCCCAATTCTCCTATTTTGTGATCTGAAAGAACAGAGTAATTTATCTCCCACCACTGCAATGTGTCAAACATTCTTCCAATATCAGTCTAAAATCTGTGCCTTGGAGCTCTATACTTACCTTTACCATGGTAATTTTCTGCAGCTGCAAGCCCAATTATTTGATTTTTTGATTCTGCACCTGCAATAACTTCAGCACAACCATTCCTGTTTCACTTTGATCTACTCCAGTGAACATGTTGTATTTGTGCAAATGCTAGTGGATTGGAGCTGCGAGTTCCAAATGCAAGGAACCACCAGGTGAAAGTTAGTGGAGAAGTTTGGGTTTCATCTTGCCCCCTTCCTTGCAGATTTTCTGGTCCTTCAGAGCACCATGAAAGACAACGAGGGGGCTGCAGGGGAGAAATGAGATTGGCAAACTTCACTCTTGCTCCACTTCACTCCACTTGCTGGACCTGCCTCTGGATCTGATCACCTGTATGTACAAAAAGTACAAACTCTGGGAAGAATAGAATAGAATAAACAGCATTGGAAGGGACCTTGGAGGTCTTCTAGTCCAACTCCCTCCTTAGGCAGGAAACTCTACACCACTTCAGACAAATGATTGTCCAGTCTCTTCTTAAAAACTTCCAGTGTTGGAGCATTCACAACTTCTGGAGGCAAGTTGTTCCATCAGTTAATTGATTTAACTGTCAGGAAATTTCTTCTTAGTTCTAGGTTGCTTCTCTCCTTGATTAGTTTCCACCCACTGCTTCTTGTCCTGCCTTCAGGTATTTTGGAGAATAGCTTGACTCCCTCTACTTTGTGGCAGCTCCTGAGATATTGGAAGACTGCTGTCATGGCACCCCCTAGTCCTTCTTTTCATCAGAGTAGACATATCCAGTTCCAGCAACCATTATAGAAAGTCCACCACAGATTTTTGCAAGGCTGAATTTCCAGGACCTGCCAAGTTCAGGATGGTATGAATGAATGAGTCCATAAGCATCTATCTCTGATCAAAACACACAGCAAAAATGTATGGGCTTTGAGGGTTGATTTGCAACAAGCTTGATTGTGCATCAAAAGCTGAAATTACACTTTGGAAGAATAATTTATACTGGAAACTTTATGCAAAAGGATTTCTATCAGGGAATGTACCTAGTTAGGTCTATCTGAAATTTCTTTGTTATAATTTGCCTCTTTCACATATGAATATGACAACACAATTCATATACAAAAGAGGTAGAATCACACTTTTGTCATTTGCTCTCCTTCAGCCCCCCCCATTGATGTGTGTTTTGTGTGTGTGTGTGTGTGTGTTTGTGTGTGTCTTTAACTCAGTCTTGACTCCCTCCCTCCTCAGTCTTGGACAAGTTCCTGCAGTTTTCTTGATAAGACTTCAAAGGTTTGTCCTTGCCTCCTTCGGAGAAACATGACCACATTCTGTCAGTGTTATTAGCGAGCTCTTAACTCTTCCTTAGTTTTGCAATAGTTGATTTGGTGATTTGATTTAATATCAATTAATAATTTTGGTTCCCTGCATTAGGATTAGTAATTTTAAAACTTTAGCATGAAGATTAGTCCATATTTTAAAGTCTGGGATCCCTACAGCTTCTGTTACATGCAGATGATGCAAGGCAGAAATGGCCACAAGACAGGAATGAAAAAGAATCCAAAGGGGAAAATGAAAGTGAAGAATCTGGCTGAGAAGCCACAAAGAGAAAATTCAAAGCATTCCAAACCCTTTAAGGCTGCAGCAACCTCCTGGTTGGAAGGAGGTGATTTCTCTTCCTCTGATGATGGGATTTCGGTAGGAGAGAGAGGGAGATAGATAGATAGATAGAGATAGAGGGGAGGATACTTTTAAAACCAGAAGGCATTTAAATGTAGATGTCAACTTGCTTTCTAAGAATTGCTATTTAACTCTTAAAGTGGTCATTTCCATAAGTTGCTTCAATCAGAAAATAGAGATCTTAAGCATATAATTAAACCTGTTTTGCTGTCAGCCACTAACTCAATTGCTTCAGAATGTATTCAAAATCCATACTCTGCAGAAGATTCCATGTATGGAAATGACCAGAGATAGACTAATCTTATAGCAATGCAGGACTTGCTCCAGATTGCAATTAATCCTCTTAACGGGGGCAGGTGGTCCAGTAGACAAGCAGTACTACAGTAGACAAGCAGTACTACATTCCCTCTCACAACTTCTTCTCCATAGAGCAGTAATCCTCAGCCTCAGCAACTTTAGAATGTGTGGACTCCCAACTCTCAGAATTCCCCAGTCATCATGCCACTGGGGAATTTTGGGAGTTGAAGTCGACACAACTTTAAGTTGCCCAGTTGAGAAGCACTGCCACAGAGCATATTCCAGTCAGTTTACAGAGACTTCTTGGCTTTCTAAACAGCAACAGCACTTAGACTTATATACCACTTTACAATGCTTTCCAGTACTCTCTGGGTGTTTTACAATGTCAGTATATTGCTCCCAACAATCTGGGTCCTCATTTTACCCATCTCGGAAAGATGGATGGCTGAGTCAACCTTGAGCCTGGTGAGATTTGAATTGCCAAATTGCAGGCAGCTGGCAGGCAGCAGAAGTAGCTTGCAGTACTGCACTCTAATCACTGCGCCACTGAGACTCTTAAATGGTATGGACTTGAAAGAATAATATTGACTTTTAGGCACTTCATACTCTTTCCATGATTTTTAAATTTAAAACTTAAAAGTTTTGTAAGGGGATTTCAAATCACGCCTATACTTTCACAATAGCAATGTACAGCCTCTGCTAACTTCTGGGAGGGAAGTCAAACCTGCGAGGGAGGATGGCATAAACCCCAGCATTCATAATCTCAGCCAGCAACTACCTACACAACAGAGTATTCCACCAAGTCCAAGGTCAGGACCAGATAAACACAAGAAGACATAACATCCTTGATTTAATTGAAGGGAAAGTGCAGACATCAGTCGACCCTATGGAGCATGGGGAGGAACTAGCTCAGTTGCTTGGCACTCTTTCTACCGAAGAAGAACAACAAACAATTATAAGCCAACTTGAGGCAGTGAAATCAATGTTTCAGTCAGTGGCTGCTGCATCTGAGTTGCTCAACACTTTATTGCCCTCCAGCTGTCCTCCTGTTGAAATGCTGAGAAGTTCATTCTCTGTGTGCCTAACACCCCAAGAAAACAAAAAAAGGAGATGCTGCATCTCCTTCAGACAAATAAAGGGAACACCAAGTTGGTTAACCTAACACAATCCTTCTATAAACTCCCAGATGACCATCCCGCAGGTAATAAAATAATCTCTTAAAACTGGACTGTAGAAAACAGACTAGTCGTATTATAGCCTCATTCCCACTGCCTCCCTCCTGTATGGATCCTGACTATATTTATTGAATGGCTCTTCCATCTAAAATTTGCTGTTCCTTCTTACACGTGAACTCTCTCCACAGTAGCCCCCAACATGGTCAACCCTCTGCCTCTGACCTCCAGTCTGGCCTTATTTGTTCTGCCCATGGAACTCCCCCAGATTCAGGATGCCATCCACTCTAATGGGCAACAGAAGGCCTGCTTTCTATCTTCTCCCTTAATCACCTATTTATTCAACCCAACTGTTGCTCCTACTAAACAATTAATAGAGGCAGCATCCCAGGAGAACCAGCAAATTGACAACTCACTCGGCTAACTTTTTCTCCATCCTCTCTTGGTACATAGATGGATAGGTTCCAAAGCAAGGAGACCCTATTCTGCATAATCCCTATTCTGAAAACAACCACGTTCACATGCAAAATTTCAGATAATTAGGAATCTAGTAAAACCCATTTAAAATGCCTGATTTGGGCGGCGGGGGGGGGGGGGGGGGTTCCTCAAAAGAGGTAGTTCTTACCAGATCAGTAGAATGGCTCCTTTGAAGAAGGGATAGCCCAATGATTTAATCCAGAGGAAGGAAGTGTATACTTTCAACCCTTTGTAATTTTGCAGCATTTTCAGATTCAACTGTCCAACAAGATAACAGCATACTTAATGTACAGTATATTAAGAGCCGCGGTGGTGCAGTGGTTAGAGTACAATACTGCAGGCTACTTCTGCTGACTGCCAGCTGTCTGCAGTTTGGCAGTTCAAATACCACTAGGCTCAAAGTTGACTCAGCTTTCCATCCTTCCGAGGTGGGTAAAATGGGGATCCAGATTGTTGGGGGCAAGATGCTGATTCTGTAAACCACTTAGAGAGAGCTGTAAAGTACTGTGAAGCAGTATATAAGTCTAAAGGCTATTGCTATTGCTATATCACAATCTCATAGTTAAGGTACAGCCTTGTGTGACAGCCTGATCAATAGAGGATGCTATTCTAAGAGTTGGCTTGAAAAATCTTGCCTTACTTCCAAAGCGGCATTTTTGCAATCCTATGCTACCTCTTGGAAGGCCAATGTACCAAATTCTACCCAAATTTTAAAGACGTTACAAAGGCAATGTCGGGCTGTGCTCTGAAAGGAAACAAAAACAAAATACCAAGATTTGAAGAAAAAAATGGGCACAGCTAATTGAAGCTACTAAGTCCTTCTCTATTCTGGCATACTGTAACAAATTGTTCCCAAAACAGCATTACACAATTGCACTGTAGCATCTCCTCAAAAGCTGAAGAACTTCTTGGATGAGAAGTGAAACATCTTCAAAGAAAAACCAGAAAGACCAGTTGCCTTTTGAAAAAGCCCCTTTGGGACATCTCCTCAATACATGGATACATCTCTTTCAAGTTCTTTATTGCGATCTGTATGCTAGCACCTATGTGTTGGATATACCTTTATCCTCACTACTGCAGTGACTCCAGTCACATGCAAGGAAGTTAAAAGTCTCACTAGCTAGCTTAAGCGTGGTAAAACGCCTGGGAGTAACCATAACTCCCCTGAGCTAATTAAGTCTAATCCAAATTGGTGGACCCCTGTTTAGCTTCTTCCTTTCATACATTAACCTACAGCTAAGATTCAAAGGACTGGAGGGGGTGGGAAGCTACAATTGTCCCCTTATATAAAAAAGGTGGTAGGAATGATCCAGCTAATTATAAGTCGATTACTTCAATGAATGTTATTATTTATTTTTATTTATTAATATTTTGATCTTTATTATTTTATAAGTAACTCAAGGCAGTAAGCACACATAACACTCCTTTTATCTGCTGCTTTCAGAGTTGGTATTCAGAAGGTTCTGACCAGTTCTGGAGAACCGGTACTGGAAATTTTGAGTAGTTCGGAGAACCGGCAAATGCCACCTCTGACTGGCCCCGCCCCATCTATTCTCTGCCTCCCGAGTCCCAGCTAATCGTCTGGGTCTTCTTTTGTTGCCCTGCACAGGAGAACGGAGCTGGAAAGCAGGTTAGTGGGGTGGGGAGGGAATGGGATTTTGCAGTAACCTTCTCCCAGGAGTGGGGTGGGAATGGAGATTTGACAGTATCCTTCCCCTGACATGCCCACCAAGTCACACCCACCAAGCCACACCCACCAAGCCAAGCCATGCCGACCAAGCCACGCTCACAGAATCGTTAGTAAAAAAATTTGAATCCCACCAGTGGCTGTTTTCCCCACAACAACAACAACCTGTGAGGTGAATTGGACTGAGAGAGAGTGACTGGCACCACATTACCCTGGCTTTTATGCCTAAGGCAGGACTAAAACTCGCAGTCTCCTGGTTTCTAGGCCAACATTTTAACCATTATACCAGATTGGCAAATTATACGTCAGGTGTTATTCACCAAACTCCAAACCTGATGAAGAGATGAGGGAATAACCTACCCTGAGCAAGCAGTGTTTCAACCACTATAGACCACTGCCTAGTGCTTCAATACATCTGGCAGACAAATATACAAACCACTCTGACCTGAATTTATATGCAGCCTTCACTGATTTCAAGGCAACTTTTGATAATATTTCAATGGTTAGACTATGGGATATTCTGAGCAGATCTCCATACACAAAAGACTCTTGCTCCTAATTCATATACTACCCAATAAAACTGGCCTTAGAATAAGTTGTTCAAGGAGGGAACAATTCTGACCTTATTCTTACTGTTAAGGGAGTAAAACAAGGATGTATTTTAGCACTGTTGACATATAAACCAACCTTCTGATCAAAACCCTTCTAATGTTTGATATCCGTGCTGCTGTAGCAGTGCAGTCCTTCTCCCCTTGTCTTATATAGACATGAAATGGGGATTAAGAACCTTGGCATGCTGCTGTAACAAGGAACAATTAGTAATCAATATAGAGTTTTAGGTTTTTTTTCCAACAAAAAGCAAAGGCACAAGTGGACAATTGATTTCCATGAATTAGAGTAAATCGAATGTTTTAAATACTTGGCATAGTATTTCAGGCCTCTAGGAAATTAACAGCCCAGGTAAATCATGCCACTTCTACAGCCCAAAACTGCATATTAGTAGTAACTAAATTTTATAGGCAATGTGGCAAACTACATTCCAGCAGCTATCAAATTATTTATGGTTATTATATGGGATGCAACTTACAAACCTGAGAGTTGTGAAACCATTCAATAAAATTTATTGGGACTTAGTTTGGTACCCCAAAATACCTTTCGAATGCAGTCTTGAGGCTTGAATAGCAACAGTATTTAGATTTATATACTGTTTCACAGTGCTTTACATTGTCTCTAAGTGTACAAAGTCAGCATATTGCCCTCAACCATCTGGGTCCTCGTTTTACCTACCTTAGAAGGATGAAAGGCTAAATCAACCTTGAGCCTGGCGAGATTTGAACTGCCAAACTACAGCCAGCCAGCAATCAGCAGAAGTAGCCTGCAATACAGCATTCTAACCACTGCTCCACCGTGCCTCATTAAATTGAAGTTAATGTGCCAAGTATTAAGGCCAGGATTCTAATCTCAGGAATGAGAATCAAGCTTGACCCTAAAGGTCTGCTATTTAAGGTCTTACCGGCATTGTATCTATGTAGCACTTTGATCTTGGCATATTTGATGAACAATTAAGCCAATTAACCCTTAAGAAAGTCAAATCAATGACAAAAGAGTTAGGAACATTGATTGCCCAAATGATGTCACCAGTGCTTCTAAAGTCTACCACACAACGTTAGACAGCTGCAAACCTTTTACTTCAGAGTATCTACCAGTATATGCTTAAGAGCCTCAGTGGCGCAGTGGTCAGAGTGCAGTACTGCAGGCTACTTCTGCTGACTGCAATTTGGCAGTTCAAATCTCACCAGGCTCCAGGTTGACTCAGCCTTCCAACTTTCCGAGGTTGGTAAAATAAGGACCCAGATTGTTGGGGGCAATATGCTGACTCTGTAAATCACTTAGAGAGGGCTGTAAAAGCACTGTGAAGCGGTATATAAGTCTAAGTGCTATTACTATTGCTATATAATCTAATGTTAAGCACAGACAGTTGGGCTGGCGGGATCTTTATTTACAAAGACTTTGTGCATCCAGGGAAGTAGAAAGTCTTGCTCATGTCCCCGTATGTTATGATGCCCCAAGATATTGTTTGATCTCTCAATCATCTCTAAATTTGAGAGACATATTGATACATTTCATATTCATTACTTTTTAAAGGATGCTACCTTTACATTCACATATTAAGGGTCCAAATAGCTTCATCACGTCATACAATTCTGCAAAACATTTACTTAGATATGTGGTTTTATTGTCTTGTAGTTTTCAAATAATGAACTGCTGGGTCAAATTATTTCTCTTTTCCTACTGTAAAAGCTGATCAAAGACCATAATAAAGAGATCTGTTTTACTGTACTTTGATGCCTTGGCTTTTACTACTATTAATAATAATAAATACTAAAGTTATTTTATACAACAATTAGAAATAATGTAAAGCTTATATCTTAAAGGTGAAGACAAGAAACATCAGAAGAGAAAGGTGAAAGGACTATTTCAGCTCACAAATATAGAGGCGTTAAGTTAGAATCTCATAGCTATTTGCATAAATAGTCCCTTGAAGGCTATTTCTCTCCAGAACTATTACCTTATTGATCTATTTATCCGATCATTTACACCTCTTCTCTCCTGCCAAGTTCTCAAGCACAGCAAATATATCTCAATCTTAATTTATCTCTTTATCTATTGGTACATTCCATAACATTTCTGATGGAAATGCTAAGTACACCTATCATTTCACTTACAATGAGAAAGCAACAGAGAGAAGCGTTGAGAAGAAGCCCCTGAAAAGTAGGTGGTTAGTTAACTCTCTGTCTATGGTTTCTTCTATCACATTAATAATTTTATTTTCTTCACTTTCTTGCTTTCTGCCTCTTATGCAGGCAAGCAGCCAAACGTGGTTAATGCAGGGGTGGGATTCAACTGGTGTTACTACCAGTTCGGTGATTATGTTTTGCGTGCACGTGTAAAAAAACCTTCAGCTGTGCCGCCCAGACAGCTGAAAAGCGCTGCGCGCGAGTGCGCTGTGTTTGAAAAGCCACTTTTTTCCTGCATTTTCAACCTCAGTTGTGCCACGCAAAGCAGCTGAGGTTGAAAAAGCAGGAAATAAAGGACAGATAAGAGTCTGGGTGGGCCAAACAGCAGCAAACACAGAAACCGGTTCTGTGTCTGCTGCTCTTCAGAGCTACCGGTTCTTTAGAACTGGGCAGAACCAGTAGCATCCCACCCCTGGATGATTTTCTATGATGTGCCACTTTATCCATGAATTTTAATTTTTTTTTTAATTTTCTGTGTTCTTCTCATATAGTATCATCTTCCTGTACTTAACCTGGGGTGGCTATGATGCATCCTTGGATAGAAAAAAAAAAGGCAGTTCCAATAACAGGTAGTCCTCAAACTTACTACAGTTCATTTAGTGATCATTCAAAGTTACAACAGCACTCAAAAAAGTGACACGACCATTTTTTACCCTTATGACCGTTGCAACATCCCCATGGTCACATGATCAACATTCAGATGCTCATCAGCTGACTCATATTTGTGACAGTGTTTTGCAGTGTTCAGGGGTCATGAGGTCATTTTTGAGGCCTTCTGTCAAGCAAAGTCAATGGGGGTAGCCAGATTCACTTAACAACCACATTACTAACTTAACAACTGCAGTGATTCACTTAACAACGGTGGCAAGGAAAGTTATAAAAGGGAGCAAAACCCACTTAACAAATGTCTCACTTAGCAACAGAAATTTTGGGCTCAATTGAGGTCATAAGTCGAGGACTTGTATGTTTCATAGCTTAGGGTGGATGAACAGTGGTTATACATAAAAAAATAATAAACACAATGTGCTTATTCAAAAATAATTCATGGTTCAGTGGAAACTCGGGTTGCGACTGTAATCCGTTCTAGGACTATGGTCACAACCCAATTTGGTGTGAGCAGAAGCACAACCAGCTGCACATTTTAAATTTTATATCTGGTATTGTATTGTTTTTAGTTGGGCTGTGCACTGCCCCGAGTCCCAATTTGGGAGAGGGGACGGTATATAAATTAAATAAAACTTAAAACTCAAAATATGTGCGGATGGACTGTCCATGCGCGGAAGGGGAAATCGCTGTGGCAAAGAAATCTGCCGCGGCCGGGTTTGTTCGCCACCTGATTTTTGAATCGTGATCCAATTCAAAAGTTGGGTGGATTTTTTGGTCGGAACCTGATTTGGTCGCGAAGAGGAGTGTTTGCAACCCGAAGCTTCACTTCTCTATCTATCTATTCCTGAGATTTGTGTTTTAACATTTGCTCCAGGCTATTTGCTCTTTTGTCCACTTCCCCCCCCCCCCAAAAAAAAGCTTATCTGAATAATTAAAGGGTGACAATTTTTACATGAAACATCCCTGCATTTTATTTTTTATTACAAAATTGTAGATTTGAAAATATTTAAAGCCAGATTTTAGCCTTGGCGATATAGGAATATTATGACAGGGAGAATTTTGTTCATGAATACATTTATTCAACATAGTTGTCTATGGAGATTCTCAGTCATCCAGATCATGGTTGTCCCAAAGGTGCTTTTTTCAAGAGGCAACTGGACATTCTGGTTTTTCATTGAAGATGTTTCACTTCTCATCCAAGATTTATTTTATTTTATATTTACATTTATACGCCGCCCTTCTCCGGAAACCCAGGGCAGCTTACAGTCTTTAGAGCACCATGCTAAGTGCTCGGCAATAGCCTTCATTCCATTGTAGATGCCTGCTTATTACTAGGGCTTTTTTTTGCCCATCCCCCAAGTGGCATTTTTACAAAGTCAGCTTATTGCCCCCAACAATCTTGGGTCCTCAATTTACCTACCCCGAGAGGATGGAAGGCTGAGTCAACCTTGAGCCTGGTGGGATTCGAACCTGCACTAATTGCAGGCAATTGAGCTAAGTGCTAGATGATTAACAGCCTGCACCACCAAGGCCCAAAGATGAGAAGTGAAAGTCCTCAAAGAAAAGAAGTCTTCAGAAAATCCAGTTGCCTCTTGAAAAAGCACTTTTAGGACCTTCAGCATTGCTGCAAGTCAAGACTGTTTTGTGATTGCACTTTATTTTTAAAAAGATACATTAGAACAGTGCCTCCCAATTTTTTGGGCACCAGGGACCAGTTCTGTGGAGAAAGGGTTTTTTGTAAACTGGAATGCAGGGCATGATTTTATGTGTTGTCTGCATCCCGCAGATGGGGGCTCTACTTTTTGTGTGGCCCAATTGTTGGCATGCCATGGCTCAGTGTTGGTCCCTGGTTCAGGGGGTTGGGAACCCCTGTATTAGAAAATAAAATCCTGCCTCTCCTTGTTTTGCTGATTATCTTTTCCTTGAGTTGGCTTTATGAATTTTCAAATGCAAACAAAATGTCAGGCAAATAATGATAGACATTCTTTTGAAGAATTAAGAAAAAAAAGATCAAAATCACTATTTTTATTTAAAAGATACCCTGAAGTTTCCTTTCTCCATATTTGCCATGGAGATTTCAACACTTATTGCAAAGTGAGCTAGAGCAGTATTTTTTTCAAACATGGCAGCTTTAAAATGGGTAGACTTCAACTCCCAGAATGCTGGCTGGGAATTTCTGGGAGCTGACGTCCACACCATTTAAAGATGTCACATTTGAAAAATAGTAGTCTAGAGTGCATCTTCCAAATTTGTTTTGTTCTTTCCAGAGCATTCCATTTTTTTCCACTGGAATTAAGCACACAAACAGCACATGTTGCAGCTCCTAACTGTGTCAAATGAATGTTAAATATGAAAATAAAAACAAATAAGTGCTCAAGATAGGAATATAGCTGGTTACCTCTGAATTGGCCAGTTGGTTCAGTTCCTTTTGTGAAAAGGGATATGTGAGTGGCTTTAGTGATTGGTTGTTCTCAGACAATGTGGAATTATATTGTTTGCGTATACTGAAACTTGGCCTGGCTTGTGTTAATTAAGTCAAATCAGTTGTTGATTCTGTCCAGCTTGGCAAGTCTCTAGTCACGACTATCACTTATGTATGTATTGTTGATTCTCTCTCCATGAAAATATTTTCTCTGGTTGCCAGTTAAATATAGGAAAAATTCCCCTCTCCCTCCCTCCCTTCCCATACACACACACACACATACACACACACACACGCACACAAAGGAAAGATAAAGGTTTACCTGTCCAAATGAGTGGTACTCATCTCTATTTCTTGACCGAGGGAGCCAAAGACATTTTCTGTGGTCAGCATGGCTATATGCCAAAGGCACACGGAATGCTGTTATCTTCCTATCAGAATGGTACCTATTTATCTACTTACATTTGCATGCTTTTGAACTGCTATGTAGGCAGGAGCTGGAGTAAGAATGGAAGCTCATTCCACTGCATGGCGCTTGGTTCTTGAATCTAGGCTGAGCATCACGCATGCATGTATACACAAATGTACACTACATCTCTAATATTTTTCAGTGCACATAAAATTACAGATGCATCCAAATATGTAACATTTGACAAAAATACAGCAGTCTAGTCAACATTGGCAATGCAATCCTCAGTATATCTAGGATACTCCTATTGAATTTCATAGAAACACTAAAATGACCACAGTGGAAGATCAGGTCCTTGTGCATGGCAAAAAAGAAAGAAAAAAGAAAAAGGCACTCATTCATTCATTTGTATATTTATGAAAAGGCAATGTTCTCAACTGAAATTTCCAGCACAGCTTGCATAACAATAAAAGGCAGAAATAAAAGCAAACACTGAAAATGGAATAGGAAAGAGTAGGAAAAAAATCCAATGAATATATATTGCTGCAGGGAAGCTTGTTTGTGTCATGCTTAGACAAGGAAGACATACTGAAACAAGCTAATTCTGAAATTTGTCTTGTGATTTTCTTCTGCAAAAAAACTTTTAATTTTATTTTTTCTACACTTAAGAACAACTGAACTTTCCTTGGAAGTTTTGCTAAATATTTTTATACTTAGAGAAGGTATTGCTGTTGGTTTCCTTCCTTCCTTCCTTCCTTCCTTCCTTCCTTCCTTCCTTCCTTCCTTCCTTCCTTCCTTCCTTTTCTCTCTCTCCCTCCCCTTCTTTCTTTCTTTCTTTCTTTCTTTCTTTCTTTCTTTCTTTCTTTCTTTCTTTCTTTCTTTCTTTCTTTCTTTCTTTCTTTCTTTCTTTCTTTCTTTCTTTCGTTGCACTTTATTGCTTTGAAGCTTCCCTAGCTGCCTATTCTTCTGAAACTGAAAGATGCTATAACAGAAATTATATCACAGATCTTCTTTTGAGACTGAATTGAACTATGGGTATCCAGAGAGGCTGCAGAATGCGGGATAAATTATGGGGGTATTATGATACTAATTATTAATTATGATATTATGCAATGGTGGTATTCAGCAGGTTCTAACCAGTTCTGGAGAACCGGTAGCGGAAATTTTGAGTAGTTCAGAGAACCGGCAAATACCACCTCTGACTGGAGATTTTACAGTATCCTTCCCTTGCCACACCCACCAAGCCACACCCACAGAACCAGTAGTAAAAAAATTTGAATCCCACCACTGATTTTATGGTAATTATTATATGAAGTAAGATGCTTTTAGGATATTATAATGATTAAGAAAACTGGCTGAGTGACTTTGAGCCAATAATCAGAAGACCGTGAGTTCTAGTTACGCCTTAGGTATGAAAGCCAGCTTGGTGACTTTGGGTCAATCACCAGAAGACTGAGTTCTAGTCCTGTCTTAGGCATGAAAAAGCCAGGTGGGTGACTTTGGCCCAGTCACTATTTCTCAGCCCAACTCACCTCACAGGATTGTTATGGAGAACATAGGAGGAGGAAGGAATATTAGGCATAGTTGTTTTGTCTGAAGTTAATCTGAAGATAGGATAAAAAATTTAAATACAATAAAAAAATGGAGGTACAGTGAAAGACAAAGTTCATGTACCTTTTGTCCAGTTGCATCTATATAAACCTAAGATTAGTCCACTGTTGAAAATTTCACCAAAGAGCCATTTTCCTCTGAAGGCCATTCCCAAATCAAAATCTCTTTTCATCCAGTGGGCTCCTTCAAGCTGTGTTTCCCACCCATGGATTGAAAAGAGATTTCCTGTATCCTAAATCAACTTCTCTGAAAACTCCCAGTACTGATATATATGCAATTGCTTCTTCCTCATCTCAAGCTAAGCTCAAGGCATGTTATGTTCTAGATTAGCAGTTGTGCTATGACACTGAATTGCATTACAGGAAATTCAACACAGTATCCTAAATTTTATAAACCAGTTTATTTTTGCATGTTCTAAAGCTCTTCATCAGACTGGTTATTCAGCAAAAGGAGGCAAAGAGAAAGCAGGGCATGTAGCATATGATTTGTTCAGATCCTAGCTCCATTTCTTTCATGTATGTAGATATATAAATGCAGTCCTAACTATATGGCTTGGCTAGGTGCTCAGCAGACTTCAGATTTGGAGGCTGAAGAAGTAAATAATGGTAGTCCAACCCTTTGTTCAGTGCAAAAATCTAAATTAGAGAATCCATGATAGATATAAGATCACTGTTTGAACTTAACCATTGTAATCATTACAAGTATAGACAGGGAAGGAAAAAAGCTGAACCTTCATAGTTCCGGCTTGCTTAAAACACTGGAACTAACCCACTTCTGAAAGTCTGTAGAGATCCTCAGTCAACTAAACTGAGAATCTCTACAGACTTTTAGCTATCCAATTTGGGATGAACACCCTTTCAATGGTGTGGGAGTAGGAATAGATTTCCAGAGGAAAAAAATTGCAGACTACAGGAACCAGGAGCACCACTCAGTGACCATGAGGACACAGATAAACCTCCAAGTGCTTCAACAACCCTCTAAAAGGATGCAAATGATCAGCTGTCTGCAAGGAACATAAATCCTTCCACTCCTCACTATCCTGTCAGAGCTGAAGAAGCTTCTTGGATGAGAAGTGAAATGCCTTCAAAGAAAGTCCAGTTGCCTCCTGAAAAAGCACCTTTGGGATAACCCACTTCTAAAGCACATTGTTCACTTCTGATTCTATTTGTTTATAACACAATGCACAAACCAGGGCTGTAGGGATCAAACTTACTGATTTACCTATATTTAAGAACTTCTTCAGATTCTTAAAAACACAATCTAGCATTTCAGTTATAAATTCAAGTGTGACTAATACCTCCTCCCATTACAATTACAGCCAACTGAAAATGTTATGAACACAACCATTGACAGGGTCATGTGGCAGGTTAAGTTGCTGTTCCATGCTATATATATTCCTAATATAAACTTCCCCAGCTATGACCAAATGAGATAATGTCTAACCCAGACACCTGCAATTTTCAGATCTTTCCTCTAAGGAAAAATAACTATTTGAAACCCTCAATAAATATTATTCCTAAAATCTTATGTTTGGAAATAAATATAGTCAGAATGGTTCAAAACCTGGAAGTTTATAGTTGCAATCAATTTTTAACTATGATCTGGTCCCATTGCTTTAAGCAGTCAGTGGCCATAATCCAAAGAACTGACCCTTTTAACTCTGTTGGCATGCCACTTCTAATATTGCTGGTGCTTCAGTTTCTGTGCTTTCCCCAAACAAGGTTCCCAAATACATATATTAGTTTACACTGGTACATAAAAAGCAATTGTAGTTATCTTTGGTCCACAGAGGGGAAAATCCAACCTTATAGCCAAGCAATAATTTTAATAGAATCAACCAAAACAGCACAAGAAAGGACATATTTTTCAGTTCAAGATGTTGGGAAAAATAAAGGGTTGAAGAGGAAATAAGAAAATGCAAACATTTTATCAGCTTGGACTCTCCTTGGTGTTCTGATAACATTTGCTGTTCTGCAGTTATATTTGAGTAAAGGGCAAAAAAAGAAAACCCTTCCATATATTTACTTTGGTATTCCATCAAAACAGATTCCACTGTGATTCTTTTGTTCACCAAATTGTTGAATCCTGGAAGTGATCAAGTCCAGCTCTCTGCTGAGTACAGGATCCACTAAGTCAGGGGTCTTCAAAGTTGACAGCTTTAAGGCATATGGATTTCAACTCCGAGAATTCCTTCTTCAATCACATTAGCTCAGGAATTCTGGGAGTTGAAGTCCACAAATCTTAAACTTGCCAAGTTTGAAGACCCTTTGAAGACATCTCTGACTGATTATCCTGTCACCTCTCTTTGAAGATTTTTAGCAAAGGAAAACTTGCCATGTGATGAGGCAGCCTGTTCCACAGTCAAACTATTCTCCAAAGCACCTGAGAGCAGGATAAGAAGCAATGGGTTGAAATTAATCAGGGAGAGAAGCAACCTAGAACTAAAGAGAAATTTCCTGACAGTTAGAACAATTAATCAATGGGAGTTGTGGGTGCTCCAACACTGGAAGGTTTTAAGAAGAGATTGGATAACCATTTGTCTGAAATGGTGTAGGGTTTCCTGCCTGAACAAGGGTTGGACTAGAAGATCTCCAAGATCCCTTCCAACTCTGTTACTCTATTGTCTATCTGAAATTATTAGTCAAACTTATTATCTGAACCTGTTTCCATTAATTTAAATCCTGCTCCCTTTTTTGTGTGAAACTATTTAGAGGCCCTTAGGACTGCTATCATCTCTTCCATAGAGTAAACATATGCAGATAGAGTAACTATTCCTTATAGGACTTGGTTTCAGTTATCTCACCATCTTGGTAGGTTCCTCTGAATTTGTTCCTTCTTATTCCACCTTTGAACTGGGCATTGTACTCTAAATGGAACTCTTATACATTACATACATGGTACCGATAACTTATTCAGCACAACAATATGTGCTGAACATTATAATCAATTTGTTTAATGAAGATTGCATCTTTGGTACCAGATCTGGCATCAAGATGAAGGAACAGCGATGGTTGCAGGAGAACTAGAAGATTGTCCCTTTCAGTGACAGTGAAAATATTTAAGAAATAGATGACTTCTATGGCTTACGATCGACTGATAATAGTAAAGAAATCAGCAATCAAGAAAGATGCCACAGATTAGTTTTTGGTAAAGTACCAATTAAGGCTTTGAAAAATACATTCAGATGTCATTCTGTGTCTATGCCTACAAAGTTCAAAATTGTGCAGGCAGTGGTTTTCCCTGTGACACTCTATAGAAGTGAAAGTTGAAGCTGGGAGTGAAAGAAGAAGAATAGAAGCAGTATTGACACTTTTGAACTTTGCTGTTAGAGAAGACTCCTGAGAATACTATGAATAATCAAGGAAATGGATCATGGAACAAATCAATCCAGAGTTTTCACTTGAGACACAAATAACCAGGCTCAAATTATCCTATTTCAGACACATTATGCTAAGATTTAAATCTCCTGAGAAGGGTCTAATGCTGGAAAAGGCAGAAGGAAAGAGGAAAAAAGGACAACTGACAGCAGAGTGGATTGACTCAACTATATTTATGATGGAACCCTGAAAGACCAGACTGAGAAGAGATCATTGTGGAGAAAGTCCATCTTTGTGTGGTTACTAAAAGTCAACATCAATTTGATGATACATCCATCATCACTATCATCACATATGCTGTATGTTTACAGGGTGCATGTCTGTGTATGCATACACACACACACACACACACACACACACAACTTACACCATGTATATACATAAATATGTGAGAGCTGTTATGATATGCACAGAATAACCCTTGAGTAACAAGTTTATGCACATGGAAATGTTTATGAGAGTAGTTATTCAGCCACACACTGATACACTAAATTGAGTTAAAGTTTACTTTAAGAAATAGCACAGTCCAATAAACAGTCCAGGTCATATACATTTAACAGTCCAAATAATATCCAACTACAAAGTCTTCTTACCAGTTGCCTCTGTCATTTACAGTAAATAAAGATATCAAAGTATAAGTCCAACAGAGAACCCTAGATAGCAACAGAATGTCAGAGATACAGAATGTCAGAGAGAGCAAGCTATGATCTCTAGCTCCCTCTTATGGCAATTCGCAATACAATCAACCAATCGGAATATAGCACAAATCAATACAGTGATTTTGTCTTAAAGCTACAAACACACATTATTGGTTTATATATTGCCAACCCAACTAATTGATTTACAGATTCCTTACAAGAGCCGATTGGGTGCAGTGGTTAAGGCAGCAGACTAGAAGCAAGGAAACCATGAGTTTTTAAATTGAATTGAATTAACTTTCCCCTCTTACCCCTATAGGGGGGGGGGGGTATGTGTCTTCTCAACCTCATGTCTTCTACTAAAGAGTATATATATCCTTAGTATATTGTTGTGGCCCTGACTCCCGAGCCTGCGCTGTCAGAGGAAGAGGACCTGGAAGATGAGGGGGAGGAACTGGCAATGCCTTCCTCCCCAGGACCTTCCTCCCTGGCAATGCCTTCTTCCCTAGGATCTTCCTCCCTGCTAATGCCTTCTTCCCCAGAACCTTCCTCCCTGCCAATGCCTTCCTCCCTAGGACCTTCCTCCCTGCCAATGCCTTCCTCCCTGGTAATGCCTCAGGTTCCATCAGACAACCAAGAGGAACAGCCTGAGATGAATCAGGAGGAAGGCATGTCAGAGCAGCCCCTGACAGGGAGTGAAGAGGAGGAGTCTTGGCTCGACCTCAGGCAGCATCGTAGGGAGAAACATGAGCAGCAATGTAGGAGGTGTGGGAGGGTCAGAGAATGAGCTGAGTCACTGAGCCACACCCCACAGGGGATAAAAGTGGGTGTGCTTTCTCTTTAAACTTTGTACGGGACAAAGTTTAACTTACTTCAGACTTTATTCGTGACTATCTTGGAAGGATGTTTGTTTTGTGGACTGCCTTGTGCTTTGTGAAGTAAAAGACCCATTTCCCTCTGTGTGAGTAAGACTTCGATTTACAATTGCTGCCAGCTCGGACTTGGCAGGCAGGACGTAGTGGGATGCCAAGACTGTTATCAGTTACAGAGGATTTGCTCTGTGAAGTTCAAGCCAGTGTGCCTGTCTGTGTTTGTGTGTGTGTATAATTTCTTACCTTTTGGGGGAAAGGGAAGGCGAGACAGAACAGTATATTATGTCTTCTAATGAAGTATATATGTATATAGCTCAGTGGTGGGATTCAAATTTTTTTACTACGGGTTCTGTGGACATGGCTTGGTGGGTGTGGCTTGGTGGGCATGGCAGGGGAAGGATATTGCAAACTCTCCATTCCCACCACACTCCTGGGGGAAGGTTACTGCAAAATCCCATTCCCTCCCAACCTCACTAACCTGCTTTCCAGCTCTGTTCTCCCGTGCAGGGCAACAAAAGAAGACCCAGCCAATCAGCAGAGAATAGATAAGGCAGAGAATAGATGGGGGTGGGACCAGTCAGAGGTGGTATTTGCCGGTTCTCTGAATTACTCAAAATTTCTGCTACCGGTTCTCCAGAACTGGTCAGAACCTGCTGAATACCACCTCTGATATAGCTCCATTAATGTTTGTGTGTGGGTATATCATGCTGTTCTACAGTGGAGGTCAATATATATCTGTATGGGGAAGGATACTAAATCTATATTTAAGTGTACTATTCCAGCAACACCTTTATTATTAATTGGTGTTTTGTTTAAAAGTTACTGTGCAAATATGTTAATAATTAGACATTATTTTTATTGTATTATTATGGTTGGTTGCACAGTCAGCCACATGTTTAGACAGAAATTGGCTTTTTTTAATCCACCTACTATTATAGCTTTTTATTCTTATTATTATAGCCTATCATCATCATCATCATTATTCAGAAACAGGAGCAAGTGATTAACCAGAGAAGAAGTCCAAAATATATTATTTTAACAAGAAGTATATCCTCCAGATATTTTGTGAACTCCAGCCTTGCTCTCTAAACAAGAATATATCTGTAATGCAAAAGGCTAGTGGGCTCCATGACCAAATGGTTTTGTTTGCAGCTGAAGGATTCATGGCTTAAATATGAAACAGAATTTAAACACATTTTAGAAAAATTCTCCTGATGATTCAAACTAACATTTGGTTCATAACTGCACCCTATTTATTAAACACAATGGTATAAAGTAAAATTGAATATATGATTAATCAGAATTTAATTCTATTATGATCCATAGTATTTACAATGTTATAATAATCAATATAGTAGATTAGCGATTAGGAGTGCTCATATGTAACAATAATCCACTAAATCAAGCCATTGTGCCTTCATGCATTAGTGGACTTAGTGATAGAAATGAAATGCTGAATGAGATGGACCTTCTTATAATCCCATGACTGATGCCCCATCCACTTGTAACACTCAATAAATCTGATGTATTATCAATAAACACTGTCACATACTGACAGCTAGGATATTCCAGCTATCTAAACTGATTGCTGCTTCATGTGAGTTGTAAGACCCTCTCAAATCCAGAGAACTGTTTCAGCCATGTAATCTGCCTGACAAACTCTCTAATTATTGAACAGATTAAAAACATCATAAATCATTTCAAACAATGTCACCAATGAACAATGACCATTCTAAACATTAATCAAATATTTAAGCAATGCCTCCCAGTTGTCAAATATGCATAGGACCCACTAGGTACTATAGATTAGTTGAAGGAGGCTCTCTGCATGCTTTCAAAGAATGCGTATTGGTTTGAAACACCTATTATTTTGAGCAGAACTTAGTTTCACATGGATAGACATGGCGTATTGCAGAGAAATCTTTGCAACTTGAAAGAGAGAAAGCTCCACATACAACCTCTGGTGCAACCAAAGTTCTGTTGATTCATTAGCTGTGGTCACATAATATACTGAACCAGGTTAAAGATCTAACAATGTTACATGCCCACAATGGTTATGGCCCATGTTGGGATGGAAACACAATCTTCCTAATTTTGTTTTCTGCTACATTTTTTTCATCCCCAGTTCTCCTAGTAGGAATAGAATAGGATTGATTCCAATAAGAGAGAATTAACCTGTAGATGTGGCAGAGCTTTAGTTCATTATGGGGAGTGTATTACAGCGACAAAAAGGTGTACAATAGATCTTCAAGATGAGCTATATTTGATGATTATGTGGATATAGTAAAAAAGGCAAAGAAGAGCAACTAAAATGATTAAAGGCACGGAGACTAAAACATATGATGAATGGTTGCAGGAATTGGATATGGCTAGTCTGGAGAAAAGAAGGGCTAGGGGTAACATGACAGCAGTATTCCAGTAATTGAGGGCTGCCACAAAGAACAGGGTGTCAACTTACGGTATTTTCCAAAGCACCAGAATGCAAAACAAGAAACAATGGATGGAAACTAATCAAGGAGAGAAGCAACCTGGAATTAAGGAGAAATTTCCTAACAGTGAGAACAATTAACCAATGGAACAGCTTGCCTTAGGAAATTGTAGGTGCTTCATCACTGGAGGTTTTTAAGAAAAGAACTGGGCAGTGAAATGTCATAGGCTCTCCTGCTTGACCAGGGGGTTGGATTAGAAGACCTCCAAGGTCACTTCTAGCTCTATTCTGATTGGCTGATTGATAGAAATGTATTTTTCTTTGAAACAGTGTAGAAAAAGTTTGCCACTGCCAGCTTCACAGACTCTTCTCTGACTTCCTAGTCAAGCCTAGCCAAGTTCAAATTTCTTGATAGTCATGCATTCAAGTTCTAACCAGTTGCAATTCTGTTCAGCTTTGCAGGATCAGCCAAAGTTATCCAAGTGTTATCATCTGCTGAGATTAACTCTTGGTGATTTCATGGGCATGTGTGTGTAGTCTTCTTGACATTGATATAGAATTGGTTTCCACTGCCTTTTTCCTGCTTTTTAATTCCTACAGGCATGGAATTTCCTAATTGACTCCATCTAATAATTAACCAGGTCAGATCCTGCTTAAATTATTTTTCAGAATCAGCCAAAGTTAGCTAGATGCTTCCACATGTTCTATGCAATCTTGCTAGTCTATGATCTCTGCTAACACACTGTGCTGTTACTTATCATAAGCAAAACATAACAGATGGAAAAGGGAAAATAGTGGAGATTTTCTGCAGATCCTGAGGGACACTCCTGGCAACAGGCAATCACTCCTTTTGGATTGAAAAATGACAGGTTTTAAATATACTTTCAAAATATACTTAAAGCTAGAACTTTAATGCAAGAAATTGAGCAGGACAAAAAATATTGTTAACATTGGCATTTTTGACCCCAATGCATGTATGCATTTAATTTGGTATTTGATAAAATAAATTTGTTCTTTCCAAGATGTTTTAAAATATGATTTAAAAATATTAAGATCAGAAGTGGACAACTGGTAACTGACAACACAATATGATTGCCTTTCTGAAATACAGAATAGATGGATATTGTAACATACCCATTAACATAAGCATAAGAGAAAAATAAAGACTTTCTAATGGCTTAATGAACAGGTTCATGTTATGTGCGTCACAACAATACAGAAGTGGCTTTTCTTTTCAATTGTTTGTCCTAGTTTAGCCTACAGCCCTGGGATTTCCTGGTCTCCCATCCAAGTACTAATTATATCTGACTCTGCTTGGCTTTTTTCAAAATATGTCAGGATCAGCAATATGCTGCCACCATTGTAGACACCCAGCCCTCACTGCATAAGCAAGGTGCCACCCTAAACATACTCCCCAATTATTTATGGCATTTGTTCTAGTGGTTGGATTCACATAATTTAACAACCGGTTCTCTGCCCTAATACTTTCTTCCAATAGCCAGTTCACCAAACTGCTCAGAAAGTTAACAACTGGTTCTCCTGAAGTGGTGTGAACTGGCTGAATCCTACCACTGATTTGTTCCCATGTTTCCCAAACGGCGCTATAGAACATTGCACACCAGAACAACTAGACAAAGAACATTTTTTTTCCTGAAAGCCATCACTCTGCTAAACAAATAATTCCCTCAATACTGTCAAACTATTTACGAAGTCTGCACTACTATTACTGTTAAACTTCTCATCACTCCTTATTGCCCATCCCCTCCCACTTGAGACTGTATGACTGTAACTTTGTCACTTGTATCCTTTCGATTTAGTATGATTTCCTAGTATGATTTGATTGTTTATTGTACCCTATGACTATCATTAAGTGTTGTACCTTATGATTCTTGACCCTTGACAAATGTATCTTTTCTTTTATGTATACTGAGAGCATTTGCAACCAAGACACATTCCTTGTCCAATCACACTTGTCCAATAAAAAAGAAAGAACAGTTGCCTAGTCCCATTGCTGGTCTTTATTAAACAACACACTTGTTTTTTTTTTCTGGCAGCAACCTGCGAAAAGGTTCCACGTAATAGAACTTGCAGGAAGAGAATCATGTTAGTAGCGTTATGTGGCAAAAAGTACCAGAAGTCTGGTAGCACCTTTTCCAACAAAAACAACAACAAAAATTATTAGCAGGCATAAGTTTTCATCTTATATTGCAGCTTGCATTATCAGATGCATGCAACAGCTAGACTTATGCAGGAATTAAAGCAAGGTGAGATGAGATAGGGGAAAACATTGTTGGTGCCAGTCTGCCAAGAACCATGGGGGAAAGCTGGAAAGGAGGCCAAGGGCCTGGGGAAAGTGAAACTGACCTGTGAAACTGACCTGTGCAATGGTTTCTTTGTGAGAACTGACAAAGTTCTCAAGGTCATTGCCCTGGGACACAAATGCCAACATGTAGAGTGACTGTTTCCAAAACATCTTGTTTAAACGTGATTGGACAATGAGAGATAAACAATGGAAAGGGACCAAGGGAAGAAAGTTAACTGGCGAAAATCTGGCACAAACTCTCAGTTCTGGTTTTACAGTATTGCAAATCATTTGACTTCTGGTAAATGCACCTTTCTCAACAAATGGAGTTAAGGATTGTTTTTATTTAGAAGCCCAAGTTGAGGCAGGTCAAACAGGAGGGGAAAGAAAGAAAAAGAATTGCTTATACAGATGCAGGTTACATATAGGACAGGGTACATGTTCCCTATCAATTAAGAACTGTGATGTGTTAAAAACCTATGGCATTTGTTGAGGCCTTCTGAGATTGCCTAAAACCGTTTGATATATATATGAGTTCAACAACTTTTCACTCAGTGGTACTGTTCTACTTTTCTATAACAGTCACTTTGCTATGAAGGTTGAAATGTTTGGATATTACTTTGTCCTTGCTTTGAAGTCTGATGTCAAATTTCTGTCCATTAATTCTTTAGTTTGTCCCATTTTGTCCCATGGAAAATCCAGAAGGGCATTGCTGGTAGATGATGGCATATATCACATTGGAAGAGCAGCATGTACAAATGCCTCTCATTTTATTTGTGTACTTGTTAAAGCCTGGGATGATATATTGGTATAGATTGTGTGTGTGTGTGTGTGTGTGTATGTGTATGTGCAAATAGACATCTTGGTTTGTGGCTGGCTCTGGTGTTTCCATGTTGGCATCATGTTTCCATCATGTTTCCATTCATCCATCATGGATGGATGGAAACTAATCGAAGAGAGACACAACCTGGAATTAAGCAGAGACTTCCTTACAGTAAGAACAATTAACCAGTGGAACAACTTGCCTCCAGAAGTTGTGAGTGCTCCATCATTGGGGGTTTTTAAGAAGAGAATGGACAGCCATTAGTCTGAAATGGTATAGGGTCTCCTGCTTGAACAGGGGGTTGGGCTAGAAGACCTCCAAGATCCCTTCCAGCTCTATTCTACTCTAAAAATAATCCTTTTGTTTCTTATTGCTTTATAAGAATCTGTTTCAGGTACAGTGGTTGTATGTATGCAGGTATGGCTCTGAGAAAGTGCAGTGCCATTGCCTAATATAGGCTATAACTTATTAATAATGTCTTTGAATGGCTTGAGCTATGACCTGTGGGCAACAACCATAGTGTTCTGTTGTTCTGCTTCTGTGGGCCTGTCTTTTAATAAGTGCTGCCTGGGATTTGATCTGGCTATATTGATTTGTCTATTGATCCTGTTGGGTGGGTAGTTCTCTCTCTTGTGTGCCTATAAGAAAGAGACAGTTTTCCCAGTTTTCTTTCTTATAAATTCATATAAGACTGTATCCTGTAGATATGGCTTCATCAACAGGTCCTTCCCTACTAATCTCTAGCATAAATGTTCCCAATAGAGATTTAACTGTTCCTTATTAAAAATAATCCTTTGTCCCTCTCTCCTTCCTTCCTCACCTTCCCTCTTCCCTATTCTTTGTTTTTTCATTCCATGTTGTAAAACCATCTTGTAAGTCTTCTTCTCTCTTCTGGTGATAACGGAAGGTCCTTGAGACTCTGAAAAGATAATGATAATATTAGTCTTAGATGGATTACAGGTCTTCTAGCACATAACACAACTTTTTCTAGAAGAAATCTCATAAAAGTCCTCCTGTAAATCTGTTAATATATACCTCAATGAACATGCTTGAGGGTCAAATCCTATTTGATTTCAGTTGAAGTATCAGATTACCCTTGGGCTATTCACAAGCAGTGCTTTAACAGCAAATGAAGAGGGTTGAGATTTCTGCTCTCAGTGAGCCTTGCTTCAAATCTTTAACATAGATAAGCAAGCATTTTTTGTTAAGATTTCACCAGTATTTGAATTCTCTCTCTCTCTCTCTCTCTCTTTCTCTCTCTCATCTAGCTAGCTATCATCTATCTATCTATCTATCTATCTATCTATCTATCTATCTATCTATCTATCTATCTATCTATCTATCCATCCATCCATCCATCCATCCATCCATCCATCCATCCATCCATCCATCTATCATCTATCTATTTATCATCCATCCATCTATCTATCTACCTATCTATCCACATACATACACATATAATTTGATATATATATGCAGGTCTTGGTGTGTTCGGGTCTTTTCCCGTGTAAGATTGAGACCTGAATACACCAAGATCTGCATACTTGTACCCGTGAAAATCTATGAAACATATGTGTGTGTGTGTGTGTGTGTGTGTGTGTGTGTGTGTGTGTGTGTGTTAGGCTTTTGAGCTGATAAATAATTAAACAAGGGAGACTAGGATAGATCTATTTTGAGTACTTAGCTCTCGTCAGCTAGCCATACCCTTACTGGGATTCGAACCAGGGAAGTATTACATGTGAAGCAGTTGTAATTGCCATTAGGCCACTGGTTCTCATCCAGATCAGCAATACAGGGGAATGAGTATATATACTTGTGTTACAACACCCTGGTAAGCCCTAATCAAGGGAGGAAGCATACTGCTTTCCTTTTCCGTCTTTCGGCTCATCACCAGAGACCATCCAGACAGAAAGCTATCTGTTTCATTGTCTTTTGAATCCCAGTAAGAGTATGGCTAGCTGACGAGAGCTAAGTAGCTCGAAATAGATCTATCCTAGTCTCCCTTGTTTAATTATTTATCAGCTCAAAAACCTAACACACATATAAACAAGTATATATACTCATTCCCCTGTATCGCTGATCTGGATGAGAACCTGTGGCCTAATGGCAATTACAACTGCCTCACATGTAATACTTCCCAGGTTCGAATCCCAGTAAGGGTATGGCTAGCTGACGAGAGCTAAGTAGCTTGAAATAGATCTATACTAGTCTCCCTTATTTCATTATTTATCAGCTCAAAAACCTAACACACACATGCACACACGCACACGCACACACACATACACACACATATATAATACATACATATCCATATTACACATACACATTCATACACACACAAAGGAGCAAATAACATTTTTAAAAATAAAAAAATAACATTTGCATCTATCCTTATTAACTGAGGCATGAGTCATGACAGAAAGTTTCTAATGCAATAGAGGAAGGAAAAAAGACCAGAAAACGAAAACTATAAGAAAAGACGTAGACAAGTGACTCAGTAGAACTTTAAAATGGATATGGATTTATCTCTTAGGCCCCATAGATTAATTGTTACAGGCATATGAAGGGAAGTTGTCAAAAACTATCAAATGATATTTGACTATGGCAAAAGGACTGGATCGAGAAAATTAAATGCTGTTACAGTACATGCTTGACTGGAAGGAAAATAATAGGAGTAATGCAAAGAGGAAAAATATATGTTTAAGTATTTGTTTAGCTCCAAAGGTATTCTTGAAGTCAAGTTTCTTTTTACTCCTGGTGCATTTATGGACATGTTCATGTAGGGGGGTGGGCACTTTTTTGTAGCAGCAGTAGAGAAGTTGTTTGCCATTGCTTTGTTCCAGGATGTTCATTTGACTTCCTCATCTAGTGAAATTGATAAATTGATTATGTATCATTTGCAAGTCTTAGTGGCCTCATAGATAGATTAGTTAGATTTTCTCTGTGATGATCTGTTCCCAACCTAGTCTTTCAGATCTTCCAAGTGATGGTGGATTCATCACTTCGCTAACTGATTCCATTCACCTTAATGATGGCCATCCTTTCCCCGCTCCCTTTCACCTTTTAAAGCAGAGATCTCCAAACTTGGCAACTTTAAGACTTGTGGACTTCAGCTCCCAGAATTCTCCAGCCAGCATAGATCCCTGATTTCCTGCACTTGACAAAGATTTATAAACTACCAAAACATCAAAAGAAACTACCCAACACCAGCATAGGAAGGCACTCAATTAAGCAGGTCTTATGTTTTAAATAGTTGAGACTGATCTTTCACATCTCCTGCAGCAGGATGGCTCACTCCTAATTTTCAAATGTTATCAGCCTTGCAGGTAAGCCAGAGAGGAATTACAACCAGTTCAAATAATTCTACTTAATTGCAAAACAACATAAACAGAATCTTGAAAGTCTGGCAATACAGTTTTCCCCCCATCCCCCCATCCACATTCCATCTCATTTACCTCCTAACAAACTAGGGAGGGTCTCTTCTGAGCCTCTTGCTCCATTCACTATCCAGTATGGGTATGATCCAGTATGAGATGATTCCCTTGGCAATATCTTTTTGGCCCAATTTTTTCCACATTCCATTCCACATGCTGGTGGAGAAAGAGATAGACAGATAGATATGATAGATGATAAATAGAAGATGGATGGATGGATAGATAGATAGATAGATAGATAGATAGATAGATAGATAGATAGATAGATAGATCCATCCATCCATCCATCCATCCATCCATACATACATACATACATACATACATACATACATACATATGGATAGAAGATGGATGGATGGATGGATGGATGGATGGATGGATGGATGGATAGATAGATATGGATAGATGGATAGATAGATAGATAGATAGATAGATAGATAGATAGATAGATAGATAGATACAGTAGAGATGGGTAGATAGATAGATGATACATAGATACAGTAGAGATAGATATATAGATAGATATATAGATATAAGAATATAAGATATAAAACATAAGAAAACAGATAGATAGATAGATAGATAGATAGATAGATAGATAGATAGATAGATAGATGATACATAGATACGGTAGATATATATAGGTAGGTAGATAGATGAGAGATGGATGATATGTAATAAAAGATAGAAGGACAGAGAGATACATGTTGTTAAATTATGTGAAGCATAGATTGGTACAGATTTTTATGGTGCTTGACTTGAGCTTTTTCCTAACTTTTTCTCTTTCTAAAGGGACAAAGTCCAATTTCTAAAGGCAACTTTCAAGGTTCCCTTTTGGGTTAAAAATCCTGGTCTGCATCTCAAAGCACATGTGAAGAAAGTGGAGGCTAGACTGTGGATTTCTATATTTAGCTATCGATTGAGCTAATCTGTCTTCCCAATGGGCTCGTTCCTCTAATGTGGAAGGTGGATTTCAATCTATATGGAACTGATAGCTGATAGCAAAATTAGCGTTGCTGTGCTTCTCTCTTATTTACACTCCCTCGGACTATACATAGGATAGATCTTCTTTTAAACAGTGAATGATGGACCTTCAACCCACATAGGACTTCTAATCTTCCTACTGCTGACAATTGCAGGCATATGGCAGTGACTGTGGCATGTAGTTACAAATCTCAAAATATAGAAAGGCCTTTAATTTGGCAGATTCTAACACTGTTCTGGGAGGTTGGTAGAAAGATTCCATGCTCAGAATGTTGATATTCCTGTGATTTTGTCAAGTCGAGTCTCTTGAACATCTTCATTCTACTGAAATATTGGAACCACTTTTTCCCTCTTCCTCCACTGCTTACTAGACATGCAGGGTTTGTGTTTTCTTTTGACTTCTGGTCTATTAAATCTCACAATAGATAAGATTTCCTCGCTTTCCTAGGAATGTGCAAAACTCTCTGGAAATTGAGCACCACTAAAATCTATTCATGGTGCTGGAGAAAACTCCTGTGAGTCCCTTGACTTGCAAGGCAATCAAACCGGTCAGTCCTAGAGGAGATCAACCCTAACTACTCCTTAGAAGGCCAGATCCTGAAGATGAAACTCAAATACTTTGGCCACCTAATGAGAAGGAAGGATTTACTGGAGAAGAGCCTAATGCTCGGAACGATTGAGAGCAATAGAAGAAGGGGACGACAGAGAATGAGGTGGCTGGATGGAGTCACTGAAGCAGTCAGCGTGAGCTTAAATGAACTCCAGAAGATGGTAGAGGACAGGAAGGCCTGGAGGAATATTGTCCATGGGGTCGTGATGGGTCGGACATGACTTCACGACTAACAGCAGCAAAATCTATTCAATCAGAGAAAGCATATGCTTGCTTTAAATGAAAAGAAAGATTACACCCATGTATTTTATTCTCATTTATTATCTCCAGTTATATAAGCTTCTAATTATCTTCAGTTATATAGACTTTCGGGTTTAATGCTTCTACATTAATTCTCAGCCTTCTGGCTAAGGTTAAATACAGCATAATGTTCACTGGTTCTCCTCTTTCTATATTAACATTTAAAGCATAGTATTTTACATTTACAGAGTTTTATTATGAATTACATTTTTACAAACAGATATAGGGATTCAGTGTAAAGATATTATAACTTTAAAACAGTAATTCTAAATTTTAGTCATTTGTTCCATCGCTTTTTATATATTAACAATTACACTCCTTTTATAGTGCAGTTTATTATAGCTTACATTTTCTTAGTATTACTATTAAAACTTATATGTGCTTTTAGTAATATAAACAAATTTATAGCTTTGTGTTAATAATGTTCAGGTTTAGTTATTTTTCCATAGTTTATAGTATAGTCTGGTCATACTGTATTTTTTTTATAATTCCAGTGTTATTTCATGATAATAAATAGTAAATAATAAATAATATTTGATTTGATAACTCATCTCTTTCTATTTTCCACTCAAAGAAGGTGTTCCATTACAGGTAGTCCTTGACTTACAGTATTCATTTAGTGACCGTTCAAAGTTACAAAACCATTGTAAAAAGTGACTTATTTTTCACCCTTAAGACGGTGGCAGCATCTCCATAGCCACATGATCAAAATTCAGATGCTTGGAAACTGACTCATATTTATGATGGTTGCAGTGTCCCAGAGTCATATGAGTACCTTTTCTGACCTTCTAACAAGCAAAGTCAATGGGGAAGCCATATTCACTTAACAACCATGTTACTAGCTTAATAACTGCAATGATTCACTGAACAACCATAGCAAGAAAGGTTGCAAGATGGGGCAAAACTCATTTAACAAATGTCTCATTTAGCAACACAAATTTTGGGCTCACTGGTGGTTTGTAAGTCGAGGATGAAATTGATTGGCCATCCCATCTAATAATAGCAAACAGCAGGACCGAAAATGCAACCAGTTATTTTGTTCTTGCATCAGTGCTTGCTCAAGTGACTAGTGGAATAGATCTTAGGAATTGTAGACCAATATCTTTGGAAGGCATCAATTGCTATTCTCTGGCCTAAACTTAGTTGCATCTGCAATATTAGGGAAGTGGACGTAAAGGAAGCACAGCAGGAAAACAATTATGTTGTACCAGGCAAAACATTAATTTTCAGTTCCTTATCACCTATGATTTGTTTTGTTATTGCCAGAATATTTTGACCCCTTGAGAAACCTCTTGAAAATTGATGCCAGCAGCATTCTTGAGTTTTCAAATGTAAGTTGACTTCATCATCATGGAGAATTAATCATCATGGAAACAAGGTAATCAGAGTTGTATTGGCCAAATCTGGCCCTAGGTTCTGCCTCAATTTATCTTTTCCAATAAGCAACTGAATGGGAAGATCATTTAAAAATAATTTATTAGAGTACTCTGATAAAGTGGGGGGGGGGAATCCATTTACTTTTATAGTTAGCACAACAAAGAACTTCAAAACAAAAGTTGATTGGTTTAGAAATAGTCATCTTTTCAGTTACATCACAAGAATTAAAGAATCCGATATTATGTGAGCAGAGCCATAGAAAAGAACATTGTATTCTCAGTGGAGTCTATGTCAAGATAGTTTTTCTTAAATGTCAGTTTTAAAAAGTGAGATTACCTTTTCCAGTTTAGCTGAAATCAATACACAGTAATTCAGACCCTCATTTGTGTGTCTGTGTGTGTTTGTTTATAATTAGTATAAATGCCATTTGTTTTATGATGGGATATTTATTTTCAATTAGTAATCTTGGCAGCATCCTACATATTGTATATCTAAAGAGAGATGATTATATTATAATAACACTATATTCCACAATAATCATAGAAACTGTTCAGGCTTATTGTTCATTCAGAACATATCCAGGCTTGTTATTTAAGCTGTTCCTGACCTACACTCATGCTTCCTTACTCTAAACCGATTTTTAAAAAGTCCTGTCCAGATTAAGGCACATTGACAATACTTTGCAAGATATCGGACATTAATACAGTTGAGTGAGTCCAGAAGTATTTCATGAGAAGAATACTATACCAGGGGTGGGTTTCTACCGGTTCTGTCTATCTCTGTAGAACCAGTTGCTCTGAAGAGCAGCAGACATAGAACCGGTTCTATGTCTGCTGCTGCTTTGGCCCGCCCGCCTGCCCTTTGGCCCTTACCTGACCTTTATTTCCTGCTTTTTCAACTGCAGCTGCTTTGCGTGACACAGCTGCAGTTGAAAAAGCAGGGAAAAGGGCCTTTTCCAACTGCTGCGCACTTGCACGCAGCACTGCTCAGCTGTCCAAGCAGTTCAGCAGGTTGTAAATTGCACTCACACGACTTGCGTGACTCGCGCATGTGCTCACGATGCTAATAGACAGAACCGGTAGTTATACCAGTTGCATCCCATCCCTGTACTATACTCCTCTGCTCACAACAGAATACCCTATATCACCAGGCTTGAGATTTGGGGCTTGGACAACCTTGAACTACGCCGTCTGCAGTTGGACTTAAGCACAGTACACAAAATTATTTGCTGCAATGTCCTACCAGTCAATGACTGCTTCAGCTTCAACCGCAACAATACAAGAGCACACAACAGATACAAACTCAATGTAAACCGCTCCAAATCTGATTGCAGAAAGTACGACTTCAGCAACAGAGTGGTCAATGCCTGGAATGCACTACCTGACTCTGTTGTTACATCCTCTAACCCCCACTCTTTTAACCTTAAACTATCCACTATTGACCTTACCCCATTCCTAAGAGGTCTGTTAGGGACATGCATAAGTACACAATTGTGCCTACCGTCCCTGTCCTATTGTCCCCCATTTATTCATACCTATTTCCTATATTCTTACTCATATTTACACTTATACTTATTATCTTGTAAGTGATTGACAAATCAAATCAAATCAAATCAAATAAATAAATAAATATTCAGTCCAGACTGCAGGCTACTAAAGTTTTCCATTGGGTAGTGTCAGTGATGCTGGGCCCTCCCACATTTTGATTACAGGAAAGCAATGGCCAATAGCTTTGTCTCCTCTAGGCAGGACCATGGTGGGATTCAAATTTTTTTACTACCGGTTCTGTGGGCGTGGCAGGGGAAGGATACTGTAAAATCTCCAATCAGAGGTGATATTTGCTGGTTCTCTGAACTACTCAAAATTTCTGCTACCGGTTCTCCAGAACTGGTCAGAACCTGCTGAATACCACCTCTGGGCAGGACCACATAGAACCAAATACATATTCACAAAGTTAATTTGAAATCATATATACAAACTATCAGAATGCAAATACATGCAGGAACAAGAACTCCTTCAATTAATTTTATTATTATTACTATTATTAAAATAATAAAAGATGCATAGGCATTCAGTACATCCAAAATAGTACATCCACTCAGTGGCATTCAGTACATCCAAAATAATCCTTCTGGTGAATGAATATTAAACATTAATTAATATTAAACATATAAAAAACATAAAAATACTGAAATAGCCTTTCATTGATATTCATATTGTGAGCGTTCCAGTTCCTTTTCCCAAGTGTCCCTAGACTCACAAAGACGTAATTTGGTGTTTACAAGTCACTATTATAGCTTATTACAGGGAGTATTTTCTACATCAAATCAAATCGAGGTAACTGCTGGCTAACAGCTGAACAACAGAATCATTCCATGAGCATAATAACAACTTTTTATCCAGTTTTCTGTGCAATATATTGAACCAGATTTTTTCCCTGGCTTTCTTTTTGCAGAGAAATCTCATCAATGCTATATTCATCTATATCCAAGAATTTAATATAGATATTATGCTGATGTCCCTCCATGAACAGGAGTAATCCTGTCTCAATAGGAGTAGGAATAGAATGGTGGTTCCTTCTTCCCTTCATTTTCCTTCTTCACATCAGCCTCTTCTTCAACTCCCCAATTCCTCCAAACTTCCACAGGATATTTGCAAAGATCTATTGCAGGAAGCAGGATATGATGAAAATGAATTAGCCCCTTTTTTTCTTAATCAAGAGTCTCCACTGGAACCTAACTGATAGTGTTGATCTGAGACCAGGAAAATAGATCTCACTTTTAGATAGTCCCTTTGTTTTAGCGTAATCTATCTTACGGTGTAAATTTTATAAAAGTAAAATGGGGGATGATTCCATATACATTTCTTTGAGCTCTCAGAAGCCTATGATTTCCCTCCCCCCATTCTTGCAACTTTCTCCATGGAGGTAGTTTAAGTTTTGACCCATATCTCAAAATCTTCCCAATTTTCTTCAACAAAATACAGGGGTTTTTTTTGTCAATTCCCCCCCCCCCCCTCAAATAATGTAAGATGAAGCTATCCCTAAACATTTCAGATTTCAGTAGTGGTATTAGATATACTGAAATCCATGATTTTGCCCTATTCTGTTTGTAGCTAGGTACTCTGTTAAAGTTTGATGGGATGCCTAGAGCTGCACTGAATGATATACTCTAGCCAGTCTCTTTCTAGGTATAAAATAATGTTACAGGTCATAATTTTATTAAGATCATTATGTTATGAAGAGCAAAGAAACATTGTATGCACCATTTTATTTATATAAGGAATTTGTGAACGGTATTTGATGGTTACCATAATAGCCCCAGAACAGGGGTACCAAATGTTCTAAATAGTAGCATGTAAATAAAACATTTCTGACATGCAAGAAGTATAAAAAAAAGGTACTCACTCCTAATACTTGGGTGACTTTAAAAATAGAACAAGTATAGCTGTTTTTAGCTGTGTGACACACTATTCCCTTACATCAACAGAGGGCAAGAGCAAAGATGTTGGAAGTTAGTTTTCTTATTTTAATTTGAAGCTATCTTCATTTCCCAGTTCGTTTCTCAGAGCTCACAGTAATTGTTTGTTGTTTAATTGTACGGACGACACAACAAAAGGACAAGACAAATAAGAAATCTGGTCCAAGGTTCTCTGCACCATTCTCCTGCATCTGGATTAGGACTGTGAGGAGGGTCCCTTCATAATTTCCAAATTTATCCTTTATTGCAAATCACTACATGGTCATGGAAGGCCTTCCAGGACTAACCATGGATAAATCTGGGGCTCATACAAATCTATATGACTTTCCCAGATGATGCCCAGAGGTTCCCAGAATTGAATGAAAATTATTATTTACAACAACAGGGATAAAATCTAGGGGGGAATTGGCAAATTTCACAAAATTACAGTGTTTCCCCCTAAAATTGCATGAGATTTTGCCAAAAGGTGAACACTTTTGGCAAATTTCCAAGTTTGGGATCTCTTCCCCACGAATCATCTATAATATTCTCACGGTAATTAGTGGAAACCATGGTTTAGACCAAAAAGGTAACAAATGTTATTTATAAATATTCTTTTTGAAGGTTAGCAAGGTAAATATTTCCTTGTCAGTCATGTCGGACTCTAAGCTAAGGTAATCTCTGTTTCTTGGCTGAGAGAACCAGCATTGTCCAAAGACAATTTTCGTGGTCGTGGCCTATAGGTGTAATGTAGCCAGCATGGCCAAAGGCGCATGGAATGATGTTACCTTCCCACCAAAGTGGTACCTATTTATCTGCTCGCATTTGCATGCTTTCAAATGGCTAGGTGGGCAGGAGCTGGGCAAGTAACAAAAGCTCACCACATTTGGGGCTTGAACGTGGATTGTCAGTTCTCCAGTTGAGAAGCTCAGCTTCTTTAACCACTTAAGCCATCGAGCCCCTTCTTTTGAAGACTAGGAGGGTTGAAATATCACCATGGTGACCTTCCCCTAAAACAGAGGTCTCAAACTCTATTTCATTGAGGGGCTCATCAGAGTTGTGTTTGGGGACTGGGATGGGCATGGCCAAGGTGAGCATGGATAGCTTGATGTCACTCATGTTGGGGGCGCCTGTGGCGGCCTGAGCACTCTGCCAGCAAAAATGGGCTCCCGAGCTCTGTTTTTGGCCACGATGGCTTCCTGCAACCTCTGACAGTGAAAACGGAGCTCGGGAGAGCCAGTTCTTGCTGTTTCCAGGGCAGCCTCTTGATCTAAGCACCCCACAGGCTGGATCTGCCCGCCACCCGGGCCTTGAGTTTGACACCCCTGCCCTAACAAACTCGTATAAAGTTAGTATAAGATTGTTATGAGTTAAAAGGTATGCAGTAGATTTCATGATAAAGTGGAAACCTAGGTCTAGATAATCCCCATCTGCCTGCTCAATCTAGGGCTTATGCTGATCTTCCTTTTTAGGATTTCTTATCTTGAATCCAAATGTAAACCCTCCCAATAAAACATGCCTTTAAAAGGAGGCCCCTGAAAAGCAAGTTGCATGAACATCCTAATCTCGTGTCTTTATTTTTTCTTCAATGTCCAGCAATTATCAGTGGGGACGCATAGCTTGGCTGGAGTTTCAGATAAGAGAATTGTAAAACTGATAAGGAAGTGTACCTTTCAAAGTTCACAGAGATCAGTTTTATAATCAGTTTGCAATTGGAGACCATGTGAGCAAATGCCTAAATATTTAGCCGTATACTAATGGAGGTTTTCTCAACATATATGAAAATAAATATACAGTCAATTGTACATTAAATGATGCTCTGAATAAAAATAAACACATTTATTTCCATAAAACAAAAAGTATACATATATATACATATGTGGATCTTTGGTTCTTCGGGTTTTACATATTTTACATATATGTATACATATACATATACACAGGGGTGGGATTCTACAAGTTCGCACTTATTCGCTAGAACCGGTTGTTAACATTCTAAGCAGTTCGGAGAATCGGTTGTTAGAATAAATTACTGGCCTAATCCTGTAAGGAAGGTAGGAAGGAAACATTCTGGTGTTGCTTACAGAAACTGCCTCTCCGTTAACTCTTATTACATTCTTGGCAGGATTAGACTTCCTGTCTCAGGAACTTTTCTGAAGTTTTTTTTCCCTCCTTTGCTGGTACTTTGCTTGTGTGGAGTGACCATTCAAAGTTACAATGGCACTGAAAAAAGTGACTTATGACCATTTTTCACACTTATGACTGTTGCAGCTTCCCCACAGTCATGAGAAGCCAGGCAAGGAGATGCGTGCCTCGATGTGAGTGATGTTGAGTTGGCTACACCCAGCCAATCACATTACCATCAAGCCACATCCACCAACTAAGCCACGCCCATGGAACCAGTTGTTAAAAAAATTGAATCCCACTGCATATACATATACATATACAGTTACTTTTATGCATATATATATGCATGCATGTGTGTGTGTGTGTGTGTGTGCATAAAATATATACTATAGTTCCACTTTCACAATAGTAATCTAAAACATTTTTAGAATAAATTTTTAAATGGGATAACCACTGTAAAGGTATACAGAAAAACCAACATTCTGCATTGCAGTGGCTTAGATCCTGCAACACATAAGCAAAAATTCATTATTTGCTACTTCATCATGCTGTTGCTTGCAGTCAGTCTGCACAGTCTTCTCAATTCTGGCTTTGTTTGCATTTGTTCTTAAGGTATGGTGTTCTCCAAGCAAAATTAGCCTATCTTTTTTTTTTCAATTTTCCTGCTCTTTTCTATTCTTCGTTGGGTCTTTCTTATATGCCAGTTTGGTCTCTCTAGTATGCAATATGCCTTCCTGGTATATTAGTTTCACTGCCTATTCTTCTCTGTCCTTCATATATTCTTCCAATGCTGCTGCTGCTGCTGTTGCTGCTGCTGTTCTTCTTCTTCTTCTTCTTCTTCTTCTTCTTCTTCTTCTTCTTCTTCTTCTTCTTCTTCTTCTTCTTCTTCTTCTTCTTCTTCTTCTTCTTCTTCCTCTTCCTCTTCCTCTTCCCCTTCCCCTTCCCCTTCCCTTCCCTTCTCTTCTCCTTCCTTCTTCTGTCTGGTGTACTTGCAAAAGTCTTTCTATTTTGCTTGGTAAGTAGAATCTGTCAACATTGCTGCGTGGATGAAGGGCATGATTCATTGTCATTATTTTTCTGGTCTTCCTATCTAGGGCTTTTAGTTCTGCTTGAATTCAGTCAACTATTCCAGCTGTGTATCTAATGACTGGAACTGCCCAGGTGCTAATTGCCTGGATAGAATTTCCTCCACTGAGTTTAGACTTTAAGAACTTTTTGACTTTCATGATGTATTCGTTTTCTAACCTTTTTCTTGACTTTGATATGCTTGGTGTTGTCAGCTTGAAGGATGCCCAGATATTTGTAGTGATCATCTTCATCCAGACTCTTGATGTTTGCATGTTTCCATCTTTCAGTTTTCTCTATTTTTCTCTGCTGATGGTGTGTATGGCACATTTCTCTAGTCAAAACTCCATAACAATATCTTGGCTGTATATGCAGACAGTGTTGAACAACAATTCTATTCCAAGTAGGGTTTTTCCATGAAGTTCTCCTCACTTTAGGCATCTGATGTGCCTTCTACCCTCAAAATGATGCTATAGGGCATTGCACACCAGAACAACTAGACACAAGGACAGTTTTTTCTCAAATGCCATCACTCTGCTAAACAACTAATTCCCAAAACACTGTCAACTTATTTACTAAAACTATATTACTATTATCCCTCTTATCCTTCCTAGTACCTATCTCTTCCCACTTATGATTAAAGATACAAGCAACATGCTTAGTATTACTTGTATCTTTAGAATTTATATTGTTTTATTTATTTCCTAGTATGCTTTGATTGCTTATTAGTAACCTATGACTATCACTAAGTGTTGTATCTTATGATTCTTAATGAATGTATTTTTTTACTTGATGTACATTGAGACCATATGCACAAAGATAAATTCCTTGTGTGTCCAACCATACTTGGCCAATAACAAAATCTATTTTGAGTTGGTGGAAGTGGTACACTTGTGAATTTAGACCTTGAGCAGACCGTGACCAGTGGTGAAGAATTGCAGGGAATTAGGTTTCAACCCCATTTGCTAATAAATGTTGAGTTTCAGTTATCTAGACATTTTCTTCTTTTCAATCCCAGATCTTTTAAAATTACAGAAAGTGATGGGCTGTTGATTTTATGACGTCCTTTTATCCTTCTTTTTCTTCTTTCATGCATGTCTTCAATTAAATAATTATAGAGCAGTGCAATTGCTAAAACAGATGTGGAATTTATGCACAGTGATATTGTCAGGGTTCAAGGAACTGATCATGCTTTTGAGGAGGCTGATGTTAGTCTCTTTCAAATTAAAAAAAAAAAAGCTTGATGAAAATTGCTAGCACATTTACTTCATATCATCATGGTAGTTAACAAAATTCCTCTGATTTCGCCTTGAATTTCAAAATGATATGCTAGGAACCAGCAAACACTGTTAATAAATAATGTACTATTTCGTGAAGTATATTATAAAATCCATTATTTTTTAAAAAATACACTCAGTCTAACGGTGCAATTACAGCTTTGAATGATTATTATGGTGTCACTTTATTTTTACATGCCATCTTATTAGTCCAAGAAGTGACCTTGAGCACATTTGCAGGATACTCTTATTAATAATAATTTATCAAACTGGTGTGTTACCCAATTCTCAACACCTTAGGTCTAAATTATTAATGGATCTTCCTTTCTAGCAAATAGGTGCTTCATGGTCATTTCTTGGTAGGGACATGAAAAAAAAAAGAGTAGGGATTGCAGAGACGAACAGATTCTCCAGGGAGTCAGATTTTTTAGGATAGCTAAGTTATATTTATTTGCAGGGTAGGTACAGTAAAGATAGTACTGTGTGATCACAATTGAGCCCAGCATTTCTGTTGGCAAAGCAGGCTATTTGCTAAATCTGATGGGCTCAGCACCAAGAGGTTACAACTGTATATGTTGCCAGGAAAACCAACTCTGCTATTCCAAGGAAAAAGAGAGATGCAAGTTTTAGGGAGGAGGGAAAAGTCAATCTGATGTCCCAAAGGTGCTTTTTTTCTTTGGCCTTTCTTTGTTTTTCCTTGAAGATGTTTTGCTTCTCATCCAAGAAGCTTCTTCAGTTCTGACTGAAGAAAAAAAAAAGCACCTTTGAGACAACCATGAGTTGGATGACTGAGAAGCTCCATAGACAAACCAATCTGATGATGAAATGCTGGTAGTTGACAACCACAATTGAGCCCAAAATTTCTATTGCTAAGTGAGACAGACATTTGTTAAGTAAATTTTGCCTTATTTTATGGCTTTTCTTGCCACCGTTGATAAATGAAACATTGAAGTTGTTAAATTGGTAACACAGTTGATAAATAAAACTAGTTTTCACCACTGACTTTGCATGTCAGAAGGCTGCAAAAGGTGACCACATGACCCCGGCAACCGTCATAAATACGAGTCAATTGCCAAGCATCTGAATTTTGATCAAATAACCATGCGGAGGCTGCAATGGTCGTAAGGGTGAAAAATGGTCATAAGTCACATTTTTCAGTGCTGTTATAATTTTGAACAGTCACTAAATGAACTGTTAGGAGTTGAAGACTATCTTTAACAGGTGAGACCAGTACCAGGGATCATCACTGCTGGACATCTGCAGAGAAACGCAATCCACAGGGAATAGGACACTAATGCAGAGACTTTGGAGCAGGGGTCGCCAACCTTTTGGACCTCAGGGACCACTAAACTCATAATTTTAAATCCCAGGGACCACTAACCAGTTCTGAGGGTGTGGCCTAATCTGTGGGTGTGGCTTGGTGGTCATGTGACTGGCTGGGCATGGCTTGTATGTAAATATTATAAATATTTATATAAATATTGATTTTTTTATAAAAAAAGAGCAATTTTTACCCAAAAATCAGGCAAAGCAGGCAGGCATATTGAATTGCTCACAGAATCATTCAGTGATCTATCTATCTGCCATCAGCTAACTCAGTCTCTCTAATTTGCTTGCCGTGAGTCTGCACTAAATAATAGAACCTTCAGTCCTAAGGGAGGTTAGGCTGTGCTTAAAAGCAGAGCCGAAGATATAAAGACTAGCTAGAAAGCAAGAAATCCAACCATTTCCTCCTTCCTAGCTAGTCTGAATCTCCTGGCACAGCAGAACAGATGATGGTCAGAAAAAGGAAAAATAGCAATTTAGTAGGCAAGTTTGCCAGGTAAGGAGTGAGTGGGCAGGGAGGGTTCCTGCGGGCCATGTGGCCGGCACAGCCTTGTGTTTCTGTGCAGCCTGGATTAATTGCTCTGGGGGTGAGATTTCTCTGAGGCCCGTCAAAATTTTCTCATGGCCCACCAGTTTGGAGCACTCTAGATTAGATTAGATTAGATTAACAGAGCTGGAAGGGACTTTATAAATCATATAGCTCAAGCAGGAGACCCTACACAATTTCTGACAAATGGCAGTCCAATGTCTTCTTGAAAGCCTCCAATGATGAAGCTCCCACAACTTCCAAAGACAAGCTGTTCCATTGATTGATTGTTTTCACTGTCAGAAAATTTCTCTTTATTTCTAAGTTGAATCTCTCCTTCAATTTCCATCCATTATTCCTTGTCTGGCCTTTGGGTGCCTTGGAAAATAGCTTGACCCCTTCCTGTCTGTGGCAGCCCTTCAAATATTGGAAGACTGCTATCATGTGTCCCCTGGTCCTTCTCTTCACTAGACTAGCCATGCCCAGTTCCTGTAACTGTTCTTCATATGTTTCAGCCTCCAGTCCCCTAATCATCCTATTTGCTCTTCTCTGCACTTCTTCTAGAGTCTCAATAAAAGTCTCTAATAAACTGAATTCACAAGCTTTTCACCAAGACTCTATGACTAACTAAATATTTTTTTAAAAATAGAATTCAGAATAACTAGAAGTCAGAATGCCTTTCCATATATTATAAATAACCCAGATTTCTACCAATAGATCAAAACTGGTATGCTTTAGAAGTGCATTGTACAATTCCTCTTATTTCATCAAGATGTTCTATATAATACACCAGGATTTCCTATTCACTTACTTGTTGTATAATTCATCTTTCTACTGTAATTCAGATCAAATACTTGTCTTCTAAAAGTGAAATGTGGTTCAGGAAAGTAAAGTACAGTTTCAACCTTTGTGATCTGGGAAGTGGCACCCATCCATCAGGTTAATAAGCCTTTCCTATATTAACAAAGTACGTGAGTGATGTTCTATGCACAAGGGCTGGTCAAATTAATCTTTGAAAAGCATCATCTAACATTTCCCATGCATTTTTAAAAATTCCTTTTCTCAAGTGTGTGTGTGTGTGTGTGTGTGTGTGTGTGTGTGTGTGTGTGTGATAGAAGCTGACATATTTGGAGGCTGGTATATTTTTCATAGAATCAGAGTCGAAACAGGAAGTTAGGCCACCAAGGCCAGCCTTTGGTAGGAACTCAGTATTGCTTTGTTTTGATTTGTAAAGCTACCTGATTATTATGTGACTTGAAGCACATACAGAAAATGATTAAGCAATAAAAGTACAGGAACAATTAACCTCTGCCACTTCAAAACCCATAACACACTCAAGAATTCACAAGTCCCATTCTCCTGGCCAATATTTCAATGTGACCTTCAAGGTACTCCCATCCAAAGTACATTGCAATATTCCAAATGAGAGATGACTAAGGCATGAAAAGAGACCCCTCATCTATGAAAAGACACATTTGATGCACAAGATGAATTGATGCAACTTGTGCATCTCTCCTAACTGCAAATCTAAAAGGACCTGCAAATTGGGCACCGCTTCTGTCTGAGGAAATGCAACCCTATCCAGCACTAGTACTGCACAATTTCACAGAAAGTTTGGACCTTGAAGGCCACTCAGCCTTCCCATTCCTGAGTCTATATCTGTTTTCCATCCAGATCATCAGCCTTCAGGCTCTGGGAAGACAGAACCCCATCGCCTGGTGGGTAAGGGATCAACTTGAAGACATACAATTTGGTATCATTAGAGTCCCTCTGTGAAGGGGTGGGGTAGTTTTAAAAAATAGGTACGTAAGTAGATGGATGAATGATAAGTAGGTAGGCAGGCAGGCAGGCAGCATTATTGATAATATCTTACCCCCATGGTGTCAGATTACTTTATTCAAAATCTCCTGGAATGCAGAACCTCTGTCAATACTGATAGAACTCACTGACCATAGAGAAAGGGAGGTCATTGTAATAGTATTCCCCACTTCCAAGCTCTGGACCTCAAAAAAGAATAGTTTTAGTCTTCCTGTGCAGTTGACTTTCTGGTCTGGTCTAGCTAATGGAGCTGGTGATAAGATGCTGGAAGAAAGAGTTGAGAAGGTTGATGTACTTTGGCTAGGTAAAGGTATGTTGGAATTGAGAGTTTTAGGAATATAAGACTAGAAATAAGATTATTTCTCCTGTATGGGAAGTGAAAGCTTTGTTATACAGAGTATTTGTTACATACAGGCATTCCCAATCAGATGTTGAATCCTTTATACTTCCATGTTTTGGAATTTTAAATCAGAAAGAGAAGAAACTGCATTTTTAAGTTCTCAAAGTTCCTGACTCTGTAATAATCCTGCATGGCTGAAGCCTAATAACTCAATTCTTGCAACTCATGTCTAACATTAATTCCTTGTATTATGAAAAATGAACCATGACATCATGAGCTAGAATCAGGACATATGTCGGGGAGTCAGAACAGTGACTCCGTGTGCAGAAATTCTCATTTTTCAAAAACAAAAAAATCAATGAATGATGAATCAACCCTCCACAGGAGATTTCAACCTTTCACATAAATTAGCAGCACAGATGCTACTCTCATGCTTTTTAATGCCTATCTAGATTCAATCAAGACTACTTTGTTTTCTGGTTCTTCTGCCTGGGAATGAGAAACCTAGTTTGGCTTGGATATATACATTACAAGTGTCACTGAGCCTATAGTTCAGAACTTACAAATCAGAAAATTCTCCTCAAGTCAAGGTTCAAGGACCTCGCTTTGAATAAGGTGTTTAATCTATAGATTTCCTGTGTCTCACCTTATGGAGCCAATTGCAAGAATAAGTAGAAGCCCTAATAGGCTTCATATAGGATTTGTCACTGAGAGAAAAAATTAAATGGCCATTGCAATACACTTGGGCTGTTTCAAATAGAACTCCTGACAGCTGTTTTTGGAATAATAATTTAAAAGCCCTGAAAAACCCAACACACACACACACACACACACACACACACACACACACACACACACACACACACACACACACACACCTCTTATCTGCAAGCAACTTTATAAGAACAGAATCCAATTTGAATCGGTCACCAGAACCAGATATTTAATCTTCTGAACTTTTGGACTCATACTGCAGCCCATCCACAAGGAACTTCTCTCTAGCAGAGTTTATATAAGAACATACTTATAAATGTAAATACTTATATACATACTTATATCCATATTCATATCTATCTATATCAGTGGTGGGATTCAATTTTTTTTACTACTGGTTCTGTGGGCGTGGCTTGGTGGGCATGGCAGGGGAAGGATACTGTAAAATCTCCAGTCAGAGGTGGTATTTGTCGGTTTTCCAAACTACTCAAAATATCTGCTACTGGTTCTCCAGAACTGGTCAGAACCTGCTGAATACCACCTCTGATCTATAGTTATTTATATATTAAGTTGAAAGTAGTATAATGAAAGAAATGTGTTTATACAAAGACGATAAGGAAATGTAAAAGTTGTCTTGACATTGATATAATGATGTATAAAGTTTTATTTTATGTTTTTAAATTTTGAAAACTAAATAAAATTTACTAATTTTTTTTAAAAAGAACACATTTAGACTTTAAAATGTTTCTGACCCTGATAGAAGGCAGCCAAGGATGATTTCATTACATGCATCTCCCAAGTTCCATGTTGCCCCTTTTTGGAGGGAAAGAAAGAAAGTGAAGGAGATCAGAGTTGCATTGAAGTGTTTTATAACACCACAGCTGGGAAATAATTTGGGCATGTATTGGATTTCAGTGGTTCAGTTGTATGCATGTTTTATTTTTAAATTAGATTACTCTAGGACTCCTTGGAGCATACTTTAGTCATGGTTAAAAGCATTGATTCACCGCAAGTCAGAAACAGGCTCCCGGTTTGCACTTGATCTGCTAAAGCAAGATTGGCTTGAAACTGATGGATTTCCCATTTCTCAGGGGAATTTTCTTAATGGTTGGTTAATGTCTAATGATATTTGATCAATCATTCACGATCTTTTTACTATTCCTCACTAGTCTCTGTTCTGTTCCTCAGTTGCTATGCATTTGTTAGGGCAGCCTGTTACAAATTATATATAATTCTTTTCTCCCTCCCTTCCTGATAGTTGCAGGAACTGGGCATGGCTAGTCTAGTGAAGAGAAGGACCAAGGATGACATAATAGCAGTCTTCCAATATTTGAAGGGTTGCCACAGAGAGGAAGGGGTCAAGCTATTTTCCAAGGCACCTGAAGGCCAGGCAAGGAATAATGGATGAAAACTGATCAAGGAGAGATTCATTCCTTAGAAATAAGGAGGAATTTTCTAACAGTGAGAACAATCAACCAATGGAACAGCTAGCCTTCGCAAGTTGTGGGAGCTTCATCTTTGGAAGCTTTCAAGAAGAGACTGGACTGCCACCTGTCAAAAATGATTTAGAGTCTGCTTGAGGGCGGGGGGTTTGGACTAGATGACCTAGTGACCTAGTGACCTGGGTCAACTCTGAATCTGCATCTAACTTTTCCTTAAGACCTTGCAAATGTGTTGGTTGTCAGTGCTGACTGCATTTTCTGGTGACATTGACTTGACAGCTCTGTGGGAACTTAAGATAGAGAGAGAGGCTCTAGAATCTTGTTTTTTTCTCCCTGAAGACTAGCTAAGGGTAGAGTGGTCAGATTTATAACCTAACTTAACCCCAAATAGTAATAGCAATAGCAATTAGACTTATCTACCACTTTACAGTACTTTACAGCTCTCTCTAAGCAGTTTACAGAGTCAGCATATTGCCCCCAACAATTTAGGTCCTCATTTTACCCACCTCGAAAGGATGCAAGGCTGAGTCAACCTTGAGCCTGGTGAGATTCAATCTGCCAAATTGCAGGCAGCCAGCTGCAGCAGAAGTAGCTTGCAGTACTGCACTCTAACGACTGCACCACCATGTAATACTCCAAAGAGATGTAGATTATTCTGTCATCTGTAGCGCCTACCTGATTGTGGAGTTAAGACAAGGTGGATAATCCACTACCACCTACAAGGTACCACAATGCCCACAATATCAATAAATGGTGGTTTTCTCTCTCTCTCTCTCTCTCTCTCTAATTTTGTGAGATCTCTGGATTCTTACACGTGATTTACCATGTTTATATTTTATAATTTTCAAAACATACCTTTATTTTAAGTTGGAGGGTTGCCTTCAATCTATGATTGGGTGATTGGGTAACCAGGCGATTGGGACTGCCATCTGAAAAGCTTGTTGAGTCCTGAATTGACCAATCAAGTGTGGAAAATGGTCCAATTGGGAAGTTCCATCACCCACCAGTGAAGGTATCAGCCACTGTTAGATTCACTTGGGCCTTTTCCCACCCATTTAGAAAGTATCCTGGAGTTGGCAGAAAACAAAACTGGAATGAAATTGGCTGCTCCCATTGCCAATTCCTATCATACTTCTGTTGCCTCCGGGCTGACTCACTTCTGAGTGATACTGTCCTAATTATGCTTGTACAGCACACGACAGACAAAGCAACTGGTTGAATCCTACCTCCCTGCCCTCCCTTTTTCTGGTGGAAAAAATTACAGCTGCTGGAGCAGGTATGGAGACTGGAGAGGTAAAGCCTGATTGCAGGACTCAGTCTGTCTCTAAGTATTCCAGTGCTACTTCTCCTATAAGCCATTTTGTTGTAAGCCGTGCTAAATAACTAAAACAGAACAGAGCAGAGCCACAAAG